>OU015530.1:24693464-25293464 GCA_907165065.1 Caprimulgus europaeus
AAGAAGCAATACTTGCAATAAAGCAGGGTAGTATTTTTATGCCGCCTATAGCAATTCAGCCTGCTTCTTTCACAAATATTTAGATTATAGAAAACCTGGCGTGCACTAGAGAGTAAAAGCAAAATAGATCAAACTTTCCACGTGCTTGTTCCTGTACTCCATTATTCAATCTGGGAAGTATGTCTGTCTGTGTAACTTTGTTAAAAGGGACTTCTTCTATTTCAGGGTTATTTTAAAAAGTGCAGTTTCTTTAAAATAGTTGATTTGAAAAGGTGAATTAGCTCTGTTGATGGGCATTGTATCTTGGTATTTTGAGAATTAGAAGTTTAAACACTATTTAGTGTTAGAGAAGCTTTGCTTGAGAAAGTATGGAGGATTTTTGCTCTAGTTAAGGGAGGGGGTAACCCCTCTCTGGACCAATTCATATAATGCTAAACTTTATGGTTATATTTATTTGTTACTTTTCACTGGAAATTAATATACTGTATGTGGTATTTCTAGTTTATTATGCAAGGTATATGGCTTTGATTTACAGTAGCCTATATTTCAGATTTTTTTTGTGTATAGAAAAATACTGTTGTAGATTTTTAGATTTAAGGAGAAAATTCTATGGGACATAACTACTTATCATTTCCTATTAGTCTTTGTAATAAAAAAATTTATTATCATGCCTATTAATCTTAAGCTTGCACAAGTAGTATTCTGTTTATGCTGTTGAAAACAAATACATTCCACTCATCTAAAGGTAAAGTTAAAATCACTGGTGGCCCCCTCAGCTATTCTTTTTTTTTTTTTTTTAAATCATTGTTGAATGTGTTTAAAAGTGTTTTCCTGTTCTTTCAGCTGTCAGCTTGAATTGGTGTAAAAGTCCATTCTTCATATTGGGTAGCATGTCTCCATATTTGTGAATTAGCAATTATCAGAAACATGCATTTGTCTTTAACTTGTTGAAAAGAATTCTGCACTGAACTTAAGCACTTTTCTAGGCATGTGTTGCCTACATATAGGCATAATATTGAAAAAATTGCAAATGTAATTGCATCAGCATACCTGAATTGTTTCTCCCAAAGCCCTTGTTTGTTAAAACACTGTTTGGTTGTGCAGTATCATGTTGGAGTGTATCAGATATAATTCAGATTTATACTGCTGTTTAACAGAGAATTCAATTGCATTTCTCATAGCTGCACTTCTTTCCCCTTTGTTTCCGCTCCCCTTGTCCCAAAATCAAATATAGAAAGCCACTTAAAATTCATTCAGTGGCCTCCATATGTAAAAGTGACTCCCTTGTTCTTTTTATAGATGTCTAATAATTTTTTGGGGGGCGGGGGGGGCTGGGCGGTCAAAAAGTTGGAGATTTTTTTCCATGTCTCCAAACATTGCTTACTGGGCGCATATTTAGAGTTGTTAGATACATGTTAAGACCACAGTTTTCAAATGTTGAGTATTTTGGTGAAACTGCTTAAGAAGATGCTTTCAAAGTATCTTATTTGAAGTCTTTGTATCTTTTCACACAAGGGAAAGGTGTCGGTTGCAGCCGGAGCGGGGGTGTGTGTTGCTCACCAGGCCCACCCAGTGTGTGTGCACGCTGCGAGCCTGGGGAGCCCTTCCCAGAGAGCCCTGTGCGCTCCCCATGAGAGATACGGTCAGAGCACTGACGCCATTTAAAACCAGACAAAAAAAAAAAAAAAAAGGAAAAAGTAAATGTGTCAAGTCTGTCTTTCAGCATGAGTGTACAATTAATAGTTTGGTCAAATGATTACTTCATAAGAGCAAAAGTTGTTTCGTAGCACACTGAAATTATTCAATACATTGTATTGACCTCTGCTGCTGTGTGGCTGCTTCATGGAGAGTCCTAACTCCCCTCCTCACAGCCTCCTTAAATATTACTTCTAATTTTTTTCTACCAGAATTTGTATATTCTCACTTGCAAAGGTAGTTTGTGAGCAGCTGTGGTGCATGGGAGGAAAGGGTAAGGGTTTGGTAATCCATATCCTCATCACATAAAAGAAGGTCAAGAGGTGGTGTCAGCTAGGGTTGCCATAAAGTTGAGCTGAATCTAGAAGATGGTAGAGTGTGCCTGGCTAGCTATTTGGGGTAAAATTCTTGGGCCCAGTAGTCACTGCATTCCAGGCCTTGCTGGATCTTCAGATTTGAAGTGGGCACACCCAGGTTTGCAAAATTACCTTCCTACCTGCTGTGGAAGGAAGGAGAGAGACAGTGTGTGGCTTTCTCCCTCCCCTCCCCCCTGGAAGCATGTAAAAAACAGACAAGGGAATACGCTGTGGTTGAAAGAAGGGGCCTGGTCAAGGTTTCCTTGATGGAAGGGTGGAGAATTATTCTGGGGGAGGTGCAAAGTATTTAATAAGCTTGGAGTAGATTCCTAACTTACTACTGAAATCTCGAGGGAATGCCAAAGGAATGCAGCATTTCTGCATTCAGACCCCTTGGTGTGGAGGAAGGCTATTGCAATATTTAAAGGTTTAGGTCACTTTATGCAAGAGTTGGATAAGGCTTTGTAATAATTCTGACTGCTAGTCACACTCTGGGAGGGAAGGCAGGGTACTGTTAGTCATGATTGCTACTTAGATGGGTTTTATTGCAAAGCAGCAATGTGGGAGGAGGATGGCAGCAGCCCATAGCGCGTGCACGTCCGAGCCCATGAAACTTGTGGTGCGAGGCTTTGGGTACTGCCTTGCCACAATTCAAGAGCAGCTGGTATCTCGCAAGGTGATGTAGGATGCAATCTGATTATTCAAATAGCCCTGATGTCACTTGTGTGTGATGAGGGGGGAGGGCAGGCGCTAACTCTGGGCACCTGGGGATGAGCCTTGCGCAGCCTCCCGGTCCCTGCTCCCATGTCCAGCTGAGCTTCCCACTCAGACCTGGTCCACCACACCCGCTCCTGCGGCCTTCAGGTGCCCAAAATGTTCACAACACCTCAACTGTGGTAACAACAAGGTGTTTTTCCAATTAGAAGGTTATTTCCCCCCCACCTCGAGGGTTCTTTGTTGAGAAAATAAATTAATTGTGTGTCTTCTGGGGGTTTTGTTTTGGAGAAGAGGGTAGTGAGGCGTTCCTTGTAGGTAACACTGCCTCGTAACAAGCTGTGCTGTGGGGAGCGCAGTGACCTGCCAACTGTGCTTCACCTCTAATGCTGAAGTATCTGAAAGCTGATTTGAGGAAAACAGGCCCAAAATCCTTCATGGAACCATGTCTGTTCCAGGGGCAAGTGTTACACTGTTGGATGGGCATTGGATTGTGTTGCTAGTGGGGCTGAAGTATGTATGGTGGCTATAATGGTCACAGTTATTAAAAAAATAATTTAGTGGCATTGATTTTTAGTTTTGCTTCTGTAAATATCAAGCAAGGAGATACATGCTGAACGTAAGAAGACATGATAGAAAATGTCATTAGCCGTATTTGTGCTTGTTTCTGTGGAAAGAGGCGGAGGACTGCGCCTGGGTCCAACTAGAATGTTTTGGAGAATGAAGGGCCAAAATTTTGCATAGTGATTTTAGGTTTTTATTCTCTCTTTCCACATTTATTTTTGCAGATGTTAACAGGATTTTTTTTTTTTCAAATTTAATCTTTGAATGCTTACAGTTAGAGTGGAAACAAACCTGGGTAATTGTGGCGATTCCTACATCAGCAACGAGTCGTTATGGCAAGAACAGATAATTCATCACTAACCATGTTAACTGTTATGTTGTTGGAAGCTTAATTTTTGTAACACCTTTTACTGTTTGATCACTAAAAAAAAAACCCCAAAGCAAAAACCCCTGTGTTGTAGTTTTTAAAAATAAGCCAGAGTACATGAAAACCCGCTCTAAATGCATGTCCTGGAAGGTTGGTCCTGCTCTCTTTTTATAGAAGGTACCCTGAGAACATACTTACAGTGGACCTTAAATTGTGTCTAGATACAATGGTGGAATAAAAAATAAGCTTTTGGAAGTATGGTTTAAGTGTAGTAAAATAATATGAGGAAATGTTTAAATTTTTTATTTCTCCCTCCCCAAGCATGGGGTAATAACATTTTTCACATTTCTGAGACCTTGAAGATGGTATTTTTGTAAAATGGGTCTGTGTTCATTTCAGTTTTTCTTTTAAGTGTAAAGCATAGGACTCTATAGTGCTGGAGTCCTTTTATGGCACCTAGGTAGCTACTGGGTAGGCTTCAAATGCTTAGTTTGACCTGAAAAATTCTTAAATGGCCTAGGATTTACCTAGCTAACAGAAAATGTCAAGCTTCCCATAAAAGCCATGAGGGAGGGACCCAGATGGAATTAAAATACACCTAATACTTAATCACAGGCAGGGCTAGCCCTTCAGGGAACCTCACAAAAAAGATTTTTTTGCTCCTTAGACCTGTTCTTCTCCTTAATGTCATTTTAGCTTTTAGAATTTTATTCTCCTGGGATTTTGGTAACAAATAAACAGTGGCATGGAGCACGGTTAAAGATTTTTCTGATGATTTCATCCTTACACGAGTCCAGTGAGATGGGCATAGGGCAATATTGATGTGGGATTTTTTTTCTTGTAATTTAAGAGTCAATTTTATTATTGGAATTTGATTATTCAGAATCAGTAAATAGATGGAGAATGGGTCCAAAAATTAAACGCTGTAAAATCTAAGTAAGGAGGATAGCTTTTCATGTTTTATGGAGGGAGAGGGATAACTGCAAATGTTTGAATACAGTTGGTGCACTTAGCGATATTGACATGCTTTTTGTAGTTCCAGAGCACTTCAATACTATTCTCTTTTAATGTGTCCTCTCACTTTGTTTTCATACGCAAAATGGTTATCCACATGTCAGTCCACTCTTTACCTCCAATGATGCAGAATACAGAATTATATGTTGAGATATGTGCTAATTACTGCTGAAAGCTACGATAAAACCATAACTTCTTCTTATTTCATTTATAAATGTGACATTGTCACCAGAAATGCTTGCGCTTTATTTTATAGTTGTCTTCCTTATCTTCCCCCCACCCCCCCAGCGTGTCAAGTGTACGCGCTTGTGTTTCCATCCTGCGTCTTTGCTGTACGAGTCTTACATTTGCTGTCCAAATGAAGAAAATATAGTTGAACATGCCATCCAAAATCTCCCCAGGTGTCCAGGTTTGGGGTGTGCTGGAGAGATCAGTGAGCCCAGTGCTTACTGGTGCTACCCAGCCTCTCTGGGCACATTTATCCACGCGGGTACTTTAGTGGCAGTTGTTCCTTCTCATCACCTGGAATACGTAATTTAGCTCTGAAAAGTTTCTGTATGGGAGCAAGAGCTCCTGTGTGTTTAGACATGTTTCAGGTACTTAACCAAAAATTATATTACTGTATTCTGTCCTGGTTTTGCTTCTTTCCAGATCTGTGATGTTGGTTCTGTGAGTGTGTGTTGAAAGATGCATATATTTATCCAAGGCAAAAACCTTGATGTTTGTAGTTCGATACTTAGCAAATAAAGTGTGTTACTAGGGTCAATATTAGGGTGAATGTTAAAATACTGCATGTTTAATGGCAATAAAAGAGTGGGGGGGGGAAAAAAAAGGTGGTGCTTTCCATTTTTTTTTTCCTGCAAGTGAGTTGAAATTTCAAAATGAAAAATTACATTAAATTATAATATTAATGGTTATTTTGCTGAAGTGTATTATCACAGCAGCTGGCAAAAGAAAAACCTGTAGTATAAAAGCTGTCTCCTATGCAGTGTAACCTTAGCAGCAATGTGCTTCCCCTGCTGCCTGCCTCTTCATAGTGCAGTGGAATCGGCATCAACTAAAACTGTCCTTTTGCAAATCTGCATGGAAAACTGCCTCTAACAGGTAAAATGAGTCATTCTGTATTTTTAATTAAGCTAAAGTTTGGATAAGGGCACAGATAACAATGAGTCAAAGGGATCTGACTCTTTTTGGGTATGGGACTAAGGATTGAAATGAAAGGTCTTCAGCTGGGAAGGGCCTTACTCCATTTAAATTCTTTTGGTATTTTGATCACTGTGTGACTGTAGTCTGATTGGTGAGAAATAATGCGGAGAAGTGTTTCAAAGAGAATGTGTATGTATGTGTCTGTGTGTATATATACACACACACATTTCAAAATCTTATGTTACCATAAAATAATTTGCAGCTTAAGAAGAGAACAGTTAAAAATATATGGAGAATTTATAAAAATAGTAAGGTGGGGTTTTTTTTTGCTAGTACTGGTACACTTGAACACAACTGGAGCTGAATGTTCACTTTTGAAAGATTAACTTTCATGCTCAGATGAACTTTAGGAACGCTATTTTAAAATATGTAGTCTACACCATGTGTCTAATACATTTTTTTTTTTTTTTCCCCTTTGTGAAAATACCAGTGCTTTATTGTTTTGGTAAATTGATTTTAATTTAAAATGTCAAATGTACAGGTCCTGTAGGATTTCCCTCAAAAATGGAGCTTGCTTCAGCTTAAAGGAGCCTTAAATATTGTAGTGCAGAAATCAAAATTCCAGTTAGAGGTAACTGTAGTCTGTGTGAACAAAAATTTCTGTTGAGAGGGGAAAAAAAAAAAAATCTGAAGTTATTACTTGGGTTCACAATGACTTATTTTCCTGAAATTTCATCTTAAATAGCGGTTAGGGATGAAGTAAAAAGCTTGTTGTGTTTGGATTTGGAATTATCTGTTAAATATCTAGCATAGGCAAGGCAAGACACTAGTTTTCTAGGAATAGGCAGGGCAGGAGGGCTAGCTATGGGAAGGAGAGGGGGGAAAAACCTCTAGTGAGTTGTACGAGAGAGTAACTCCACACAGCTCTTTTGTCCTGGGGCCTGATCCTGCGCGCTCTCTGCCCCTTCTCCGTGCCCGTGGAGGGAGTCCTCGGTGTGCTGCACCGAGGCTCTTGGGAAACAGAGTTTGTAAAACCGCCCCAGCTTTGACGGGGAAAATACACATCCTGTCTAGCAAAGGCAAAAGGTACAAGGACGTTTTAAAAACCAGTTTTAAAACTGTTACAGAACGGATCATCCAGAAATTTATTTCCAGTGGTAGAGTGGATTATTTGGTTTATATGTGTAGAGGAGATGCTTTGTGTGATGGTTATCGTGGAAGAAGAGTTCAATTTTTCCTACTACATCTAGAGTAAGAATTACTAAACAATGTCTCTTTAGCACAGTACTTGAAAAACAAAATCCTGTAGCATGTTTAGGGAATTTAGGTGGTAGTTTAATCCAAGATAACAGACTACAATTATAATGTAAACCATGTCTTGTCTTTTTCCTGATACAGGTTAAAATTCTGATAAAAATGCTTTAAATGATTTTGCAGTGAAAGTTTTGTGGCAATCTTAAGCAGGTAAAGGTAAAAAAAATAAGTCTGTCTTGGAACATCATTACTAATTTTGAAATAATTTTTCAGTTGAGTTTGCAAATTGTGTAATAGTGTAGACAGGTTCCCCCACCTTTGGGATGTTGGTTTGTTACAGATGTGTGCTGCTGTGCTGTAAAGAGCACACGAGTCTTTCCTACCAAGGGAGCTGGATCCCTGAATGAGCCACATCTTTCGTTGTGGAAAGCCAGCGCTCTGGTGTGCAGAGTGAGCTATTCGCCAGGGTCAAGTGAGAGGTTCAATACTAAGTGTCTCTTAGTGGTATTGATCACAGTTTGTGCTGGTGCTGATCAACAACAGGAGTTCTTATATGTCGAGTTTGCGTTAACAGAAGTTCTGTTATTTAAGCAAGTTCTAGGTGGTGATGGGCAGCAGCATAACTTGGTGACAGAGAGCTAAGAACAGACATTGCTAACCAGGAGGCACTCCTTCTGACCCTAATAGAAGTGCTGGAATGTCTTATTACTCTTTTGTTACCTGAGTGTATGAACTTTGCACCTGCACAGAAAATTTTAATGTAGGCTATTCTTAAGAAATGTGCAGCTTTCTGGGATGCTAGGTGTTTAAAATGTATACAAATTCAGATTCTTTCAATTTCAAATACATACTAAGAGATGGTAAGCATGTAGTTTAACGTGTTCTGTAGATTTAGTAACACTTAATGAAGGAACTGGAGGATCCTAGGGTACAGCACAGGTATTTAAGTTGATTCTAGTAACCTGTACAAAATAAATCAGAAATGCTCTTAAATAAAAGATTTCTTTTTTTTAAATATTGCGTACTCATCATTAAATTTTTTTTCTGAGTTTAATGCTGATGCCCAGTGGCAGTGGTGTAAAATTGTTCTCGTGCTGCTAACACTGGTTCATTCAAAGATGCAGCAGAATGCTTATTCTATTAAACTATTGTTCTAAAAAACAAAAACACCTCTCCCCTCCAGAAAAAAAAAGCCAACAACCCAAACACCCCACATCAGGTTATGATAGTCAAAAGTCATAAAAGACCCTTCATTTATTTATTAAATATGAAGTTTGGTTCTCAGAGATGGTCTGAGTCCTAACAGCAAATGGTGAGGTCCTGTTCTACTTTGATAACTTGTTTTGGGTTGCTACTCCTTCTGTTTGCATTAGCAATGTGTTTGCTTAGAGTGGGTTATAAACCTCTATTTAGAAGTTTTCATTTTTTCTGTGTATGCAGTTGAGAGGGTGTTTTTATAAATAATGTGATTTCTGGACTCTCCTTTACCCTGGCTGCTCTCTTAAACAAGAAGTGACTGTTGACATGTAAATATACCTCAAATTCTGCATTTAACATAGAACTGTAAACTTTTGCCTAAAGTTGTGGAGTATGTGCCCTTCGTACAAGTGGACTTGATGACAGTTGTTCAATTAAACTCAAGTCATAAGTAAAATCACCCTTTCAGGTACAGAGCATGTGCTTAATCCATATAGAATTGATGTTACCCATCACTCCTTGAAAGTAGTCTTGGGAAAAGATTTAGAAGATTTATCATTGCAATTTTTAGAGTCCTTCAAGCTTTTGGATTGAGTTAAAGATTGCCTTACCTTAGTGTTTGACTAGCTTCAGTAAAATCGCAAAATCGTGTTCACTTGCTGTGGTTGGCCATTGCCTGCCTCCGTAGCAAGGGATAAACGGAGGTACATCGCTGCTCTTCCTGGCCCTTTCGCTCGTATCGCCTGGCCCACACAAGTCACTTACTGACTGTTACTGGTTTTGTGTATGTTGGATTAAGTTCAGTATCTTAACATGAAAATGCTGCTTCTGAATGCAGGAACAGGAGTACAGATCCAGCACCACATGTGTGGTTCCATCCGTCTCCTGCTGCATAGCAATGCTGTGTTTTGCACTGCAGCTCCTCAAAATGGCTTTTCAAATGCAAGTTCAAGCTATCCCAACTTCTTGGCTATAGTGTGGAAATCACATGTGGTTCTGTGTTCCAGAAAGCTGCTCTTTGATGTAGTTCTGACTTGTGTCACTGGTTGTATCATTTTGGGTGGTACCCTTTAAAAAAAAAAAAAGGAAAAAAAAAAATGGAAAAAAAGGCATGGCACGGAAAAGTCTATCCAAAACTTAGTCATGTTTCACTACGATGGAGCCCTGCAACTTTCTGAGGAAGAAATGATGTCTGAGCAGTGACAGTTTTCTGGAGATGGCTGTGGTGTGTGTCCTACCTGATGAGACTTGGGCTAGCTGAAGAGAGCTTTGCCTGGTCTGGGGGTGCTGAGCAGGTGCCCCGACCTCTTTCTTTTCCCTCCAACATCCAGCTCTATGAACTTTCCTTGCACTCTGTGGATAACGTGCATGTGGTTACAAACTATTAAAGCATGTCTTTGAGGTTTGGGGGAGGAGAGGGAGGGAGCGAGCGATTGCTTTGTTTTGAGGCTTTTGGTGGCTCCAGTTCTGGTTGTTACTGGTAGTTGTCCCTTATTGTGTAGTCAGTCCAGTATTAGGCACGAAGCTGGTGCCAGCATAGATTTAAACTAGCTGAGTTTTTTGGGGGGTGATGGTGAGGGAGATGAATGAAGAAGACATACAAACACTAGTGTTACCAGAAATTTATCAGTAACTCCTAAAGAAGGATGATATCTTTCTGTAGTTGAATAGTTATCTTGTAACATCATAGTTTTCCTTACACTGATTTTTTTTTTTTATAATTTGATATTTTTAGATTTCTCCTGATCTTTGCTTCTTTAAAATGTTCTTAAATCTCCAGTTGTTGGGCATATCTGTATGCACATGGCACAGTCAAATCTCAAAGCTTTGAAAGGTGTATTTAAACTAAGCTAAACTCTCAGGCAAAATAACTTGATATTCTAGTGGGGGCAAGTACCACCTAATTTAGGTATCTCTGTTAACAAATTGGTACTGTATGATTGTAAAAAGAAGATAGTAATTACTGCCTTGGTGTGATAATACAGTTTACATCTGTATACCAACTCAATTTGAAGTAATTAACTGCTAAATTTATTAAACTTGGTCAAAATTATAATCATTCATATAAACTTTGTTCCTGATCTTAATTCAAATATCTAGCAAAATATTATGTATTTGAAAACAACACTTACTAAATGCAAACAATCTTGAAGTTAATGATGATTAACTTGAAAATTATACTTATGAATTAACTTGTTAGCTATAACTTGATATAGACCTTTTCTCTACTTTGAAAGTAACTGATCCAAATTTACAGTTTTGCTCAGTTTAATACAAAGTGAATTAAAACAGTGTAAATGTTAAATGCCGCCCTATGTAAAGAGTGTGGTTTTCAGTGCAGAAATGTAAACTCTATTTTTTGTTCTCTGATCATAAGAGTGCATTTATATCTGCAATGACAGTGAAAAAGTCAGTGGTTGCTGTATCTTCATCCTTCAAACACATGTGACATTCTGTTTTCTGTGGAAAAGGAAATGAAAAATAATGGAGTTATTTAAAAGGTGATAGTGGCTATCCTATAATTGCTTTATATGCCACTTAAAATCATGGCAGTTTTTAAAATAGCATTACAAAAGCAAGAGGAAATTATTAAATAACTGTAAAGGTTAATAAAGAAAGTACACTCACACCTCATATAGAAGTGATTTTTCAACATAACTTGCCTTTGAAATAAATTGTAAAATTGAAATGTTGCATAACTTAAAATTTGTGAACAATTGAATTTTAGTTGTTGATTTTTCCAGTTGAACAGAATGAAATGATACTCTAAGGCTTTCATTAAGGCCTGGTATGAAAGCTCAGGGATTGCTTTCATAAATTATACTATGTAAGCCTGTGTGCACTAATCAAAGCTGCTAAAATAAAAGCACAGAAGATTGTTTTGGTAATTCTTAAAAATGAAATTTAATGAAATATATAATTAACAATATTTCTATTAAGTAAATATAAATAATTGCAAAAGACTTTTTCTGCACAAGCTCTTATGCTTTAACTATGCCAGTACAAAATATTTACCGTGAATGTGGATTTACTAGCATAGATGTACGTACCTTGACCAAAATTATTGCCCTATAAAAAAAAGAAAATAAGCTTTGTAGACAATAGAAAACTCTGTATGGTTGTTATTACTTTATACATTTAATTTCTTAAAGCATGTTAATAAAAAAAAATATTTTTTTTCCAGTAACCTGTCTTTAGATCAAAACTTAATGTAGAAAATATTACCTATGTGGGTAAAGTATGTATATTATTTAGCTTTACAACCTGACTGAAAGGTGGTGCATTCTACACTTCATGAATATAAAGTTTTTTGAGGGGAGAGTATGCAATTGTCCTAAATAACATGTAAATTTTTGCTGTAAGTACAGCTATAAAATAATTTTATTTGGTGGTGTTCTGTCCACACAGTTTTTGTGTAATTGAATAGGATTTCATTTCTGGGGAGAACTCTTCAGAGAAAATTACTTAGGAGAAATTACAATAATGTCTGAAATCCAGAAACCAAATTTTTTTTCTCTTTGCAGGTAATTTAAGTATATAAAAAACCAATGCCTTTAAAAATAAATAAATAAATCTGCATCTGGTGGCATTCATCATAAAAATGACAAAGCCAAAGAGCAGAGTGGTCACTTTCTGTGACTTTTGGGTTTTAGCGAGGCAAGAGAAAGGAGGGAAAACTGTTTGGTGGTGATAGTGCAAAACCCACTCATTGTCCCACTCCTGGTAGTGGCGTTATATCTCCTTTGCTTTAGGTCACTTAATCAGTTTAAGGCCATGTGGAATTGCCATTAGTAAGAGCCAGTGCTATTTCTTCTTGTTGGTATTCAATTAGTTCTACAAACTGTATTAGAAAAATAATTAACTAGAGCATCAAAGTAATTGGTATCTGTACAGTGTCTTAGTTATCATGTGCATCAGTTTATACTTTAGAAGTTTGTTTTGTGTTTTTAACTTGTATGAATAAGGTTTATTTTACTGAATCTTTTGAGATGGAAAAACCTATTTATTCTAAAGCAAAAATAATAGGAAATGTACAGTAAATTTGATGTTTCTTCTGTTGTAAAATGAGTAAAGTATTCTACTTAGTCTATTCCTGTTAGCGTGGCGTAGAAGATTTAAAATAAGCCAATTGTCTTGACAATGCTTTTTAATTGTTTCTTGGTTTGTCTTGAGATTGAAGGGTGGAAAGTAGTAATGAGGAAATAGATATTTTTTTTTCTAATTTAATTTAAAAAAAACCCCAACCCAAACCATAGCCATGTGAGCAGGCTAACTGCAAGTCTTTGTCAGGCTTTGATGAAACATCAGATGATGAGCATTGTATATCTTCTGAATGTTCAGTTATCATGTCAGTATAAAGCTGTCCTCTTGCAAAGTTGAGTAATATACTTATTTATGAAAAAAGTATAAAAATGGAAGTTTTGGCCAGAATGGATGCACAGTGAAAGTAATGCATGCATGTGCATATACACACACGTGCTTGCTATATCCTTTAGGAGAAAGGCTCTAAACATTGGACGGAGCCAAAAATGTGTGGTTGCACATTTGAAAGTGTTGATTTACTCTGTGCTCTTGTTAACTCTGCTTTTAGTTTATTTTGTTCTATTATGTGCTAGGACTTTATTCACGTTTTTAGATATTATTACATTATAGCCAGTTGCCTAAATGAAGTAGTTTGCCCTTGTTAACATAATTTTATATAATGGAAAAGACTTGAAAATGCTAGTGAGCCTATCTTGGCTGAAGTTTATATATACACTTAAAATCAGACTAAGCAAGACTTCATTTATTCTGGCTATAGCGCGTAAGCTTTTTGAAGTTAGGTGGTGCTTTCAGCAGCACGAGTGTTTCAGTGTGTTTCCACTTGCCAGACCCCACAGGAATCTTCATTTACTGAGATCATTTTAAGAATTGGACATTAATTTGTGTCATTTTCTGGAAAGTGGCCTGAGAGGCAGCAAACGGGTTTTCCTTTAGCAAGTCTGTGTGTGGGGTGAAGCAGCGAGGCAGCAGAGAAGTGTGTGCTGGGGTGGGTCCCTGAACCACCCTGACACCTCCCTCGGTTTAAGTTCCGAAGGGCCTTGCTCTCAACCTGAAAAGTTTAAATCAGATATTTAATAGCAAAAAAGTAGCAAATCCAGGTTCCCCTGAGCGTGTGTAACAGGGGCCTTGCAGTTACATGCTACAAATGTATAGGCAGAGCAAATCTTACTATTTCACTTCAAGCCGTATTTTGCTTCCCTTCTAAACCCTCCCCCCCCCCCCCCCCCCCCCCCAAAAAAAAGCAAAACTGATTTTAACTGGTTAATCTGGAGCATACAGTGAATTTAAACTGAGTATGAACAACCTCAGTTTCACTTGAGCGTGACCTGAGAGAGACCAAAATGAGTTAGAGTCCCTGTCTATAGCTGTGGCGTAAGGAATCTGGAAAGCATTTCCGATGTTCTCTGCAAACACAGGCTCATGGTTGAGCAAGTTGGTCTCAGCAGCGAGGTGGCTACTGAGTTTGCCTATGAATGCTGCTAATTTTATTTAGATATTTCAGTCTGAGAAGGGTGAATCACCAAGCTATTGTTAAGACAAGATCTAATCTAGTGCCATACCTCCCATAGCAAAAAAAAAAAGAAAAATAAAAAAGTTGCCAAAACTTTTACATCATACTTAATATCTGTCACTCATTTCCATCAAGTTTCTAACTGATGTGCAAACCTCAGTTTGCACATCAGTAAGTGATGGCAGTAGAGAAGAGGTGCAAAACAAAAGCACAGGGAGGCTACACCCAGCAGCTGCTCTGTGAAACAAAGTATCTTGTTGGCTTTTTTAACTATCCAAGCATTGGTACCTTTTTTGCTTCGGAAAGGACGCTACACCTCCACTACACTTCCTTTCTGCTCCTTGGGTTGTTTAGAAGGAGCTGAATCAACTTCAAATTAAAAAAAAAAAAAATTAAAAATTCCTTCTTTTCATTTCCCTATCTAGAGCTCCCCAGCCCCAAACTTGGCCATGTGTTGCAGGGATGTCATGTGCAAGTTTCAGTCTAGAGCTGCTTCTGACAGCTGATGTAAAGTTTCACAGCTAGTCTGTAATGGAAATATTAACTGCTTCAACTAGCAGCCCTTGTGGGCACTAGGAAAACAGGTGAAGGTAGAGAAAAGAAGCCTTTAGCTATTTTGGTGGCTGAAAGAAAAGAGGGATGGGAAAGAGAAAGATAAAGGATAAACATTGTATCCTGTCTTGCGGGAATTACTAGTTCATACCAGTTAGGATTTTAAATAGCAATATTTTCGTGCATTTTTAGAAGCACTTTTGCATTTAAATATGTTATTTTTGGTCTTTCATATACCTCCTGTGAGTGTTTTCACTGTTATCCACATCCCAGTTAATTGCAAGTTAGTGGTGGGGTGGGAGAATAAATGGCAAGTAACCATAGCTCTAAAATGTTTGGTCAACAAAATCAGCTCAGTAGTACAGTTGTTTAAGGAATACAGACCCTAAGGAGAAGGAGGGAAAAAGAAACTGTGGCATTTAGAAAAAAAAAACCAACCCTCCTCTGATCCCCCATCCCCAAACAAACGAGGTGGGGAGGGGAGGACCAAACCAAAAAACAAGAACAACAAATAAAAAACCAAAAAGGCCTTAAACCCCACAAAAAAAAACCCAAACAAAAAACCCCCAGCAGTTTCAGTTGTTCCAAAGAGTTTTCACAAGGGAAGAGGCCTGAAAAGTCGGAAGCCACAAAGGTAAATGAAAGCCCATTTTCCTAAAGGGTACTGAAATGTCCCATTAAATTTAAAGCACTACCTAATTATTTAATTAAAAAAAAATCTTAACCTTCTCTCATTAACAACACCTGCAAAACAAAAATGTTTTATATGAGAAATTCAACATTAATATGGTAATGGCAGAATCTTTAGAATTTTCTTTTAAAAATGTCTTCATGGACCACTCAAGAGAATTTACAAATAATGAATATAAGCTTTTAGTCTAATTAGTGATGTGAAGAGTTGTTGAACGGAAATCCTGGAGCAAATGGTAACAGGTGAAATCCTACTATCCAGCTAATCTACATAAAGATAAGAACTACAGTCAGGCTTACCTTGGTTGATTTACCTCTTTTGTATGATGTGACTTGGATGTGCCAGTATAAGTCTTCTGGTGGTGCTGCTTGAGCTATTGTATCCTGTCCACAAATACCCAGTCTCTTTCAGAGTGTTATGAGTTTATCCTGGAAGGAGAGTGCAGATCTGTGCCCAGTCATTTGGCTGGTGGCTTTAGGGAGTGGAGCTGCGTGGTTGGTGTCTTGGCCCCACCAACAGCTTTCTGATTGCTCATCCTGGTGGAAAGTAGTAAGCAAACCCAAGGTTTTTGCAGGTGCTGGTAGGAAATTTGATCATCAGCACAGAGGCATCTGTGAGGTAATCCAAGAGCCAGATTTTCATCTTGAATGCTGAGATAATACACCTCTCCAAAGCGGCTACTTTGGGTTGTATGTGCAAGATGAAAGGCAAAAAGTGTAGTTAGGAGCCAACCATTATGTCTTCAATGAGCTTTGAGAAAAAAATTTCTTTGTCTAAATTTTATGGAAAATCCTTGAGTGGTAGTACAGAATGCTTTTAAATCCAAGTCTGGGGTTAAATAATGAGGCAACATAAAGAGAAGTATTGCTGCAGCTTGCCTGTGGCTTAGCCAAGCTTAGTCTGCTTGAATTGCTGAATTGGATCTGAAATTAGAGCAATAACACTTCCTCTTCCAAGTATTCTGCTGTCCAGATCAGTGTGCAAAAGTAAAAAGTGGTGATGTTTGTTAATAAGTTAGTATTTGCAATAATTCTTTCTTTTTCTTCTGTAGATAGGGCATCAAGATGATCTTTCTGCTTCACAAGCTAATGGCTTGATTTGATAAAATACAGTAACTGTGCCATCAGTGTGCCTTGTAATATATACTAGAAATTAAGTACCTTTTAATAGAAGTGATATAAAGACCTCTGTCACTTTATTGAACCTGAGTGGGTTTTTAACAGAAATTCAGTATACCTTCTTTTTAGGTAGGGAGTGTGACCCTTAGCTTTTGTATTTATCAGAGCTACTTGTTAGGAATAAGTAAATTGAGATATATAATGGTGTGTATATACATATATAATTATATATATATATAAAAAGATAACTTACAGTGCACATCCAGTAAGCTTTATTTGGATGGACATTTATTATTTATTTGTTAGGTGCTTTCAGGAATCAAACATGAACAACTTAAAGACTGAAAAGACTGGTTAGACCTACGAAACTTCAGTGTGAAGTCAGGCAGTCAGAGATTGCAGCTTCTCTTAGAGGACAAACTACTCCAATGGCTTAATCTGTATCATTACCTACACTTAACATGAAGAAAATTTTAAGAACCACCCCCCCCCAACATTGTAACTAAAAATGGCTTCTGCTTTTTCCCCCCAACCACACTAATATGAATTGAGTGTTAAAGATTTTTTTGTCCTGTAAATGAGATTTTTTTTTTATTTCCCCTCCCACCAGAAGAGCATTAAAAACACTGATTCAGTCTGTTGTGATCAAGCATCAGCTACTTGAAGCAACCTGAGGGGGAGAAACTAATCAATTCCGTGTGTGAGGTTAGCTTTTTGTGTTGGATTTTTCTTGCCTGTTCTTATTTTGCTGGCTGCAGAGTAAACAATAAGACACCTCTTCCCCTTCTTCCACAAATTGATTACCAGCAGTTTTCCATTTGGCTGTGGCTGTTGATGTCGGGACTTTTTGCTCCTCGCTCTATGGCGTTAGCCACAGTCCGCAGTGATTTTCTGCTGTGTGTTAAGTTTGTGTGGCCAGTGACGTAAGCCTGAGAAATGACAGATTTTGTCTTCATGCAGCTCTTTGGAGCTCAGGGAGGAAAAGGGTTGTTTGGGTGAGTGGGTTTTCAGGGGCTTCTCTTGTAGCTGTCAGAGCCAGGAGGTCACAGACTCGAGGGTAGCACAGGGGACTAAGAGCACTTGGTGCTGGTGGATATTGGTGTACTCTGCATGGCTGGTGGTGTGAGGTGCCAAGACTTTTTCCAGCTAACCAGTATAGCAGTGCCTACCTAGAATGGATGAAAAGAATAAGTGCTTGCCCTTTGCACATTCCTAAGAGTGGAAAAGGTAGACCATTTACTTTCTATCCCATAGGTATTGAGTTCAAACAATTGAATGGACTAATGTTGTCAATGTTCACTTGATCTCCTTTCAAACATGTCTAATTCTTTTTCCATAGTCTCTTGTTAAAAAAGAGTGTGTTTGTGCTGTGTGGGTTTAAGGCATTTATGTTGTGTGTAGTTCATATGGCTGCTGAAATAAGAGTATTACCTGATGTTACTGTTGAGAAATGGGAATTAAGGAGCAGGAGGCAGCAGGTCTCTGTGGGAGGGAGGACGGGAGAGTGGTGAGAAGGATCTGGTAAGAGGGTAGGTAAAATGGCAGTATGGAAGTGCAGTCACTTTGATAATTGTGTGCATGCTCCTCTCTGAAACAGTCACACTTTGACATGCCTATGAGATATACCACAAGGTACAAAAAAAAAAAAGGAACTGTGAGCAAAAGCATGATACTTTATTGTTCTTCACTTCATAATTGTCTACCTTCTGTTTTTTAAAATGATTGTCCCTTAAGGGGAGGTGCAGGTCCTAAGTGATTTGCCTTTGCTAAATATCGCATAAAGCATACAGTGAGACTGTATTAGTGAGTGGAAACATATAGTGAGACTTTATTTGAAGCAGAGAGGCAAAAATGGACAATTTTTGAGACTCTTTTAACCCAAGAGGATTTTGATAGGTTGAAGAGAAAAAGTGATGTATATAGAGAGGGCAGAGAGAGTAGGAAAGAGTACACATAAAAGAAAGAGAATGCTGAAATTGTGGGTTTTCTTCTTCCTTCCTCCCACCACCTTTTCCCTGAGACACTTCTAGTGTTGTTTCATGTGTGAAGGGTTCTTATGGGTCAGGAGCATTGGGTGTCCCTGGGCATGTGTTTTCTGTATTTACATATGAGAGATTATTCCTTCAGAAATCACCAAGATGGCATTTAGTAAATTATCCATCTTCATGATACTTCGCCCTTTCTGTCTCTGTGCACATGTGTAGCACAAATATGCTACTTTACTTATGAAGGGGCACAATGACATCTTCTTGATCTACCTCCTTTCAGTGTTGCAGAGATATTTATGTCCTCCAAACACAAGGCTCTGTCTCAACGTCCCCAGAATAAATACGTTTGTGTATGGTCATCAGCAGTGGCTCAAACTGAGTCCTGTTACTTGCATAATACCTGAAAAGAAGAATTAGAATGTAGGCAACTCCTGTTAAGAAAAGTAAATTATCGCCAAATAATTGCTTATAGACTAACCTTATACAGAAACCAGAGAAGTCAATTTTCTTCTTACCTAATAAAATGTGTTTTGGGTATCTTTGAAAAAGAGAAAGAAGTGGGAGCACCTGTTCACATACTGTGAACTATAGGTAGCTTTCAAAAACCTTCGTATGATATACAGCATAAACATAATTTGCCTAGACTTTTTTTTTTTAGTTGGCATCTATTTGCAATGCCTATCTAGAATGGAAGAAATAAAAAATCTGCTTAAACTGGAAAAAGTGCATACACAAGTCTTACATGAGTCACATTGAGATATGCTGGCAATGTTTTACTAAGGGTTTATTAAGAGTAGGTAAGCTATATATTAAATGAAACTATTGTAATAAAGTACCTTCACAGAATTTGAAAGGACTGCTTTTTGTCTTAAACAGCTGGTAAGACTGCAAGTAGCTGCAAAGTAGCAAAACTTAAGATTCTTTCAAAACAAAATAAAACAAGAGCCTCTGTGGTTTTATGCTGCCTGGGATGTGCTAGCTGTAGGAGATTGGCATATACTGTACTTCACTGAAGATAACAGGATTATGGGGAAAATGGAAAGCACCCGAAAAGAGCTGACGTTGTCTGAGATGAGAGAGTATTTTCAGGAAGATGCTCCCATATTTTTCTCTTTCCCCACCTATTGTGTAGAGTTTTGTCGCTGTGCAAAAGTGTGCTTTCTGAAGCTGGAACACGTTCTCAGGGAAGCTGCTGCTGCTCCACTAAGTTCAGTCAGACCCAGCTTCGTCCCTTACTCTTTGCTATACATTTGCATTTGATTTGGGATTTTTCTTGAGGAAGTGGAGAGCTGATTGTCTGCGGGTTCTCGTGCACGCGTAGAGCTGACTGCAGCTCCCCAGTGCCGCTCCGCACGGGGGAGCGGTACGGGGCTGCCGAAGCGCGGGAGCGGCGGGAGGAGCGATCTGTCCGAGCAGGAGCTGCGCAGGTTATCGCGGCGTGGCGGGGATTCAGTCTGTCTGCTCGCTGCTACTTCAGTGCTTGTTCTGGTCCTGGCAACACAAAACCACCTCTTTCATTTCTATCCATTCTTGTGTGTGGAGAGAAGGGTGGGGGGGGAACGGTTACACGCTTTGTGTATTTTCAGGTATTTTTAAGAAACATTTAGATTTTATTTTATTTTTTTTAAATATGAGTTGATAGTAACTGAAATTGAAAAGTCTCAAAGGTGCTTTTGATCTTTTATCTTACACTGGTTCTGTGTGATTTCTCTCTTGGCTATGCAACACTTTATTCAATTTTTTTTCCTATTTTTAATTGTGATTGTGTTAATTGTGACAGCAATAATGCAAAAAAATTCACTTGCATCAATAAACACTAGACTTCAAACTTGTGCATTGGGTGACAGTTAAAATTACTAGTAGCACAGCCAAGCAACTAGTGAAGGCGTAAATATTTTGAAATTAAATGGCTCATAAAGCTATTCTTGTGTTTTTGAAGTGACCTTTCAGTTTTGCACAATAGGTGTCTCACTATTGCCATAAACCGAGGTGCACAGCGGGACTGTACCCGTTTTGTACTTGGCTTGCCATTTCCTTTGGCTTTTTATGAATGTGGTAGAGAAACTGGTAATTTTAAGGTGGCATCTCTTCCTTACTCCTCTCCCTTCCTCCTTCTCCTCCCTTTCAGGATGTTCAAGTTATTTCTGTGCTACAAATCTTGCCTGGCAAAAGTTTTAAATTTCATTGAACTTTTCAGTCCCTCAGAGTCATGTGGGAAGAAAAATAAAACTCCAGACTACATGTTACGTCCTTTATTGTTGAGTAAATGTAAAGATTGTTTTTTTTATCCATCTTTCAGGTGTTGGGCAGTAAAGGACAAGATATGTAGGTTTTCCTTCTGAAAAGAAATGTGAGGTGGCAGTTGTGTGTGTGAAACTTTCATATATGTTTTTTGGAAAGGACTTTTCCCCCTTCTCACCAGTAGATATACACTGCTCAGCATGAGCATTTGTTGCTGAGCTTGGTGTGGAGCTGGGTTGAGACATGTGCTAGTGTGCTGGCTGGGCTGTTGTGTGCTCCAGCCCTTCTACGAGTGGCACTCCTTGCTATGAAACTCTCACACTTGTAGATTCAAATTAAAATTCATGAGAGACTAATGGCACGACACAGTTTGAAGCACGTTGAATAGTGTCTTGGCTGCCAATTTTGTGGTTTGGGATTTTTCTGCATTAAAATTTCCCAGTATTTTTAATGTTGAATGAACATCCCCTTTTATGTTCTACTTTAGGACCCATCTTTCAAGTTTCAGGTTGTGGTGTGAGATTATTTTTGATATTTCAGAGCAGTATATCACTACCTTAGGGTGATTGTTTTGTAGCAGTATTGCTGGCTGCGATTACTGTTTAAGAAAATCTTTGCAGATTTTGAGGAAATTTCTCTGTCTTCCCATGACAGTGAATCAGCTCCTGACTCTGCTTTATTAGTAATGAAAGCTTAAAAGAGTGTGTGTGGGGTTTGGGTTTTCATTCTCCCTTCCTCTCCTGTTTCTACGTTCAAATGCTGAAAGCAGTGCTTCCTTGAGAGGGAGTGAAAATAACTCAGAAATGCTGCACAACTGAGACCTGTTCATCTTTTCTGGAGAAAGCCTGCTTGTTGCTTGATCTCACGATGGCTGTAGTGTTGGAGGTGACACTTCCACATGAAGAGAAGTTTGGGCAAGGTAGCTTTGTGCTGTACGCTCCAGCTGCACCCTGAACAAAGCCTGTTGAGAAGAGCATTTCAAGATGGAAAACACTCACTGCAGGCCTGTGTGGGTGGTGGTGATGTTAAGAAGTGTATTTTAAAAGGATCTGAGGGAGAAAATGAAAGCTTTCAATTTTATTGCTAGATGGGAACATCTCTAAAATTTGTTTTGCTGCAAGATTGTACTGGCTTGTATAAGTTTAACAAACTTCTGTTCTGTTATAAAAAGTCCTCAAAATGTGAAGGGTTTTTCTGTGAGAGGTCAGTATTGAGCAATTAAAACATGAAGTAAAACTGCGTGTTTGAACACAAGATACTTTTAGCTGCTTTGGTGAACCAAAATATAGGTGAGACCTTCTAAGGTAGACTGCTCTGTGTTGTCCCCTCTCCTTTCCCCAGATCTTCCCAGGCTAGCCAGCCTGACCCCACCAGCATGCCCTACCTGAGCCCAGTTGAAACTGTGGTAATCTACACATTCTTGTAAATCCCAAGGGCTTTGTGGCATCTCTGGCATTTATTTGTTCTCTCACTTTGGGGGAAGGGAGGAGACAAAGGACTTGGCTGTGAAGGCAGCCAGCACACTGACAGGCTTTGCAGTAGCACTTCAAAGTGAATATTTTGTTTACTAGATAAGTGAAAACTGATGTAAATTTGGGCTGCAAATACAATGAATTTATTGATTCTTACCCCCTCCTCCTGATCAGAGATGGAGAATGTTAGCCATGTAAATGTTAGAATATAGACTGTCATTAGGCTAATGAAAAGCTTAATATCAAAGCCAATGTATTTATTCAAATTTATATTCCCTTCCTTGAAGGGGTGTAGAATCCTGAAGTATATTCTTGTGAATCAAAAAAAAAAAGTGTGTGAAGGGGAACCCAGTACAAATACATGGGATTATCACAGCCATTTATAATGGAGAGAGTTAGATACTGAAGGCCTTAAAGCTGAAATAGAAATAGTCTTCAAGAAAAGTGGAGACTTCATGAAATGTAACAGCTGTCAAATGTGTAACAAGTATTTTTGTATCAGCTCTTTGGACTTGAAATGGTTTTGACCTGACATTCCCCCCCAGCGATCTGTTGGGTTTTTTTGAGTTGTGTATTTGGCTTTGCCCCTCTTAGTATGACAGATGCTTAAATGTGGAGACTGCTATGTATAGTCTATTGCAATAATGTTTTCTCTCTGTTTGTTTGTTTAAACAATTTTCTTTAATTTGTCTGCAGGAGTCGGAAGCTTCAGATCAGAAATATCCCGCCTCACTTGCAGTGGGAGGTAGGAAGTTGCTTTAAAAATTGATATCTGTGATTAAAACTATTTCTGTTTCTCTCTTTATCCACAAGACTTCTCCCCTTCCCCCACCTTTCACTTGCTTTGCACACACCACCCATTCTGTTCTGGGGAAAAATCCTTTGGAAGAGGGAACAATAGAGCCTTCTAAGCAATTCAGATAACTGCCTTCATTTCTGCTCTCCGAGTTAACCATAAAGAATGTTGAAATGGATTCTTTGGTGAATGCTGACTTCCTGATGCAGTCACTCTCTTTGACTGAAAGCTCATCTGTTTTGGACCTTACTGGTGTGTGAGTTCAGCAAACTTAACACAAGTTTGTATTTAAATACTTCACCAAAACATTTACAAAAGCAGAAATTTAATGCTGAACCTTTTTCTTTGGTGTTTCCCCTCCATTTCCCTTGCTCCTCTATAGTGGTGGCATTATGGCAAATTGTTTGCTTATGCTATTACAGTTGTTGGCTCTCACCAATATATTGTATATTTGCTGTTTATGTTCCATGAATAGTGTTATAATTTTTGCAGTAGATGGACTACTGTGAGAACAAATGTGTTTTATTTGCTGTTTTTCTACCTTGTATGTGTGTTAAATGTTGTTTTCACATTTTACTAGTGGTAAGTTATCCTTTTGCCCAAGGGAGATTGGAGGGTGTAGGGTTTGAGGATAAAGCTCCAGTAGCATTGTTCTCTGAGCAGGTTTGGTCTGCCTTCTTCATCTGACTTTCCATCTGCAGCTACTTCTTTGTTTGCACTGCCTGATTGTTTCCTCCCTAGTTTTGGACAAAAACAGAGGCATTGCTTTGTCCAACCTAGGCTGTCCACCACAGGGTTTCTGTAAGATAATAGCACACACCACCTCTTCTCATTGCTTCAGTCTGTCCTTCTGGCGTGTGCTGTCCATATAAGCATTTTCTCCTGAACCTTGTGCTCCTCAGTTGAACTGTATCTGCCTGATACCTTTTATTTCAAATTTATAACTGCTTTTTTGTCAAGCTTTTGGGAAAAGTAGTAGTAGAAATGGTTGAGGGTGACTGATTTGAGGATGAACTTATTTTTCGGTACAAACTTCCTCTGAAATTTTGTATAGGAATAGTGAGTATCAGAGCAGAGGCATATAGTTCAGAAAAATGTGAATAAACATGAATGTAAGTACTGGTGAGCAGAGTACATGAAAATTCTTCTACCTGCTTATCTCTCCTTACACATGTGTAGCTATTACTGCTTGTATGTTACAGGTATATACCCTGTTTCCCACCTGCTTCTTGATTTTTAAATTATTTCCCTCTCCTTCTCCATTGCTGCAGTTTCTGTGGTGACATCTGCTCTAGGATAGATGTTCCCTCTGCCCCACCTTTTTAAAACACTGTCTTCCTAAAATTCACAAGGAAGAGTTAAAATTGTCCCTGTTAACATAATGTTGTCTAGATGTCCTGAAGTTGCTTGTACAGATCTGACCCATTTGACATAGAATTGAGAGGGCTGAGGCCCCAGAATAACTTCTACAATACCTTTGCATTCTCTTGCAACATCAGGACTGCTTGCCAAGTATGATTTTTTCCACAAAATTTCTAGTTTCTCTTTGTAAGTGCTGGTGGTCTGTAATTTCTGCACTAAGCAGGTAAGTTTTGTGTGCTCTCAAAAGAGTGCTGATGACAAAATACAGTAATTGGTGATTAAATTCATCAGATAATTGTCTTATGCCAAGCTTACCTTGGGCTCTGGTATCTTTTGGTGCTAGAAGACCTTGCAAAAACTTCCTTGGTGCTCTTTAAGTTTTGTATGATTCCTCCTTAAAACAAGACTTTCTTGCCACCAATTTCTTGGTAGGGAGAGTAAAAATTTATACATACAGAGAGGAATTTATACTGAAGCAATGTCCTTGCATAATGTTTTCTGAGGGGATGGTGTGTGTGTATGTGCGTGTGGCAGCTGGAGCAATTTTACTTAAATTGTTCTTTATAGTCCCTCTGTGCCAATCTGCTTGCCTCATCACTCCTTTGTTAATTGCTTGAATCAAGACTGACTTTTTCTAATGGGTGTGAAATCCTTAAAACCAAACCAAAAACAACTGGTGAAAGACGTCTCTAGGTTAGTTCAGTCTATCAGCCCTCATGTACCTTTGATACTGAAACACAAAACACAGTATCCTGCAACACCTTTCTTTTTACTGTGATGAAGGGATATTTGAAAAGAATGAAAGATTAATGTTCTTATTAATTTTTTTCCTAGTATAACTATTATTTGGAAGGTTACCTTGTCATTCTTTGCTAAAGTATTTCCTTAAGCTCTGGTGAAATAATTGTTTTATTTTTTCCTTTATAGAAAACAAGTATTTTACATTGGAATTCTACATGTGTGCCCCTAGCAGTCAGGGTGTGCATGCCTCTAGTGCCTTGAAGCTGTTCTTGTTGCCAGTGGTACCTGCAAGTCCTGGGCCATGTGGGACTGGGACACAGTGAGTCTCTCTGTGCACACCCATACCCAATGAGATGATCCTTGGCTTATAACAAATCACCCACAAAACCTCTTATAATAAGGAAGGCATCCACAATGTTCTCAAATGCAGCTTGTCAGGTTTGGAGAAAGCAGGTCTGGAAGAGCGATAGGGATGCTGGTCCTGCAGGAGTGTAGCTGAAGTGTTTGCAGTGTGAAGTGTAACAGAGTTGGGTAGTAGCTTCTGCTCCTGAGCACCCCAAAGAACAGTGCTGACTCCTGGTTTTCAAAACAGCAACAGAAAAATGTTCAGGAAATAAACTGAAGCTTAATCTCAGTTGAGAATATTTTATGATACCTCAGCTGAGGAGCGTGCCCCGTTGTCAATATAAGTGCTTTGTTCTCCATGCAGGTGGGAGCTGGCTCTTAAGATTGATGAAATGCTGGATTGAATGAGTTTCCTGTCAAAACCTTGAAACTGTTTCACTGGTGCACCTTCTTGTCTTTCCAAGAGGCATGTGCACCTATTTAATAAAATCTAGTGCCTTTAGTAGCATGGAAGAGAGAACATTTGAACTTCAGTGTTAAGGAGACCTTGACTTCTACTTGGAAGAAACTGGGTATCCTGAACTCATGTGAGGTAGGACACTTGACCCGTATAGATTGGGAGATAAATAGTGTGTATAAATGGCCACAGAGCAACAAGCTCTGTGTTTTGAGCTTATGAAAAATAAGACTCTTTCATAAACCAGGCACACAAATTCAGATTAACTTTTCTGGATGCTTTTTTGAAGGAAAAAATGTTCCATCTAGTTTTCTCCTTCACATAGGTTGAAGTTACTGTACAAAATACTGACTCTTACAACCAGCCATAGCAACTGGACTTGTAGCTCTTTCCTCTGTAAGAGTTCACTGTGTACTTATCAGACCATCATGATATAAGTGAAAAAGGTAAGATAACCCTTTTAGACCATATTCAGGGCTAAGTGGTAGAAGAAATGCAGATAATGACCTGCTATATTCTGCTGAGTTATACATTGAAACAAAACCACAAGGCTGCTATCCTGAAGAGCTCACTCTTAAAGTGCAGCTGTAAAAGATAAAATTCTAATGTATTCCAAGGTATTCAAGGTTAATTTTGTACAAAATTTGCCTGGTAATTAATTCAAACTTAACAAGAAAATTTTTGGCAAGGTTCTGCAGGTTTCTGTACCTGTAGGTTGGGTGCTCTTGTACTCCTTGCCCAGCTAGGAGAAATTGGAGGTGTAGAGAAGGCAGGATCTCTGTCTGAATGAAGAAAATTTAGGACTTGCCTCAGACTGAAATTGGAGCCTGGACTTGTAGGGGCTTATCCAGGATCATGTTCTCTGCTCACCCAGGAGGTCATTTGCATTTTCCCCCTTTTCCTTACTGGACTGTCTGGGTTTGAGGACTCTGGATCAGTGCCCATGTTCCATAAAAGCATCATCACTTCTGGAATGCATCTTCTTCCTTTTATTCTGCTTGCATATAAATTGCATATAGAGGGTATTGTATCAATTTAGTAATTTGAAGGACATGTCCATGATCAGATTTTATTTTTAACATAAATCAGTTTCACTTGTTATGAAGTTTGGTGAATCAAACCCTCAAATAATTAGCTCACATTTTAGTCATAGTAGGTGGGTATCATTTTTTTCCCCAGCTTTCATCTCCTTACTCATCAAATACAAAGTCTAGATTGATGCTAAGAATTGTGACAAGTGAAGGATTTGGCTCACTACCTTTTCCCATTCTCTATGCATACTAGTCTCATCTCTTTCGTGTTGGAAACAAGCACCCTGCCTCTATGGTCTTTGCAGAAAAGTAAGTAGAACTCTCTTACTCTTTCATGAACCACAGTCTGTAACATACTGTTGTGATTCCCAATTTATAACTGCAAGTAATCTCTCACTTAGCTTGTGACTATTCAGCACTGGAGGTGTATTTGCAAGACAAAATGATATGCCTTCTAGAAGGAAGTCTAAGTGTGGTGATTTAAAACTGAAATACCTAGAGTTTGTTTCTGATTCAACACGATGGGGATCCAAGTAGATTCCTTCTGAGAAGGAGCCATTATCTGAACTGCTCCCTCAGTGTAGAAGATGCTTCAAGAGATTTTCTTTCCCAATGTTTTTTCATATTTAGTGAATAAAGCACTAGAGAACAGACCTTAAGGACACAGATGGTGCCAGAAACAGCACTTGCTGGCTCAGCAGGAAGGTAGCTGTTGAAGAGTTCCCACTTACCTTCTGTGGTCTTATTTCCTTACCAGTTTGTGTGGAGCAGATAAACAGATAGTGTTGGTGAACTTTGTAACAAAAAAAACTAGACTAAAAGTCCAGCCTGTGGATTGTGAACTTGTTGAGTGAGCAGAGAAGCAAGAAAAACATTGTGAATGTGTATTCCTAGCTTTGCTGTGAGACATGCAGGTTGCTTTCAGGGACAGAAATGTGTGGGAAGGGAGGTCTGATTTAGCTCTTCCAAAGCAAAAGGATGTTACTAAACAGGGCTTGCTTTTCCTCACTTTTGGCTTGCTTTTCCTCACTTTTTCATGGAAATGAAAAATGAAGTCTCATAGTTATGCTGAGACCTCTGATGTTTCAGATTCTCTGAGCAGAAATAGTAGTGGAAAGAATTTCTGGATCAGAGCTGCAATGTGAGTACAGGTTCTGCATTGAGATTTCTGTCAATGCAAGAAAGGTTTGAACCACCTTTATCCATCTGCATATTTGTAAGACAACTTTCAGTTTCTTTAAAAGAATTGAGACTGATTCTAATTGTGAGTAAATGTTAGTAAATCGTCTTAGAGTGCACATAACTTCTTGACAATGTCCCGAGGCTCTGTAGTAGCTTGTGTCACTTCTTTGATTAAAACAGCTCAGCTGTGTGGGATGGGTTGTTTGTTGTTTGTTTGTTTTTTCAATCTAGAGGTGCAGTGTAAAAACTACTCTTGCTGAATGGTACCTGCTTTTGATGCAGTTTATTCTAGAATACCAAGGATATGAAGAGGACAGCTGGGGAACTTGTGGGTTTTAAGAAAGGAAAAGAAAAACATGAAACCATTGCAATTAAGAATAAATTAGGATTATACAAAACAGATATTTCTCATAAGGCAAGATGTAAAGTGGAGATGCAGGAATGAGCTGAGCTACAATGAAAAGAATTCTAGAAGAAAGATAAATCAACAATAAAGAGGTTTAAAATGTATTGAAATATGATCTTTCACCTCAAGCCTCCTCCAAGAATCCTAACTTAATGTAGTGCTATAAAAATAATGTATAGCTATAAAAATGCTAGCAGAATGCTAAACATGCACAAATTATCTGCTGCTGCCTGCTAGGTGTGGGAATCTCTAGTAGGGATCTTTGTTTTCTGTTTCCTCCTCAGTGTGCTACATTAGGCACTAAGCTGTACTTTTTGCAAATTACTACTGGTTCTACTCAGCAGGAGAATGGAGAACACGTTAGGCTGTTCTCTGCAGCAGTCTTTTACATATATGACGTTTAGGGAGGGTTAAGAAGAGAGTTTAAGTTCTTTCAATCTTTTCTCAGGACTCTTTATCTCTAAGCAATTGATTGTTCTTAAGTCTCTCACCTGGGAATGTCCCATGAGGCTCCTCCAAAGTAGCTTCTGTACTTTAAGATCACTTTGAGCTCTTATCTTGTCCTCTGGTATGTTTTCATTCCATTTCAGCCTTGTGTTGTCTTCAATAAACACAAACCTAATACAACACTAGATGCTGTGGTCCCTGCAAACCCTGTGAAATAGAGCTCTAGTTTGACAGTAGGCAGACAATGCTCACAAGGTCAGCTTCTCACCTGCTGTTGTAGTGTTGACTGTGTTTGCCTTATGAGTCTGTTGTAGGGGACAGTGTCAAAAGCCTTCTGAAGTGAGACACACACACACACCCCCCCATAAGCTGTTAGTTCTGTTATAATGAGAAACTGGAGCAATTTATCAAGAATTATGCACACAAAGCAAAGGTTGAATGTTGATCACTTGCTTATTTTGATTCTTAACTGGGAAGCACTACCTCCTCCTGGTCTTGGTTCTATACTCAGGGGAACATGGGGACTGCCTTTCTTACTCTCCTGCCAAAGGGACAAGAGAGAATGCTGGTCTTGTCTTTCTACTACCTGACCTGAGCCCTACACTCTGAATTAACTGTTTTGCCTGAGCTGTGCATGTTTCCCATCATCTAGCTGGGCTTAGCAGCAGGTAAGGCAATCTGATATAGGGAATTGACCATGTCTGGGGGAGACTACCCAATTTTGCACTTAAGACAACATACTGGCTTATGCTGGGATTTTAACTGCCTGGCTTAATCATAGGGGGTGATATTTACAGGTATATATGAGATAATAAACACCTTTTGCAGGTGTTTAAGATACATGGTGTGGGAGTGAAGGTCCTTGGATAAACACGCAATAAGTCTGTTTCTCACTTGGAATGATTTATTCATACAAGTGTGTTGGCTACAGCATGCTGATAATTGTCCTTACAATTGTTATAAACAATGGGAAAAATCTAATGGGCAAAGTCATTTTCTTTGAGAATTGGAATACAGCATTTTTTTACTTAAATAAGGATTGTATTAAAAGTAGATGATAGTGATGCTTTTATCAAATATCTGCCCCCATTTAAGAGTTAATATCCCAGATGCATGCACTGAAGATACTTTGCTGTGCTTTTATTATAGTTGTAGGCTTAGAAAAGTAGCATTGTGTTAGTTAACACAACTTTTTTCTTCAGGAAACTTTTATTGCAGTAGCTTAAGTAAGGAATAGAGAAGTTAGAAGTGAGGTCAGGACTCTGTTGTACTAAGTACCTAGAAGATACAGAAGGTGGTCTTTCAACCACAAAAACTAGACAGAATGTTAGTATTCTCTTTCAAAGAAATCAGGAGACTCACCAGGTTAGAGTTAGCTTGGCTGACACAGTTTAGAGGTGTGAAAGTTGCTGCTCTTCCTCCTGGTGGCCATTGGTCTTGTGCTGCAGGAAATAAGGTGTTGGGTGGTTGTACAGGCAACCACTTTGACTCATATAGCTGAGGCAGGAAGGTTGGCTGAACAACTTTTGAAGAAGGTGCTGAAGTGCCACAGCTTTTTGGCCAGAATATTAAGCAAGCTGGAATAACTGCTGGCTTCCCTGAATATGCTTAGTAACAACCTGTAGTGACTCTGCGGCATGGTTTGTGAGCTGTTGGTTAACCCTGCTGTGGAGGGGTTAGGACAAGGAGAGGAGGGAAGCATCTACTTGGACCTGAGACTTTTAACCTGTTGTCTCATCTGAGTCACACAGCTTTGATTCAGTGAGTTGTATAGATCTTCCTGCTGGAGAGATGCTTCTGGCTGTGACAGGCTTTATTGTCAAAGCACAGAAAAACGGTGATTTTTAAATGTTAAATTTGGCCATTCCAACTAAGACATGTAGAAGCTTTATGTCTTTGGAGGCTGCATTTATGGGCCTATTCCTTACTTTCCTTCCAACATTCAGAGGGAGAAATAGATAAGCGAAGGCTTGAAAAAAAAAATTCAGTGCGATTGTTTGATCAGTGCAACTGTTTGATCCAAACTTCCCCCCATCCAAATTTGTTCCATTGTCCTGTGACTGAGATGAGAAAAATTCTGTTTTCATGACTAATTTTTGATCTTCTAGGATAAAGGAAGGCACAACCTGTAGTCACTTAACTTTTCAGAAATGTTCTAATACTTAAAACAGCTGTTAGTGTGCAAGAATTTTGATGTTGTCACCACGGGGTTGCTTGGCACTATTAGAACAATGTGTTGCTCACGAGCCTAGAATAATATGGTTGGTTACTTGTTTACCCTGTCACTAACAGCGACTCCAAAACTTGATAAATCTTAAAAGACACACAAAGCTTTCTTGGTTCAAAACACTTATTGGCAAACCAGCCACCAAATCTTACTTTTTATTTGCAATTTTAGAGAGGTGTCTGAGAAGACCTTTGTTCAAGGGCTCGGTTGCCAAAGTCTTGCACCCCTTTGCTATAATTTTTACTTAAGGAGTCACTTTAATCATGGGGCAACCTCTTTATCCAACTGTCCTGGTTTCAGCTGGGTTAAAACCACTGCACCAGTATTGTGACGTGCCCTTTCATAGAATTATGAAACCATTCAGGTTAGAGGGGATCTTAGGAGGTCTATAGTCCAACTTTCAAAGCAAGGTCTGTATTGAATTAAAACCACATTGCTTAGGGTTTTGTCCATTCTTGGAAACCTCTAAGAGTGCAGTTTGTGCAACCTCTCTGGATGACCAGTTCTAAAAAATAATTATTCTGTTAATGAGAATTGTTTTTCTTATACCTGATGAGGACATTCCTTCTGTCAACTTTAGCCTGTTGTCTCTTGTCCTCTCACCCTGCACCTCTGGGAAGAGTCTGGCTCTATCTTCTCGGTGAATTCTGGGGCAGGCTGCTGCTATGCTGCCATCAAAGCTATCTATTCTTGGGCTCAACAAGCCCAGTTCCCTCAGCCTCTCCTCACTGGAAAGGTACTCCAGCCCCCAACTATCTTTGTGGTCCTTCATTGAACTGATTCCAGGTTCTTAATGTCTATCTTGTTCTGGAAGTCCCAAAACTGGATGTAGTATCCACATTTATTAACTTTCCTCCATTCATTGCCTGTGCTTCTGTTAATACAGCCCAGGTTGTTGTTGACCTTCTTTGCTGCCAGGACACAGATCTGGCTCATATTCAGCTTGCTGTTCATCATTACCCCACAGGGTCTTTTCAGGAGAGCTGTTCTCCAAGCAGGCAGTCCTTAGCCTGTACCAGTGTTGTACAGGGGATTATTCCTTCACCAGTGCAGGACTTTGCATTTGTCCTTGTTAAAGTTCATTAGGCTGTTGTTGGCCTATTCCTCTACCCTGCCTAGGTCTCTCTGGGTGGCAGCCCTGCCCTCTGGCATGTTGACTGTTCCCCTCAGTTTGGCCTCTTCCCCAGACTTGAGAAGGGTGTGCTGCAACACCTCCTTCAGGTCATTGGCAAAGATGTTAAGCAGGACAGGCCCTGGGACGAACCATTTGTTACAGGCTTCCAGGTAGAATGTGGTCAGATAGAGTGCCATCCTCTGAGACAGACTATTATTAATTATAACCTTATTACTGAAAACTAAGCTGGACATGGAATCTCTGCAACTCTGTCACCTGCATGCATAGGACGGGAAGCGTGTCTGGGAATGGTATTGCATCTCTTGGAGAACTTGGGCTGCATGCCATTGCTGGCTAAATTTCCTTACACACAATGATAAATTAACCGTTGTTCAAACCACTCTTAAGTGAGACAGCCTGGAAGTGAAATAGGCAGCACCAACACACTGCTTCCTTCATTTCGCATGTAATTGCATTATCTTGTTTCTTACTGATACTTTAATAGCATTAAAAAACCACCAAGGGACTACTTGGTGAAAATTATAGTTTCTGAAAACTCTTTCCATTTTGAATGCAACCTCAGTTTAGTAAGTTGTAATGAAAGTCCCAAAGTGTGTGTTTTGACCTATGAAAGAATGTACTTTTTTGATAAGAAAAATGTGTTCTTATCCCTGTTAAAGCTATTGATGTAGCTTTTCGCATGTCAGCTTAGTCTCTCCTGATTATTCATGCTGCCTGATATCTTGCTCACTTTAGGTTTTTCTGTAAAATGAGGAACTAGTAGTTGTCACTGGTGCTGGGTATTCTGTGGAAGTGCTGGTTTTAAATGCTGGGAGTGTAGCCCAGAAAAAACCTGATTAAATTAGATGTCAATACCTTTTCTGTTGACATGTGTGAAGCTGCTGGTAAAGCTACATGCTTTTATAAACAAAGATACCCTTCAAGTGCTGTAAAACTAATGTGATTAAGAAACTAGTTACTATTGTCCTGCTCTTGGAGTTGTGAGCTAATTTCAGTTACTTGCCTTGAAAGAAGATGTCACTGGCAGGGATTGTCTCTCCAGACTTACCAGTTGTAAAATTTGAAAAGAATTGAAGGAAATGTATAAATGACCTGTTACTTAGGCAATAATAGGAGAAATGTTATGAGCTCTTGTTCATGGTAGCCATGATTCTTTATTAATCCACTTATTTTGTGCACAAAGAACACAAAACCAGCAACACTGGGTTTGAAAAAATTTTTATGTATAGTCTTGTATCCCACCTTTGCTGTGCTTTGGGAGGGGTGCAAGAATAAGGGCAAGGATATAATGACAGCTCACCAGAGTAGTCGCCTGGCTTTCGGTCTTTGGCAGCCCTCTAACCTACTGACCCAGAAATGATGCCTTTGTATTTGAGAAATTCATCTAGAGCTTCTGTGAACGTGTTCTTAAACCAGTGTGAACACATAGCATCCACAATATACCGCAGTGAAGAGCCGCATGGTTTTAGAGCACGTTGCAGGAATAGCCATCTCTTCTCACCTCATGTGCTTTGAACTTCCGCGTGCCTCTCAGCTCCTGTGTTGGAGACAGAAGTCAAGAGTAGTAGCTTCATGACCTTTTTCTCCCCCTCTACTTCTCTTATTATTTTAAGGACCTTTATTCCTCAGCCGTGTTTTTTTTTTCCAGGCTGAAGACATGTAGCCTGCTTAGTTGTTTTACCATAGAAGCTGTCCTTTAATTATCTTGGAAAATTCTACTAACTGATTTGGAGTTGAGGGAACAAATCTGTACATGGTTATGTCATTCATCTTAGGCTATTTCACTTTATGAAGGTAGTTGCTATCAGACTGTATATGTCTTTTTTTTAAAAAAAACAAACCCAGAAAAAAAAAACCCACAACAAAAAGAAAACTCTCAAAAATCTCACAACCACTGGTGGAAAGCTAATCAGTGGAATGGGGTTTGTCTCTTATGTCTCAAGACATCAGCAGACTTTTGGTTTTTTATGACAACCATAGGAAAAATCGACATTATCAGTAGTGCAGATCCTCCTCTGGACTTGATGCTGGTTGCCAGGAAACATTACATTTGAATCATATGTGCACCACATGTTGACCTAACTTTATGGAACTGGGTCTTGTGTGGAGGGAGGGAAACAAAATGTGCTTATTTCCCAGGGGCTGACTAGTTCCAGCCCAGCTGACTCTGTAAAGCAGTAGTAGTCAGCACATCTCTCCTCACACTTGTGCTTAGGCGTGTGGGGTTTTTTTGTCTTGTTCACTAGACAAGTAGAAAATGGCTCTTGGACTGCCTCTTTGATGAGAAGTCTGCTGAGACTGTTGCAAAAGCTGTGGTGCTGCTACTGCTGCAAGCCTTCTACTTCATTGCTACTTGTACAAGCACACTGCTCCATTCATTGCCTCTGCATTCCCCTTCCACAGTGACTGTTTTAGTTGTCGTCTTGAACTCGACCATTCAAGATTGAGGCCCCATCCATGTCTCTTCTCGTAGCTCCTAGATGTTTTCAGCTAGTGCTATAGAAAAATCTTAAGTTGTTTCTTGGACACATAGGGAAAAGGAACAACATGAGCTCAGCTGCAGAATCCCTTGCAGAACTTGACCAAGGCAAGCAAAGAAGCCGTTGTACCAAGCAAAGGGAAATGCCACAGGTTTATGGGAAAGGCAAGAGATGTCAATGCAACCTGCACCCTCATACTGCCGTTTCATCCAGCAGCTCATTGCAAGAGTCTGCGTGCTGTGGTGGGTCAAGTACTGGCTCTTGGGCTGGGGCCTTGGAAACCAGCAGTGAGGACATGGATAAAAGGTAGGAGATCTTTAAGATCTAGGTGAACACCAGCTGAGTCAAAAGGTGCTGAGCAGGTGTAAGGGAGATGAAGTTGTGTTAATGTATTTTCTTTTTTAAGTTTTTGTGTTATTCTAAAGCCTGAAGCTCTCTCTGATCCCATGTCTTGAATTGGTAGCCAAGTACATGTGGGCAGGGAAGGAAGGGAATGTAACTTGAAATAGCTCCCTTATTTTCAGATGCTTTGGATGTTGTGGCAATCAAAGGGGGGATGTGACTAAAAGACATCAAAACCACTTCCAAGCACATGCCTTTTAGTGGAGCAAATGATCAGGATTTTTAGAATATAATGCAAACAGGAAATCACTCTGAAAACTTCAGCCCACCATTAACTTGGGGGGAGGGAAGATATATTAAAACTATCCTTGCAAACAGCTGCCTTGTTATAAAGCCTAATAGGGGATTGAATGCATGTGTAAGAAACTGATCCAAATCAACATTTCTTCAGACACTTTTTATTGGGTGTTGGGTTTTTTTTGTTGCTCTTAGAAATAGAGTCAGGCTGTTGTTATGTGAGTAGTAGATAGCTAGCTATTCATGCAACACTTTTACTTATTTGCTCACATAGTTCCCATACTGAACTCATAGTTACCCGGTCTGAGCAGCAGCCAGGAGGCCAATCTCAACTATGTATTCTGAAGTGGAGGGTTATAATGATGTTCCAGGAGCTTCTAGCTTGGTGATCCTCAGTCCATTGTTGCATTGGATGTATAAATAAATCTGTTGCCTTCATCTGACTGCATGTAGCAGCTCTTGCCCTTTTCGATGTGGTCCGAATTGTGAATCTGCTGTGATATTAGTGTGTGCTAGTGGCCTTGTATGGATTAAGCAGGCTCTTGGTTTGGGAAACTTTCACATGCTACCTTCTCAGCACCCCTACCCTCCTCTTGGCGTATTATTTTCTGGTAACTGTTTCTCTGTCCAAATGTGTAGTAACCTACAGGAACCATTCATGTGAGCTTACACTGAAGCAATGTTTACTATGTCCCAACTACAGGAGTGGCTTTGAGTATGAGACTTCTGTAGGTTTGTAGCATTCTTGCAGGTGGTGTGGCATCAGCTCATTACCCCTAACTTTGATTTGTGGGTATTAGTTGTTGCACCCCAAGTGGTGTCTGGTTTATGTTACCATTGCAAACAGGGATCACTTGTTAAGTACTTGAGTGACTGCATCTTTATAGGAAACTTCTCTGTTGCCCCTCATGTCAGCCTCTTAGTAACATTCAGTAATTAGTGTGTGGTGTTATCCATCAGTAGGTTTGAGTTTCGTACCCAGGGGGCATTTGTTCCTGGTGGCATCCTGGTTTTCAAAGATGTAGTAGAAGAAAGAGTGCATGGTGGGGATACTGAAAACTTGAAGCAGCTTCTTGTCTGGGACTGCAGTGGGAGTACACAGAGGGAATTCAGACTAGATTAGTGACTGGGAATCTTCTGACTGTGCAATCTCCAATGGAGTTGTGATGGACTACAAACACTTTTAGGGATGTATGCAGATGGCTGTATAACAGATACGAACTTCTCTTAACTATGCTGTGTATACCCACTACAACCAGCCTTCACATCTCTGAGGTCCACAGCTCACTTCTGAATTTCATTGTGGGATCTAGGAGCAGGGTGAAAGTACTGCAAAATGTATCAGGAAAGGACCTGATCTTTTGCCAGCTCAGAAGCTGAGAGGAGGAAAAAAAAATTAAAAATCTGATGTTGCTGCTAAGTGTTAGAGACAAGTGCCCATGACTTCTACAACTTTGGCTGCAACCAGAAGTTGAGTCACATAGCGTTGTCCAGTCATGCCTTCGCGTTTTGTAGAAATGCATGTGTTAGTGGCTGCTTTGTGTGGCTGTATGTTAGGAAAGTAACTTCTGTCTTCATGGAACAGATAGGAGATCTCTAAGTGATGTTCTTACCTGATGAAATATGTTAACCTCCTTCAATGTAGAAGTGTGGTTTTATTTACAAAATAGATATAAGCTATGCAATGGTTTGTTTCAGCTTGTCAGGCTGTTCTTGCAGCTTCCCCATGTTGTGCGAGGCATTCATGTGCTTGCAACTGCCCCTTTTGCCGTGCTGTTTAGAGTTGGCAGGCAACCCTCAATCCTTTTGAGAAGTTGCTTTCTCTTGCAAAAGCAAAGATGGAATGGCTTATTTTCTTTTTGCAGTAAAAAATTGCTGAGATCATGTATACATTACATTATACATTAATTGTCCACGTTTCCATTGCAAAACTGCTATTAATTTCTTCACCATTCAGACACAGTGCATTAGTGCAGCTTCACAGAGGGGAGCCAAGCAACAGGTCACTGAGGTTATAATGCGTAATGGATGTTAGAGCCTCAGCCTCCAGTATCCTTGGGCTGTGCTGACTGTTCTGCATTGCTCCTTCTGAACTTTGCAGGATTAAAAGTGCTGCCCTACTATATGTAGCATGTTGTATGTCTTTTGCTTGATAAAGAAGGCACAATGTTGTCTTTTGTATTTTTGTTGCAATGTTCAGTAATTGAGGGGAGCTTCACAAATGCAGAAGAGACCTTCTGGCGTTGAGATTAGGGAGGGAGCTCATCAGGTCTCTCTGGCCATGTGTGCTTTCCTGTGTTGAATTTGCCATTGGTGATGCCAGGCTGCTGATGCAAAGCTGCTTGGAGCTGACCCCAGGCTTCTGCAAGGCAGGAGGTGTTGTCCTGGATTGAGGGGCAACAGGTTTCTGATGGCAGAGCCCAAAAGTGCCTGGGGTATTCCCCTGCCAGGGATCACTGCTGCTGCTCCCAAAAGCTGTCCCTTGCAGTGCCCTGTGACAGGAAGGTTCACCACGTGCATTCCTCTGTTAATGTGCTCCCAGACATGCACTTCTGCAGCACCTGCATATCTCCAACGATTTTAAAGGCCTTTTAAAAAATATTTTTATTAACATGAGCACCACTGAATCAAATGTAAATGGAAAAAGTGTTTCTGTTTTTCAGCAGAATTTGCCTCTTTCAGAGAAGCAGATGCTACAGGTTGTGTGAAATGGTGGAGTGGAAGTAAAGTTACATGCTGTTGTCTGTACTGACACAACAAAGAAAAAAAAAAAATCACTTTTGCCAAGCAAGTAGATTGTAGACTGCACTGTAACTAGTGGAGTGACAAATCTTCTAGCTGCGGTGGCATTTGCTGCTTGTGTTCTCTGGATTTTTCATTTTAGTTGAAGTAAATGCAACCAGAAGTGATCAACAGCTGTTCCAGCAGCACTTGGATTATTTCCTAGTGTGTATGTGGTAGATAATGTGGTTGCTCCAGCCTTCTTCCATCTAACCAAATTCAGGTGGCTGGGTTTGGGACAAAGGAAACTTCCATTTCGCAAGTAATAGGAAAATTTGCCTTCAGTCTCAATGGGAAATTTTCAATGAGTAACAATAGCAATAGTGCGGAAAGTGTAAGAGCAGGCACCGGTGACTTCTGCCGGAGCACTGTGTGTGTGTGCCTGGGGAAACCCCTTAAAAAGCCCTGCTGACTCCTGCAGCATGTCCTCTTGGTTCACTGTTGCTCCTTTGGGTCATGGAAAATGCACTTTAGGTGTTAAAGTGAAGAGTTTGAAGCCCTTGGAAGTGTTGAAAAAGAAATACTTCCCAAGAGTATTTATCTTTTGTAATCTGATTGGAGCAAAGGTACCAACTTAATTCCTCATTACTTTTCTCTCATTCAGGCAATGGTAAACTTATAATCAGCTGAGGGATCATTTTGACAGTAGTTTTTAGGACAGTGATACCATCACATTCAAATTGATACTAACAAGTTAATTATAGATACTGTACGTTAGTTCAGCTTTTCTTTTTGACATCTTAAACTTGGCAAAAGAAAAACGTAGATTATAAAAAGATTGAAAATTAAAGTCTCTAGTTGAGTTCCAACGTCTCATGCACAGTTACTTAAACTTTAAAAAATGCTTTTAAATAGATCTTACCAGACTGCTGGTCTGATGCTAGATGAACAGTTCAGGGGTATTTCTATAAATCAGCAAAAGAAAATTTTACCATGAAATGAATCCCAAATTTCATCTGCAAAGAAGAAAACTTAAACCCCTAAAACTCCCACACAAACAAACAAGAAAACAATAACCAAAAAAAATCCTTCTCTGCTTGTCCTGGATCCTGCTAATAAGCATTTTCATAACATTATCTGAAACAAAATAATTGTGCTTGCCAATGAATTCTTCTCTCATTTAAGCCCCTACCTTCTTCCTTGCAAAGTATTTGCTATTCACCAGTTCAGTTTCTTTCTCAGAGATGAGCAAAAAGCAAGCCAAATAATAAGCTTCCGTTAGCTTCCCTATATTCTAACCTTTCTCATGTTGATGTTAGTAGGAAAGCAAGTGTAGGTGATGCACACAGTCCTGTTGCACACTGCAGTTTGATTCTTCAGACAATTTGGACTATGGCTTCTAGGCTTTCAAACTGACTCAAACTGTTGGGTGAGACTTCATACTTGAAGGCTTACTGCCCCAAAATAGAACTCCTAGCCTGTGAGCCAAGGTCCTCTTCCTTTTGATGGGCGAGGGGGCTCTGTAATCCTCAATTTGCTTTCATTTCAATTTACTGCTGGAGGAAGCTGCTTTCTTCTTTTTTCCTTCTAATCTCAGCAGCTACATGGTAACTCCTTACGTTGTATTCCCTGGATGGTAGATAGCCTCCTGAGATTTGTAGGACACACAGCTTTCCTGGGGCTGTTGCTTCCACCAAGGACCAGTGCGGAGGTGGGGGCAAAGAGCATCTCTTATCCTCACCCTGTTTGCCAGGAACCAGTGTCCAGTCACATTGGTATAGGGAAGGTGTTTTATGAGCTTGAACTAAAAAGCTTTGGCTCTGGGTGCATGGATGTGACAGTTTAATTTAGCTGGCAGGCAAACAAGACACAGCCACTTGCAGCGCGCCACCCCCATCCCACCCCACCCAGGGAAACAGGGAGAGAATTGAAGGGGTAAAGGTGAGGAGATTTGTAGGTTGAGATAAGAACAATTTAATAATTAGAGTCAAAATAAAATTAAAATAATAAGAATAATAAGAGTAATAATGATAACAACTATATGTGAGTGATGCAGAGTACAACTGCTCACCACTCACTGATAATGATTCCGGAGGAGCGAAAAGGAGCCCTGAAACTGAAATTGCAATTCCTGAGAGAGTCCCCCCCATTTCCGGTCAGCCCCGGTTAATATACTAAACCTGACATTCCAAGAAGAGAATTAACCCTATCCTAGCAAAAACCAGGCCAATTAATTTTCTAGTTTTTGTGATATCATGATGCCAAAGGTGTAGTGCTTCCAAATCATCTTATAGGAGAAAGCTGGAGGGTACAAAAACTGCTGCTATACCAGCAGGGCTTGAAGGTGCATATAGCATGGGGCGGGGGAATCTTAAACTTAGTCTTTTTTTCAGTGCATGGGGAATTAGTAGCTGGAACTATATAATTCCAAATCTTTATTCCATAAAAATAGGTAAATTTTCAGATTGATTTGATCTGTCTTGTTCTATTAAGAACATGACTTTAAAAAGTTATAGAAACACCATAGTTGTTTGTAGGCCTAAGAAATACTTACAGACAATGTTGCAAATGCTACTTTAAGATGTAATAGACTACTTATTCACTAGCAACTCTGTGGATACTTTCTATGAATTCAGTCTAAAAATCGTGCTTCTATTTCATTTTAAGGAAAACTAGAATTAGTGTTCTAAATGCAAAGAATATTTTCTGTATAATCAGAATCACAGGAAGCTTGATATAGTGCCGATCAAAGGAGCTATTCTTAATACAAAGCCTTTATATTCTGTGCTAACCCACAACAGGAATCTTTGCACCTTTGGTAAATGTCAGCATGTGTCAGCTGCACACAAGATCCTAAGTTATTAAGGCTTGATATGTTGTGGCTGTCCGGTGAATAAAGCTATAACCTGTATAATACTCAACCTCCATCAATTGTTTGTGGTGTATTAAGAATGTGAAAATCTACAAAATTGAATACAGAGGAGGGAAGTTCCCATAAGTAAGCTTGTAGCTCCCAATTCCCTATTCATTACTGCCAAGTCATACTGTCCTACGGTTTTAGAAGAGTGTCAGTTGAATTCTGGAGAAGAGGAAATAAAATAAAAAATATCAGTGCTGCAAATGAATCCTACAGAACTGACTGTGGGTTACATTATTTTGCAAACCACTTCTGGAATCAAGTTCTAGTAGGATTTCTTGCAGTTCTGCAGATTACCTGTCTGTTCAGAGAAAGCATGAGCAACACCTCCCCTGTTTAGGCTTTTCAAGGTCTACCTTATCTTGTTGTGTTCATAAAACTGCTTTTTTTGCCCCACTGCATGTGTTGTTGCTTAAACACCCATCAACTGATCATAATTAATTTCTAGTAATCAATGTGTTATGCAATGTTTATGTTTCTTCTTGTCAGTGTATGGTGATCACCAGAATAGAGGTAACTGTTGTGCTTATGTGTATTAACTTTCCTTCTCCTTTATTTCTGCTAGCAATTTAATTCATCTCCTAGCTGTCTTTTGTGGCTTTGGCTTATCTAACAACATATCTTGCAGAAGTGTTGCTTTTCATTTCCGTCTGAGAGGGATCCAGATGTAGCAGTGCTGTCTAAGGAAATCCTGCTGCTTGACTCTGGCTGCAGCTATAAAGGGGGTCATTAACATGGTCCTCACTGCTTTCTGCTGCCCTGTGTTATTTATTGTAGCTGTTTTCTCCTCTGTTGTGTATCTGCTAAGCAGCCCACCCCATCACAACTTATCAGTGAGAAGAACTTTACCCCTGGGGGCAAGAAGACAAAAAATTGGAGGGGAACTGTGGGAAACTAAACCATAGAGCTTCCTCCTTTATGTTTTTTGGGGACATAGGATATATACAGTAACTTTGGAGTGTACACGGATGTTAAATTTGTTTCTTACTTCTAATGCTGACTTCTTCAAAATGATCACTGCGTACTGTGAGTACGTGCACGGTCACCAAAATGCATGACCCACAGAGCTGGCACTCTGTACGCTCTAGATACTATGGTGCACACAGCTTGTGCTGAAGTGATGTGAACCACATTAAATCTGTTTTGGGATCATCAAAAAGTCATTTGAATGAGCAGAGTATTTGCACTGATGCTGCAAAAATATGATGAGCTATTTTGGTGATTTTAGTGGAATCTGGGGTTCTGTGTGGATGCAAGACCCTCCATAAGTAAAGGTATTTGTCATTGTGGCTTTCTAGCTTGGTTTACATGAGGAAAACAATTTTTTTATTAACATTCCTGAAGTGTTGTGCATTTAGAGATTCTTGGCAATGTCCCTTGTGGCCCATGAAGAGTCCACTCCATGTTTTCCAGCTCTTCATAGCTTCTACAATACTTGAGGGACATACACGCTCCTCATGTAACCTGTGATATACTTCATTACAAAGGTCACCACATCATCCTTCCTGCTTTCCCTGGGCTGTGCTCCAGCTGATGGGGCTTGCCAGGGTGTAGAGATGTGGTTTCCATCTTGCAGGAGTCCTCCGGATGGGTCTTGAGGCATGGGCAGGCTCCTTGGGTTCAGCTGAGGCTGAGAAGTTCCTAGAGTGCGTATGCTGTATTTTGTGTGATCTGGACTGGGAGACTGCCCATTTGGCTACACCCTTCCCTCCCTTCCTCCCTCCCTCCCTCAGTGATGGCCCAAAATAAACATTGTGCAAATCGTGTGTCCCTCAAGCAAGCAATCAGTGAAAATTGCTGTGCTTCCACTAAGATTAAAACTAATCAAAACGGGCAGTGATTGCAGGAGTTGGTCTTCGCTCGGAGTTGTTCTAATGAAGCCTTTGCTGCCCCATGAAGGCACAGAAAGAGATGAAATGACACAATCTACAAAAACTTTACCACTAATTGCTTTTTATGTTCTTCTGCTACACCACGATCTCTCTTGGTCTCCTTTTGGTGGAAAGCCCTTCTGGTAAAGAGGAAAATTTTATGTAGGCTAAATAAGTAGGAGACATTAAGTAACCTCTACAGTAAATGTACTTTGAAATTGTCACTAGTGAGCAAATTTTAAAAAAGGAAAAAAAAAAATTAAAATCAGTGGATTCCTGTGTGGCTTTAGTTTAAGGGGGGGAAAATAGTTTGTATTGGAAATGTATACAGTTTCATTTTATGAAGTCTAGTTTACTGTGTGAATAATTCCTTATAAATATAGCTAGTGATTTAAGAGATGACTCATTAATGGTTTAAAAGTAGTATAGTAAAAATGAAACTTGGTTGTGTGTGTGAGAGCTATTTTTGTGTGGTTTTTAAAAGCTATTTTGGGAGTTACTTTCAGTGGAATCCTAACTGTTGCCTACGGCGTAATCATGATTGCCTACCTCACTGGCTTATCTTTGCCTTTAATGCAATGGGAAATTTTGATGTTGGGGAAAGTAAAGTCTGGACAAATGTAAGCAACAGCTTAAAGGAAGGGCTAAAATGAAGCTGTTTTTAAATTACAGCAACTTTTGTTATTTGTTGCAGTTCTAGATCATATCCCTGTAACTGTATTGAAGTAATGATTAAAAGCCAGTATAATTCTAACTTCTTTTATGTCATCTTGGTGAGTGAAGTTGTTGGCTTGCCTCACTTCATGCATATAGTTTTCCTTCCCTTTGTTTCAGTGATCCCTGGCTGATCAGTTCCACTATATTCAGGAAAATTCTTCTCCTTGAATGTTATTAGTGACTTTAACAAGAAGTTCAGCTGTCGTTAAGCTTGAGCAGAGTTTAGGCTCTGCATGCTTTCTTGTATTTGCTGTAATACTAGTTCTTCAGAGTTGAGGCTTCTTTTTATGATTAGTTATATAAATCACTGTTTTATTTGGCACTTTACTGAGAGTATGAGTATGCGTATCTTCTAAAATTTGCATCAATATAGGAACTAAGTTATGCTGATTAAACAAAATTAATATATTTAAATTTCAGAGAAGCATCACTACCTGACCATTCTTCCACAAAGGCTTGTCCAAGCATGGGAGTTGCAGGAAAAACAATTAATGGAGGCTGGGTTCTGCACTCAAGCAATGTGTCTCTTAGGAATCCTGTTGCCTTCACATCTTTCAATTAGTGGAACTTAATTCTAAAGATAGGCATTTAGACTGGTCTTAAAGTAACGGGAACTCCAAATTCAGTGACTCGTGGGAGGTTCTAAACCAGTCTGCTTTTCTCAGCCTTGCTTCTTCATGTGTGTATAATCAGGTCTTGAAATCCATAGTGCTGTTCCATTATCTAAAAAATGTAAATGATTTGGGCTGAAATTCTGTCAGACCCTTTGCTCATCTGAAAAAAAAACCAAACCCCAAACAAACCACATTTTCAGAACACTTCCAATGAAGATTTAGAGTAGTAAGTGAAGTTTTAAAATAAAAAACTTGCCTTGTATAACACTGTAATATTTTAGTGCTGTTAGATTAGACACACTGAACCATGATTTATAAGCAAGCTATTGACTTGTTGTACACTTGGTCTGTTTGACAGAGTTTTAACATATGCCACTTAACACAAAATACACCAACTTTTAAGACAGATGATCCTTTTAAACCATTTAAAAAATTTTCTTAAGCAAATGAATTCAGAATTAAGAATTTGCTTTTTGAATTACTTAGTTTGAGGCAAAGTGGAAAAATAACAACTGTGAGCATAACCTTGATTCTTTCAACGTCATGCAGGTATATATACCTGTTTCCCCTTAGTTTTTGTACTTTCTTGCTGGTTTTCCCATTTGCTGCTTGCTTCTCTTTCCTGAAACTGACCTGGTGTCCCCTTCCCAGCAGAGCGCAGCACTGACCAGCTTAGCTCCCCTGTGCAAACCCCCTCTCAAGGGGGTCCCGGAGAGGGGCTGAGCTGGGGTGCCCACGGTGCTGGCAGGCTTTGCAGCCGGCAGCGGGGAGCTGTGTGGTTGGAGCTGAGGGTTAAAGCTGTCCTGGGGTGAGGTGATTTGTGCTTTGCATGAGTGGGAGGGGTGGAGGGAGAAGGGCAAAGGTAACCCCATGCAACACTTGAGATCAAGGTTTTTAGGTCGCTATGCAGCAACACAATTAGTAGCAGCCTGTGCATGGAAGGCAGGTTACCTGTGCCCCTCGCTCCAGGGTTGTGGGTTTTCGCTGGGTGTGTTTTCAGCAGTGGTACATCCACAAGCTTACGAGTCGGACTCTCCAAACTGCAGCCACTTGGATGCTCCCAAAGCAGCCACGCTGGACTAGTTTGTTAAAATGTAACCTGCAATTTGTACAGATGACCTGAGTAATGGCACAGGAGTACAACCACATTCAGGTGTCTCAGGAGAGAAGCTGTAGTATGGGGATTAGATCTATATCCCACTTTGTTTAAACAGGCACAGAAATGTCTTGTAACTTGGAAGTGTGTTTTGTTCTGTTTTCCTTTATTCTTTTAGCAGCATGTTCTGCGTAATGCATTCTCTATGTGCAGGTGTTGAAACTGAGATGTTGTTAGGCAAACATCTGTTCCTATGGAAAATTAATGGGATTTATGTTGCTCAGCTGCTTATTTACTAATGCAGCCAAAAAAGAGATGCAAATATCTCCCCACTCTTCCCCAACCCAGTTGGGCTCTTTTGCTTGCTTTGCTGGCAACAGTAATTTTACACACTGGTTCCGGTGCCGTCCCTATTTGCTGTCCTAAGAGCAGTGCACTACATGGGTAAGTCATATCAGACAATGCCATTGAAAGCTGCTAAAGCAACACTGTTGTTCTGGTAGCCCTTCAGAGCCATGTCTGTCCACATCTTGTGCTGTCCACTCCTGCCTTCCAGCCTGTTTGCTGGTTGAACTTGTCTTCTTTCTTGATCTCTGTAAGTATAGCACTGGATGCAGTTGTCAGAAATACCTGCTACTGGAGTACCTATAGTCTGGGGACTGTGCTGATTGGCACACAACTCTTAAATGATTCATTACCTGCTAGACTTTAAAAAGAAAAAAAAAAAGTAAAGATATTCTTGAAAGTCCTGTGTTAATTTACCTAAAACAAAACTTAAGGTAATATCTCAAACAAGTGAAAACAGATGATGAAGTCAGTGTCAGTGTGAAGAGTTTATCCACAAGTAGAATATTCAAGTAAATGGGCTAGTTAGGTTGGCTGGCTTTTTTCTTCAAAATTCTGTCTTCTGACTTCGGTTCCTTTAACAGCTGAACAACATAATCTGTTAGGGCTCTGGAGAACATGTGGCAGCTCATCTTGATAGCTGATAACTTGATCTTTGTGTTCAAAATGAGCAGAATATACCATGGGCTATTAATTATTACCTGCTTTGGTATTTCTGTTCCTTGTGAATGCGTTGAGGATGCTGCAAAACATACATTTAATAAATTGTAAGGTTTCTTCGTGGAATAGGCACTGACATAACTTTTAACAAACCAACTTTTGGGTAACAGAAACCTTTAGTACCCTTAGGTAGAATGCTGCTTTTCTAGCTTGTACCTTTGTCCTATTAAAATCTTATTTTGTATTTATTGTTGTGCTTATTGCCATGTTTCAGTTGGCTCAATGCTTCATAGTTGTTCTGTTCATTTATATATGGCATATCCATTTGCTAGCTTTCTGATTCAACTAGTCAGCATTTAGCTATCTGGCCTTGCCTCTGGCCAAAGCATTTAACTGCTTGTAGGTGGCCTAGGCATAGTTCTTCTGGCATCCCTGGGCCACTAGAAAGCAGGAAGAATTAATTTACATTCAGTTTTCTGTACTTTCGTGGTAGCCTTGCGCATCTTTTATTTAGTCCTCGTTGTTTTCCTCACTACATAGCTTACTAGCTAATTGTAGGGATACTCACTTGAGTCTGCCAGTGCAGCATTTGCTTGAAACAATTCAAATGATATTTCAAATAAAGGACACTTGCTAGTGAAAAAGCAGAAAACTTGCCTGGAAGAGTGGTTAGAGATGGTTGTGTGTGTACAGATATTACTTGAAAGTAGAAAGTTAAGTGTTGTATGTACTGGTAATTGTTGTTTGGTAACTATTTCTATTAACAAACGAGAGCTACCAGCTAGTGCAGGACTTCACAATATTATGCACTGTGATCTAATTTTTGAAGTATTAAATAATATTAGAAATGGTGGCCAATAAGACTTCTTATTTCCTTTAGATGACTCTATACAGACTTTCACCTACAGATGAAATTTTTCTCTGGGTTTTTTGAACAGCTGATGCTAGAGGTACTGAAAAGTTTGAAAAATAGGCATATGTGGAACCTAGAATAGAAATTGAGTGGAGAATGCAAGTCTTCTTAGAACAGTTCACTATTTTTTATTATTATTTTTGCTACTCCTTTCTCATTCTTGCCTATCTGAAATATTTACTTTTCACTTGAAAGAAACAAATTTAGTCTATTTGCTTTCAGTTTGTACTGCCCCAGCCCTCTTCCACTGCTTCAGGATTTTCTGAGTGCTATGCAGCCGTTTCCTTCCGATACCATTAGAGTAGCATTGCCCTGGGGCACTGATGCTGCCCTGGTGAGTCACCTGGTAAAACTGAAACAATCCCATGTGATTATTGACACACAAGATTCAGGCTCATCTATCTGTAAATAAGCATGTGCTCGTCTACCTTGTTTTTCCTGTAAACTGCTGAAGAAGTGAAAGCGCTTTCTAGGCATGTGCCCTTGACACATAAGGCTGAAAATAGAGCAGTTTGACATAGACAACTAGGAAGCCTGTGAGTTTGTGGCCAAAAAGATGTTCCCCTATTTAAGCAATCATTTGAATGGCCATCTTTTTTTCTGAAAGTGAGTAGATACTCTGAAGGACTCAGAAATGTTTTGGGTTTTGTATTCGGCTCCAATACATAGAAATCCTGAATCTATTTCTTTAATACATGAACAAAGATATGTGGCATATCTGTTCATAATCTCACCAGGAGAGAGCAGAGGTTGGTTTCAGTCCAAGGCATTTGTGCTTTTTCTTTATGGTGTTGGTGCTTTTCTGAGCACTTTTAAGCACACTTATTCTGCTTGTGAAGTCATGCCATTGTCTTTCATGCTGGTTATCATCACTGTTACCGAAACTACTTCAGATGCAGTTGTGACGTTTTTTGGAAGAGATTGTTAGCCAAAGCTTGTCTGTTTTTATGACTGTGCTTTTGTCACACCTTTCCTCTAAAAGAGCTGAGCTAGTTAAGCCAGTGAAGGCACTGAATGCTGTTTTTTACTGATGTGACACCATGTGCGTCACATGAAGGTTGTCATACCTCCCTCAGATATGTTCCTCAAAACTTGCACTTCAGACTCATGAGGCTTGCTGCATTATCAAACAGCATTTCTCCTGATCGTGCAGGAAGCCATCCCTCAAAGCACAGCCCAGGACTGATTGAAGTACAAAGCCCACATTAGAACCTGACCCAGAGGGCTGGCTTGCTGTGTGCAGAGTGGGAAGGGGGATGTTTGGAGATGAGTGTGTGAGGCCTAGGGGAAGGGAAGGGGAAGAGAAATTTATTTTAACTATCTGTGAGCTTTATGCAGCTTCCTTCCTTCCTTCCTTGCTTCCTTTGCCCCTTACTTTACCTTTATGGTAAGAGCATACAAGGGTCTATGGCTTTTAAGAAAGTAATTGTTGCTGCCCAAAAGGAATGGATGTGGTTTGTTTTTCCCCCCAAACTATCCCCAAGGTGGCTGTGACATGCAGTGTGGCAGTGATGTCTGGATGGCACACATCGGGGCAGGCTGTGGGCAGGGGAGAGCACTGGGGCTGTGGTCCAGGCCGCTGCCATGACAGGAGCGAGTGGAGACTCTGCATTCACCCCCCAGAACAGGGCAAGAGGAAGCCCAGTGGTCTGGCGGCTGTGAAACCTTGAAGGCAGTGGAAATGTGGTGTGTGGGGCTGGGGACAAGCTGAGCAGCAGCGTCCGTGGGCCAGGACCAGGCTGTGACAGCACAGGGTGGCGAGAGCAAGTGCTGGTTTTGGCAGGGCAGGGTTGTGTTTTGCTAGGTTGGTGCTGTGATTGCCGATGAGAGAGCAGTGGCAGGGATCTTGTGGCTTCCTCACATCACCTCACTGTTCAACCTCCCGTTTCCTAGGTGCACTTGTAGCCTGTTTACTCCTCGGCAGATCCACCTGCTGCTGAAGTGAAGAAATTCCCTGTGCCCCGTCTCTCCACTCCCTTGCATACATAAAGGCTAGAGACTTCCCTCAGGTTTCTCCTCTGTAGCTGGGATGACCGCAAGTCTTTGAGTTGCTTCTTGGAGGTTGTGCTTTGCGGGCTTCAGAGGGCTCTCACTCCTGTGCTGCAGATGCCTCCAAAGCAGTTGGTGTGTTTCTTCAAGGGGTGGCCTATGGCGAGCGAGCAGGGCTCTGGGCAATAGACCCAACAGCACTAGCTGGGCAGAGGGTGCTGGTCTTGAGGGAAGAGCCATTGCAGGTTCAGTGCTGGGAAACGGCGTTTCCAGAGTCTTGACTCTGCAGATATAATGTGGCTTATTCCAAACTGATTGCCCTTGCAAACAAAGTAGCTCTCGGTGCCTGCACTGTATTCTGCCTTATACCAACTGTTAGTGTTGCACAGGATTCACTGACACCTATATCCATCAAACTCTTGAGTGAATTTAACTTTGAAATAATTCAAGATCCTTGAGAAAATGAATGTTTAGCCTCTGCACTTCATCATTCTCTATTGCTTTAGAAGCAGAACCAAGGAGTTTGCAAGCTGTGCTTAGTTTCCTTCCCAGCTTGAGCCAATATAATGTACAAGATACACAGCATTAAAAGGCAGAGACCAAGCTGTAAAGCAGCCCAAATTAAGCTGTGCATTTCTAAATTATGAATAATTCTGAAAACTCTGTTGTACAAGAGAAACGCATGTCCCTGTTTTGTCATTTTTGAATCAGAGAAATGGCGGATGGCTGGGACAAAGAAAAGAGGAAGAATGTGACTCGTGGTGCATGAAAATATCTATTTTGTTGCACCCTTTCACAGCTCATAAGCAACAATCTAAAAGGAGAAGAAACATAGCTTTAAAAAAATTCTGTGGGCAAAAGGGCTTCCTCCGTTGAGAGCCAATAGTCTGACACCATTGCCAGGGTGGCTGCATAGCTGCCTTGTAAGCAGTGGCAGAGCTTGCTCAGTGAGACCTGGGGCCAGCTGCCCCCTCCAGCTGCTCACCCCAAAGTCATCTTCTGCCATGGATCTTGGGATCAGCCTCCATGGGCTTGGCTGGAGCTGCAGCATGGGTCTGCAGTGCAGGAATGAGCTGGCTGCTCACAGGGGAGCTGCAGGCACACATCTGGCTCCTGCCTCGGACTTTCCTCCATCCTCTCTCCCTGTTGCAAGGCAGTCTCTCCCTTCTTGCTGTTTGCATGCCTGCTGGCCACTTGGCTCTGAGGTGTGTGGGCAAAATGAAGTGGTCAACACCACTGCTAGGAGATCCTGCATGGGAAGCCTTGATGTCTGTCTTTGTGCTTATGTGTTGTGAGCACAGCCCCCTCAACACTGATGAATGTTGCAGGGCATGAGCTCATTTTCATGACACTTAGCACAGCTGCACAAGGCTCAACTGCTGTATCTTGTTGCCAGCTCTGTGGTCTTTCTAGCTTTTCTGGGGAAGTTATTGTTGTAAACAGGCATGTGCCTCATATATGGTTTTGTGCTGGTGTTTTTAATGAGGGAAGAACATTACATGCTACACCAGTAATGTGCATTGCAGTCGTTATACAGATGGCCGTATCCTCACGTGGTCTGTTTCATACCAGATTTACAACTGCGTGTTCATTATTAGACTTCGAACTGTGTGTGAGTGGTGTTCATGTAGTTGCCCATGTATTTAAAGTTTGCACTGATACAATTCTTGGTAGTGCCTAGTAGGGAGCAGCTTGCTTTATCTAGCAGCTGACACTTGAAAAAAAAAAAATCCAAAGATATTTGTGGGGTGGGTATTTGGTTTTCTAAGGCCAAGTAAGTAAGATTGGATCCACTTGTGAGACTCTGGAATGATTTCTGTTCCTGCTGAGAAGGGTAGGGGTACTGAGCTCCTCTGCTGACTTGTTCTGGATTAAGGAATTTAATTTTTGACATCCGAGTTGAGAAACTATGCATTTTTTTTTAAACTGATAGTTTGGTGGTTTGTAACCACTGTTACAGCACAACTTATACTTGCATGGGGTAGTTTAGAAGTATACACAATGGAGCATTTATTCAGTTTTTATTATTATTGGCCAGCATGAAGAGGTGATTGTATTTTCAATGAGAAAATATGCATGGAGAGGATGAAATATTATAGTTTACCAGTTGGAATTTTGTAATTATGGTTCTAGTTAAGCTTGCAGTTGGCAACTCCAGAACCTGAACCATTTATCTTCTCTCTAGCAGTTAGAAAAATGAGTGTTTAATTGAATGGTTTATAGTGACCAATGCCTGATCTTTCCTCATAGTGTAACAAATGAAGGACAAACACACAGATGGTTTCCTGCCTAGTATGCTCATAGCACTTCTTGGGGGTGATGGCCTGTTGATGTGTGTTTAAATATTGTGGTTTAAACTTTTTTATAGCTTTAAAGCTTGAATTGCAAGTTTTCCCCAAACTTTTCTAAGCAAACTTAAGAACAACTTTATTTTTCAAAGCTGATTACAGTTAAGCATAAGGGATTTTGTAGTCCCTGCTAGTATATCTCAGTGCACCTGTTACCCACTCAAGTTGTCTTCTATTGCACCCATGGCATTGCCACAAGTGGTAAGGTGTTCTCATGTTGTCACATTCTCTTCTGCAGTACTCTGAGTATTAAGCTACTTATGGTCAATTCCCATTGCCATATTTATAGACTGTAAAAAAAAAAAACCTGCAAAAAATTAATTTGAATATAAAAAAGGCCGACCTCTAAACCACTACTTCAAACCTTCGCTATCCTTTACTATTTCCAGCCGCAATAAGATCCATGTAACCTTAGCGTTCACCAGATCTAGAGCTGTTTTCCCTTTTCCTTCAAACCACTGCATATCTAGTTGATACTTTTTCTACAGTGTTTGTCATCTCCATTTAAATGTGATAGAAAGTAGATTTTGAAAAACTAGAGGGGGAGGAAAATGTTTAACTTCTTGTAACTTTTTTTTCCTTACTTATTTTGTATTTTAACTGCAAGTGTGTTTATGCAGATGTCTGCATTCATGTACATGCCTGTTCCCCCAGTAATAGTAATAAACTGTGTAATAGGTGGATGATCATGTTTTGTCCCCATGCACTCACATACATATTTATATTAACAAATAATGTTTTGCTTTATGTCCCAGCTTGTCTTTTAATGCTGCATAACTTGCACTTTATACTTGGCTCAAACTGGGAATGAAACTAAGGAGCTTGCAAACACTTTATTACTGTTTCTAAAGCAGTAGAGAATGATGAAGTACAGAGTCTAAATATTCACTTTCTTGAAGTATCTTTGATTATTTTACAGTGAAATTTATTCAAAGATTTGATAGATAAAGGCTTACTCTAAACCAGTTACTGATAAATCAAATTATATTTGTAGAGACAAGAGTTTTAGGAGATTATATTTTCCCAGTGCTGAGTGGAATGGCTGTAGGTATTTCTCTTCATTTCACACTACCATCTCCTTTGAGATTAACATCCTTCTCTCAGCTAGTCCTATCATGTTAGTCTCTTTAGTCAAGTGTCTCTCTAGAGCCCTGGGTTTGCTCTTCATGTGCTGTTGTAAGAAGTATGTGGACCACTTTGAGGGTGTCTCCAGCAGGAGAGGTAAAACCCAACTAAAACATGACCTCCAAGGAAGACCTGAGGTCATTAAATATTTCCACTGTTTTCTGTGAAGACAAGTCTTCAAGTCCACAGAACATTTTAATCTGTTGTAGACAAGGGAACTGGTAGAAGTCTTATATAAGTATTAAATCTGCAGTGATACGGGAAGGATATACCTAGTGATGAGTGTCTAAAAGTCATCCATACTTAAAAAAATCGCCAGTGGTACAGATTCAAACATTGACTTGAAATGAACGTGTTGTAGCTGATTGTACCTTATGCTGGGTAAAATTATCTGTTTAGATCTTGAATAGCTCTGGTGGTGGTGATTCACATAGCTGTCTGTTTTCAGAATTTGCAGGGGGCATACCAAAAATCAAAACCAACTTCTGTCAAAGATCTAATTCATCAAACCAGTCTTGGTTCTGAAACCAGGTAGCTGAGGCTATCATGGGACAAGTTCTAGACCTTGTCTTCCAGCTGCAGTTCTTACAGTGGTGTGGTTGAATTGACTGGACTTCAGTAGAGACAGAAGGTCATTAAAAGTACTTGAATTGAATGCTCTTTGCATGCAACTTTCAGTGTGTCCGAATTGACATCGTCCTCTTTGAAATAGAGAGGGGGAAAAAAACACTGCAGGTGTCTCAATATTAGTGTAAGGGAACACACTTACAGGATGTCTACATGAAAAAAGTACAGAGTTCAGGTCTCGGAGTACAGGCTTTCTGTGCCTTGTGCTAAGATGCGTGAGGCCTGCCAGTGCACAGGACTACGGTACATCTGTTTCTAAATTAGTCATTCTTGGTGTTTCTGTTAGGTTGTAAAACTTTTCCTGGTAGATCTGCACTCAACTTCTGATGCAAGTTCTAGTCACTAGTGTTTTTTCCACTTTGGCTGAGGGTTATTTAATTTTAAATATGTTTAGGAGGCCAGCTTGAGCTCTATTTGTCAAATAGTTTAAGCCTATGACAAGATGCTGGATTCGGTAAACAATATTCCATATGTCCTACCAGACTGCGAGATGTCACTTTTTAAATGAGCCAGTCATGAGTGAAGCGAATATTATTCATCTTACACTAATGCTATGCAGTTTGTGTGTGTGTGTGCTGTGCACACATTCCACAACCTATATTTTTAATCACGCAGCAACTTCTCCTATAGCTTGCTCTTCCATGTTCTGAGTTTTGCTATCCTGCAAGTGGGCAGGATATGAATGAATATATATAATGTGTTATGTGTGTGTGTATATATGCATATATACACAGAAATATATGTAAAGACAGACATTAAAATTTTAAAAAAGTAGTAGTCAGCTGCACATTTTCAAGCACAAGCAGCTATAATCCACATCTGTAGCAGTGGTAGTGAAGACCTATACAGGAGTGTGGAGAGAAAGGGGGAGCTGGGTCACCTTTGTGAACAAATCTTTTAAATCATCCTGAGGATGGATTTGCTAAGACTTATGTCTGTCAACCAGCTTGAATGTTTTTCTCAGAGGTTTCTAGGAGAATGTGCTAACATATTTAATAAGACAACTATATTTGTACTTGTGAAGTATTTCTGTTTTCATTCTCACACAGTACAACTGCAGGTGAGCAAACCACTATCTTTATATTCTTCTTGTTAAAGTCTACTTTTAGCATTTCTCTTGTGATGACAATCCAGCTGAAGGCACTGGTACCTGTACCTTAACTAGAAGCAGATGAGAGGAAGCGGGTAATACTTATTTGTTGGCTTTTTTTAAATTAAGGACTGATTATTTGCGTAACATAGTCACAGATGTAGCCAAAGTGCAGAAAAGTGAAGCTTCCTTTTTCCAGAATTTGGACAAAGATGTCTTGAGTTATTGTCTCCTGATTTCTTGTCTGAAGGTATAAAAATACTATAAGTACTGAAACTTTTAGTCATTGTTTTAATGTAGCGAAAACAGCGAGCAACTTAATCTCGTACAGGCACCATTGTTCAGAGACTCAAGTTCTCTATCAGTGGCACATGAGCATTTCGTCATGTCTTTTCTAGCTAGGTATTGAAAAAAACGCCTTATTTATTGAGATAACTTTGCTTTATTACTTAAAAAGGGGAGGAGAGAGGAAAGGCATGGGGAGTGATTTCTGCCTTCTCCCCCCATCCCAAACTCCCACCAAAGCTCATTGCTACCTTTGAGCTACTTGTGATTGCTTGGTTATCTCATGAGATCCCTGCAAGTACTAACATCTATTCCTGTAAACGTACTGAGGAAACAGCTTGTGTCCTTAAGTTTTAGGTAAGACTCACAGAGGAAGATAAACAAAGAAAAACCATAAACAAACAAAAAGGCACTACAGTTGGTATTGAGGTAAATTCAAGGGAATGATTGTTAGAGCGGAGAAGTTGGTCCATCAGTCACCAGAAGGCTGGTCTTTTTCCCATTTAGAAATAGGCTGCTGCCATTTCTGTGTGTCCATCTCTGTGATGATTCTTCTGAAAAGGCCAAGGAAAAAAAAATCCCAGACAGACCGAAAGTGAAATCTGTTTGTCTCTGAGGCACAGAAATGAACACAAAAGGAACCATTTTTATAAGTCTAACTCCTGAAGACTCCAATAGACTGAAATTTGATATCAAAGGCTGTGTAGCCAAATGGCTGCCAGAAAAAGGAGGGTCCAAACTAATTTTTAGAAGTTAAGTTTCTGTGGTAATGCCCGGTGGGCACTACAGGAGCTGCTCTGTGATAGCCACTGCTGATCCAGGTTAAGGGATGCTCTGTATTGTATTGGTGGGAGACAATACAAGGAACAAAGCTGATACGTCTCCTTGTCACAATCTATTCGTATTTTCAGAGTGTTAACCCTGGGGTGATTCCTTTATTGTATTGGAAACCATGAGAACCTTTATTAAACATAAAAAGGACACACCCTGTGCATGTTGTAGTGTGCAGAGGCATGACATGTCTGCCTTAATTGTGCTTTTGTTCCTGTACCTCTCGTAACCTGGGCTGCAGGCTGTCAAAGGGAATATTTGGGTTGTTTCTTCCCCCTCTTCTAGGAAGAAGCTAGGAAAAGCCTAATATTGTCATCAAAATATATCTGCCTCTTTCTTGTGAAAGCTCACCATTATGGATAAGGTTACATGCAGAAGTCTTCCCACATGCCAGTTGGGAGTAACAGCAGATAACTTGGAGCCTGCAGCTAAGATGAGCATGTTGGAGTGTCTGTTTACAAATCAAATATTGGCCTGGCACGGCTTGCCCTGGCAGCAGAGCCGTGCGCGCGCTAAAATTAAAGAGGAGGCTGGAAAGGGAGACATTCCTCGTGTTCTGGGCTGGTCTCGTTGGTTCAACAGCATGTACCACTACTGCACTGCTGCCATGGTAGGCAGCACAACTACAGTAGCACATTGTGCACTGGTGGGTAAAAGCTCAACAATAAGGGACTGGAAAAGACTGCTTTCCATAGAGAGGTTTTTAGAAGGCTGAATATTACAAAATAATTTCATAAAGCTATATAATCTGAAAGCAACTACAGTGACTGCCCTTGATCTGCTGCCAGACCTCATAGGGGTATTGCTTTCCACAGGCTGCTGCAGCAGCACACTTGGCCATATTACCCCATCTGACTTTTTTTCCTTTCTCTACCATAGCTGAGCTTACTACTTGTGCTAGTTTGAAAGTTAAACATGTTCTTAAGTATTGTTGCTATGTGGAAGAATGGCCAAATGCTTGTGTGTATTTTTCAGGTGGTATAGAGTGTTTAGACTTTAAATTCTAGCAAAGGCTGTTCAGGTTCTAACCCAGTCTCCAGGGCTGGCAGCAGCTCTTGTAGTGTTGTCATCCCTGCTGCCAGGGACATGGTGATGTCCTGGAGGGGACAATATGGCAGCCTTGCAGTCTAAACCTCTCAAATCCATTTAAAGTCAAAGACCTTAAAAAAACCCCAAACCACTGGTAAAAGGTTCCCAAAGGTTCTCTTTTAAAGTAAAAAAAAGCATCTGGAAAGGGGATGTCCTTGGCTTCTTCTCCCACCTTGCAGTTCAGAGCAGCAGGTCTGCAGAAAGGTGCTGTTTGTAGTGTTTCCAGGAGCTGTTCTTTGTGTTCAGTGTCCGTATTTTATTTAAAGCTACCAACATTTTTGTTGCTTATTGAGAAGTTTGCTTCTAGCTTTACTGGGAGAGGGTGGTTTGGGTTTTTGTGTTTGTTTTCTTGGTATTTGAAATATTTCTCTTCTCTGGGCTGCTGTATGCGTCCTCTATTGGCTGTTAATAATTTAAGAACCTGTCTTTATAGTAGAATATATGCAACAAGCCCATCTTTATTCAGTTTACTCTTGCCTGAAGAGCATCTTGGAGTATCTCTGTATTGAGCACAGCCCTGCCATGCTTTGTTAGAAGGTCTTGTCTGTCATGCTTATGATTTTCTTTTTTTTTAAAATTGTTGCTCCTTTTGAGTATCTGAGCGATGAAAATCATGTCATCAGTGTTTGTGTCTCATCCTTTCTGGCTTCAAGTCTTCTTCTGTGTGTCTGCTTCTGCATGCTGAGCTGTTTCCATCTCCCTGAAACCAAGGGTATTGGAGTGTGTGTGATTGTACATGGTTATTAGAAGAATGTGTACTAGTTGATTTCTGGGACTTCTGCTACTGCTCGTCTCCATCTCTCTCATTTATGTTCATTCTACATTCCCTTACACCCAGAAGCTGTTCTTGCATGGTCACTGACCTGGAATCCTGATCATCTTCCTTCTCTGACCTGGTTGTAATGCAGCTTGTCCGTAAACTCTGTCCAGATTTTTTGCAGAGCTTTCTTTCATGCTGCCCCTCACATTTTAGAAGTGCCCCCAGTTGTTACTACTTCCACAGTAGCTGGTCAGTCTCCTGATATCCTTTCCTACACAGCATAAATGCAGTTCCCTGTGACATCTGTCCTGGACTCTCCTGTCTTGCTCTTTACCCCCATCCCCAGAAGCCCAGGCAGCAGTTGGGCCACGGATCCCCATGTCATTGCCATGACCTCCTTGGTCTCCTAGCCAGGCAATGCTTCCTCCAGCACTTGAGCTGCCTAGCCTTCATTTCTACAGGGAGGCAGTAAGGAGGATCTGCTCCAGGCTTTTGGAGCAGGCCAGGTTGTTTGAGGACAACCTTGAACTTAACCAAAACATCAGGTGGATGTTTCTGTTCCACCCCTGTATTTCCCCATGTAGCTGTTGCACTTACTGCCTAACTTTGTAAGCTCTTTGAGGCGGGGGCCACCCTGGTTTGTTGCTACTTTCATTATGCACAGCTGCTGTTTAATGCAAGAGGTGTGTGCCTCTAATGGTTTGAAATAATTTTTTCCCCTGCTCTAGCAGTCCTCTACTACTTCTCTCTGCATCTTCGTGCTGTGCTCAGCTCTGAATAGCACGTTTCGTTCTCATCCAGATGCCATGAGCAGGGATTTAAGAGCTGTGGCTCCCTAAATATTCAGCCGCCGAATAACCAAGATATCTTAGTTCCTCTTACACCGCCTCCTCTTTCTTCCCATGTCAATAGCAAAGCACTGAAGTACTCTTTCTCTCTGTGCCTGAAAATCTAGTTCCCCTTCTGTTGGGCTGAGTATTTTTCTATGAATCAGTGAAAAATCAGAATGAAGTGTACATTCATACAGGCGTATACTGGGGATTTACACTCCCACTTCCCTTATTTTAAACAGTGCTGGATTTTCAAATGTCAAAAATTTTATATTTTAAGCTTTTTAAGGAGAACAAGTTGTTTTGACACGAGGAGGTAGTTTCTTGTATAGTAAATGTGAAACGGGTAAATGACATGCAACTTCTTGGTGCCCTGCAGTATTTTTCACCTTTACTTCTAATTTATTACTACTGCAGATGACTTTGATTCATGTTCAGGGGAATATTGCTGTAGAGAGTTAAAGTATTTTTAGTGGAGGATAGCTTATGGAGCTACTTATGGAGCAGCAGTGAAACAGGACTGGAGCCACTTATCCAAATACTTGCAGTGCCCGTATCAGAGTGTAAGAAAGGAGTCGCAGAATTTCCTAGATTGGAAAAGACCTTTAAGATCATCAAAGTCCAAGCATTAACCCAACACTGACAAGTCCCCAATTAAACCATGTCCCTAAAGCACTATGCCTACTCTTAAATACCCCCAGGGGTGGGAACTGCACCACTGCCCTGGGCAACTTGTTCCAGTGCCCAAGAACCCTTTCAGCAAAGAAACTCTTCCTCATATTCAATCTAAGCTTCTCTTGGTGCAACTTCAGGCCATTTCCTCTTGTCCTATTACTTGTTACTTGGTTGAATAGACTGACATCCACCTCTCTACATCTCCTTTGGAGGAATTGCATTAAAATTGAGTGTCCAGGCTTCTGGAAAATATGAGGGTGGGTGTGTTGGGTTTTTGTTTTGTTTTTGAACAAAGGGTATCAGTCTAGCACCTGGTATCACTAAACTGCTCAAATGCTTGCAAAAGGGTGACTTTTGCAAAGGATGGCTCTAAAGGCTTTTTTTAGCTGCTAAAACCTGTTGTCTTGGGCAGAGCTGATTATTTGGTTGAAATAAAAACTTGATTATAAAATATAAGGCAGATACTTAGGTCTAAATTTTCCTGTGGGGCCATTGGAGCCAGTAGGAATAGAGAAGACCACTGTTGCATTGCATTTGATTCCTTGTGCTTTTCATAAGTAGGCCTGACAAATAGCAGGTGATTTAACTATCAACAAAGAACCAGAAAAACATATATTATCATGTTAGCTGGTAGTCCCTTTCTCCTCTGTGGATTCCAGTGCTTGTGAGGAATAAGGGTATTTGTTTTCAGGTCTGTGCAGCTGTAGAGCTTAAGTTACTGCAAAGCGAGTGGAACAGTATATACCTGCCTTCTTTGTGATGTCATCTCTTTTGTTTTCCCTTTGTAAGAAGAGAAAATATATTCTAATTTTATTAACAAGGAGGCTGTACAATAAACTTTGGAGTTGGAAAGCTTGGTGATGACTGAATACATCTTGCAAGGCTCCAAATGGAAAACTCTTCCACTTCTCTTTATAGAAGGCTCTGAATGCAAGTAGATAGAAGCAGAGATTGCTCTTGAAACATGTTAGCTGTAGTTGACTCATTTAACTATGGACATTCTCCTTGAATTGTTCCAGTCATCTTACTTGTCATTCGGTTGCTTCTTCAAAATTGACACTTGGAAGTAATTTATAGTCTGCAAGCTGTCAGCTAGCACTCAGCATTCACACTCTGAATTGTTCTGTTTGGGTATATATAGGTCAAATGGTATTAGCATAATGCATCTCTTGCAGTCTTAATTTCTAGTTTAGATAATCACATTCAAAAGTTAGATTTTTTTTTTTAATATTATCTTAAACTTTACATTTCAGATTAGTGCGTGAGTTGGTCATAATGTTGGGATACTTTAAGCTAGACTTGGAAATCTCATAGATCTTGGTGAAGTTGTGTTTAACAATTTGAAGCTAACATCTCTTTTAACTTTTAGGATTTTTTTAATAATGTGGCCTTGAATGTTTTAAATATGCATACTTTTATGACTATCTGAAGGATTAGTTAACTGCTAGATGTGTTTTACCACTGAAATTTTCTACACAAAAATCCTGTGATTCCACTTTACTCCAAGGTTCACATTTCTGCAGCTTGAAGGCTTTTACAACACTTAATTGTTGTTGTTTACAAAGCTCCCATCTCTGCATTAGCACTGTAGAGACCTTTACTGTAGACTTCATGTTAATCTGATTCTGCAGCTCAGAGTAATTAAAATACATGAAGGCAGTGTTCTTGCTATACCAAGATCTCTCCTGCTTGGTGCAAAATGTAAATAACTTGTATTTTTGTCTGAGCCCAGGCTTGAATTCTTGAGTCTCACTCCAACCTCCTCTACTTCTTTCAATGCAGAGAGTAGATATGGTTGTCCTCTTTCCTCCCCTCTTCTTGAAAATAGCCATACAAAATAAGAGAGGTGGGTTCAGAAAAACTGAACAGCTGCCTTCTCCAGCTGTTGGGATGACTTTAGAAATTTCGGGTGTAGCTGTTGCAACTATTCAAATAACTGAGCTGCCCCCTGTGTTACGAGACTGCTGCTGACAGTCTCCATTCAGGTACAGGAGTTTTGCCAGGCCAGCAAAATAACTAGGGAGGTGAGGTACATGACATGCACCAACAGCACAAGGGGAAGGAGAATATCCAGCAATCCAGCCCATGCCTGTAAGCCCCTGTGAATGCAGATGACAAGTCCTTCCCTTCAGTAGTCTCTTGTATTTCAGAGATTCATTTTTTGGAGGCCAAACCTTCTCTTAAATGTCTGGTCCACAGCAGTGCTGTCCATTAGTAGGACTGCTGGGAAGCCAAAGGCATGGCATGCGTCCTATGGATGACCAATCTAAAAAGGAGGAAGAGAACCCTCTAAAAATAACTCAGGTGAAATGCTTCAATCTTTTTATAGTTTTTCCTGGTTATAGAGACATCTAAGATATTAATGAAGTGGTTGTTAAGGACTTATCTTTTTCCTGAAAGCTTGTCATCTTGAGTCTTGTGCACAATCGATGGAATGTCTTCAGATGTGATCTTCATCTGAGTTCTAATACACTTTGTTTTTATCTGTACTAATCTGTGAACTAAACTTATTTTACAGGATTTTCCTCTATGATTCTCCCTGTTGTTTTTAGGTAATTGTAAGCAGATCCTAGAGGAAAAGCTTAATGTTAGAATATGGGACAATCTTTCCAGGAAAGGTTTCCCTATCAGGCACTGACTCGGCTCTGTTTCTACAATGTGCCAGCATACCTGTACTAGAAGGAATGCTGTTCATATATATGACCTCTTCATTAAATTATCCCCATGCTCTTGTTGAGAGACTTCGTGGAACTTGTAATTCTTGATCAGTTTCAAAAGATGATTCAAAAATTGATTTTTAGCTTGACAGATTTCTGTTATAGTTGCAGGTTTCCAATTTTACAGGAGACACTTTTTTTTTTAAAATGAATGAACTATTATTATGCTGGAACTAAAAGTTATCAGGCTAGCACCAACCTTGTAGAGCAGTAATGGATTGACATAAAGACTTTTTAATAGCTACCGAAAATAGCTTTCAGAAGTGCCTTTTTCACACACACATATGCACACACACAGAGAAAAGAGTAAAGCGTATAGGAGAAATACAATTCTCCCTGATAAATCTTCTGATCAAAAAGAACACATTTTCTGTAACGACATGGAGTTAAAGAAATTGGGAGGACTGAAATGTTGAGGGGGGGAAGGAAAAACGTAACTGTTTCCTTCCTGGTTTTCATGGCACTGAGCAGGACATTGCACTTGGGGGCTGAGCAGCCGTCTTCCTGACAGAGACCAGTGCTGGATGCCTCCACAGGAAGGTGTCGAAACTGTCAATAAAGCACCAGTTGTACTTCAATATAGTGCTGTGAGTAAAGCAGAAAATTCATCCTTTATCCCCAGTGTATTTTCCAAACATTCTTTTAAAATTTGCTGGCTCCCTTGCTTTTGTATAATCTATCATTTAATCAAAGTTGGGCAATGGGTGCTCACTGGATAGTAATGCTTTTATAGCTGCTTTTTTTTTTTCCTTTCTCTTTCCCCTTCCCTTTGGCAAACTACAAATGAGATCGTAGAAGTAGTGGAGAGTGTTTCTACTTAAACTGGCCGCCTCGATGTGAGAGGAGGCAGACGAACACGAGCCACTGTTGCTGTTGCTTCCCACTACGTTTCACAACACCCATCTGCCAGCCCGGCATGCGATCCTTCCCTCGCGCCGAGCCGCAGAAATGTCCTGGTAGCCCGTCTGCCTGGGGAGGAGGAGGAGGGGGCCCCAGCAGTGCCCATGGGGAGATCCTGGGAATGAGGATTAGCAGCATAAAACAGTGATTGCTGCCTTTAAGGGCTGATCTGCATGGCTGTTTTTTAATTTTCTGGAAATCAGGATGGGTACTGAATCAGGAGTGTTTGCTTTAGTGCTAGCCAGGTTCATAAATGCCAACACTACCTGAAATGGCTCTTGAAGTTACACCTTTAGCGTGAGGAGAGGGGAGATTAATAAAGTATAGTAGCAGATACTGTGTAGTGCTTAATTGTATTCCGATAATGTTGTATAAATACGTATTTCTCTGTTTTCAAACTTGTCATTTAATTTAGATGAAGAGTGAATAGAAGCTGCCAATTTGGCCATCTCTACACAATTCGTTATTTCATAATACCTGTATCATATTCCCTCTTGCTCCTTTCCAAACTGAATTATCCTGCTCTCTTTAATCTCTTTCTGCAGGAGGCCACCCATGCATCTAATAAGGGTTTTTTTTTGCCTTTCTTTAAACATTTCTCAAGTACTTTTTTTTTTCCTAACCTTGAAGACCATTTAATGCTATTTATCAAGCCTGATACTATGATCTTTTTTTGGTTTTGCATCCCATTCCTCCCTAGTGTAATGCACACGAGTCTTTCCTCCCTATCGCACATTCAGGAGACTATTTCCAGCTTAGGGTGTAATGTGGGAATATGAAAGCACACAACAACTTTTTGCCTGCTGTATTCAGTACCGGGGCTAACTTTGTAGCCCAAAAATTTCTTTTGCAATTTTTTCACTTTTCAGAGTTTTATTAGAATATTCTCTCAGATAATTTTCCAATTTTTTATTTTTTAAAAAAGAGGGAGAGCTCTGATGCTGATCTTTATCTGTAATGATTGACCATGTTGGTTTCCTCTTAATTTTTCCTTTAGCAGCTAAACTTCTATCTGCAAATTATGTTAATTATACATCATGTGATTTTTGACCTAGGAGATTTAAGGCAGGTCCTTTTAAATGTTGTTCTTGAATGCTATTGTGGTTTTAAATCATTTAGTCCTCCCTCTTTCTGTTACCTTTTTATTTTATATACATATGGGGGGGTGTGGGTGTATAAAAATTTAAGTGGTCCAGCAACATTATGTAGAAATACTTACAAGCACATGTGGTATGTGGAGTTGGTTACAACAGTTGTAGTCTCTACCTGAGACCTATTTTCATTTGCTTTGTATCTTTTGCTTAATTTGAAACACTGAAGTTGAAATAGTCCACATCACCTCTTACAATGAGAGCTAGGTAGATAGGGACCTAGTGTTAGCCCTTAGCACTGGAGGGGGGATGTTGGCTTGGACCAGAGGGTGGCTTTGCTGTCAATGAACAAGTCCAGCATGTGCAGTGAAGGTGACTTGTCTGTAAGAGTTGTGCTCCAGTTACTCACTGGACACTCTCTTAATTTTGCAGCAAGTCAAGTACTTTCAGGAAGACAAACCCCTTTGGTTAGGGAAATTGAAAGCTGTCATGGCAAACTGAATTCTGCACGTTCTGGCTTCTGATGCTGGACAAATTATTTAAACAGAAGGTGCCATTAGTTTCTAAGTGTGCCTTCTCTTCAGTTTGTCTTGTGATAAGTCTCAGGTCTTTTGCAGAAGTGCTGTGTTCTTGCTACCGAAAGTGGCTTTGAAGCTGCACTTTGAACATGGAGGCATGCTGAGCGCTGTGGAAAATCAAGCCCTTGGTGTCCAAATTGGTCACTCAATTAGTAGTTCCTTTGACAATTTCAGCTTTGTTTTCTGTGGTTCAGCTTTACATTCTTAAAACCCTGGTAATGCCACCTAAACAGAATTGTATTATAGGGTAAACTTTATTAATAGTTTTGAACATTTGGATACAACTGTAAGTTCCCAGGAGAAGAATTCACTCCAGGGTTTGTATGGGATGTGGTAAATAAGCCAGAGTTATTGTTTTCAGGCGCTGCCTTTCTGGTGTGTGCAAACAATGACTTCAGCAGCTTCCAGACTTATTTTTCTGATTCTTCCAGACTCTGGTCATGGTTTCATGAGACAGTAAACTGGGTAGCGGAGGGCCTACAAGATGAAAAACACCATCACCACATGTTGTAATGCATTGAGCCATTGCAAACTGGTGTTGCCTATTCAAATGTCTTCATAAAGTTTTGGAGGAAGAGCTTTGTCCTAGCAGGCCATGTGCTGTTTGGGTACTCTGTGTCCATGCTGCTCTGCCTTTACAAGGGACCAACATGCTCTGATCTTCTTTTTGGTGAAAATGGGTGAAGTTGCTGTGCCTGGGCTCTGGCTGGCAGCAGTGGTCTGGACAGGCTACCTGGGATGGGAGTGCCACGTGACCTGGCATCAAGCTCACCCATCCACCATGGCCTTCATGCAGGTGACGGTGTTATCCAATTACGTCTTTCAAAAATGACTGGTTCCTCGGGGATTTATTAGGGGCTTCTTGATATTTAATTTTCCTTGTAAAGCCATGCTAGCCAGGTCCCTTATTAGGGATGCATTTTTTACCAACAAAAAGATTAAGCTAAACTGAAAGCACTTTGAAGAACCTTTTTGCCGCTGTCAGTCACCGACAACTGGTGGGACTGCGAGAACAGTGGTGGCCCAGGTCCTGTTTCACGCATCGCAATCACAAAATGACATCTCTGCTTGTGTTGAGCTGCAAATTTTAGTACACCAGGGCCTGGTTGGGAGTTGCATCAGGCTAGTTGTGCTACCTTAATATAATTAATCAAAAATTGTATATTTTTTTTGTGGACTTAAATATACCAACAGAGTACTTGAAGTGTGCAGATGGCATTAGTGGTTCAGCCAGGCTTGATCTCTGCAGTGATATCAGCATTGCTCTGTACCCTGACCCTTTCCTTGCCTCTTTGTTTGTTTGTTTGTTTGGTTTTTGTTGTTTTCTTTTTCTTTTTCACCCCACCTCATCTCTTTTAAATCAAAAAGCCACTTGTATTAACAACAGCTTATTTCTTCACATTGTTGCCTGACTCCTTTTTTTTTTTTCCCCTCTTCCTTTTTGTTAAATCCCCCAGAACACTCAAAATCTTTGCAGCCAAACTTTTCCACGCAATCTTTTACTGAATGACCCTAATCCTTCCATCTCTTTTTCTACCTCCACTACTTGCTTTTAGTTGTGTTGTCTAATTTTAACTCCCAGTCATCATGACAGGAGTTATGGAGGCAAGGGTGGTGATCTAATGGATTCACTCTACACAAGTGGAGAAAATAACTTCAGGTTCTACAACATTACTGTGAAGTTCTCATCACTAAGTGCGTGTGTAAGAGAGAAACAATATGGATAACTGTGCTTATGGACCAGATGTCTTGAGACTAATTTGCTTATGGCATGGGGTAGAAATCCTACAGCACCATAAGATGTGTATGAAATAGTCTGTTCTGAAAGTGCAGAAAACAACTGCTCTGGCTTGTTCAAAGGTGCTACTTCTAAACCTGTGAAATCTGCATGTGAACTGGAATATTTTAATGTGTGCTTTGAGCTCTGGGCTCTACTAAAAAGTAACATTTCCTTGTGTTTTTTTTCCCTTGTAAAGCAGCCTCAGTTGGTGGGGCTTGGTGTAGGGTAATGCTGTTTATAATGAAGTCAGAATTGGCTTTTAGAGCCTGATGAATGAAAGTCCACAGTATAAGACTGCAGCTTTTTGTGAGAGAGACATCTGTGCTATAACAAGAGCAGGAGACCCAATTTAGACAACTGCTAGAAGGAGAGCTCAAGAAAAGGAAAGACTTTTTTTCTAGCTTAGATTAAATATTTGTACAAATAAACTTTTCTTTTCAGCTGCTCATCAGAATTGCTGCTGCACCACCAACTTGGCTTTGAATTTTGTTCTGATTGCCCAACAAGGCTGTACACGAAGAGTGTTACGGAAGAGCAGCTTAAACAAAACATGTTTGTTTTGCAGCAGAACTAGAGGCTTTGGGCTAGAGAGAAAAAAAAATTGAGGAGAGGGAAAAGATAGTGTGAAGAGAAATATGAACAAATGAAGGATGTGAATAGAAACTGGCTGTTGCAGTAAATATATGTGAAGCAAGAAACAAGCAGGAGTTGTGTGTTTTGAAAGTTAGTTACGACAGAGGATCTGGCTTTGAATACAATCACAATAACTTCTCCTCACTGGATCTGCTGGTTCAGTTAAATGTTCACCCCCCACGAAGCTTGCTCCTCACATGCACACACATACCCCAACTGCTGCTGATACTTTTTTACTAGTGCACTTTAAATACAGGCTGGTTAAAAGGCTATCCCTGTGGTGCTGATCACATTTAGAACCTTGCTGCATGAGACTGACAGTGGTGGAAATAAGTGTCTACTGAGGACAGTGATGCAGAGAGCAAGTGCTTTTGACCCAAGAGGATTGTTTCTCATTTCAGTTAAAGAAAACTCCAATCTTTTGAGGAAACTTAACACAAATCTGTTTGGTAAAGCAACTCTTTTAAAAATACAGGGGCTCAAATCACTTGTATTAATGCCCTGATGAATACTGTGTCTGACAGAGGTGGCTCAGAAGAGGATTAAGAAGTAGACTAAGTGGAGAACTCCTGGAGAAGAGGAGTGGGATGCTGAATGTGCCATCCTGGGCTATTTATTTCTCAGCATTAATGGCAAAGGAGCCTTTTGGTCCTTGGGCTTCTTGGAGCAGATGCAAGGCTAGTGTGTTGAGAAGTTTTTGGTGACTGATCAGAAACACACTGGAAGTAGTAATTGTTAGAGAGAATATAGTATATTTGAAAAGTTGTCTGGATTCAGCCTTAAAACATTCATTTTCTTGGTGAAGCTGGTGACTTTAATATGTGAGCCTTCATGTAAAGGTATCCTTAGCCCAGAACACAAATTTAATATGGAAATAGCTTACAAAATACCAGTTAATTTTTATCCAGCAAAGTCTTGCTGGCATTCCAGCTTTGCTGTTTTCCTATATGGTTAAGGATGAAAATCAAATTCTGTGATTTTCTTGAAGTGATGCAGCTTTGGGGCAGAGTGGACATGAGCTGATGGTCTACATAGTTCAAACGTAATCAAAATTTGTCATAACTTACTGAAGATGTTATCTCACATAGTAGTATAATCTGCTGTGTAATATGGCATGGGCACTGACATACTGTAGGGACAAAGAAATTGCTTTATCAGACTAATGAACTCTCCAGCATCCTTTTTTGAGTAAACATCTTGGAATGGGTCTCTAAGCCAGGGACTTGCTTTTGCTTTTCTTGTTTTAAAACCCTGACCCCACCTGAGATTCTGTTCACCCACTGATTTCAGTGAAGGCACAATTACCACTTAAGCTGTCTATGGAAGAAGGCTTTCCTCTGATTGCATGAGGTAACTTTCCTGACTTGTGTGGAAGTACAACCACAGACCTGCAAGACCTCATAATTCTCCCACTCATCTGTGCCATTGTTTTGATCTTCCACAGGCTTTTAATTTATTTCAATCCCCTGGAGCATCTCTTCTTTGCTATTATTTAGCTAATTTCAGAGCAAACTTTTCCTTAGATAGCTTCAAATTGTCAGATCTGAGGAGTGGCAGAAAAATTATTTTTTTAGGAAAAGGCAAACTCTCAACTAGGTTAATCTTTACTTGTAGGAGGAGAGGACAATTAATAACTTGTCTATGAACACAAAACTGTTGCCAAGAAAACTTACGAGACCCTATACAAGGAGGATGGGGAAATTCTGCAGTTGGAAGTAGTAATGCCTTGTTCAAACTTGGCGAGCAATACATTGCCTTTTAAATACCTGGTTTGAAATATTACCTTGAAATGTGTTAGCAATTTCAATTTTAATAGGTGATAAAGATTAGAAATTAGGCTGGTGTAAATTGTTGTTAAGTTTGGGCATACAAACTGCAGCTTATCTAAAAAATGTCTTTTATATTGTAGTAAAAATATATAGTACATTAATAAATTATAATTTTTAATTCTTGTGAGGATGTAGACTTTGAAGCTTATATTTTTAGGGACTGGGGTTTTGCGCACACTCAGTTGCTGTTTATAGCAAGTGGAATGAGAGGCTGGACAGATGCATTTTTATGCCTACTGCTTTCCTTCTGCCCTTGCTTCCTCCCTTTCATTCTGCCATTTTGCCTTAAGAGACTAACTGAAGTGAATAATGGCACTTGGGTCACAGAAGTTTTTGCAAGTTTACTGTTTCACTTCCTGGTGCAAATTGTGAACTTTTCCAGCATTATTTTAATTTTTGAGATAAAACATTAGGATACAACACACCACAATGATGTTCTGTGTTAGTTACAGCTGCAGTCACTGTTTTCTGGAACATTATTTCTCAGCAGGAAGAACATAAATTGTATACCATACACCAGAAGCAATACAACTGTGGGCATTTTCGTGTTTTTACTGGAACATTCTGCCATCTTGTTTTTCCTAAAAGTCTCATTGTATTTTGGTCCTTCTCTAGTTAATTGTGACTTTCAAATTACTGTGGAGGTACTGTTGTGAGTGGCTCCTCTGGCATGGGATTTTGGGAAGACTGTCAAAATAATTGTGGCACAGCTGTTGGTGTGTTGGTTATTCTGGTTATCTTCTCTATGTAGAAAAACCCCCACTGAGTAAGAGGATAAGATATTTTTATGTGCCACTTATGTGTATTGGGCAGGGGAAAACCAAGCAAAACCAATGGCCGAGTTCTATATGTGCTCGGGTTACATGGAAAGATTTTATTCCGGACTTGCTGTTCTTCAATTTTTCCTGCCTCTGCTTATAGCCCACTCTGAGAACAGGCGATTTGAAGGTTTATTTTCAAAGTCTGAGACTTACAGTTCAGTGTAACTTCTTGGAGCTATGTTCTGTGCTTTCACATTCATGCGGTTTTAAATGCAGGTTTTCTGTTGTGGGAAAGAAAACAAGCAATGTGTGCTTGTTCTTCCCAAGATAATGAAAACTTCCACCTTATTGGAGTAGATGTCTTGAATGCTGCATGTTCTGATAAAATTATTACAAATTTTAGTGTTTTTACACTTGTTTTGCTGATCTGTTTTGAAATTGAAATCTGTCATTTCTTTTCTCTCTCGATAGGTGCTGGATAGTTTGTTAGCTCAGTATGGAACAGTGGAGAACTGTGAGCAAGGTATGGCTCTACTCTCAAATTGCTTTTAAATTTATAGTGGGAAGTGAGTGCACACTGAACTTAACCTTTTTTTCATTATGTTTTCCTCTCTAGTGAACACTGACACGGAGACTGCAGTTGTAAATGTAACATATGGCAATAAGGACCAGGCTAGACAGTAAGTATCTTATTTACTTGTTACTGTCATTTAACTTGCATTTTGGAAGCCAGGTTGTGATTTTATATGCAACTTTGCTTCCGATTAATTGATAATATTATCATGTAAGCATCATTTTTAAGAAAGTCTGTCAGTCTTCCTCTTTCCAAGTCTTGTGTACTTTATCTTAATTTGCTTTTTTTGTTGTTGTTGCCATTGCACTTTGATTTAAGATAAATTAACTTTGAAAATTTAAAATTTGGGTAAAATCATTTGACTGGGGAAGGCAGAAAGTTAGTGATTTGCAGTGACAGAGGATGGGATTTATTAATGATTTTTAGCTGTGTTTTTAAAAAAGCTTTGTGATGCCCTTTTACAGTGTTGGTTTTTTTCTGTGTCTGTCTTCAGGTTAGCAGCTGCATTCTTCTACTTGTTTCTGTTAATTTGCTTTGATTTTTCCTTAAGAAATTATTTTTAATTAGAAAATTTAATGCTGCTTCCAAACACACAAGAGGTTGTAATTTGAATACCTAAAATAATTTATTTGGGCTTTTTGAACTTTAGACCATGTATTCTATGCTTGCTTGTATCTTCAGTAATCTATAACTTTTAATCTAGATATTAAAATTTTAAAATATAATGCTTTATTTTCTTAATCAATGGTTGTATATCCTTTTCCTTTAAACATTCATATTATATATTACACTACAGGTTTAATTTTGCTTTTCCACCACAGGTAGAAAAAGGACTTGTGTCCTTATGTTTGTCACCAGATTAAAAATTATTTCCTCCCCTCTTTCTAGCTGTAGCATGTTAAACAAAACCAAACCCAGTGAAGAGCCTACAATGATCTTTTCATTAACTTTGAAATTTCTGCCACCTTGTGGCTAACTAAAATCAGCAGTTAAGATGCAAAGTATGCTTATGGTATGCATTAATTCAAAATTACAAATGAAATAATATTTGTACATATAATTAAGTAATTATGACTTCTGTGTAACTGGAACACAACACATGTATTTAATATTTCAAAGTGTTAGGTTACTTGTTAGTGTATTCTAAACAAATGTGATGGGAACCTTGTGTCAATGGTGTCGCTTATGTACATTGGAGCTGAAAGAAGCAATGTTTTTCTTGAATTAATTATTTAACTTTTCTCAAAACCTGAATCATTCAACAAATTCTTCTTCAGGTTCTTCTGGTGTTTTTAGTTCTGTTGTGCAGTAATTAAGAAAAATTATGAATACAGTTCTGAAGAAACCTATGGTGTAATTGTTAAAAATTAATGCTGCATGTGCCAGTTCCTCCTCTGAAAATGTAAGGAGGAAGTACCTAAAATACCATGGAAAGAAGCATGATACATATTTTTGAGCTCTCTTGTCACTTGTGATGTGGGTTCCTGGACCTGAGCGCTCCCTTCTGAAGTTGAAAACAACAACATACCGTTTCTCCCTGCTCCAACTGTACTTGTTAAATTTTAAGGTCAATTCTGAGGAAATGCTGAGATAAACCAAGACTGAAAAGAAGTGTTCAAGACAAAATTTTGTTTTGCATGAGAAAGCACATAACAGTAACTGGAAACATCTTGAGTTTGAACCAGGTGAATTAGCGTCCACCGTGAATGTTGGAATAGGACCTGAAGCAACACAAGTTGAATGGTAACATAGAGTTTGTTTGCCGTGAACAGGTAGGGCAAGCGGAGGAGCCTTGATTTGCTTTTGTGAGTGGTTTTATACAGACACAGGGGTTTTCAAGAGGGTCAGTCCATTTTCTGTACAGAAAACTTTAGCTCAGGTTGTCTGGGTTCAAGATGCAACCTTGCAACCATTTAGAAAGCCCTAAGAAGTGGCTGGATAGAGGTTTTTCTAGGAAAAAACTGTGAGGAATTGCACTCAAGAATCCCTATAGGACCTATGCTTGTGTGACTTTACTGTAGTGACTGTGGTGGCATTTCAGCTGAATGGTTTTCCCAGACATGACCTAGCTTTGCTTCTTGGAACTGGCTGTAGCGGACAGCGGTGGCTGTGGAGGGGGAGTGGTATATGAGCGCTGATAGCTGATAAAAGGCAGTGTTGGCCAGCACATGCAGAACAAGGAGTAACAAGAACCAACTTTATCAAAAGCTTTTTAGAGTCATTGAGAATCAGCAGCTGATAACAAGCTTTGTATTTTGAAATTTAGTTGTTTGGGGTCAATGATGCTTTTAGCCATGGCTTTTAGAGCAAGCACTATGGTGTTAAGTTTTCTATGCTGCTGCATACAGTGGGTCCACAGTTCTAACTGTATCTTTTCTGCACCTTTTGCAGCCCATATACTAACATCACAGTTAGTAGTGCTGGCTGACAAAACATGCAAAATTGGCTACTTCCCTGCTGGATAGGCTCTATGGCATTGCTGTGCCTCTTGGAGCATGTACCGGTGATGCAGGTGAAAGTGCAGTGATATTTTTTGATAAGCAGTTCTAAACAAGTGTGGTATGCATTACTTGGAGGATGTTACTTTTGAACCAAACTTTCTGGTTCCATCCAGCTGGGAAACTGAGCCTTCTTTCTTCTGTCTTGCAAGTCTAATTGTTGTGGCAGAAGCTTTTTTTCTCTAGGCTGGTACTGCAGTTGTGTCATACTCAACACAGGGCTGCATCCAAAAGTAACTTGGGAACTGGAATCAGTGAAGAATGCTGCAGTCCTTTTAAGAAGCAAATCTTGAACAGAGCACACACCATCCCAAATCTGAGATATGCATAGTTATTGACTTCTAGTTGGAACAGAGGTGTGTTGCCTTTGACCCATCATAGGAATGCTGGACAGGCATGAGGCTGGCTTGGCAGCAAAAGCAAGATGCTGCACTTTGGCTACTCCCCTCTGGTCAAGTAAAGACAGTGTGGCAGATCAGGTTACTTATGAGAAGCCTGGTAAGTTTGCAGAGAAGTGTACAGCAAGCACCGAGCCATTCATGAGCCTGGGGAAATCACTCTCTGCTCTCAGAGACTGTGGGCAGCAAGGAGAAGTCTGGGACTGCCAGGGCCTCTCTATGACCCCTTCCCCCCGCTTCCTCTCCTGCACGTGCCTGGGAGGAGGAGGAGGGAGTTATTCCAACTCAGAAACCGTCCCTGCTGCTGTCCTTCCCAGAAACTGGAGTGGGCTTTACAAAGCATGTGCACACTGCTGTGGCACACGTCGTTACCAAATGCCACAGTGGGTTATGGAATACTTGGAAGAGAGGAGTTGAGAGGGTGCACGGCAGAGCCCGCAGCCCACAGTTCAGTTTGCACAACCCAGCCTGGTCCCCAAGCTGACTTGGGACCTACTTGCCAAAGGGCACTCCCTCTTCTCCTGATATTGAGCCCTGACTGCAACCAGCAGGACATGCTGACCGTGCCCTTGTCACATGCTGCTACCCAAATTATGGCTGTTACTTTCAAAAGTTACACCACCTCCTCAGCTCTACCCAGGGCTTTGGAAGGGATATTCTGTGCAAACTTGGCCTTATATATATGGAGTGGGTGTATATTGTTTTAGTAGGGGGCTAGGTGTTTATTTTTTAGCTCAGGAATGAAGTATGTGTGGTTGTCTCATAACGGATGGTGATTTTGACTATGGGCTGCGAAGTGGGGAGCTCAGGATCTGCATCATTGTAGACATAAGTAGGTATGTTAATTTGAATGTTAAGTCACTAGTGGCCACCTTTTAATTAGAAAACTTGCAAAAATAAACTATTTTTTTACCCTTTCAGTGAAGCACAAAGCTCTGTGTGTGCACACAATATGTATCTTTAATGAACGAATAAGAGTTCACATAAGTAATACTTCGACAGGTCTTTGTGGGTCAGGGCTAATGTTGCCATAGGAATGATAATACTGAAAATTCAGTGGTATGTGATTATAAGCTTAGATATTTTTTTTGCTTTGTTTTTCTTTTCAGAAATACTAATGGAAACTATATTTTTATTAAAGGCAAAAAACCATCATTATGCCAAAGAAATACTACCATGTATATCTGTCTTCTCAATATGCAAATGTGGCTGTTCAGAGAGGGGAAGAAAGAAAGGTGGTGTACATACAAGCTGCATGTGGGAGTGAAATATGTTTTCCATCTAGTGCTTAGTGTCATCACGCTATCAGTGGATGAATGATTTCCAGCACAAGACTTGGTGTTTTACTGTATTCATTTATCGAGGATGTTTAACCTCTGCTAGCATCAGAAGGGATAAGGCTGGGCAAACATCCTCTCATAGGGAGTCCACAAGAGGACAATGGTGAGAGGTCATTTTGATGGATAAAAGCTCAGGTGACTAATTTACAAAACATTTGTTGAAAGATTTCATTTTTATTTAGGGATCCTCTTACTTCTGAGCAGGTATCACGTGAACATAAGCTAAGCTGTGCTTATACATCTTGGCAGAACATAAGTAGTAGTCACTGTAGTCTAAATGAATTTGTTTTATAAAAAAATTCTGAACTACGCAATAAGATTCCTGTGTACCAGCTCTCGCTGGTATATGAAACAAAAGCATTTTCTATATCCACTAAATATTATTTTTTTTTAGAGAAGATTTGGGGAAGGAGGTTGGCTCTTAATGAGGAAGTTTACTGAATTTTTCTCCATCCTTTTCCTTATTAAGTGTCTTTAAGGGTTTTTAGCCCTTGCATAAAAGATAGTTTGTGGGTTGTTTCAGTGGGTACTGGTAGTGCCCTCTGTCAGAGGTAACCTGCAGGGCCTTTGTTAACTTGTGGTTGTGGAAGGAGACCCCCCAGCCCTGTTTGAGAAGGTAGAGGGCTTTGTGGAAAGGTAGAGGTTGTGTTGCTGTGGTTTGGACTTGAGTTTTGGAGGTGGTCAGTCAATACAAGTATGTACTTTATAAAATCAGCTGGACTTAGTGTGTATTTGATGGACTGCAGCAATGATGATAGCCTTGACTGAAATAGGTGCCACTAGTGCTGTGAAGAACCAGTCACTTGCATTCCTCTGAGGCTCAGGCTTTCCCAGGAAGCGGGAATGATGCCCCGGATGGCAAGTGCTGCCCTAGATGCTGTTTTACAGGAATTTTGCATCCATCTAGAAGATAGTTTTTAATCACTTATATATCTTCTTGGTTTCTGCCTCTTTTCTTTTTCTCTCTTTTATTTTTCTCTCCTTCTCTCTTCTTCCCCACCATGCTCCTCTCTCCTGGAGCGGTCCCTAGATGCCTCAAATTTTGGGCTTGTTATGGTGCTGAAGGACTGCTGAGCCATCACCTTGCCTGATTGCAGCCTTATGTTTTGTGCCACAAAATTGAGAGAAATGAGTTCAGAACAGTTAAATAAAGGTGTATGATTACTTTAAAAATCTAGTGAAAACTGTCAAACACTAGAATGTGAAGGCCAGGCTCAACAGCCAAAGTGATCTTTCAAAAGCTGTGTGCATGTATCTTCTGTAAGAAATGCACCAGAACTGTGTATTTGCTGCATCAGTGACAACTAGTTATCTTGGCATTCCCCTGTGTGTGCCCAAATCAGTGCAGAGTGTGGGACCACCTACTTGGGAAACATTGGTTCCACAAATGGCTTGGGAGAGCAGCTTTTAATTACAGATTCTTCTGTCTTCTCATTTGAACAAGTCAAATTACAAAACAAGTCAGCCTATAAAATAGGGAGAACTCTCTGACCCAGGTAGTGAATTAGTTATTTTAAAGTTTTATCTATAAATATCTGGACCAATTTAAAGAAGTGATACTATTGTAGCATGTCTAGTACACTAGAGAATCTAGTACACATTGTTACAGATACTGTAGTATCTAATTAGAGGAGTGAATTTTAAAGCAGGTTTTCCTTCAAATATTTGCTCAAAACCAACCCATCCAGTATTTTCTAGTGTGCTATTTTTCCATGTCATCGTATGGCTTTGGTAGCCAGGGATTATTCACTGCTAGCATAATTGATTTTCCACAATGGCAAATGAACTTTTCACAGTTTGCTTTGAATTTAAGGTACTTATAGTTGTACAGAACCACTTAGCAATTTATAAACTGTTCTTAAGTAGAATTATTCCAACCTTCTTTCCAGGAAAAGTATGGCACATGCCTATATACCAGTTGTTGCTGTACAATATTTGTTGTGAAAACATGATAGGTATGTGGCTTGGTTGCAAACAAAAAGCCCAGTCTTTTCCTCCTCTATGACTTCTACAGAAGAGGGAGGGATCTAATGCACTGATTTAATGTAAGGCTTTGTATTAGTGCTGGTGTTCTGGTCTAAGATGTTTTAAAGCCAGAGGTGATGGAAACATTTGGGAAAGAAGTAGTGTCTGAACTTGTCAAATGAATGCATAGAAGGGGATGAGTTGGGATGTATCTCAGTCTGGAGCCTACCAGCATGTTCATGAAATGGCTGCTGCTCATCTCTCCAACATCCTGAGGTTTCATTCCAAAAGAAACAGACCTTGTGCAACTGCAGTCTGGTGGTGCTCTTTCCCTTTTTGGTAGCAATCCAGCTTTTTGGCTAATTTCAGTAAAACTCAACCCAAATAGAGGTTTCGGATATTTGCAGCCAACAAGAACTTGATATGTTCAGGTTGCATAAAAGTAACGGCTCCAGACCCCTTTCCTGGATAGGACCTCCATGGAAAGAGAGACTTTGAAATGCCTTGTAGGCACTGGAAATCTATGCAGAAACTAAAAATTGAGACACAAATCCATAGGAATGCAAGTTTCACTAGTCCTGCTGCTCACTGCCCTTTTTGTTTTGTAAACATGACTTTCTGTGTAATAAAATGTTCTTTGAAGTACCTGGAGTAAAAGTTAAGAAATGTCAGCTTTGAAATAGACTCAGCGAATTTGAGTCCAGCTTTTTTTTGCCGTATACTCTGAGATTTTTCTGTTATGGGAGCAATTACACTCCTGCCTGGTTCCCAAAGGACACGTGTCTCATTTGGTGAACAGAAGTATTTAATGAGCAGTGATCAGTTATTCAATATTTTGCTTTCCTTGTTGTTCAGTGGTGTTGCTTTGGGCCTCATTTATTACCAGCCCTTATTAAATACTGCTCCGAAGACATGAATTACTTGTTTTCTTGTAAGCTCTTTACTGTCTGACTGGACTAGTTGAGGATGCTGGTTCAGCCCCTGGGAGATGAGGAGCTTGTTATTGTCCGTTCCCATGTACCACTTCTCACCTGTAAAGCTGCTGCTTGGCTTCATCAGCTGCTTGAGACCCAGGCTGTCAAATGGGACACTCAGCAGATGAACAGCACTTTTCACCAGCTACCTCTGAAAATTCAGGTGGTTGGCTGGCATCATCCTTTCTCTCTGCAGCAGAGGCAGGAGTAAAAGTGTTACTGAGGGTAGTGTTTGGTAAACTGGCAGTAACCACCTGCAAATGTGCCTGAACAGAAAGACTGGATTAAGTCTAGTTTTCAGAGGCCTTGCTTCAGAGCATATGGTTATTGGAGCTTTTTAAAAAAATGTTGGAGTGTTCTTTAATATGAGATGAAAATCTCCCTCCCACTAGTGTTTTTTATTTAAATTTTATCTTTAAACAAAATCCCCTAGTAAATTTTGGTCCAAGATTAAATTAAGCCTGGCATTTATAAACTACCCCAGATCAATGCATGGTTTGGTGATATCAACATAATCATATTGCTGGTAATCTGAATAATTCTGTAGCGAAACTTGAAATGTGTGTCTTGGGAAAACACGTTAATTTTACACCACTAGTTTACCAGTGTGCTGCATGTAGCTTAATTGTTCATACTGTTTCATGGATCTTTAGTTGTACTGACTCTATTCTGTTTCTGAGTGGAAGATCTACCCTCCAGCAGAAGTCTGTAATTTTTAAGCTTAGAGTTGTGCTCTGTCTGAGAAGAGGAGATGACAGCAGGTCAGGTTGACTTGCAAACTTGGCCCCATCTTGGTTAGAAGGAGGGGCTGGGCAGAGGGAGACCTCAGTGATCAGCTTCAATTCTCTGGTTAAGTTTTAAACCTGCTTACAATATGACTAGTTGGTAAGTTTCAAGGTGCTGTTGTGGTCTGCTAAATGGTGTTTCACGTGCCATTGACTGGCTTTGAATGCTTTCTTTCCTGCTGAGATTGAACCGGGAGCTGTCTTTCATAACTTTTTTTTCTTCCTGTCATAGCTGTGTCAGTTATTGCAAAAACTCTAGCCAGATAACAGTGCTGGCAAAAATGCTAATAAAGGTGTTGTGGTAGCAGCTAAAAAGTTTTCTCTTTTGTCCAGCTGTAATTCTCTTTGAGAAACTGCTTTAAATTAAATCAGGCAAAAGAATGCTTTTGAGAGTATAAGCTCTGTCTCCTGTGAAGTTTTGCTGGTAGGGTTGCACCAGAAAGCCCAGAGCAAGTGAGAACTAACCTGTAGTCCTTAATATGGCAACTTAAAAAAAAGAAAGTTGTGTAATCAAAATATTGACTGAAGAATTTTTGATGTAACTCTTTATCTTGGAACCAGTTTTTGGCTTTGTCATGCGGTCTAGAAAGAGCAGAAGTTTGTATCTGAATGACTTGTCATTTCATAAGGTCCTGAATATGATTGTGGGTTTTTTCTCCTTTCTCCTCCCCTTTGTAAATAAACAGAGCAATAGAGAAACTGAATGGGTTTCAGCTTGAAAACTATTCCTTGAAAGTTGCATATATCCCTGATGAAATGGCAGCCCAGCAACCTCCGCAACAACATCCCCAGGGAAGGCGTGGATTTGGACAGAGAGGTCCTCCAAGGCAAGGGTCACCCGGTGCAACAACAAGGCAGAAACCACAGTCGGACGTTCCTCTGCGGATGCTGGTTCCCACGCAGTTCGTAGGAGCCATTATTGGGAAAGAAGGAGCAACCATCAGAAACATTACAAAGCAGACACAGTCCAAGTAAGTTATTTTACAAAACTGTAATTGTAAGCTTTAATATTTGTCCTCATCTCCTATGTAAAGGGAAAACTGTAGAACTTCACAACTAACCTGTGTGGTCAGAGAGCAAATAAAGATAACAGTGAATAGGAAATAATTTGCCAAGTTTATTTAAGGACTGGATTCTGTCCTTGACACATGTTCATATGCTAGCTGACTTGCTTCTCTCTTTTTAAAAAGATGAAATTAGCCTGTGCTAGTAGGGTAGTACTTGATGCTGGAGAGTTTGCTTACAGATGTACTAAGGTTCTGGCACAAAAAGTGAAACTGAAAGAGCTATAATATATTGATCTGTGGGACATACAGTCAGTGTGGTAACATATCCAAGTCTTTAAGTGTTTATTCTAGCTTTAGTTTAATTTAGTTGCAGGCTACACCAAAACACAGATTAAGGAAATGTATGGGAGGTGAAGAGAAAGCTGTTAAGTGACCTAAGAAGCTTAGAGCACTAGAGTCTAGAGATGCTAGAGGAGATTGTTTTCAGGGCATGTCAAATCCCTACCCACAAGGAAGAGCTTGGTGCAGATGCAGAGGGAGGTGGGGATCATATTGAAAGCATTCTTCCAGGATACCCCTAAGAGCAGAGTGAAAGATGCTGTCTTCAGCATTCGCTGGTATGAGCCCACAGCTCTGCAGTTACAGCAGGTAGGACCTGTAAATGAGCTGTGTGGGGAGGGGTTGACTTCAGTTTTAAGAGTAGTTAATGAGGATAAGGGAGTCCTCTTTAATTACACCCCCCACAAACAGGCTCCCTTTCCCTCCTCAAACCCAGGATTATCATGATGCTCCTTTCAACTTCTTGTTAGCATGTTGTAACCCAGGCAACTATTTGCTGTGTTTAACAACAGAGATTTAAGAGATTTGTAGTGTCCTGACAAGATTTGGTTGTAGTTTGCCTACAGGTAACCAATTCTTCAGTTGATACCTAAAACGTCTAATTTTTGGACTATAAAAACCCTGAAAGACTGGCATAAGGAAAGCTTTTCTCTCTTAGAAGAAGGCTGGATAGAGCAGAAATAATCTCAGGTTGCTAACTTTACAGATACATGACTTCAAGAATGTTTTCATTGTTTTGGAGATTAGAAAAAGGGAAAGCCATCTACTTCCAGTTGCATTAAGGATTGCCATGAGCTTCTTAGAAAATGAATTAGAAAATGTTGCATCATGAAACAAAATGAATTTTCAATATCAGAAAGAACAGGAAAAATAACAGGGTTTATTGAAAAGCAGCATGACTGGTTCTTAAATTTGGAAGCAGCTAGGATTTGGGTGAGAGAGGAGGCAAAAGCAGAGATGAAAGAGTATGTGACCTGTAGTATTGGCAGAGGACAAGTAATATCCAAGGCATTGTCTTGGTGCAGGCCATAATTAGCTTTTGTTAAATTTCTAGAGCTACACAAACCATGGTGTTGGCTAAGACTAGTAGTTTTAGGGTGGTAGAGAGCAGAGCTAGTGGAAAGGTAATGTCATGACAAATTTTAGGCTTTAAAAACATAGAAAAGTAATCTTGAGGATGAATGCAAGTACCATGATGCTATTTGCTAGCAGAGAAATGCTAGGAAACTCTGCTGCTGAGGTCATTGAAAAAGCCAAGGTGGAACAAAGGCTGGCTGTACTGTGCCTGCACAGCTGTTACTAGTGGAGTGACTAGCCTGATGATAGAGTATTGGGAAAGCTTGATGAAATGTTGTCTTTGGAGGGTTACCACAGATTGTCTGTCTAACAGCTCCCCTGAATATCTTGATTGGAGTTCATTGAGGAAAGGGATCCCAGTGTCCACAAAGAAGGGGTTCAGCTGGTAAAATCAGGATGGGAGAAGCTCTTTATAATACAAAAAAAATTGTATTCGGGAGAGGTTTAAGTAGTTGTATACATTGCAGAATTAAACCACTTAAATGTAGTCAGTGTTAGCTTAAAATAAGTTTTATGACAGTTGGAAATATGCAACATTTACTGTATAGTACATGGTACAGTTAGTGTTTTTCTTTCTTTCAAGAATTGATATTCATCGTAAAGAGAACGCAGGTGCTGCTGAGAAACCAATTACTATCCACTCAACTCCTGAAGGCTGCTCAACGGCTTGTAAAATTATTATGGAGATCATGCAAAAGGAAGCTCAAGATACTAAATTGTGAGTAAAAGGCATTTCATTGTGGAGGTATTAAAAATTCTGAATTCTTGGTGACTCCATTTAAAGATGTAGTCTTTAAAAATTGTTATAAAATAAATCTTTGTTGCTATTATCCATACTTAAGTAGGTAAAGGAACTAAGACTTTTTTCTTTCAGGACAGTCTACTTGCTTAATTAGCCCCAGCACACATCTATGTTTTTCAGCCATTGTCTGGCTGTGATTTTGTGGTGAACTGGAGCAAATACTGAAGTTTCTTGAGCAACTAATAGCTTTTAATCAGAGTGAGCATTACAAGTTGTGAGCTCTCACTAAAAGCTTTCAGGTATTTCTTCCTTCCCAACAGCTCTTGCTACTTTCAGTCTGAGTTTTATTTAGCAGGTATGTTACAATGAAGATATAGATGGTAATGTTGAAATGAGCATTGCAGTGGACTCATTCTGCATCTAGTATAAACATGTGTAAGTGAATGGGATTGTAGACACTTCTATGAAAAAAAATAAAAATTATCCATATGATGCATGAAAACTTGTACTCTGGTCTCCAAAACTCTCACTGGGTGTAATCTCCATTACAGTACAGAAGAAATTCCCTTGAAGATCCTGGCACATAACAATTTCGTTGGCCGACTTATTGGCAAAGAAGGAAGAAACCTGAAGAAAATTGAACAGGACACAGATACTAAAATCACGATATCTCCGTAAGTTTTCGGTGGCCTAATCTTTTGGTGAGATGTCTCAAATAGCAGCAATGCTGCTGCAGTACATTCAGGTACAGAGTTCTTAGAAAAATATCATGTGTCTTTCAAAGGCTGAGGTAACATCCTTTTGGAGGCCTTTCCATAATGTGGATTAAACAGTTACTTAAGCTCATTTAAATTTAATGTAAACAGTGAGTATTCATTGTAAACTTAGTCAAGAGCAAGTTTAAAAATAATGTAGGCTATGTGTAGCCTGTGTTCAAATATATTTTAAGTGTTGGTTGTTTTTAGTATATTAGACCATACATAATGATGAGTGTTCTAAACTATAAGCCTGGATCAGTTCTGAGCTATGTGTGAAAATGAGTAAAACTAGTGGTATTTTAGTTTCTGGTACAGATTAGATTTCTGCACAAGAGAGAAGGAAATAAAGCAAATGAATACTGAAGAGTATTTTTAGTAGCAGTTCTGTCCCTCTTGGCCACGAGCAGCCAAACTGGGATACATTGACTAGTCTGCTTCAAAGTAATAGCTTTTGGTCTGTGGGTTTATGAAGGTAACTGAGACCTGTTCAAATTTAGCTGAGATTAAGCAGGAGTTTTCACCTTCACTGGGAATCTGCAAATCACTGATTAGATCAACATCTCTGTAGAAGCTTGGCTGTTAATAGTAGTTTTAGCCTGGAGCAGTATCTTCAGAGAACCTCCTGTTCTGAATAACGAATACTCTGGCATGAACTTCCAAGCATTTGAGGGCATTTTGGACTTATGCTTCTGCCAGAAAGAGTCAGAATTAACATTATAGACTGTACGAAAGGGAAAAAGTTTGGAAGACACATGACAATGCATGAAGAGGTATGAATACATGCAAGAGGCAAAAAAAAATGCTGAAGAAAATAGCTCAAATGAAGGCAGGGAAGCTAAGAGTGATTGGAACTTGTCAAAATAGGAGATTCAAAATTGGGTGAAAGAACCTAAGATATTCCTAAAGGTATGTAAATATTTATCGAATTAGTCTGAGGAAGAGAAGTGAATAAGCTGGAGAAAAAGCATGCAAATAAGTCTGTTTCAAGAATAGGTTTTGCAAGGCCAGCATATCCTTAAATGTGTTGGCACAAATATGTTGTTTGCACATAGTACATGGACTGTTAATGCTATATCTTAAAGGGAAAAAAAAAATGTACAAGGTAAATGGGATAATGGCCTTCATTCTGTGAAACCAACTTGTCTTCATTGATGATGACACAAATAACACATTGTCTGTAAACACTTGCAGAGTATTTTTTAATTTAGCAAGCTAATGGTTTATTTTTGTTAAAATTTTGGCCTCAAGATCATACTTGTCATGCTATGCCTGAAATGGCCCCAAGAAGTCACCTGGTTTAATCGATACATAAAAGAGGGCATATATGCCCGTAGATCCTGCTTTTTCTAATTAGTCTTTCTCCTGATCTCTTCATTTAGGCTTTTTGGTAAGTTTGTCCATAAAGTTAAACTAAGGCAACTGTTTTGGGAAAGTGTTTTCTCTCTTCTCTGGGGTGTCTTCCACCACTTTCCTTCCTGAGGCAGTAACTCAGTGCTTGCATGCTGGAAACCTAAGGATTGTGTTGCGGATGCATTTTGTACTTGTCACTGCTTAACAGGGATGTGCAGGTTGCCATGCTGCCTGCTGTGCAAGAAAGCAACCTTACATGCCTCTTCCTCCCTTCTTTCTACCATGCTGACCCCTCCTGCATCCTGCTGTGACCTTTTTTTTTAAAAAAAATTTCAGCCCTTCAACTCACCTTTTCTCAGTACCTGCGTAAGCCATGGCTTCCCAGTTGTTTTTTCCATTTTACTGTAGTAGGTCAGCATTTGTTACCTAACAAAGCACTATTTTAGTGCTGTAACCCTTTCATTTTCCCTGAGGAGTTACTAGTGTTTCGCAGCACATATTGACTTGCAAACAGCTTTTGGTTTTCCTGTTATGAGGACTTGAAGGACCTCCTGCAGTTTCACTGAGGATTGGGTCTTTCCCCCCTCCTTCCGTAAGGAATCTGCTGTTGTTCTCAAGGAAAGTTTCTTACAGTCTGTGTTTCTGGAATGTGTAAAATATCTTAAGCCCTCTCTCTGTTGGTAGTGCTGGTGTGGAGTGTGAAGCTGAACCATGCTGCACCGCTCTGCAGCTCACGTTCCTACAGGGCATGATGGTTTCCATCTTGTGTTGCACCTAAAGCACATGATGGCAAAGATGCAGTGGCTTTTGTTGTGTTTGCTGCAAGGATAGAGTTTCTCCAGATTCTTGAAGAACTGTGTTTGAGCCCTATCATGAACTGACACTATGATTTCTGAAGGACAAACTCAACATGCTTGGATATCATTGCATTTGAGTGATAAATCTGGATTACGCTCTGCTGTTTGCTAATTAAATGTGCTTCTGTTTCATCTGCAGATTGCAGGATTTGACACTCTATAATCCCGAAAGGACCATTACAGTTAAAGGCAGTATTGAAACTTGTGCCAAGGCTGAGGAAGAGATTATGAAGAAAATCAGGGAGTCCTATGAAAATGATATTGCTGCTATGAATGTGAGTTGTCTAGTTGTGTGGGCTCTTTCTGGAACTAGAACTGTGGGAAGATTTAGGTGTGAGGGACCTCTGGAGGTCACCTGACCCAGCAATGGGGTTGCTCAATATAGGACCCACTTCAAAGTGAAATGAGGCTGTGTAGGGACTTGTTCCCTATTGAACATCTGCACAGTCTCTCTGGGTAGCCTGTGCCCTGTCTCGAGGCTCTTATGGTGAAAACTTCTTTCCTAACAGCTGATCAGAATTTCCCAATTGCAACCTCTCTCTGCCTCTTGTATTAATTTGTGGGGTTTGGCCAAGGTTTTTTTATTATCTATTTATGTATGTATGTTAACTTAATGAAGGCTTTTTCTGATTTATTTTGAGAGTGGAACTGAGAAATTGATTTAGATTGAGGAAATTAGCATTTCACTTTTTTGTTGTAGCAAAAACCTAAAGGAATTAGTGTTTATGTACTATTGTGGTTTATGAACTCTAGTTTGTATATGTTTCTTAAAGTAGTGATTCCCAGTTTCTTCCTGTTAGAAGCATAACAACATATGGAAGAAGGAACTCTCCTGCTTTCAATTATGTAATTTACAAAGGCTTTATTAACATTTTTCTCGATATAGATGATAAAGGCGTTTAGTTATTCAGAGATGATTGGTGATTATATAATAAAAATAACGCATCTCATTAGTTTGCCAAAGTATTAGTAATGCATATTGAGAAATTATTGAGATGTTTTATAAACTATGAAGAGGTTTTTGTGTGTGTATCTAAGCTTTATGGTCTAGAACCAGACTGAAAATATTTTTTCAGTTTACAGAAGGCTCTGATTTTCTATAAATGGCTGTTCTTCATGGTTTTCCCTGCTGGGTGGAGAAAATATTCTCCCTGCTTTTCCCCTCCTTCCCATACTGTAAGCAAATTGCAGGACACAAGCTGCACACGAGGATGTAATAAAGTATTTTAAGGTATTTTAAGGTGGCAAATTTTTGCTTCATATAGCGAGCAGGAACATGAGGTGAGCTTGAGGCTACTCTGCTGTTCAGTAAATGTGCGGTAAGCAGAAAACTGCCTCTGCTACTGGATGGATTTCAAGTTTAGTTTGTAGTGATTATTGGGGTAATTTTTTTAGTTGGTGAAGCTTTTAGTGTGTTTTTGGTGTCTCTTTATGGCTTGAGATGGTGTCTGTCTGAGGTATTTCTAAAGCATAGTTATATTACTGGGCAATAATTTGGAAAAGTGAAAAAGAGTACTGACAAGTTTTGTCTCATGGACAACAAATGCTTCCTATGACATGATGCTGCCAGTTTTTCTCAGGTGTGGCCAAGGGACATGCAACTTCATAGTTGATACTTTCCCAGAAAATGCTGTGGGTATCTTCATCTTTTGGAAGTCATGGGAGTGAAAGGATACAGGATGGAGGATGGGATTATAGTGTGGCATATAGCCCTAGTGTATGAAAAGGCAGGGCTTGTGCATGGGCTTTCTCTGGCTCTACAGGGCTACCTTTTTAATATAAAGCAAAAATTATTATATTATTTCTCCAATAACTTTGTTTACTCCAAAAGTAAATTATACTATTGCCCAAACTTCTTGCTATAAACTTTGTCATATGTTTCACTGATTTAAGTTGTAGCAAGTGATTCCCAGCTGCCTTTCCTTTAACATGTTTTTAATGTTATTGAACTGTCCGTATGTCTGGGAAATAGGTTTGAAGCAGAGTCCTCAGGGTAATGGAGATGATAATTTTTTTTATATAACATACTGACACCTTCTGAAAAGGTTAATAGCCTATGCCAACTAGGATTTTGATTAAAGTTAATAACCAGGACTGTAAATCTTAAATAACTCTTCTGCCATTGCAGCTTCAAGCACATTTAATTCCTGGATTAAATCTGAATGCCTTGGGTCTGTTCCCACCTTCTTCTTCAGGAATACCACCTCCTGCAGTGAGTGTTGCCTCTGCTGCTGCTGCTGCTTCATATCCACCATTTGGGGTAAGGGAAATACCTGGTTTTGGATGGTTAGTGAATGGTGATGCTCATCTGTACAGTGCTGCTGTTCAAAACTAATATTTTCAGTATTTTTGACAAATTATCTCAAAGATCTGGGAACAGTGTTTCAGTAGCTGAACTGTTCTGTCACTTTTCTCAATGTTGTCTGTCTTCCTGCTTGCACACTGGAAATATTTTATGTGGCTGTGGTTGGGAAAAAGCATTCGTTGGTCATTCAGTGAAGTGCTCTGTCAAAACAGAAAATTGTGTTTCTTAGAAAAGTGCTAGATCCTATTTTCTAGAGAACTTGAATTCTTACAGAAATAAATCTTATATAAAAAGTAATCTAAAAATTGCTGGAATTTGCAATTAGTAATGTTAGTCTGCAGTTATATTCCTGTTGATATGGAAGTAAAAAAAAAATCTGAAGCTAAATCTAAAGAATCTAAAGCTAAAATCTTTGTTTGAATATAGTAGTTTCATAAATGTACAAGCCCAGTTGAAATGGAGTATTGCTAAATATATAGGATTTAATTACATAGATTAATCTCCAGAAAGCTGTGATTTACTTGCCACATTGCTGTCTAAGAAATACATGAAAAAGTTCAATAGAATCTTATTCAAATCCAGTAATTTATGATTTGTAAGCGTAAATGAGGTCTTTCGCTATGGAACAGAAGATAATTTGTTGTATCAGAAAGCTCCATAGTTTTTCTGGAAAGAGACTGTGCTCTGCTAGTCAAGAAAAGACAAGCTCATTACACAGCAAAGGTGATTTTTTTTCTCTTCCCTGTTTCTAATGGTGGTTGTTAGCAACTCAAGGGAAGATGAATTTTCAAAATGAACTCTAACAAGGGGATGGCAGAGCTTTACAAACTCTGATGTGGTTGACTGTGCCCTCTTTACTCACCAGTAATATTTAGAGTTGAGTCTGAGACTCTTCATGAACTGGAAAAGTGAAAATGCAGCACACCACGCTGAACTTTATCAAATAACTCAAGTGGTTCTATATATATTGCACTAAAGGGAAGTTGTTGCCTAAACATTTTTCCCAGAGGAAGAGGCCAAGAAAATGTCATTGCAAGGAACAGGAAAAATTCCACACTTGGAGCATTGTTTGTGGGAATGAACAACTTGGGCGTTACAAATGTATTATAAACTATATTGAGTATAATAATGGCTTTATCAGAAAAAAGTTCTCCAATGAAAACTACAAAGGAAATATGTTTATACTTGGTTATTTTACTGCTAATAACAGTGCCTCTGTGACAAATTCTCTCTCCTCCCACATTCCCTCTGCACTTTGAATAGAGTGGCAGACTAAATGGAGGAAAAAAAAATACAGGTTTCTACTTCCTTTTGTTGTATAAAGTGCCATCTGGGGTAATGGATTGCCTCAATTTATTTCTTCTTTTTTTTTAAGAGAAACTAGAAGTGATTTGTTAACAGTATATAACTTTCTTTACTTTAGTGGTATGAAAAGTGTAGTTTTGTCTTTCTTTTTACCCCAGATTTGCAAACTATTTTGCTATTTTTGAGATTCACACTGTAAGCCTACAGTTCTGTTCCTCACTTGGTTTATTTTAAATTCCTTCCTACTTTTTCCTTTTGTTATGGTTCTTTCTTGCTTTTGCTTTAAATAAGCACCTAAACAGTGTTCAATTTGGGGATTTCAATCTTATTAATGTCTGTCCCTCTGTTGCTAGTGCACCTTCCTCCACTTCAGATGCACATTTTTCGGCCTGCTAGGATCAGTCGCAGTGTCCAGATTTCTGCAAATAGGGTAGTGGCAACACCTGGAAAAAGGCATCAAGAAACAAGTGTCATTGTGTCAAAGTGTGGGAACTTTGCAGCTGGAAGGGCCACACTGTCTGAACTCTCTTGCTCTTGTTCATGCTGTTTGCTCAGTCCTCTGAATAAGCTCTTGTTCCAGATGGTCTAGGTGTTTGACAAGCTAACAGGTAAAAAGAAGAGAAACTCACAGATTCAGAGGATAAACTCTGGTGGTTTTTGTGGAGGTTGGGGGTGGGACAGCCCCTGAACCTGGAAACAAGGGCTTTTGAAACAAATATATGAACAACTGAAGCTATCTCAGCTTTTCCTACCTATGTGTGACCTTATCTGGAAAAGAGCAGGTGGTTCTGTGGGCTTCAGGCAAGAAAGCCAAGAAAGTCTCTTGGATTACTTGAAGTAGCTGTCCCTCCCTGGAGAGAGGAAAACAAGGAAAAGTATGACTTTACCTCTTAATGGATGCTGTGTTACAGAAAATAAGCTTCCTTTTTTTAAAAAAAAAAAAATTATTGGACAAAGACTTTAAAATCTTGTTTGTGTATGAAGTTGGTTTCTGTAATTTGAGTTTTAGTCCTTTAATTTTATTTTTTCTCTAGTAGGACAATCTTTAAGACACTGATTAAATAGGGTATTGAGGCATGTAGAAGTAGAAAGAACAAAAGAAAAGGGATGGCTATATTTTGAAGAAGAAATGGAAACAACTTAAAAGGCTAAGGCCAACCACAGAGGGGGATCTAGGAGACCTTATAAGGGATCTAAAAAATAAAATAAAAATAGAATCATAGAATGGTTTGGGACCTTAAAGATCATCTAGTTCCAACTGCCCTGCCATGAGCAGGGACACCTTCCACTAGAACAGTTTGCTCAGAGCCTCATCCAACCTGGCCTTGAACACTTCTGGAAGAGGGGAAAATCTGTGTGAGTAAAAAAGGTTTCAAGGAAAGAAAGTCTTACAAGAAGCATTAATGAAGAAATTTGGGAGTCTTTATGTCCATTTACTTATGAGCTATTAATAATTAAGTTCCTTGTTTTGGCAAAAGCCTCTTGGCAACCCAACTCCCTTTACCTTGTTTTGAGTGTTTATCCTTGTATGTTTGGGAGCACTGGTTAGCTGGCGTTGAGGATACCCCTTCAGGCAGATGAAAGTCCTTTCTGAAAACACTGCTGGCCTCAGGGTGTAAGAAGTGTGTCCTGCTGCCATCTTGCTTATTTTTGTCAGTGCAAATCTTGCATTCTGCTCGGCGCTGGACACGAGTGGCTCTTCCCTGTCTCCTGTTTGTTTGATTGAGCAAGGCACGTTCCTCAGCAATTTCAGCAACACCACCATCAGAAGCCTCTTGGCACCTAATGTCATTGAAGTCCTTTTGTGAATGTGTGTTTACAAACCACATAGTGAGCCTTGGGACCCCACTGTGATGTGCCTGAGGGTTATGAAGCTTTTGTTCGAATATCTTTGAATGTATGGAACTTTTCTTCACCTTGTGGGGGAGTACTCAAAAGTGGTCTCCCTTGGGCTAGAAGAAATAGGTGGCTGAGCTTTGGGCATTTGCAGAAGAGCTACCATATGAAGTTAATCCTTCTTATGTACTATTTTCTAGTGACAAGGTGTTGCTGTGACGTCGTGTAGGACCTCACTCTAAAGAAACTGAGGTGTCATCTTAAGTATTGAAACAAGTGTCTATCATGTTCCTGATGCTGCTTTTTCATATGGGTGGAAAGAGAAAATCCTGCATAGTAAACAGAGCTAGGATTTTGTTATCTTGCCAGAGCTTAAAGTGACAGGTCTGAACACTCATATGTACAGCTGTAGCCAAGTGTTCCTAAAACTGAGTATTCAGGGGTTTGGGGCTGAGAAATTTGACAGGTTTAGCTGTGTTAATGTGGCCTGTATGATGCTTCATCCTTTCCTTCATGCAGAAGCTTACAGCACACTTGACAAGAGCACAAACACTGTTCTCCAGCTGCTTCAGGAGCAGTCCAGTGTCTCAAATTTAGGAGATGGCGATATCAAACAATGGTTTGCATTTAGCTCCTTGGACTGGGTGGTGTTCAGGAGAGCAGTTTGCGTGTGACTGAGATACCTCATTCTTTATGGTCTGTGTACACCAGTGTGAACCATTGCAGGGAATATCAAAGTCTTATTGCATAGAGCCTCATCTAATTTAATCTGATGAGATGGAGTTTCTGTCTCACTGTGAAGCTGGTGGTTGCTTTGCCTGTTGTTCTGGCAGTAGAGTCCATACAGGAAGGCACAGGTCCTCCTTGATATCTGTCTGTTTGCAGATACAAACCTGCATGTTCACATATCTGCTGTATGTGGCTAACAGTCTGACCACCACATCTAGTGCAGGATAACTTCTTTTTTTTATATATATATTCACCTATCATGAGCAATAATTTTTAATATAGCAACTATATAATTTATTTGCAAAGTCCAAGCTCTGTCTGTTTAAAATGCTCATTTTGTGTAGCCATTTAAAAGGGATGCAATGGAATATTGCATTTCAATTCCCGAATTTTCCTGTCTCTCTTTGCAAAAATACACTTTTCTCTGTCCTCCTAAAGGGCAACTAAATCGGAACATGTGGGAATTATTGAAAGGTTTGAGGAAGAAGTAGGACTTAAGAAACATCTTGGTTAATAATATTAGGAGTTTAAAATTCTTGTTCCTGTCAAATGGGCATGATTTTACTCATATGATCCTGATTACATGATAAAACTTTTGATGAATGTGTGCACTTGTGTGACTATACTAGGGACCAGTAGCCTTTCTGTACCTATTTGTAGCTGATGTCTTGTCCAGCTGCTTTTGGGTCTGGAGTACCACCACTTTCTGTTTACCCTTAAGTCTTTCTCCTTAACTCTGCTCTTAAATGCGTGTGTGTGTGTTGCAGTTCTGAAACAACTGAGAATAGTTTAATTAGTCTGCCCACTGTCACTCGTAATGAATGTCATGAGCTGAGCACCTGCACAAATAATTGCAATTTGTATGGGTAAGACAGTAAGATTCTGTACAAGTGAATAAGCCTCATGCTTATGTTTTCCAAGAGACATGTTACCACAAAAAATGTTTTAAAAAGTGTCCCAGCCAAACTGCTTCACATATAGTTATACTGCTTAAAAGTGTTTTGATTAAGTTGTTACTTCTGTCTTCTGGGCTTTGCGGAGAATATGCACATGATTGTCTCAAGAATATAAATTTGTTCTTCTGCAATGCTGAAGATTTTAAAGCCCCAAACAAACAAGAATTCATTTTCTTAGAGTTCAACTGTGTACAGTCACGCAATTAAATACGTTTGGCCCACCTATTGAGGTTAAGCAGGTTGCAGCCTTCCTTTTATCACTGAAACTTTGCATGTTTAATTGTACATCTGACTGCATTTCTTCTGTAGCCTTTGGGTCTGAAAGTTGGCATCCCAGGGGAGCGGAGGAAGGAGTGCCAACCTGTAGAGAGTTCATCCTGCTCTTGAATGTCCTGAAACAGGGTGGTAGAATTAATTCTCCTGTTAAAGGGCCCCTGCTTGTCACATGGCAGATGTACTCAAATGTATAGGCAGGTGAGAAGTAGGCAGCTTTCCTCCACAAGGAGTTCACACCAGCTGCTCTTCTGCATCTGTAAGGTCCTGTAAGAGACAGCTGAATGTTTGCTGTGTGAAAGGTAGCTAAGGTGAAGAGATGCTCCTCTGCTTGCAGTAGGACTGCTTGCTCTACTGGTCTTTTTGCACTCCTATTGTAGCTTCTTGAAGCTCTACACTTAAAATGCAATCTCACTTCTCTTTAGTCTCACAGTTAATTTTCAGGTTATATGACATGCATAGAGGCTTCTAGGAAGAAAAAAAAGTAGTTTTCTACAGTAAACGAAGTGGCAAAATCAAACCACCTTTTTCTGATGACAAAAATGTGTTGAACAGCTAGGCTGATATGTTGCTTTCCTTTATTCTTTTTTGCCATCTCTTGAGGTTTTTTGTTGCAGATAAGGAACATGCCAATGCAAAACTTTCTCTTTAGAAGATGATGTGGTCGACAGAGATTCCTTCTTTTTTCTCCAGCAATTTTCTTAAATAATAATAGTAAATAAGAGATCTTCTATATCACATAGATATGACAGAAGAAATAACTGTATTGTGCTTTTGGCAGGAAAGAAAAGTAATTTAAAATGAAAAATTGCTTCATTGAGGGCCTTCATTTGATGCCCTGAGCATAGATGAGAGACAAGGAAGAGGAAAAACTGTCCTATGTTTCCAGGTACTTTGACTCTTACTTGATGGAGTTGGGCTCCTTTGGATGTCTGGGTTTGACAGGATTAGCTCCTGCAACTGTTTCATCTAAACTGCCCAGGGGTAATAATCTATGTACATCCATAATGTGTGTAGTTTTAAGTGGCTTTGCCCTAATTTGGCTAGCTTGTTAAGCAGTAGATGATTTTTTGAGGAGCTGTTCCACAGCCAAAAGAGGATGTGGTTTTGCAGGATGAAGAAGGATTTGGCAATGTTTTTACAAAATGGCTTTATATCAGTGAAATGAAAACCATGCATGTGCAGAACACGTAGTCTTGAGGGCACTACGGAACAACATCATTGTCTGAAAAAACCCACTACCAGTTAGACTTCTTTGAATATTGTAACCTCAGGGTGTTGAATACACCTTTCCTTCTGCTTAGTTTCTTAAGTTCATTAATGATGCATTTTTAACAACTAAGAAATTTCCTCCATGGTGCATAACATTGTGGGATTGTTCTGCTCTGTGGAGAAAATGGTTGGTTCTCCTACTACCTTGAAGTCTTCTACCATGCTGTGTTGGCTGGGATGCATGTCCAGAGTAATCAGAAACTATTCTGCCTCTGGAGATGGACTGGCCCCCAGTGAGGGAAGCAAAAACGCAATTGGCACCATATGATGTATAAAGACCTGGCAAGCTGACAGTTGGTATTTTTTCTGAAGTGTTGAAATCTCTAGTTATTCTTAATAGCTCTTTTTACAGCTCTGAAGTTGTCATAGTGCAAATAGCATCACTCACTAACTAGTAATGCACACTTTTAAAACTAAAAATGGCTTCTTCCTCATTGCAGGTTTGAATACTTGTAATTATATTTGTAGTTCCTTGGGACAAGAAGTAGGAATTTGTTTGTCCCCTGATCCCAGATTCTTATTGTGGGAAGAAGATTTAATCGGTGTTCCCTTGAACATGTCAGGCTCCCAAGATCTAAGTACCAGGCTCAGCATCTTCTGAATGTTAAACTAAATGGGAAATTAAATTCCTTAAGGTGTCAGATAATATTTTGTTACCAGAGTGTGCTGAATTCCTTCAGGCCAGAAACAAAAATAGGTCAAGTCCTCATTCTGGTGTAGCTGGCTCCATCTCTGGCTTGTTTGTTAAACGTGATGGAAAAGTAAGTGACCTCTCTGTGTTTTCACAACCTGTTTTTCTTGCAGCTGCCAAGGAAACTGAGAGCGGTATCTTTGTAAACCAGAACTGATGAGTACCAATATCTTTTAAAGCCACAGATTTCATGGGCAACTTCCAGGAGTCTGGAGGACCCTTGTGGCTGGGGTGTCACAGCCACGATTTTTGAAGTGGAAGTGTTTCTATACATAAGCACTTTGTTTTGGTGGTCGCACGGTGTTGCAACACTAAATACCTATGCTTTCTGCTTGTGAATGACCAGCAAAATTCCTGCTTATGTAGTTTCACAATCTGTTCCTTATGTTGATTTCTGCTTTTGGCTGTCTATTCAGAATTAAAAGGTGGCAGATTGCTTTTTTTGGCATTGTGGCCAATCAGATTTTGCAAAAACAAAAAGTTCATGCCATGTTCAGAAATATGTCAGACCTGTTCCTGCTTGTGAAATGGCTTATAACCAGCCTGCCAGAAAATGTTCTTTCTCTGCTTATGTGATTTCTACCCCCTCACTCCTTGCTGAGTATTCATGTTGGAAGCACTTCTGATAGGTGTGGTCCTGTTGGTGACTTCTAGTAGTCTGAGGAGATCCCCATGGCTTGCCAGGTAGAAGACGATGGTGATGAAAAGTACTGAAGTTCAGAGCCAAGAAGTGGAGTGAGTAGTACTGAGGTTATTGCAGTAGCATCTCATTTAAGGTACTGACCATTGTGTAATAACCAGCTGTGCTTGAGTTTCAGATGTTGAAATGCAGTAGTCCTCAAATTGGGAATGCAGACAGGGTTTATTGCTCAGGTTTTCAACCAAGAGGAGAGGACCAGCTCAGCTAGCTGGACAGAGGGCTCCTACCTCCATGGTATACTTCCTGAGTATCCAGGACTGACATGGGGGAGAGGTAGAGCTGCATAACCTTGCTGTGGGCTGATTGCTTCTGAAAGGGTCATGCTCTTGGTTCATCTAGTGACATGAGTGTTTCTTAAATGATGCAGAAGTAATGCTGGCAGGGTAAGGGGGAGCCAGCTCTGCTCTGAACACTGCAGGGTGCCAGTCCAGAGACCCAGATGGTGGAGGGAATCTGGTTTGATGAGCTCCTGGCCACACTGGGAGAAGGCTGCTGCAAGCATAATGTTGAAGCTGCTGTAGGGAAGCTCCTTGTCATCACTGCTCCTGCTTCTCGCATCAGTCTGGGGTTCATGTGAAGATGAAGCCCTGGGTAGATGGTGGCAGTACAATTTGTGCATGGGAAAATGAGTGCTGCTTCAGGGTGTTCAGAGCAAAGTTCAAAATGCACATTGCTTCTTTTAAATCATGTTTTGCTACGTCTTGACTGACTGAATTCAGCACTGAAGGACTCTGTTACCTTCTGAGTGTAGTCCTGGCTTTTCAAGTAGTTAATACAAGAGGAGGTTTTAGACTTGTTGCCTGGGCTTGTATCTGTTCTAAATAAATGTGAAAAGCTAGGAGGGTGGAGGGAGCTCAGGCTTCAGTTTGTTAACCTATACTGGCGGCACCACTTCAGCTGATATACTAGATGGTGACCCAAGGGGTATTTGCAAGGATGTTATAAACTGTGGATCACATCTACGAAGACTTTAAATAAGTATTCCTTAATGAGCCTCTTGTTTCCAACGAAGGCTTAAACTTTTAGCATTAGTATTGGAAAATGAATACACTAGGATTTCTTTCACTGGTGTTGAAAACTTATTTTTTATTAATGCATTGAATCCTACTGGAATGTCTTCAAGGATACTTGGCTTAATGTTGGTTTCCCCTTGCTGCAAGTTTTTATTACTAAATAAATAAGAGCATTTAGTATAGCTGTAGGCCAGTATAATTCTTCACGGTGCATTGCAAAAACATGGTTTAAATTTTGGCTTTGGGTCTGGTAGAGAGTTTGAATAAAATGATACCTCACTTCCTGACAAAGCTTAGGGTATTCTGAAGACCAAGTGAGTCATTTGTAAATCTGCCTGGCCTTGGTGATGGTGATCATGGCAGTTGGGAAGGGGGAGAATGGCAGAAGAGAACTTTTTAATGCAGTCATCTACTGGCTGCATTTTTTTACTTTGCAAAGTGGATTTGTTTACTATTTAAAAACAAAAAACCACCAATAACCCACTAGGCTACATGGTAGCCAGACATTGAGCTGAGACTGTTCCATGCAGTCTTAAAATAGTTCTTAATTATTTCCCTCACATCTAAAAAAACTGATGTTGGCTAAAAATGGATAACATGACTTTGTAACTTAAAATAAATGTCTCATCCGAAGGTAATTCATTTGCAACACATTTAGAGTAAATAAAAACATATATTGGAGATGCATAATGGGTTTAGAAACCAGCAAAGATCTGATTCTACTCCCATTGATGTCTGGCACAAAATCCTATTTATTTCAGTGGGTACAATATTTGTAAAGATTTACAACCTTATCCCAAATGTTGCCATGGATTTACCAGCCGCATACATTTGAGGGAGCAAGGGGTCTATGGAGACACTTAAAAACATGACCAGAAAAAAAGTTGTACTGTTGGCAGGCTTGTGGAAAAAGACTGAGATTAATGCTCAAGTTAACACTAGAGATACAAATAACAAACCTGTCCCCTTACTAGCCCTGCAATGGGTGGGATCACACCCTCATACTGGCTGAGGGAGCTGTGGACTGACCTAGCGGCAACATCAGCCATAAGCAAGAGAGGGAGCTTCACCTTGCAGAAGAACAGAGGAGGCAAAACTTCTCCCTTTTTGTTGTTGTTGCTTGGGGTTTGTGTATGTGTGGTGGATTTGGGGTGGTTTTTGTTTGGTTTTGGCTTTCCTTTTTTAAATATCATTCCTCAGATAAAACGTTCACTCCCCTGGCTCTGTGGTTTGGGTCCTACTGTTTTACCTACCACCCTCTATTTGAAGAATGGTAGCTTTATTTTTCTGAGTTTCCATCTTTGCCTGGCTATGCTTTGGCTGTTGTACAAGTGTGAGATGAGGAGGAATGCTTTTTCTTCTGATGATCTATCAAGTAATGGAAAAGCTCTCCTTCTTGTGTGTGATTTTGGGCAGTTTGTAGGGCTGATGCACTAGGCTTTGGCAGAAGAAATGTTACAGTAAGCTTATCTCAAGGGCAGCCTGTTGGGCTCTACAGATCTTTCCAGCTCTGCAAGCAAGGGTTGCAGAGAAAAGAGTGCATCTGTCAATTTTCTTGGCTCAGAGTCCTCAGCTTCTAGCTCTGGTGTGGAGCAGTAACCCTCATGCTGAAGGACATCAGGGCAGTATCTCAAGGAAGTGAAGAGCCTTACCCAAGCTGAGGCTTTGGAAACTAAGAAATGACTGCTCTGCTAAGCCAGTTTGCTAAGGGTAAACTGTAATGTGGTAGGGATGGCAGCAGACAAGCAATTCTCCTGGGAAAATCTTCTGTAGGGCTGCAGAGTTTGGTTGGAGTGAAGAGGGACCATCCTGATGGTACCTGCAGTGCAGGGGCTCCAGGCAGGCCCAGCGTAATGGGGAAGCAGTGAGGGGTTACAGGATTTGAGAACAGATTAGGCTAGATCTTGGATGGGAATTTTAAAAGGTTTTTTTTTTTTTAAAAAAAACCAACCCCAAAACCCCCAAACAAATAATTGGTGTGGGCTCTTAGACTAGGGACAGATGGCTAGTCTTCGGGGCCCTGCAGGAGGTATGGAAGGAGGTGTATCCAAGCTGCTACAGGAAAAAGACTTGGACTAGTCTTAAAATGTTAGAGCTACTGGTGTGCAGAAGCAGTTGCTTAGCTTCATCCAATAAGGTAGATTAATTCACATCTCTGTGTCAGATCAGTTTTCTATCATGATTTAAATGAGCAACAGGAAATCTGATTTAAGTTGACTTATCAAGTTTTACATCTGTACTTTAGTTACCTTTCTGAAAGCCTTAGTGTAGTCTGTACCACCACAGCTACCCTTTGCTAACATAGTGAATACATTTTTCTATTTAAACAAGTATGCAATTTACCATTTGCTTTGGTTAATATATTTTTTCCATTTTCTGTTAAAAGTGATGAATGGTGCTTTTCTTATTTGCTTGATTAATTTTTAACTTCTGATTTTCATCAGGCTATATTTGGATGGAAATTGGAATCCAATTAATGAACAAAACCAGCATTTTAAATGGTTTTCACTAGTTAAATGTGCTGGATATAGACGAAAATTCCTTATCAAGCCTGTTTTGTGTTTAAATCATACTGATTTTTGTAGAAACAAAGCAAGTATTATCAGCTGTTTATGAACAGAATTAATTGTTTCTGATCACCATGCTCTTCAGGACTCTGTTTCTTAGAACTAAGAAATATTTACTTCTGAATCTTGGTTTCTGGAGCTAGCTTTTTTTTTTTAAATCCTTTTAATTCTAAGAAACTAAGTTCTCTGTCTGAGTAAACATCCTGATGGTGTTGTCTAACTGTGTGCCACAGCTACGTGAGACAAACTTATTTCCTCAAAGCCATGTTCCCCAATTGTATGCAGGCCTCCTGTCCCACCACCCAGAAGAGTATGTAGCTCACTTCATACTGTTTGAACCTGTTCAGTGTTAAGGTGGATTAGTCTTGGGCCCATCCCACAAGTATTGCTAGGGTAGAAGAGTATCTCTGAGACAGCTACGCACAAGTTCGGGTGAACATATGGACCGTATGCTTTGGAGAACCTATGTTACTATTTTTTTTAAAATTATTATTATTTTTTTCTCCTACTTTTTTGTCGGTTCCCAAGGCTGGTCTGGTCCTGAACAAACTATTTTCTAATGTGGGGGAAAATAAAGTGAATGGGGAAGAGGGAAAAATTGCACAGAATTCTCCATGTACAGGAGACTTTACTGTTGTCAAAAATTAGTCTATGACTAATTCCGTGACTTAATGACCTTTGCAACTTTGGTAATTAATGCACACTAACATTTACACTGAAGAGTATTTAAATTTGTAACTATACTTATAACTATTTTAAGGTTAAAACCTTAAAATTATGAAGTAAAAAAGATTAACTGCCAGATGCTCTCTAGAGTCAATACAGACAGATATTCTCAAATATAAAAATGCACATATATATTTTAGCTCTAAATTTTAAGTATGTGTTTAAGCAAACTTGGCCTTGTTAAGGGAGTGAACATTGAAGATCAAATTCCCCACAGTGGGAAATTGGTTCTCTAAATTTAGTGCTTCTAACATATGTTTAAGATCTAGGAATCTATTTCTGATATAATTAATGCTGTGGAAGTTCCTGGAAAGCTCTATGACTTATGTGGCATGGCATGGGGAGGATTAAATTATAGTTGATTTTCTTCCATCCTGAGATCCCCAGAAACATCTGTAAGATTGATGGGTGGTGTAGTCATTGCATTACGTTTTGATGTGTTTCTTTTGGAAGACAGTCTTCCAGTAAATATAAAAGGATTTTAAAATTATTGTGGGTAAGGAGGTGGACAGATAATAAATTGAGCTTGGTGTTATGGTACTCCCTTGAAAGTCTTAGCTAAACTTGATTTCTGCCAGAAGAAAAAAGAAAGAGCAGTTGTTTTTGATGTTTATGTTTTAAAACAAATCAAATAGTATGCTTTTTTTGAGTGGTTAAAAATCAGTGTGGATAAGGAAATAGATATAATTCCTCTAAATCCTGTGTGATATTATACTGGACATGAATTTTGGTTATACAAATGGGCCAATGTGCTTCTGCAGACAAGAATTTGAAAAATGACAAGGTATAAACTGTTTAGTATCAACAGATTCTCTACTGTTTCTTATTAAACATGTATCACTACTCCACAAAAATGGAAGTTTAATGTTCAGGAACTTCACTCACATAAAAATAACAAAAAAGGTATTCTAGAATAAAAGAAGTTGAACAAGTCCAAAATATGAGGAGGGCTGAGGGGAGGGTGCTATAGCGAGCTGACTGTACTGTTGGAAAGACACATGTACATCTTCTCTCTTTCATGGCCTTTGCTGCCTGTGTTTCATGTTTAAGGGTGAGGCAGCAGAAAGGAATTTCAGTGGTGAATTGAATCTAGCCAAGAAAGTGGCTGGAAATCAAGCTTTGGGAAGAAGAGGGGAAAACTGCTGCAGGCAGATGGGCAACAGAGGGAAGGCAGGAAGTATCTGCAAACAAAAGCGATGAACTTTCATTTGTGTCTCTGGTAGAGAAATGTGTCTGGAGGTAGATTTAGGTAGAAGCTGTGCAATTTGCTGAAAACTAAGTCAAGTTACGTGTTTGATTTGTAGCAGTGTTGTAACAATTAGCTACAACGTTTGTGTGCATTAGCTCAAAGTGTAGCTGGAAGAGGGTGGCTGGATTTGCATATGGGAGAGAAAACTTTGGCAGTGGACGTTTGTGGGAGCTGGAGTGTGTGTGGACAATTGAATGTAGGGGTCAAGAAGACAAGCGAGCAAGGGATGGCTAAGCTGTCTGCATGTAGATTGGAAAGAGGTTGCCTCTGCACCCAGTGCACATAGTATGGGTCCTTGTAACAAAACTGGGTAAAACCAAAGGCCTCATGAATTTGTATCCATTTAGAAACAGTTTTCTGAAGTGGTGAGATCAACCAAGTACCTCCAGTAGCGTTTCCAAATTACTGGAAATCTTGCTGGATTCACAATGAGCATGTAAAAGGACTTTCTGTGAGTACACTTAGGATGTTTGTAATAATAAAAGGAGAAAATGAGTAAGCTTCTGGAAAGCAGTTTAACATATATACTGAAATGACTGGTATCTTTCATTACAAATATGTAGTTTCAGGGCGTAGTTTTGAGATCGTTTTAAACTGATCTGTAGGCAGATTAAAAGGGTTGTTCCCACCTTTTCCCATGCCTTGACCTAATTGTTATTGCTTCCTCCCATGTTCCAGGCCTGCCGCTTGTGTGGCACTCTGGTTATCTGGATCAGGGAGCCACTGCCTGCATTAAAAATCAGCTGGAGCTGCAATCCTGCTGGCCACAAAGCACACAGGGCGGTGGGGAAGCTAGGTGTGGAGGGCTGCAACCTGTGCCCAGGGAAGATGTGGGCTTAAACTAGAATAAACTGACTTTAAATCTTGATGCCTTGTACGTGTGAATACACAGGGTAAATTGTGCAACTTGCAATCACCTAAAGCGACTGGCAGAATGTGTTTCTATTCTCGATATCCTATTTTGGGTTTTCTTCACCTGGTACATGGAGCTGTGCCTGGAATTTGTTTCCCCTGAGGTTACAGTTGACTTGTATTTACAAAAAATAAAGTGGTAAAACTTGGAAACAAACATTTTGTTCTGATTTGTTTACAGTTAATGCCCTGGGACTGTGCTTTCCCTTGAAAGAAGTTACTGAAAATTAAAAATAAGTGGAGATAACTTTTTTTTAGGATTGCAGCTGCTTTTTGCTTTGTGTTGCATATAACGTCTTTTTCTGAAAATATCTCAGAAAAAGCTGCTTTGGTGAAGTTCTGTATGTTGGCCTGTATCACAATCAAAACATACAAGAGAGCAAAGCTAAATGAGCATGGTTGGTCCCTTGCGCTCTGCTCACTGGTGCTTGGGCTGGTCTGCATGGTGGGCACTGGGAGAGTGAGGATGAGGATGGCTGCATTGTACTCGGATACCTCTGTGGGGAAAGGGCCTTGTTCGTTTTCTCTTGCTGAGGATGAACAAAACAAATTTTGAAAATATTAAGAGGGCTGTATAGAGGAATAAATGCTTTAAAAGAGAGGGGCTCTTAGATACCTCCTGGTTCAAAGACAAACTTGTGTGAAATACTCTTGAACAACCCTGATGTAAGTGGGTGGGTTAATGGTATGGCAGTGTAACGGGCATTCAGTGGTGCCCTGTTAGTCTGAGACGAGCTGTTCTGAGGCTAGGAAAGTGGTTATGGCTTATTGTGTCCTATGTAACCCTGTGGTTTGACCATGGCTGTGCAGCATGTAGAGAAGATCTCAAGTGTTAAATTGTGCTCTCTACTAGTGGTGTCTGAAAACAATAGGAAACTGCAGTAGTGCCTGATATCTAGTGGGCACAATGTTAGGGTCCTCTCACTTTTAAAAACACTTAATCTAGTGTTTAATTTACTAGCCTGTTTGAGGCCTGTTGCCAAGGCTCCAACTGTTGCATAATGTTACACAGGAGGAATCGCTGGCAGTTTTCAAGCTGGCTATCATTCCCAATCACTCCCACACAAAGGAAATTGTAACATATATGTAATTCTGAGGCTTTTTGTGCTGCTCTCAGCACAATCTAAAACTAAAAAAATAACTAGGAAAACTAGGAAGAGTTTGCCTGCTCAGGCTGTAGCCCCTCCACTTGTAGCAGCCTCATCTGCAGAGTCCTGCATGTGGAAGAGCATCCAGACAGTGACAGGTAAGAATGAAAGCCTTGTGAAGAAGCAACACCTTGATCGTTTTTTAAAACTATAAACATTTAAATTGCAACTAGTTTATAAAAGATGAAAGAATCCTCTTTTGGCTCAAACTGTTCATGTTCTGTGAATTTCATGATTTCCAGAAAAAGCCAAACCCTTAATATTCAGACATCACAGGGCATCCTAAGATTTCCCCCTCATTTCCATGCATGCCTGTTCCCTACCCGTTTTCCTGTCAGTCTGATTTGTAGTGTTCAAAAACATTCACTGCATATTTCCTTCTTCCCCACAGCAACAGCCCGAGTCTGAGACTGTTCATCTGTTCATCCCAGCCTTGGCAGTTGGAGCTATTATTGGCAAGCAGGGACAGCACATCAAACAACTTTCTCGTTTTGCAGGCGCATCTATTAAGGTATTATTACACTGACTAACTTTCTGTCTATTCTACATGGCACTTCCAGCAAGTCTGCACAAGCTGTGTTTTCGTGAATGTCCTCCCCCACTCTGTGCTTAGGATGTGAAGTGATAAATGGTACATTTGTTTATAAATCATCTTTTAATCTTCCTTGAGACAAGATAATTAGAAGCATGTTTTCAAACGTCTCCTGAGGTGTGAAATATAAGCTGCAAAGAAAACTACTTTGGTGGTCTCAATTTCTTAGAAACAGACTTAAGTCTTAATGATGCAGTGCTTAAAGGCTTTCTTCTTGCTTTTGGAAAAGTGAAAATGGGTGAGGTAAATTCCCCTTCTAAAAACAGCTGCACAGGTGAAGTCTTCTACTGCTGAGACCTCTCTTGCTCTGTTCCAGATGGATTGGTCTGGGCTGTCAGGCTTGGAGGGCTCCATGCTGAAGCAGTGGTGTTTTAAAATCACTCATGTACTCTGAACTCCTGGGAACAGTCTGTGTTTTAATGTCATGTTTGCCTCAGTGTGCTGCTTTAACATCCAGCTGTTTGTGTGTTGACCCTCTCAATGTAGCTAAGAACAAAATAGTTTCCAGAAGTTGACCTAAGGGAAGTTTAAGTTTGAATTTTAGCCACTTTGGTGAAATCTTTGACTCTTCCTTGGCTATATTATAGGGATTAGTATTAGTTGCAGTTGTAGGAAGGCCTTTGGTTTCTGCTACAAATACCATTGTAAACATAAGCATCTTTTCTAGATGCTGGAGATTTTTTCTTGTAAATAGCCAGCTCAGCTATTGTATGCTACAAAGATAATGTTTTGGACTAATTTAAAAAAAAAAAAGAAAAGAAATATTTTAAAAGTGCGGTGTGTAGCTTTGTAACATGTTGTTAGATTGACATTTTACTGTACAGATGAAGCAAACATTTTCTTCTCAGTTCTCTTTTTGCTCAGGAGATGTGGCCTGTTTAGCAAGTGCTATGGAGTAGGGATCTGCTGAAGTTCCAGGCAGTTCAGGAGCAGAAGGGCAGGAGCTTGCTATTCTGAGTTGAGCTGGGTGAAGCCAGTGAGGCTGAGCTTGCCTTGGAAGGTTTTCATCTAAGTGTGCAGAGTAAAATAATTGGGGAACTCTGATGAATGAGTCTTGTGTGTGGTTTACTGAATGCTGATCCATTTACTGGCCAGTCAACCACTGGCACACTGCCCAATTCCATCCTTTATTGAGCAGTACATTAAATAGTTGTTATACTACCCAGATGGTTTGCATTAGTAGAGCACTAATAATCATATTTTTAGGGGAAAAAAGTGGAAGAGAAGGAAGTGAGAGGTGTTGATTTTTCTTTATCAAACTTGTGTTGCAGGGGGGTATGATGTATCACGTGTATTTTCTCTTTCCATCTCTATTCCCATAGTTTGTATCTAAAGATTAAGTAGTATATGGAAAGTACTGCTAGGTGAAAAGAAGTGTGAAATAACCTGGACCTCCAAGAACCCGTCCAAACTAGTTATTTAGTTGGTCCTTGGAAGATAGTTTAGTGGAAAGGGAGTTTCCCATGTTTCTCATGCAGTTGGCTAACAGTGGCCTCAGGCTTCCTCTACTGGCTGGCACCTCTCTACCCAATGCATTTAACATACTTCTATTAACTGAAATTCAGTTAAAAGTTTGTTAAAGCTCTGGTCTTTTGTTCCTTCAGTAGGAATAAAGTAAAGAAGATTTTAGTGGAAATAGGATTAAATCTCAACAGAATTGTACAGGCCCAGGGTATGCTTGCTAATTTGAGAAGTTGCATGTATGCTCATCAATTAAAATAAAAATGCAACTTCATCTATAATCTGACCATAGAGCATGGAGCATGCTTCTGTATGAAAGTAAGTGTTAAATATGACTGCTAGTAGTAACTTATTCAAAACTTCTGAACTTCCCTTGTGTTGACCACCATAACTTTTGAGCAAAATATCAAATCGTGAATCATCAAGGAATCTGTGCCCTTTAGCTAAGAGATGGAGGGAGTGCTGCCTGAGTTACTTTTAACTTGCCAAACTGTAGTAACTGTACTTTGTGGAGGAGGTAAGTCTTTGTGCATGATGCTCAGAACTTGTTTGGAGTTGTGTTGCAGTCTGTTACACATGAAAACATTTTACATCCACATGCATCTGGTTTGTGCTCATGCTGAGCTTTGTAGATCTGATGAAAGACTAAAACTGCAGATGCACAGGAGTTCAGCATAAGACTGTAGTGTCCAGCCTGTCACTTTGTAGGTGTACATGGCTATTGACAAATTCAGGTTATGTTCCTGTGCCAGGGGTCACTGCTTGGTAATGTAGGCTCAGCATGGGGCTCCAGCAGACTGAATTACTCGGCGAAGGAACCAGGCAGAGATTTCTGGGCTGTCTGCTGCCTACTCTGTACTACATTGATGGGACCATTGGGAACCATTGGCATCTTCTTGGTGACAAATTTATTCCCAGAGTAGCCCTTCTTGTCTCTGAGCATTACAGGTTTTAGATATATGAAGTTGTCATCTTGTGACTTGGCATATGGAAGACTGGTTGTTTTCTGGTTAGGAATGTAAAACTATTTCTAAGAAGGTAAAAAATCACCACTTGGATACTATTTGTATGCATATAGCTTCTTCCAAGAGCTGACAGACAAAATTAACACTGAAGTATCTTAGGATGTCCTTTCAGACATGGCGATGTTAGTTGTACGTGTTTCTTTCACAGCCCTCAGCCACGTTTTACTCCAGCTGTGGAGAACAGGACATTCTCAGATAAAAGCAAAGCAAGAAATGTCCCAGAACATTTAAACATGTGTAAGATGTAACAAAGGCTTGACGGAAAATATTTTTCCTAAAATTTTGATGAAGGCATTGGTGTTCACTAAGAAAACCTGAAGTGACTGAGAGGCAAACTACAATGTCTATTTTACATAAACAGCAATTAGCAGGCTGAGCTCTGTTCGGCTGCCTCCTTGAAATTTTGCCCCTCTAGAACACTTGTGTTCCAAAGAATGAATGGGTTTAGTCTGTGCTTGCCCTTACCACAATGTCATGTCTGTACTGCTGTAAAATGAATGTGTACTTTTAGATATAGCCAATTGGAATGCAGAAGTCATATGAAAAATAAATATGCAAACCAGATAACTATATGTAAAGTCTTCTCCATCTTGGGGTACAATAGGAATAATTACATAAACTTTGGTTAGCAAAATTCTTTAGTGAAAATGATGCATGGTGACTGGTAATTTGTCTGAAATAAACTACAGCTGTTAAATATGAATAACATCCCTATGCCAACAGCTAAGATGAAATCCTGTAGTGTTTTAATATATTGCCCATTCAACAATAGCTATGTAATACTAGATGCAACAATGGAAATGTCAGTTGTGATAAACAAAAGATTCATCCAGAATGTCAGAGGCTAGTTTGAATTATTTAATGCCACTGGAGTGTGAGAACAACACCCACAGAAATCTTACTTTTGTGGTGACATGAACTGCTACAGACCCTACAGGCGTCTCTGTCTCAGCTCTGGTGGAGTTTAATTTTTATTTGGGTCACACAAATGTCTGTAGATACAAACCCCTTGGAAACTGCGAACTCATTGTTGCAGGAATGTTTTGGATCCGGTTAGTTACAACAGTAAAGTGGTGATCTGCTCTCAGGGGGACAGACGCAAACTTTTGCTAATGAGCAAAACTTGTTAGAAAGACTGTTTAAGTTAGCGGGTAGGGATAAGAATCTTGGTCTATTAACTATGCTTGTCATTTTGAAGGCTACATGTCTTACATCACTCATAGCCACATGAAAATGGCTTGTGGGATTTTGCTATATGTGGATGAGTAGCTATGCCTTTAATTTTCAGAAGTAAATTTGCTTACGGTTTATTCAATTTCTCCACATTTTGTTGTAGCTAATTAATGGGCTTTAAAGAGAACAAGCCCGTCATGACTGAAGTGTAATGTTGCTGCTGTAACAAATAATTTTTCAATCTTGAACAGAATGTGAGATTGAAACGGGGAGGAGGTGTCTTTAAACTAGTCCTTCAAAAGACAGCTATCAAAAGCTATATTTATCCATTCCAGATTGCCCCTGCTGAAGGACCAGATGCCAAGCTGAGAATGGTTATCATCACTGGACCCCCAGAAGCTCAGTTCAAGGTACAACACATAAAAACTTGTCAGTCTGTAGTGGACTGTAAGGGATAACATGGAAAACAAAACACCTGGTTCCAAGCACGGCTTTATTCAGAATTTTAGTATATACTTAGTTTTTCTTTCCTTCTGCTGAAAGGTATCTTATATGAATGCATGAGTAATACAGTACTATCAGAGGCCACATTCTGGTCACCTGAAAACTGCTGGGAGTTTCATGTAAGTTAGAATTAAGTCTAGCATGAAAAAATGGACATATTGTATTCCTAATTTTCCCTTTTTATCTATGAGCTCGGTAGTTTAGTCTTTCTAGCCTGTCTAAATACATGCAACAGTTTAGTGTGTTTAATTGAAATAACAAATCTGACAAGATGAGAGACCAATTCTTCCCAGGTTACTCTTGCGTGCTAAATGGAAAATGCTTTTTTGATAGCGCTACAGATAAATGCAAGATTTCTAATTGTATTTCCACTACAACAAGGAGATACTCAACCTGATTAACCTATTTGTGTTCAAATTGAGTTCTTGAGTGGCCTTCTGCCTTAAGTGCCAAGGGATAAATCTAGTTACCCCAGAAGGAGTCGACTGTGTTAGGAGTGATGCAGACAGCTCAGTGCAGCGGCCTGGCCTCAATCACAGATGAGGCCCAGAGCAGATAGAAAGTCCTGGCATCATTATCTTGTCTGTTCTAGTTTTTGTCTTTGTATTTTTGCTTCAGTGCATCTTGCAAGAAGGAGGTGCACAAACTTTAGGCATATCTAGAATCAGTTTCATTAATGCCTTTAGGAGTTTTGGAGAAGTATCAGGGCAGATATTTTGCAGTGGTAACAGTGAACTAGGTGCATTTGGGGTTATTACTGTTACCATATACATTTGAGAAGCTATTGAAGGCAAAGTACAACTTAGAAGCTCTGTCTCATTTTTGTTTTCTGTGTGTATGTGTGCTTGGCCACACAACATGTTCCACATATGAGGTACTATATGTGAATATCAGTGAAATTAGCCTCAAGCAGTAGCAGGCTCAAGTAAATTTGGGTGTCCTGTATCCTGACTTTTTGTGTAGGCAAAAGCTTCCTCCTTAAGATAGACTTGAAGTCCCACACGGTTCTTTTGCCAGCTCTCCTGCTCAACTTGGATCATGCAAGCTGGAAAGTTTTTGCACTTTTCTGCACCCCCTACGTTGGTTAAAACCACATCAGTCGGTCACTTCTCTACACTTGGGCTTCTGCTTGCAAAGAGGGATCAGTGTACTGGCACAGCCAATGCCCCTGAGTATGCTGGTCTTCCGAAGGAGAGAGGTTATCCCTTGGGGCTTCCTTCAGCTCCAGTCCTCATAGTCCTTTACTGCTCTTTGAGCAATGCCCTCTTGACTGAGATGGGCAGAGGCAGAGTTCAGTTCTTTTTTATTACCATTGTTAACCCAAAGCATGCCTTACAGTCAGGGCCAAGCCTCATTTATGCTGCCCTTAACTCAGTTTAAGAAGGGTCTTCTCTATCTTTGAGCATAGGCTATTGCTTGTTAGGCACCAAGAATGTAATCTGGGTGCACAACAATTTGAAGAGGGAATAGCTGCTGCTCAGATGAGTAACCAGCCCTTGGAGAGGTGGCGTCATCCCAGAGCCTGTGAGTTTGGCATCCTTTCCCTACTACATTGTGTTCTGCTGTCTGTGATTCATGTCCATGGTAGCTGCTGTGGCTGTACCCCTTTCTTCCTCAGCTGCAGTAGCCTGAGGATGTTGTGGTATGCAGGGCTATTTATTAGCGAGGCAAAGGGAAAAGAATATGCCACTGTTTACAGCCTCTGCTGCAGTGCTCCCTAGAGATTAGGCATACCCATGACACCAGTGTTCAGAGATGGTCATGTTGCTGTGGATCTGGGACATGTGCAAGCAAAGTGGAATTGATTGTAGACAATATATTTCAGCCACTATTTTACTGGTAAGGAGCTGCAGCCCAGTTAGGTTGTTTCCTTTCTTTAAAGACTTTTTCAAGAGCTGAAAGATTTGGGATGTTGGAAATACCTCTACTATCTTTTAAAAAGTCAATGCCCCACCTTGTTTTATATAATTCAGTGCAAATGCATGCTTTTTCCTTGTAGTACCTCTCCCACTGAGCACTGCAGTCTGTGCAGGGTTGTCAAGGTGTTATGCACACAAAAAGCATTGCTACTGAACAAAAATGGCTGCGCTGGCTACTGTCTGACTCCCACAACTTCGGAAATACCTTCAAAATTAGTAGCTCAAGATGCTGTCTGGGAGTAGGACTTTATCTGCTCTTGGCAAACTCTTTTGAAGTGTTTTCTTGGACCAGGAATCTCAGATTTTAGGGCTGTTGATGGTGCCAGAACGTGGCAGTTCTACTGAGTTTTTGTGTGGCTTTTTTGTGTAGTGCTTTGTCTCACTGGGAAGATGATAGCTTTTGTTCTCTCTAACAGAGTCCCAGGACCTGCAGTATCCCACTGAGGTCAAAGCCATATGCTACAGATTTTTCCATATCTTCAGATGGAGCCTGACTTACCCAAAATACTGAGTACTTTCAACTCCAAGGTTCATCTGACCTGCTCCAGCGCAGCGCAAACTTTGTTCCAGTGTAGCACAAACTGCTAGCTTTTAGGACATGAACTAGAAATAAGATAAAATAAGCTGCCACTATTTAAAATAACTGTCACATCATGCAATCTTCTTGAAGTTTTCATATTCCATTGCACTGCCAGCCTGTAAGACGCTTGGAGTTAGCATGAACACAGTGACAGGGCTGGTAAGCGTGACTTAAAGAAGGTGATAAAGAACCTGAACTGGAAATGCTTTGTGGTCCTAGGTTTATGGTCTTTAGAGAGTATCTTTCTTCAGTATCTCAATATAAATGTTCTTTTGATGCCTCCAGGAGATGCAAAGTAGAAGATCGGGTTACCATTTCTCAGGAATTCACTGATGAATGGCAGGGAATAAGGAAATAAATGTGTTTAAAAATCAGTGAGGTTCATGAGCTTAGTCTCACTGGACATTCTTGGTACCTGGCACTTGTGTGTTCCCCAGCAAAGGGAACTGTGTGCTGGTCAGAGTAACACTGTTCCCATGGTGCTATTTAGATCCAAGCAGTTTGATTTTTCACTTTAGAAAATTGAGCAAGCTCAGATTTATTTATTTTTAAACAACATGTTGTAATGGATTGTAAAAGTAAGCTGTTTGTTCTAATTGGAGTCTTTGTCCCATGACTTATTTTGGGGGGTTGTGGCTTTTGTTTTAGTTCAGCATCTTTAAAAGAATGGGTTTCTGAGCCAATTAATTGCATTTTGTGCTTCTGGGTGTAATAAAATGCTTCAGCCAGACAGTTTTTCTTTCCACCACTCTTTACCTCCACAGAGATGCAATAGGTTCTTTTAAAAGCAATATTCCTACTGAAAAGCAGAATAATAATGATCTCTGTTAAATTGCTCCATGATTCCTTGGTTTGTCATGCAGTCTTTAAAGTTGGACAGCAGTGCTTCCTAGTTTGGTACAAAGACTTCTTTCAGAAAAATAGTTTTTGTATTTATTAGGGAAAATTCTTTGTCAGGGTTGTGTACTGAGAATTCTCTTTCCTGTGGAATTTCCTGAAGTTAACTAGATTTCAGTAAGCACGTTCTCTAACTGAAAGCATTTTTACAGGCTCAAGGGAGAATCTATGGAAAACTTAAAGAAGAAAATTTCTTTGGCCCGAAAGAAGAAGTGAAACTTGAGGCTCATATAAAAGTGCCATCCTATGCTGCTGGTAGAGTTATTGGTAAAGGAGGCAAAACAGTAAGTAGCTGATATAAAACTTTGTGTCATTCAGTTATGTCTTATTTCAGTGTGTATAAATGTATAAGTCTTAAACATTTAGCTAACTAATAGCTAATCCTTTGAATTTATGTTAAAGCAGGTGCTATTTTCTTTGCTGTACTTGTTAAGCTTTCCTTTCTTCTAGTGCTGAGTCAAGAGAAGCTGATCTCATTGAATGATTTATTTAATAATTTTTTTTTAAAAAAAAGGTCTAACAAAAATCGATAGTCCCAGTCAGATCTGCAGGGCTTTTATTTAGAATGAATACGTTCCCACAAAAAGGCCTGCTTCTGTGAACCTTAGCTTATGCCAGATACTGCAAAAAGGTTTCATTAATATCATTTAATTCAAATAAAATCCAATTGGCATTTCTGGCCAAATCTGAGTAAAAGCATAATTTCTAAATAAGTGGTAGGAAATTAAGGCATGTCCATACCTCAGTATTACAAAAAAAAAAAAAAAAAGGAAAAAAGTTGCTGCAACTTAATTGATGACTCGATTTGTTGCATAAAATAAGATTACTGAGACGTTTCAATCCTGAAAAGGTGCTGGTATACTAGTATTTTCATATGTTTTTAAGTCAGGAGCTACTTGATATTTGCAAAGAAATGGTTCAGTCTTGGGTCTCCATCCCTGAGAGCAATGTGGTCTTGAAGTTAAGCGTCAGGAGGAAACATGGCCTCTTTCCTTACTTGCAGTGGGAAGAGGTTTAAGGACAAATATCTTTGAAATGTTGTTAATCCAAACCATTTTTTTGATTAAATAATGTATTTCTAAAATCAAATCAGTGTAAATGGGATGAAGACTCTAACCTTACCTCCGCTTAACACTACAGAAGCCCATAGGCTACTGAAATAATTTGGATGCTTCTCTTTGTTTGGAGTACTCCATCTTGTAGAGGCTTTTCAAGGAAAAAAAAAGTATAAATACTTTGATTTTTTTTTTTTTCTTCCCTACATTATACACTGAGTTTTCTGACCTTAAACTTGTAAACTCAACTGTAAGCTCTGTGGCATCTATTTGCTTTTTTAAGTCATGTATTTAACACCTTCTGTGTGTTGTGTTTAGTCTTTAAAACACTTCTACAAACCTAGAGAACTTTGTGCTAATTTATGTTAGAGACACAGGAGGTTCATCTTGCAAAGAGCACACTGCTGCACAAACATGCTTCCTGTTAGTAAATTTCTTTTTTTTAACATAACTTAGAGGATGATGTTTCTGTGGTCAGCAATATCTTTGAAGGACATTTGTTTAAGATTTTCTGACTTCTCTCTATTTACAGGTAAATGAGCTTCAGAACTTGACAAGTGCAGAAGTTGTAGTCCCCCGTGACCAGACACCTGATGAAAATGATCAGGTGGTTGTGAAAATAACTGGTCACTTCTATGCATGCCAGGTAGGAGGACTGGAATGAATTTCTGCATTACCTTGTTGATTCCCTGGTCAGTCTTGCATATCTATGTGCAGAGCCAAGGGACAGAAGACTGTTACTCAGGATAAGGAAAGCACCACTTCCCAGGCTCCTCTAATTGTATTGCTGCAGTAAACTTTGTTCATGCCTGTGAGCGAGATTTATAACAATATTGCACTGTTACATATGTAAAACAATCTCCTTAAATTCTCCTATTGATATATGTAGGCTTCAGCAGTACTAAAACTTTTCAAGGCAAAGAAAAAGACCAACAAACCCACCAACCCAGATTGTGACTAGACTGAAATTCTGATAAGGAGATACAAGCAATCTCATAGTATCTGGCAAGAACTTCATGTATATATGCAATTTGTCTACATCACCCAATCTGTTGACTTAATACCTTATAAAAAAGGATCACAGGATGCCTTCCCTTACTTAACTCTCAGTTCAGACCAATTCCTTTTTATAGTTTGCTACAGGTGACCTGTAGTTCAGAAAGGAGATGGGAGGGCTGGTAAATCCTGCAAGTCTGACCTTCTGGATTCCCTGGTGTATAAAAAGAATTGTCCACTCTCTATTGAAACAGTGGTTCTTAAAAAACATTAGTATCTCCAGAAGAGTAAAAGAAAGTAGCCTCAATCTTAATGTCGGTAGTTGTCTTCCTATGCTTATGCTTTCTATACTACAGATGGGAAAACTGACTATGAGGGTAGTTGTGGCAGGTGGAAAAAGAAGAAAAATTAAAAATTAAGTTGTACATCATGACTAACCCAAGTGTATTTTAACTAATGAGTAATCTTGTCAGTACTAGGAACTTAGTTATTGCAGATTTTCTTAATCCTGGTAGCAACTATAGTCAGCTGTAAACACGGTCACTGTGGCATGGCATCATGATGGGTTGTTTTTCTTTATATCCTTCAGCTTGCTCAGAGAAAAATTCAGGAAATACTGGCTCAGGTAAGAAGGCAGCAGCAACAGCAAAAAACATTGCAAAGCGGACAGCCTCAGCCAAGACGAAAATAAAGGTTTAGGAAACGGCCCATCAGAGACAGATGCCAGACCAAAGACAGACTGTGCGACAGAGACGGGTGGTGAGCACCTGTTGAAGTTATATGCAGAAGATCCATCAAGCCAATCACCTGTTCGAGGACCAGGCAACCGTTGAACGCTGTCTCTGAGAATGTATTCTTTAGGCTCTCTCAAACTTTTGAAACCCAGCTTTAAAATAAGGACCCCTTCACTTCCCTTTTGTTCTATTCTCACAATTTAACATAAACTCGTTAGTCTTTTTTATTGTTCTTATTATTCCCCAACAATTTTAGAGCTTGGTTTAATGAAGCTTTCTCTTCTGAGTTCACTGGTTTAAAAAAAAAAAGAAAAGAAAAAAGAAAAAAAAAAAACAACAAAAAGGCATTGCTCTTATAGGTCCAGTTGTAAAAGAAGAAACACACTTGGAGGGTGGGATTGTGGGTGGGCTAGGGTTAGAGCAAGGGTATTGACAAGAGTTTAAGTGTTAGTCCCAATGTTGAAACAAGTGGCATTTTTTAAAAGAATTTGGTTGCATTTTTACATAACACTGCCATGAATAACCTAAGGGAAGTGTTGAATGGTGTTGGCCAGGGCATAAAAAGATAAATATGCATTTTACTAAACTACCTCAGGCATTTAGTACCTCAATGAGAAATTGTTCCTTTTTTGCTTTTTTTTTTGGTATTTTGTATACTTTATAAAGCTAATAGTTCTTGAGCATTTTATTTTTTTAAAAAAAATTAAAATTTGATCAGCCACCAGCCAGGAGTACTACAGACTTATCGGGGAAAAATATAGTAGAGCACTTCTAGCTGCTGGCTGACGGGAGTAAGGTGGGTAAAATAACAGCCTCAGATTTTCTGAGGGCTTCAACACCATCATTTGTTTAAAAAAAAAAAATTCAGTGAATGTTCAAAAGATAGTGAATGATGCCAACATTCTGATAGCAGCAATGCCGTTTAGTTTTCTTTTAAGATGGGATGAAAAAGTTTGTGACGGTACTTTTTTGGGAACAGGACAAGGAAGTGATGGCAAGAGGCTGGGGTTGGGGGAAAAATTTAGAAGGCTGCAAGAGGCTGAATTTTTTTTTTTGTGCTACTTGATTGAATGCATGAACCCTTTGTGCCTTTGACCATCACTACCTAATGATGCTACATTTAACCATTTGCAGCCCATTTGGACTTTGCCATTTTGTTCAAAGAGCAAGCTTCATCTTCCGTTTGATAGAACACTTGATCTGCTAGAGCGTATTTGAGGCCACGAGGGTCTCTGCTGTCTACAGATCACATCATACTGCTTTCAGTTACCACGACGGGGGAAGGTCAAACGGTGTTTGATCACATTGAAAGATAATGAAAGGCTAAGTTTACATATCCAGCCGCTGTTATGGGCCACACTAAGCCACTTTGAAGGTTTAAAAAAAAAATTACAAGAAAACAAACAAACAAAACAACAACCTCTCTAGCCTGGCTTATAATAGATGCAGCAGGATTTATGCACGTTCTGCAACCAACCATTAGAGAAGAAAAAAAATGTCAAAAGGCAGGGATAACAGGAAAGTTACCAAATTTTTAATTTCCGAATGTAATTTGAATGATGATTGTGGTAATAGTGACACATTCAAGTTTCTACAATAAACTTCAGTCTACCTCAGTTTAAGAAAAAAAAATGTGGCAACACATGGTGCATAAAGACTGCTGTGTGTGTGTGTGTGCGCGTGCGCGCCTGTATGTGTGTGGTCGACAGAGCCATGCTATTACCTCTGAACCTTTTTTGTGATGTTTTTTGTGCATGAGATGATCAGAATCACCATGCTGCACTGATTTGAGGGGCACAACGAGCAAAAACATTTGTTTCATCATTTTGTTATCTACCTCTTAGGTTCATGTTGAAATAGAGGCATTACTACATAGACTAGATAATTTTCCCAAAGATCATTGTTGTACAGATTAGATAATTTTGAAAATGGTCTGAAGTGTTTTTCCTGCATCTCTTCTTTACTAATTGGTTTAAAAACCACAAACTTATGTTGTAGTTTTAGCAAAGAAAAATGAGTTTCTTTTCCTTTTTTGACAGTGACCTTCATCTAGCCTTTAGGATAATTCTTTTTTTTCTTACAATGAATTTAAAATTACTGAAGTATGAAAAGTCATAGCATTTTAATTTTTGTTGAGGCTTAAGTCAGTCTGATGTTCCTTTCTTAACATTTGAGAAGGATTTGACTTCATTATTTTCCATAAAAATTACTTTACAAATAGGCGCTGCATTTACATCTGCTGATTTAAATACTGTCATCTCTCTTAAATTTCTAGACTTAGTATGGTAAATCATGTTTTTCTTTTCAATTGAGACTTGGTAATTTGGAGTATTTGGGAATAGTTAGAAAGTAAATACTGTAAATGATTTCAATATCCACAAAGTATGGATCATTTTTCATCTGTAATGTGCCCCCCAATGCAGCTCCACTTACCAGATGCCTCTGAATGGAATAAAGAGTTTAACTCCTATCATCAGATAAAGTTGTGTGGTGTTTTTTTAAACTACTGAGGCATAGGGACAGTCTGTTCTAAGTATCTGCGGTGCTTTGATCAAGTTGGGTTTCTGTCCATAATACTAACTGGATAAGGATGAACAATCACCCACAGGTACCCCATAGCTGCTAGGGCATCCAGCAGCCAGGTTACAAGGTTTGCACTATAAGCAGTGACTTCTGTGGCTTACAGTTCATCTCCCTCTCATATAACACTGCTACACAGTCTGTAGTACAACCTGTAATTCATGGTTTCAACCTCAGGCAGATCATTTAGGCCGATTTGCTGTGGATGGGATGTGTACTCAACATTCCTAACCCAGGGCAATCATGAGGGAATCTTTAACAGGTTTGAAGCAAGATCTGAATGGTAGGTTGGGTTTTTTTGTCTGCTTTTTATCTAGTCTTTACTTTGGTGCTGTCAGTGTGATGAAGCTGTGTAATGACCATGGCTCTACAAGCATGGATGGGCAGAACCACTCACACTAGCAAGTAAATGGGAGGGCAACCCTTATCTTGCTCCTACCACCAACCATCCAAACACACACCAATTGCCAAGGAGGTGGTGTCATCTCTCTATATTGATCCTTATTAACATTATTTGAACTAGAAAGGAGATTAGATGTTTGACTGTGAATGCTTTAGGGTGAGAGGGAGGGGTTGGGGAATGAAGGCGTGTCATTGAATAATAATATTTGGTATCTTACAAAGAGGAATGGAAAACCAAACTTGCTTTCCAAGCTCTTGCACTCTCTCACTTGACTTCACAGCTCATTTACTGGGACCAACCAGTAGTAAGAGGGAACTGAAGAAGTTACGTCTGTAAAAGGCCCTGTGTAGGGTACTGCATTTCACAGGGAACTCATGGCTCATTTTCCATGCCAGTATTGAGCTATCTTCTCAACACTGGCAGCCCTGCCACTTGAGCAATGTAAGAAGTTAAGCCTTCCTCTGTAACGCTGGTGCATTTGTGACGGCTAACCCCCTGACTGTTCGAAGCTTTTGCTTAACCATGCTGCTTTTATTTGCTTCTAACCTCCCAAAGCTTTTATTCCTAAGCTGCGATTTCAAAGGCATGCGCTGTTTGTATTGGTTTCCATGAAACGAAGCATGTATGCTGTGCAGGACAGCATGGTCTCAACATGGCACTAGGGCATAGGCTTTTTAAATCAACATGTGGAGTAAGCACTCAAGCTGGGCTGTAAGAGAAATGTCAGTTCAACTGATGGACACAAACACTGCTTGATAATGAAGTTACTCAAATACAGTGCATCCAGTGAAATGATGACAAAACTTTCACCTTGGTAATTGTTTCTTGTGTTCATCCCATCATCAAGGGATGCTGCACAGAGCCAAACCTGCATACACCTCTGTACAGGATGAATCTACAGACTCATTGGACAAGCTCCTCAGTATTTTTAACTTGCACAGAAATCACCTGAGCCATAGAACTGAAACCATTCCCAAATGTTTCCTTTCTGAAGGTGTTTAATGTTGCACAGTACTGATCTTGAAGTAGTTTGTGAGGCTATGGGGGGAAGAAGTTATTACCCTCGAGACCTACTGTTCCTGCATCCTGATGCATGGCAGAGCAAGCTTCTCCAGAGGAAAGAGATCCTAACCCAGTGATGAAAGCCCTGTCATGTAGTGAAGAAAAGCAACTTGTTTTACATAAAAAAAGTTTTGTTACCATCTTGAAGCTCTTCTAACTGGTTACCAGACCATGCAGCAGCCAGACTAAGAACACACTGCGCAATGACCTTTGAAAGTGCTAAGCAGTCCATTAGCAGCAAGTAATGCTCAGTGACTAAGGGCTTCCTTTAGTGCTACTTTCACCTACCTCAAAGGAGCTGAAGGTTTACACTGCCACAGCATGTTGCCTCAGTTTCCTTCTCCAGGAACTAGGTGAGAGGAAAATGAGGAGAGGAGCCAACTGCACACTTAGAATGAGCTGAATGATTTAATATGAGGACAAGGAAATGAAGCTCTTCAGTTTGGTTTTTTTTTATTATTATTAAAATCACACTGGTCTTGGCTAAAAAACTGACTTACTGTTCTGTTAACTCAAGACACATTTATTTGTCACTGCTGCTCTGGCTTTTATGTGCTCAGTAATACCAGTCTGTTTTCTTTCCTTCTTCAACTCAGAGCACAACTTGCTCATTGTGACCAGAGCAAATGGCTTAATATCGGAAGCCTCATCTAAACTTTACAATTTCATGTAGTTTTTCCTTGCAGAATTCAAGTCTCTTTTGCACTGCTATTACAGGCAGGTCCTTCAAAGATACCAGAAAAAAAAAAAAATTACTGTTAGAGGCAGAGCATGAGTTTTGAGCTAAGTAGCTTAAGCAGCTGTCTTTGCCCCACTCTTCTCACTGCAAACTCCATTCAGAGTGCCTCGCCCAGGAAGCTCCCTTACAATTGGATTCCTTCTTTGATATTTGATGGTTGGACACAATTTTAATTCCAACCTTAATGATTCTATGATTCTGATCCTTTTTGTAGTTTGTTCACAACTTCACCTAAACACATCCAATAAATACACTGTTTTGTACTGATCAACTGTAGTGACTGGGAAGTCAGTAGTCAACACTGCATGTCTCTCTCCGCTCTCTGAAGGCACACTCATTTTTCTTTCTGCTCAGCAGCTGCATTAAGTTCTGTCTCAAGAAGATCACTGCTGTTAGGAGTCAGTCCAAATATGAAGTCTTCTGGCAATGACTGTGTAGTCATCTGTGACAACTGGTCATCATAGGAACCCAGAGTCCATAGCTTCTCCAATTCATAAGCCTCTCGTGTCTCTGGCAGCATGAAATGTACCACTATGCTACCTGCACAGAAGATAAATTCACAATAAATTAATATGTGAACTGCAAAGCACTACTATAATTCCAAGCTACACAGAGAGTTCAAGTCTTCCACCTTCTTTTAGGCAGATATAACAGGTCAGCTGATGGAGGTCTCTTCCTAAGTTGCTGAAGAGTTAGGACTTGGTCAATCCTCAAAAGATTCCAAGACTACAGCCAGCAGAATGAGAGAGACAATACTCTGGTTTAAATTAAAACACTATCACAAGACTCCAGACCAAAGAAGTTATGACTCCCAGGGGACAGAAGGAAGTAAGCTGAAATAAATTTTACTTGAGAGAGTCCTCTCCTTAAGGTTACAGATGGACTTTCAGCTTTCCTGTATTAACAACAACATTCAGCCTTAACCAAGTAATTTTCCTTACGTGTGTTGCTCACACTTGTCAGGTGTGGGGGGGTATTTTTTATTAAAATGAAACAGGTCCAAACTTTGACATAAAAAAGTTTTCATTAATTCTCTGCAAAACAATAGTAGAGAATATTAATTCCAGTGTATTTCTAATGTACTTTTTTCTTGTTATGCTCTTAAATTTCCCTCAGTTTTCAATTATAACTGTCAAAATAATTGACAGCAAAGTAACCAAGGCTTAACATCACTGGCTGTACTGTTCCTCACCCAGCCATGCTCTCTTTTAAGCCAAAACACAATGTTAGAGGGTGAGATTCTAGAGCTAGCAGTGAAGCAGAAATGCTTTCTGAATGCGAAGTCTTCTGTGTGTCTGTGTGTAGTTTCACACTTGTAGAATAAAGAATTAAACTCAATTTCTTACAGCTGAGGTTTTACCCTGTGTTATAGTATGATCTGGACAGTGGAAAAGTCTGTTCAAAAGTTCACTACTAGGGCAGCATACAAAGAGCTCCCACTTGTCCAAACAGGGATTGTAGAAACCTGAGCAAACTGACTGAAGTAGCTTTTCTCTTCCCACTCCTGCTATCTTCACTTTATTAAGACATGTTTTGGCCACTGAAGAGTAGCTACTGCTTTCTCCTCAGTGCCGCTGATCTTTAGTGAACATTTATTTAGCATCTCAATGAGTTCAAGCAATAACAATTGGAAATCCAAAACAGCAGAGTACTGCAGACTCTCCACAGCAACCAGGGTTCATGGTGAGACGCTTCCTTCAACAAAGAGCTCATGCAGAACTTCTTATTTGTCAGATTCACAAATATTTACCAAAATCAATGCAGAGCCAGTCATCTGTCTCTTTCCCTTCAATGCGAGTATGAGGATCATTTTCTTCTCTGTGATGCTTGTACTGAGAGAGAAGCAATGGCAGAAAATTAAGTACTTCACATTTATTTAAAAGCACCCAAACCTAACAGATAAGCGGGTCTTTGCCAAGCTGTCTAGAGTCATTTTAAATCTGAAATGGGATAGATTACTTAATGTTGGTTCTGGGGTCTGCACAAGAAAAGAGTAATACACCCTTTCAGCAATGGCAAGTAAGTACAGATTTCTCAGTGAGATGTGGTATCAAATCTGGAATTCTAACGCTCAGAATTCCCATACAGTTATCCAAGAATTTTACAGGTGTCCATTTTTTCTTAAGATGAATAATGAATAAAATTGCTTAGCATCAGTCTTTCAGTTATACATTCCCTGGAACTGCCATTACCACTAAGTTTTATTTCCTTTCAGATACCTTTCACTGTTGTTTTACACTGGCTAGTTAAAAACGCAGAAATGGAGATGCTAAGCTTAGCCTTTTCTCGGACGGAGGAGCAGGGAGAAAACAAACTTCAACCTATGCCATGAGGAAGGCATGCACACCGGCCTCCTATCTGCTGAGTGCACGCCCTCAACACGCACTGCAGGATGGGGGGAAAAGCACGACCAGCACACAGGTTTCCAAGCTCTGAACCACTGTGAGGGAGCGGAGGAGGCCGCTCAAAGCCGGAATGCAAAAGCTTGGCTAGGGCAAGGTAGTTGGCTCACTATCCAACACAGTAGCCGCCTTAGATGCCAGCTTGAGAAGCCCAGCTCATCCCACCTAGTGCCTAAAGAACCTAAGCACACACCAGAGCTGAAGAAATCTGGCAACTAGAGGCTGAAGTACTGTCTCTTTTGGATCTAGTTTCTTCACAAGAAGCATCGATAGAGAAAAAAAAAATGGAGTGGAGTCAGCTGGGTCTTCACAGAGTTCCTTTATTCAAATTTCTAACTTACTTCTAGTTGAAGCAACCAAAAAAATATGAAAACCTTTTTCAAGCTGAAATTAAGAAACAAACCAAACATTTAGTTCAACACAAAGCCACAAGGAAACGGGGAGTCAAACTGCATGGCTCTAACTGTCCTTTCTGCCATGAAAGACAGAATACAAAGTTAAGGTTGTAACAGCATGGCTAGCCAGCGAGTCCCATGTCACCGGGAAAGCAGCACAAAATGCAACTGTTCCTGGCTGTTCTCACACAATGCCAGCTGTCAGACAATGGCCCCAGTTTGCAAACCAGAATGGAGGACTTTCAAAATGTAACTCAGAACTACTTCAACCTTCTTCTCTCTGGTGACCAATGATAGGACCAGAGGAAATGGCAGGGAGATGTGCCAGGGGAGGTTTAGGTTGGCCATTAGGAAAAGGTTCTTCACCCAGAGGGTGGTGGAGCACTGGAACAGGCTCCCCAGGGAGGTGGTCGCAGCACCAAGCCTGACAATATTGCAGAAGCATTTGGCCAAGGCCCTCAGACTCACGGTCTGAATCTTGTGACTGTCCTATGCTAGGGCAAGAGTTGGACTTGATGATCCTTGTGGGTCCCTTACAACTCACAACATTCTGTGATTCTTTCTTTAAGATAGCTTGTGAGATATCCTCAAAAGCAGTTAGTTGACAAGGCCTCTCTGAAAGTCTGCTTAAAACACTCAAGAGCCCAGCGTGCACTGCCCTCAGCTGTGTAACAAAGGTTGGAAAGGCTGATCTCCATCACAAGTTTCCTTCAGCCTCGTCTTTAAAAGCTGTGTAATGGTGAACAGATTATAATAAAGCCAAGTGTTAGTTTCTCCCTTTAACATGAAACCAGACAGGAAAGGGCAATCAGCAGAACTCATGCTACACATGAGCACCTCTGCATTTCTGTGTAAACTGTGCATTACCATAACATTTTAGACACTGTAATGGTAAAGCTAGGCAGCTGCCTAGCAGCACTCCCAAGCACCTGCTCTGCTTTACACCCTAAGCTTCAGCTTTCTTTCTGTCTAGAAAACTTTAAATGCCAGGCAAGCTCAGCCACTCCTGAGTCCTTGGCCAGGCTTCCCGGTTTCTCAGGACACCACAGAGGATGCCACGTCTCCCCCAAGGCTCTGCCCTTGCCCAAGAGCCGCTCTTACAGCCAGCAGAAGGAATGGGCAGGTGCAGCACAGGCATGGTTTTGCAGGGTGGATGGTGTTCACTGGTCTCTCCCGGTCTGGGGGAGATGGACAGCTGCTGATTTAAGACTATGCAACTAAGAGAGTACATATTAAACACTTAAATTAGTCCATTCAAATCACACTAACACAACTTTTAGATCGAGGCAAAATTTTAGTTTGCACTAGTTTCTGCAGAGAACAAAAAACTCCCCTCACTCCCTCAGAAAGGCACTGAAAAGTAACACCATCTTCCCTTCTCTCCTTCCTCCCCTCAAGTCCCACAGCTGAAACCAATGGGATCAGAAGGAAGAAAGTAAAACCAAGAGCCAAAGGAAAAATGGGGTCAGGAAGGGAAAGAAAGTGCGTGAGGAGAAGGCAAACTACAGGTACAGCTGATTGAGATGGTAGCTAGTCATATTGCTCACACTGTGCTTTCTAACAGTCAGTAGGCTCTCTTCTGTCCATGAAGTTTCTCCCTCCCCAAGACTCCCTCCCTATCCCTAAGCTCTACCTGTAATTTTATTCTAACCTCAATTTTTTTTGCCCAAAAAGCTCACATTCTGCTAAAGCCAAACAGTGCAAGATTTCTGTACAAGGATGGTTGCTGCTGCTTCTCCTTTCCTCCTGTACACGCACAGTACAGTGACTATTAACTAGCAGTTTGCTTTAGTAAGCCCATGAAGGGATCCAGTGCCTCATAATGTGCCATCTTTCTTCCACTCTTACAATATACCTGAGAAGCTGGAAATTTTAGACATTAGGGTTTGAGAACAGTCAGATTAAGCTATTTTGAATGAGTGGGAATAGCTATGAAGCTTGCTGGATAGCAGACAAAAGTAGACAGAGGTCATCATCACTACTTCACATCATTCTTTTTCTCGCCAAACTGTGATAAAGCTGTCACTGTTCTAAATACAGAGGTTTGTTTTGAAATATATTCTCTACATTTTGAGTAGCACCACTAAAGGAAAAATGTAGAGCTAGTTGCTAGATGCATTCAGGACTAAATGACATAAAGACAATTAGTTTAATCTTGCCTGGTACTCCCCTATACACACAATCCTGGGGAAATGCCTTTCACAACATTTCAAACCATTCCCCAAAACCCAGAGAGTGCACTGGGAACTGTCTTACCATTTTCAGCATGTAATGTGCCATTGCATGGAGATGTCGTGTTGAAGATCCACTCACAATTATAAAATAGTTACAGTATTTTATTTCTGGAGGTAGCTGGATGACACAGATGTCTTTAGCATTTTCTTGCCTCAGCAGAGCTACAACAAAGTCCAGGTTGAACTTTGGAAGAACAGTATCTATAACAGACAGAAAAAATAACAAAATGGCAATATATCTTTTTAATTGCAAAAATCAACCATTTAAGACATAAAATGGCAATGAATTGAGCCACTCACTAAGAGCTTGGTTTGATGCTGACAACGCAATATGAACTTCAGATTTTAAAAAACCATTTTTAAACCATCAAAGTTGAGAACTAAGCAGTCTTATGGTAAATAACACTCTATCACTAGATATAGCAGTTAGCAAACAAAGGGGGTTTTTTAGGTAACTTACTTATTTCTTGCTGGTAGTACTTAAGAGTCAATGCTATCATTTGTCAGTTAAGATGAAGGAAACCCAAGTACTTCAACAGACGTTATTAAAACAACAGATAAAAATTCAGAACAATGCTTTTCAACAGGCCCGTGATAAAATTCATAGTGATGAAATTGCTCTAAAAACTTAAGTAGATGAAATCAGTATATTGAAAGTGGAGCTGATGTGATGCAGCGTGAAGGCATTTTTTATCTCTGCACTGAGCAAAGCCACTTTTTGCCTAGCCTGTTCTGCCACAGAGGATTTATGATACTGTAGACAAAGCTTTAGTCCTTCAGCAGTTTAGACCAGCCAGCTTAGAAAATAGTCAATTAGTGCAACTACCTTCTGTTCACACCATGAAATCAGTTTATTTCTAATTTGCCTTAATTAGGTACATGCAACTTGTGTGCATACTTAATGCGTAATTTGGATCTGTCAGCAGTGCATGTCTGCAACTATAAAGTGAACATTGGTGCAGACTGAGCATCAGCATAAAGCCAAGCTTTACATTTTCCAATATAAAGAAAAAGCCAAACAAAAGAACAATAGCCACATACAATTACATGCATGAATGGGGATGTGAAATTGGATCAGACCTCTGTAAATGAAAGCCTTTAAGCTGAGGGACTCATGCACTCTTTCAACTTTTACTGTGGTCACACATGTAGGAAATTAGCAGCAGCCACAGCTCCTCCAGACTCAGTGGTTACAAAAGTTAAATATTTGTCTGGTAGCCACATGTGAAGTCTCTAGTGCCTCCTTAGAGAACGAAGGGTCTCAACAACCCCAGGCACGCAATGCCGCGCTGAACGTGGTGGTCAGGTCTGGGCTAAAGACCTGCACAACAGCTACCACAACAAACCAGCTCAGGGCACAGCCTCACACCCGTCCCCAGCCACCGCGCTGCTGCACCCGCTGTCTACCCAGGGAAACGCTCCTCCCACTCGGCACCGCTCTCCTCACAGCGGCTCCTGGGAGTCCCCACGGCAGAGCCGGGCTTCGGGGGCGACGCTGGTTCAGCGCAAGCACCGTGACCCTGAGGCTTGTGGCCTCGGCCGAGGCGAGGGGACCCCCCGGCACCAGGCACCCGCCGGGGCTGCAGCTGAGATTCCGCGCCCCCCGAGCGGTTCCCTTCCCCCCGCGGGGTCCCGCTGTGCCCCGGGCACCGTCTCACCCGGCTGCGGAGCGCGGGCAGAGCCGAGGGCTGGGGCCGCCTCCTCGCGTGCCGCCTCAAGGCCGTGCTGGGCGGACCCGGCCCGCACCTCACCCGCGCGGAGGCCCCGACACCCCGTATTCCCCGTAACCAGCGTTCCGGGCCCGCGGGGTCAGCGGGTCTCCGGGCGCTGGAGCAGCCTCAGCAGCAGGGGAGGGCCTGCGCCACGCACCCGCTCCCTCACCGCGGGAGCCCTCTGGAAACACCTCGAGAACGACTGCGCTTAACGATCGTGAAAGAACCAGACGGAAATGCCAGGCGGGAAGTCAAAAGGACAACGACCGGTGTCGCGCACCCAGAGGACGCGTTGGTTTACCCCGGCAGCTCGGCCCCCTGCCTGGGCCGCCCTTCGCTGGGCCCTACCTGCCGCCTGGCGCCGCTCCGCCCCCGCCGCCCCCAAGGGCCCGGCTCTGCCGCCTCCCGCGGCCACGCAGCCCCCGCGGAGAGCCCCGACCAGCCGCGGGGACAGCTCCGGCCGCAGGACACCCCCCGCCGCGGCGAAGATCGGCCGCAACAGCCAGCGCCCCGCCGACACCGCCCGCCACATGCCCGACAGCGCGGCCCGCCCCTCCCCGGCACGCCGTCCCGCGGTTGGCCAGCGGCGGAGACGCCCCTCTCATCTCATTGGCGCACCAGGTCGTCGGTCGGGCAGTGCCGTTAGGCGCGTGCGCGGTGGCTGTCCCGAGGCGGCGCGGGTGAGGCGGCTGCGGGGCTGTTCCGCAGCTCCGCCGGGGGCCGGGTTCCGGGCGTGCTGCGGCGGTGACGGCAGCGGGTGGCTGTGTGCTCGGCCCTGGGGGGCCCCGCGGGGAGCGGGTCCTCTCCCAGGGGCGGCCGCTGGGGCCGTCATGTTACGCCCCCGCACAGCTCAGCCCAGCCCCGCCCCGCTCCGTCGCGGGGCGTCCCCGCTCCCCCGCCGGAGACCCCGTGTGGGCGGCTGGGTGCGTAGATAGGAACGTCGGGGCGGGAAAGGCTTGGCGTCGCCCTCCGCGTCCCCGTTTTACGCTCCTCGTTTTCTGCGGGGTGTCTGAGCCACGAGGCGGTAAAAGGGAAGGGGCCGGGACCCGGACAGCGGTCACCAACGCTGCCCCGGTGCGGTGCGAGGCGGGGAAGGAGCAGGCACAGGAGGCGTGCGCTGCCTGGTCACGTTTCCCAGTTCAAGCCTTGTGCCCGCTTTTAAAGGCGATGGCTTTGCCTGAAAAGCTGCGGCTGGTTTGACTCTATTTTTCTTTCTTTGACTCTATTTTACGTTTGTGGAGTTCCCAGAGAGTGTTAATGGACGCAGGGTAGTGTCTTGCTGTGTTTGTTTTGTACGGAGAAAGCTGACGGGTTAAAAAACACGTTGGAGCATTTGCACTGAGTGTGGGTGAGCCGGGGTTCCCCCCGCACCCCTTCCCCTGGGGACGTTGGCGTTTACACTGACGGTAAAATAAAAAACTTGCTGTTCAGACTGTTTTTCCCTCCCTTACTGCGTTTGATGGTAAAACAATGTGATTAAGACTTAAAAGGCAGAATCGTTGTGAATTATAAATACCTGTACTGACAAAAGCTTTAGCTTTACAGGAAATTCGACAATGCTCTACAAGGCCGGAGGTGGTCAGTTATAGCCCACAGTGCCTGGATGTCTCTTGCAAAGTTTAGTTTGATTCTTCTGCAATTCCTTCTGGAGGCTTGTGGTTTTTAGCCTTAGTTTCAGGTTAGAAATACTTTTGGTAAGAAAAAAAATGCTACATCTGTTAAGTCTCTTAATTGTGTACGATTAAAAGTGTTCAAGGAGAAAAGGAGGGGGGGCGTGAACAAAACAAGTGGTTTGAAATAATACTTTGTTTTTTAAAGTCACTTTTAGCAAACCCATTGCCCAACTGAGGTTTCAGTTTCTCTTGATGACATATTTGAAAATATGTTCTTTCTAAAGATGATGTACGTTTAAGTTTCATGTCGTTCTTTGATGTTATTTCTCCAAAGGGAATGCTTGAAACCTGTCTTGTAACATTTGCTGACATTTACAAATCTGTTGTTTGTCAGCTGTTCTCACCTTTGAAGGACTTGAAGTTCATTTGTATCCTGATTGTTCTGAAACTGGGTTCCTCAGCTTTCATCTGGTTGCTAAGAAAGTCTCCTTGCTTCTCTGGTTCATGGTGCCGTTGCTCCAAGTACACTTGAAGGGAGACTGCAAAAACAGCTACATACCCAGTGGCAGTACCACATGTGCATAAGTCAACTAAGATTAAGGCAACTCTACTTGTGCTTTCTGGAGGTAGATACTTTTTTGGCCCGTCATTAGGCAACTCATCAAGTTGCTTGTCTGACAGTATCTCTTTCTGAGACAAAGGAAATATACTCTTTAAAATCATTAGATGGTTTATTGGTCAATGCAGCAGTTACATTATATAAAAGTAAAAATTTATGAAATGGAAGTTACAGCTGAAAAGGCAAAATCAGATTATAAAAAATTAATATTCTCACATAACATTTTAAGGAAGATAGTACAAGCTTTTTTGTGTTCTTAGGTTAAAGAATAAAAAAGTTCTTGAAGTATGCCCAAAAGCTGGTTTCTATACAAAAACTTAAGATGTCTCTGAGCTCCTAACATGCAGTGTTTTGCTGAAGGAAGATGCTTTCTGCATATAGCCTAGGTCAGTGGTGGCATGCATCATCAGTGATCCTGAGCTTGATAGCTGTGACAGGTCTCATTTTTTCATTCCACTTTACAGGTCATCTTAAGCTTTCGACTAAAAACCCTGTCCTGCCTCAAGCTAGAGCAACAAATACAAATTACAGTCCTTCCTGTCAGCAGTCTGACTGATAACAGAGGACATAACATTTGGGCAGTAATTTTTGCAGGAAATGTGTTTTCAGTTTAAGTCAGAGAATAGTTTTAGATGCCCAGTTGTGGTTAGACAATAGGATATTACCTATAAAGGAAGGCAGAACAATGGCAAATATAGTGTTTTTAATAATATAACTAAAATAGCCACAAAAGAATTAAAATAATTTGGCAACAAAAGGAGAAAAGAGGCTGTTGAATTTTAGAACTAAAGAACTAATCTCACAGGTATGTTGGAATCTGCATTTTTTTAATATCATTTAAAGGTGTCTGTGCATATGGGGGAAGTGGTAGTGAAGGCTAGATTCAGATTACAAATGACAAGCATTTGACAGGTCTGCTAAGATACCAGGAAAACATGTTTATGCTTATATATCACCTCAGGAGCTGAGGACAATATGTATCAGAGATGTTCTAAGACACAGCAAATAAGCTAATTATATTGAAATATAGATCTTCCAAGAATTCAGTGTTTAGAAATGGATTGTGTAAGATCTTTTGCCTAGCCTCCAATTGATAGTTAATTTTATTTTGATTATAACCTTTAATAGTAACAGCAAGGCTATTATGGAAAATAAACTATTTAAAGCATTTTTGGTCTGTTTTCTCATGTCAGTGAAGATTTTTAGTGACCTCTTCCCTTCTACAAATAAGATGCTCTCCTTTTCTCATCACCCAGTAATCCAGCCTTAAACAGTTTGCTTCTGGTCTTGCCCTGTGAAATGCCACGGGGCAGAATGATGAGCATGTATGGCTGGAAGTCCAGATCACTTGGGAAAGGCCTCAACGTGAGTTTTCTTAACACAGAATTGCAGCTGGAGTAAGTGAAGGCACATTGATTTTGCAGAAGTTTGCGCTTTCTAAGCTGCGTCATGCGAAAGCAGAAACCGGAGCATAGTGCTTTATATTGGGGTTTTCATTTATTTAAGTGGCCAATGACAGAGGGATGGAGGAGCAAGCAGAAATTAATGTATCTTAACAGCAGGAGAGAAAGGAATTAAAAGAGAAGGGGAAAAGGGAACTGAATGCTACCCCTTCCTGCTAGAACCCTTGTTCTGTTGACCCTTGTACATGGAGCACATACCTGTGCTCTGGGGAGCGGTGGTGCCAGTCCAGTGTCTCAAGACCAACAGAAACAACGGAGAAAACCAGCATCAGTAATTGCATCTAAGGATTTTACATGGGACTCAGAGTAAAAGTTTCAGCAGGGAGAGCCAAGTAGATGGGCCTCATCTTGTTGCTCGGGTATCTGTGGTCTAGTTTATAGTGAGACTGGTGCACTGGTAGCCATGTCCAGCAGGACTTTAAGTGAGTCCAGCCCTGTTTTCTGGCCCTGAGGCCGATTTGGATGTAGTGAGCTGCATCCCTGCTATTGAACCCTGCAAAACAGGGTGGCTGCTGCCAAACTCCCGGTGGGGAACAGTGCTTCTGGTGGTTCCCAGAATCTGGGGTTTACTTGGTGGGGAGCTAGTCTGCCTGGGGAAAGACCGTGCTAGGACCTCCTGAGCAGTGTAAAATCACCAGCAGTTCAGTGCCAATGCCCGGGAATAGGCCATGGCACATTTCATTCCACAGACATAACGTGCCTGTCCCCTGTGTCTTTCTTTCTAGCAAAGGGATGAATCCTACTGAGGCAGTTAAGCAGCTATAATGGACTGTCTATTTAAGACTAAGTATTTACAAGTTGGGCTTTTAAAAATTATTATTTTTAAATTAATCTTCCCCCTCCCCCCCTCCAGATTATGATTAGTTTTGCAGGTAGTTAACCTAGAAGTCAGAAAACCCAGGAAAGGGATGGGGGGTGTTAGTTATTCAGAAGAGTGGATCCTAGATCACAAGCAAGAACAGCAAGTGCTCAAAACTAACTCATTGTTTTCTACAAAGGTCTATTTTAATATTTCTAATTGCACCAAGCCCCCAAAAGTTACCATCTCATCTATATGTCCTTTTACCTTACCCCCCTGTTTTTTTATAACAAGAAACCCCCGTCAAAGTACTGTTCAGATATGATTTCTGTATGTAATCTAGTAGTCAGTGTTAGACTAAAGGTTTAAACAATGCCTGGTTTGCTTTTCAGGAGAGGATTTCTCTCAGTGCTGCTAGGGAAGAAAATTGCTTTGAAATTGCTGAAGTAAGCAGTTAGTCCCTCCTGGTTCTCTGCTTGTCCTGTGCTTCTCTCAATAGGCTTGTATTGCTTGTATCTCCTGCAAGGAATGGGCACAGTTAGTTGCTGAAGGACATTTAAATGAAAGTCCACATTTAGCATGTGACCAGCGCATGAGAGAATTAATAATGTGTTCATAACCTCTTTAATAATGTGTTCATAACCTCTATTCTCTCTCCTCTTTCCCTCTTCATTCCCGCCTGGGAATGAAAGTTAACAGGCATAGGTCAGTAGCAGTCACTAAGGCCTGGTGAATGAGAAGGCTCCATTGCTTAGTGGAATACTCTTGCTCTGTGGAGGTGTTTCCTTCTCACCACTGACTGTAAAGGGTGAGCATACTACTCACTTGGGAGTCTTGATGCAGTCTTAAAGTTCTGTGAGAAACATCCAAGCTAATAATGCAGTAAAGTGTGCTTCTGTTAACTACTTTCCTGCATGCCCAGCACCTTTTTCCCAAAGAATTGATGTGACAATTATTTCGTGAAGGATTTTGATGATTAATTATTGATCTGTCAGTTATTTGCAAACACTTCTTGTAAGAGTTTTAGAGATAAATTTAACTTCTGTTTGTTGGGTTTTACTGCATATATAAATCTCATCATGGAGTCTGAGTTTGCTTACTGTTTACATGCAGTTCTCAGGCCTTCTAGTATTACTGTTTCTGAGCACAGAATTTGATTTTCTATGAAAGTCTCTTAACATTTGCGTATTTTCCAGTGGTTTTGTGGTTAAAGCCAGTAATCTAATTTTCTTGAATATTTGCCAGAGTATTTGTGAACAATAATAAAAAAGAAACAAAAATACAGCTAATGGAAATTTAGGTTGTTGGTTTTGTTAATTTAAACTAATATTTTTGACAGTTCCTTGAACCGTTTTTAATCCCAGAAACGAGCAACTTACTTATAAAGGACAAAAGCCCCAATGGCGGCAAATACTGCCAACAAACCAAGGAAGATGAAGACACCTTCTGTTGTTCCTGATGATGATCCTAGAATTAAGAAAGTAGTTTGATTAAAAGTTAGCTTCATTTTTACAGTGAAATATTTTTTTTAAGGAAAACATATTTTTTACTTGATTGCTCTAGAGATTGAAGTACACTTAATACTTCTACTATGCTAAGCGTTGGAGGTCAGTGACAGGCAGGAGGTCATGCTTTCACATCCCAGTTGCTTTAATTCTTGGTTCCACCAGCGTGTGAGTTGGACTTTGTCAGTTTTCCCATATGAGCCACGATGCCCTTCCAGCGTGGAAGGGAACAGAGGGTTTTGCTGGCACCCCATGAGGTGAGGCTAATTTGCTCCTTGCCAGTTGCTGTGCTGGGGGAACATTTACACTGAGAATATGAGAGATGCAGTCTCTTTATAAGCTTTAACATTAGAATCAGCTTCACCTTTCTCTTAGGCATGATGTCCAGGGGGATAGAAAAGGAGTTTCTGTTTACTGCAGTCCCACATGCTGAGATGGTAGAGTGTGGCTGAGAGCTTGATGGACTTAGGCTTGTTTGCCTTATCCAAGAGCTGAGGGCTCTTCCTTTTTTAACACACTCATTCAGGGAGGTTAACTTTTGGCTCTGCCTGACGTTGAACTCTGCCATCTGGTTTGCCATCAGCCCTTTCACTCACATCTACTCCTAATTCCATCGTATTGGATGGAAGAAGCCAAATCATTACAAGTATTTTTTTAAAATTTGTGTTAAATATCTTAATTTTCCAGTCCACAGGCTGTACCTTTATTGAGTTTACTGACATTGAGACACATTCTTGGTCCTCATATTAACAACAGGCATTTATACGATGAAGTAACACCGAGGTGCATGTTCCTTACCTTCCCAGTTATTGATTTATAATTGCTGTCTGAAAATTGAGATATCAAATCAGGGTTTACCATTTACTTTGTACACGTGCCTCATATATTTATGTTTGTTGATACAATTGTTTGTGAAGGCTTGACCTCATTCCCAGTTTACACAATATTTTTGCAGAGACTGTAGTGATTTAACCTTATTTTATGAATAAGGTAGGTCCTTGGACTGGTTAGCAAAGGAACCTGTACTGATGGGATGGGTCTAAATCATAGGACTGCAGCCCATTCAACAGCAGTTTAAGCAAGTTAAGAGCAGATGTTTTGTGCAATGCCTACATAGCCAAGGCACAGTCCAGACAAATTTCAAAGGCTAGATGTTAGGCACCAAATCCTAAGGCACCAAATTAATGGGATTTTCAGAAATGAATAAATACTTGCTTTCTCTTGAAACAAGTGGAAAATTGTGGCACATAAGAAATGGTTGCAAATGTTAAATGGGCTCCTCCAGAAGGTGACTCAAAGCAGCAACCTCTCTTAGATCCTAACTCTGCTTTTATTATAGTGGAAGCCCCAAAGTACGATGTAGCTTTGTCCTCTGGAGGAAACCCAGGAAGACCAGACTTGTTGGGCTAAAGTTAGCCTCTGTGAATACAGTTTTGAAATGCTTACTGCATGCTTATTTTCATCTTACAGCACTCACAGATCAGGCATTGTTGCCTTAGTCATCATGAACTGATTTTAGTACAGCTAATCTATTCCTAAATTAAATAAATACAGCCAAAAATACTATGACAAATGACCACAAAAGGCCAGTTGCTTGGCTGATAGTAATTAAAGAGTTCAGAGGAGTCACTAGGGAGCCCAGTACAGGCTCAGAGAGACAGCATGATTATTTAGACTTCTGACTGAGTCTAATACCTGGTTCTGTCAAAGACTGCTTGGATAACCATGATCAAGACACAGTGATACTCATCCAACCTGAAGTAAACCTCCTGTTCTGAAATAATCACTTTGGGCAGACTCTGTGGTCAATAAATGTTACACAGATCTTTCCAGAACCTGATTCACCTTATCCTCATGTAGAAATAGAAACCTGGTCAAGGTCAATGGGCTACAAAGAGGGCCCAGGGCAGCCAGCTCAGCTGCAGACTTTGGTTCTGCCTCAAGTGAGCTGAACTCCTCTCTGTTTCTCCATGTGTGGAACAGGCTGGCTGTCATGTCCCCACCTGCTTTTCTGCCCAACAGAGTTATTCTGTGGAAAAATACATTATGGCTTAAGAACTGCTCATATTCTGTGATACTGAAGGGTTTGTATAATTACTGTACTCATTGGATCGTAAACATAAATCAAACCAAGTCCTAAGATCTAAAATTCCCGTAGGGAAAGAATAATCTCTTTATCTTTGCATGGACTCTCACACAGGCTGGCACAGTCTCAGCCGAGGCCTCCAGGCATAATAAAACCCCCATATAAATTCCTGTGCTGCTCTTGCCTGCAGGGAAATGACCACAGGGTGAAGCTATTCACAGATGACCCGCATCTGCTCTCTGTGGACTCACCTCCATTTACAGAAATCAGCGCACTAGCAAGGGCTTGACTTGTGTCATCCCCCAAGGTGATGTTTATACAGTATGTTCCAGGTTCCTCAAAAGCTCTCCTGATGGTGAGTAAGCATTCATCAGTGACGGTGATGGGGTCACAGACCACACTCTTGGACACCTGGCACGTGGGATCAGAAACTACTGTGCAGACATCTGTGGGGAGACTGGGATGGGAAGAGAGAACACGTTGCATCTATGGAGTCCTGGTAGCCCAGTTCATAGACACATTGCACTGATGCCCTAGTTTTATGTTGTGCCTGTTTACTGAAATCATGTCATTATAGTAATTTAAGAGTGTTTTATTAATACGTTATATTTTTTTTTATATACATACCTATACATTTTGTGTATACATGTGTGTGGATTTTATATACAGTGCCTATATACAATCTATAAAATTACCTGCTTATGTTGCATATCATTTAACATTTTATGGTAATCGCAGAATTACCTGCCTCAAATCAGCTTGTATAAAGTCCTTTAATACAGACATTACCTTTAATACTCATCATTAAGAAAAGAATGCAGATTCTTATATGTAGTATCATGTGGTGAAAAAGTAAACACTAATTTAAGAGAGGTTAATTGTTCTCCAGTTGCATTACCAAAACAATTCTTGTACTTCCCAGTCCTCTCAACTCTAATCCTCTTCTGTGAGCTAGGAGTATTAGTGCAATGTTTTCCTATCCAATAAATTGCTTGGACACACCCATTTACTCTAAGTGTCAAAAAATCATAGCCAAAAAGAAAGGATTTCCTTCCAATTTCAGTAAACTGCTTCCCATTTTACACTAAGTGCTGAAATCTTGTCTTGGCCAGGAAAATATAGAATTGTTTCTCCCCACTATCTAGTTCTTATTTTTTCTGAGGCTTGACATTTGTTCCTAAGAGTCCTGAGAGCCTGGCAGTAACCTCTGTTGCCATAGTTTATAAATGAGACTTGCATTATCTTTAGTTCCCGTCAAGAAATTGAAACACTGCAGTTTCCAACTTCTGTTCATGCAGCTGCATCGAAGTGCAGACAGCATTCCAGCACCTAATTATTTTTAAAGAGGGAAGATTGACAGATTCATTCACACACTTACCTCCCTTGGCAGGTAACAACAAAGTCAACCAGTGAGTTTTCAGCTTGACTTTCTGTCATCTGGATGCTCATCATCTGAATAATATTTACCTCAAGGATTCCCTCTGGGAGAGGAAACAGATGTCAGTGGTAGGACACATGACAAGCTCTGAAGTCTGTGTGTACAGAACCTCAAGTCTTTGGCTGATGCTCAGTTCGGGTCTTGTTTTCCATAACCTCCTCCCTCCCTTTTCACTCCTCTTGAAGGGTTTGAAGCTGAGCATTTTTCCAGTGCTTTCCCTGTGAGGCTGCTCTTTTCTGCTGTGCTTTATTTTCCCATTATTTATTTATTTACTTATTTAACTAAATCACTTCCCCGTTCCACTACCCGCAACTTCTGTGCCTGCCAAGGTCAATTCAACCTTATGTGGCCCCCCAGGCCAGTATGCTTCAGGTGTGGCAGGTTCAGAAGCTGATGATACAGAAAGCAGTGATACTGTGCACATCCCCACCAGCAATTTTCCAACCCAAGTGCCTGCAAACAGCACATGTAGCACGGGTGCAGCCATCAGCAAGCATCCAGACCAAGGGCCAGCCTCACGTGTCTGAAACCAAAGGGCCACAGCTTCTGCCACTAGGTCCTGGCAGAGCACACAAAGAAACCAAAGTCAGCCAGTTAGCTTCTGTATGTTAATCTTTAAAAATGTCAGCTAGGTCCAAGAGAAGGATCGTGCTGTGTCTCTCACCTATTTGGTAAAAGGGAGCCTAAATAAACATGATCTCTACCATACATTGTTGTGCTTTATTAAGCCCATTCCTCTGTTCAGGTGTTGATGCACATCCTTACCTACAACAGAGAGATCAGTTCTGTAGTATCCATTTCTGTAAATATGGCAACCTCCGTCAGGGTTATCTTCCACTGACTCGACAGTGGCAGAAGAGTCTGAATTAGAAGATGCTCCGGTTGTTCCTGTTGAGTTGTGGGAGAAAGAATAGAAATGCCGCTTTAGAACAAGTTCTGCTTCGAGGGACTCTGAGCATGGCTGTGTGTTTCAGCTGCATTCGTTACATAGGTTGTTAGTGGCTTTGGTTTGCAGCTGTGCAGTGGTGTACATTTCTGTGTGGGATCATGGTAATAAGTCTTGAAGAAAACACACATGCCCAGCTGTAGAACCCTGGAGTGGCCTGGGTACCCTCACTGTAAAAGCCACCTTGCTAGTCACCCATCTCTGTGAAATAAAAGTGAAACTGCAAGTTTGATATAATTAAACAGTTCTTTAAAATTCCCAAATCAATTATAGAAGAAATCCAAAGACCAATAAATGGTTTCAAATGCTCTCTTTAAAAGCAGATATTTTCCCATGGCTCTACATTACAGCTGGTGGAAAAAATGAAGAGGGGAAGTGGTAAAAATTATATCTTTCCTTTCATTTTTCATTCTCACTCAACATTTTGATAAAAGCATGTGTTAAAATTCTGAAATTTGAAAAATATAGCCACATTTACAATTTAATAATACTGGTATTATAACTACCCAGGCTGAAACTACAGGTCTTTTGCAAACCTTAAAACCCTCTGAGATGATAAACCAGTGCTGAACATAATGAAAATCATTCTGAAATATGATAGTGCATAAATTTAAAGTGGAAAGCCATTCTGGGTTAATGCCACGTGGAAATCCTATATTTTGGAATATAAGTAAGTTTTTCCTAGTTCAATCCAATCTCATTTAATTTTGGGTGGAAGCTAATGCAAACCAGAAAGGAACTGGTTATAAGAGTGTTCTGAAATACCTCTTTCTCACTTAAAATTTACTTGTTACCTCAAAAGATGCCTCTGAGTAGGCAAAGCTAAAACCACTTGACCTAGTGTGGAGGAGGGTATAAAAAAAAATTTATATGTACCGCTCATCCACCTGAAGACCTCTGTATGCTGCCACTGTGGTAGCAGAACTGGATGTGTAATGGATTAAAAGTGTAAGTGATGCCTACTGTAGAATCATAGAACAGTTTATGCTTATTGATCCTGTCTCTAAACCAATTTATAGAGGGTTTGCAGAGCCTTGCAGCTCTTTCATGGATGACAGTAAAACTTATAAACTTAGGAACTTGAAATATCAGAATTTAGAGTTTTAGCATAGCTCCTAGTATCCCTGCTATTTGATAAATTCTTACCTGCTGAGGTGGGCAGTGGTGGAGTGGGTGTTACTGGCCTGCAAGGTACAGGTATAATGGCTTGGACAGTTAAATTCAGGGTGAAGTTTCCTTGCAGAGTGTAGGTGTGAGATGTAGTGGAACTACTGGCTACAAATAAGCCGCTTCCATCTCCAAAGTTCCACTTGTAGGAGATGGCTGAGTTATTAAGATAGTAGCTGGGATCGTGGATCTTCACGTCAAATGTAATCGGTGAGTCTTTGATAAAGATGGAGTCTGAGATGTTGCGGTCATGTTTTTGGAACATACTCACAAATATTGGAATTTTGTCTGCATGGGAAAATAAATAAATTAATAAATAAATGAAGCGTACATACCTGGCTGTGGACAACAAAGAGCTTCAAAGGCCCTGAACAGCAACAGTCAGAGTGTGAGACATTAATATCATTAACACAGGTTTCTCTTTAATTTGATTTACTGATATGAGGAGTAAATGTCAGGAGGAAACAGTTACCCAGAAAAGTATGGGAACAAATGAGGAATCACAGGTATCTGTGGAAGATTGCATTTACTCTCATAAATCATTTTTCATTACAAAATAGAGATGTCACAACTGAGCTAGATACAAAGGTAAATTGCACTACTCAGGGCAATTTACCAGAGATTCCCTATTCATAAGTAAAACCTTTCTCAGGCCAACCTCTTATTTTCATGCCAGATGATGCTTGTGCTGAATTCTTTTAACACCTAAACAACAAATACTACCAGTATTTTATTACAGTTTACTCCAGCACACTCACCTGTTACAACATAAAGGGCATTTACTCTTGCAATTGGAACGTAAGCTGAGTGCCCTCTCCTGTAAATGGACACCGCCATCACGTGTTTGCCAAGAGTGATATTTGCTGTGTTGACTGAGAATGTTGCTGAAGATCGTCCAGTTGTTTGGTGGTACTGACCTGAAACACAACATGAACTTGTAATATGTTTTCCCTTTCAGCCTAGCTGCAAGTTGTTTTAAGAGAAGCAGTATTTCTGTGAATCTTGGATTGTCTAAGTAGAAATGAATAGTTTAGAATTGTCTTTCAGTTATCTGGCAGGGGTTTTTGGAGGACTGAGTACCTTTACAATGTGTTTACTCCCATTGTTTCTGTGTTTTTTCAAAGGTATCAGAAAGATGTCCCAAATGTCACTAATCTAAGGAAAATTTGCCAAGGCATCTACATCTTTCCAAAGCAATTATATTACATTAACTCATTAGGATTATGCAGTGGATGGTGTTACCTCTTAGGCATTGTAAGCTATCTTGTGTTTGTACGCTTTCAATGTGGCAAGAAGATGTAATACTTCTTGCTTCATACCCTAGAGCCCTTTATATACATTTGCTTACACTGATGATAATACTGATTTAGCCAGGCTAACTTAGGATACTAAGATTTGGTATGTAACCATCAGGGATAGCTCAACCATTTACATACTCAGGAAACACTGAAAATCAGCATCAGTGACCAGATCAGTACCACACAGTCAGTGGCAGTTTTCACCTCCTCAGAGGGCAAGAAGTGCTGCACTGTTAAATGGATCTGAATATATACAGCACCATGGTCTCTCTTAAAGTTCAGAATCTGAAGTGGCAGTGAGCAGTCAACAAATCATCTGACTGGCCTGCTTGGACCCTCTGTTTTCCTAGAAAAGCATCTCGACTACTACTGAAAGGAAATTATTTTTCTCCAGGGGTAGTACTGTGAATGCAGATTTAAAGAGAATCTCCTGGTAATCCATGATTTCCACACTGAGCAGCTGACTGCCTCTGTGGAAAGCAAGGAATGAATTTGGGATCTCCACTCAAAAGCATGGCATCCTGTTTGAAGGGCTTCTAATAAAACATACTCGACAAATGAGGTAGTGTGGAGAGTGAATATCAGCTTTGCAGCGTCGGGCAACCTAAGGGATGTGTTGCGGTACCAACCGAACGTGTGAAACACGTAGACAAAGTTCCTTCTCCTCCAGCCAGGATACTGAGGGAAAGGTTTCCCGTCTGGGAACACATTATGGCTGTGGTTGCTTGTGCAGTTTTCCCAGCCACAGTTGTCGATCCATTCAGTCCAGTTGTAGACATAGACTTGCTGATCCTGGGAAGCTGGAGGATCTAAGTGTAGAAACAGGACATGTTCCCAGTCAGCCGAGAAATGTGTGGAAAGTCAGGAAACAAGAGGCAGACACCCCCGGTTATTGCACTTAAACAACAGGTTAAGTAGGATATTTTTAGACTGACATTAGTTTTTTCTAAGATTATGCTCTGTTTGATTTGTAATGTAAACACCAAATTGTTCTGTCTTGGCATTGTTTTATTTAGAAGCTTAAAAAAAATACTGTCTCATGGGCCAGACACAATTTAAAATTGCTTGCCCAGAACTTGCTGTCAGCTACAAAGGATGCTGCAGATTCACTGGAGTTGTTGGAGCTACCTGAACTGGCAAGCAGAATCTAAAATTTTAAGTAGCAATAGCAGCTTTGGAACCACTGTGAGGAAGTGACTTTGTTTTGTCAGAGAAGTTTTCTATGGTACCTTTAAATAACTTAGACATGAATTTAAGTTCCTTTTTGAATAATAAAAAGACAATTTCCTGCCCCAAACAGCACAACAAATATTAAGTAGAGAATAGATATCAGCAGTTAACAAAACATTAGAGCGTAAAAAATAGAACTTGGGCTGTTAAAAATTTTGCTGACGCCTTGAAATGAAAATTACTTTGAGCAGCAAAAAAATTTGTTGAACATGTATGAATTCAGAGGAGGGAAGGTACAACAGGCTGTGTCACTCTTCACTCTAGATTCAGCAGCTTCAAACATTGGAATTAGGATAGGTTTTTTACTCCATAACAGTAAATAAGATTTAAAAGATGAAAAAAAGTGATTCTCTGATGAAAAGATTGCTTGATTTTTTAATTATTCATTTTTGTGTTTGTTTTTAATTCTTAAAATGTGGGAATGTGAGATTTACTCTTTCTTGAGGGTTTTTCAAGATGCAGATGATAGTGAGTTCTACAATTCCTAATTGAAAAAAGAAAAATCTCAATTTTGTAAATTGATAGCTTTATAAATTTGGGAGAAAACAGTGTGACTGTGCAACCTTGTGACTGAACTGAAAAGCAGTAACAGTTTTGTTAGGAAGCCAAATTAATGTTACTGGTTTAGGAAGGCAATTTTATAGTAAAGGCAAATCTTAAATTACCTGGTCATTTATATATAGCAGGTGAAGCACCATAAAAATACCACAGTGATCTTCTGAGGAAAGAAACGAGTGTGGCACAGGTTAGACACGAGTGTAGTTATCAGTTAAAAGCAGCGTGGCTGTTGTTCATAGGGTGTGCCGCTGGTGTTTTCAAAGGTTCATGCCCTGTTCACACCAGCAGCAAAGTCAGAGGTGTGTGTGCTGCAGGCAGGGTGCCGTTACCTACCATGTGTGCAGTTTCTCTTGTATATTATGTTGCCATCATTATCTTCTTTCTGGCACTTGGGAAAGTGGAGAGTCACAACAAAGGTCACGTTGGATCCTACCAGTGCTGGGCTATCAGTGTCCAATTTGGCTGTCACCCTTCCACCTGTAGAAAAGAACATTGGTCTTCACTGCAGTAAAGGTGCATCAGAGCAGCAGCTGCCTTCAACTGTGCACTACTTGCATTCGAAGTGCTTTATTGATTCCTCTGTTTCCAAGGGGTTTTTGTGTTCCTAAGTCACTTGCACTTTTACCAAAACCTCAGCTTAGGGCAGTCAGAGGGACTCATCATATCCCTGCACATCACTTACTGGTTCATTTCCTTTTTAGAGCTGAGAATATTTTTTTTACCCATGGGGGTCAATATATTCCAAAGGAGAATATTTTTGTTTCTCCCCAGGGATACAGCCTTTAGACCACAGCTCAGACCAGGTGATTATAAAAAGGTTGCCAAACTAAAGCTCACAATGCCCTACTGAGGTGGCAGTTGAAGCTCCCTCTCCTCTAGGGCATACTTCAAATAATAGATTGCCCTAGAACCCTGATCATCAATACTTCTTAATAAGTATTAATGTCTGAAACTATAAGTCATGGGGAAATATTTACTGTAAAACTCACTGTTCTGCTTCCTCAGACAATGTACTGGGAATGGTATCAGAGCCAATCATCTCTAATTTGCTATTCCTTGCAGCAGTGGTGGATATTGCACCTTTGGAAAAGCACCAGAGCACCTGCACTCTTCAATGGGGTGGATTTTCTGGCCAATTTTCTCAGTGTCTTTGAAATGCATATATGTGATCACCTTTCCAGGAGTCCTTCCATCTGGGATCTCCTTCTTCCCAGAAAGGGTAAAGCTTTTCATTCCATTTATTTTGATCACTAGACCACCCTTGTAACTTCTTGTAGGATGTGATGGGGGAAGTTCTTCCAGGGCTTAGCACATCTTGAAACCCTAGAGAGAAAAACGAACATGCAATGTAATAGCATTTTCCCTACCACCCTATAAAGATGTTGCTCTTTTGCTGAGCAGCTTTCTTATTCTGACCATATTCTTGTCCTGATTAGAAAACTCTTCACCAGTAGAAAGTTATGGCATTTTATCATTGCAGCTAGAAACACTTATATCGACTATAACCAACATAAAGACAATTCCACCACTGTCAGACTGACATTTTTCTACTTGCACTATTGCAAGCTTTCCAGAGAAAGAATAAAAAGGTTTACAAGATTTTGACCATATCAAAGCAATTGTTTGTATGAACGGACATAAACCTGCAACAATCAGGCTAGTTGTACAGAGGTTGCTTGATTGCAATGCTCCTTTGTGCTTGCCTGGTAATAAATCTATGAGTAAAAGGCTAACAGGATAAATTCAGTCTGTGCCTGGGCTGTGCTCTAGTGGAAGTTATGTCAGGAATTAATTTTGACCCAATTAAGCTTCTTTGGTGAGCTGGCTGGTGGTTTGGGTGGGAGGGGTGGAACCAATTGTAACAGAAGCTGGTATTTCCAGAAAAGGAAATTTAGAGCTGAATAGTAAATTCAATGTGTTTATAATAGAACATATTAACTTTATGCCTATTACTTTAAGATGGCTCAGACATTAAATAACTTTAATAATCTCTTTCTTCTCATATTACTACAAATGATGGACTCAAACTTTTCCCAGGCCTTCTAGGATCTCTCTGTTACAAAGAACACATAATGAAAAGCAAAGTAAATATCCAAGTAACCTGTAGGAACATGTCAGCCACTGGAGGATGCCATAAAAATATGTTCGGAAGTAGGCTCACAGGCAGAGTTCCATGAAAGCCTGGGGGCTTTCAACAGCTCTGTCATATTAATCAGGTAACTGCTGGGTGTGTCACTACATCAAGGGAGTCAGGATTTCTTCTGCTTTTCATGGCTTTATTTTAAAGGTAGCTGATTGTGAATGATTCTGAGATTTACACCAAAGTGCATCAAGAGCTGAATTATTTTAAGGAAAATGCAGAGACCCGTAAGAAGGGCAGGAACGGCCCTGTGCGCTGTAACGTAGCTGGCTGTGGTGGAATTCCTCTGGGTTTTGGAACAGGCACACAGCAGGTGTAGCCAGTCTAAGCACAGTCTTGATGGGCGTGTAACTCCTCATGTTGCTGCAAGGGAGAACCAGAGAAACAGCACTGGAGAAGAGGCAGGAGCTGCTTTCTTTTGGTCTTTTATTGCCCAGTGAGATTGCTGCTGGGAAGGAAGGACATCCCTTGGCCAGCCCCATCTCAGTGGTCTCTCCGAACTGGTGCTGGTGGCTCTCTCCCCAGTCTTTTCAGTCTTGAGGACTGAAAAGTTCGAGGAAAATAACAGATTTTGCACTCAGAGGCATATTCCCATGGTCTTTTGCCCTACAAGAACTCCCCACAGTCTCACTTAAATCACTTGAATCAAGTCTTTCCTGCAGATTTAATATATTTTGATGTAAGCAAAGCATGCCATCATGACTGGTATTTACTTAGTGGCTTGTATCACATGCCATATTGTTTTCAGTCTTGGTCAGAAGAAGAGTTGGGTAATGTTGTCCTTCAGAAATTTTTCTCAGGGAAAAAAACAGATTAGCAACTATAAAAGTATCTCACAAAGGCTTATCAAGTTCAATTACATTTTATGTCAATAAATTAATGTGTCATCTTATTTGAAAGTAAGTGGCTAGGGATTTTTCCTAATTTCTTTTTCCCATTCCCTTTGATTTTATCTAAAAATTATTTAATGAATAAAAGTGTTTTGATTTTGTCAGATCAAAACATTTCAATTATTGTTTTTTTCCCAAATGCGCAATTCATAAAAAAAGAGCTGGAACATTTTTAATTTTATAAATGCTTTTAATTTTGAATTTTCGATAACAACCCTTGAATTCAGAAGTCATTCTCTTGTCCAGCTTTGGTAACAACTGTGGTCACTGCTTCTAAATCACAAGCTCCTTAGGCATTTTTGTGCCTCCCTGATGTGCTTTGTTTATTTCAATCAAATATAAAACATTTCACAAGCTTCAGGACAAGACAAAGACATTTGTTCAGATGAGCAAAGACTTCAGCACTAGTTTCTCTAACACATGGAACTGAAGATTTTCAGTTGCTGAATTTAAAGGAACAAAAAGCTTTAATGTATTTCTGCTTTAACAATGAAAAACACTCAAGAACAGATGTTGGTCATAACCAAAATTAGAGCAATTCAGTTCAAAATAGACAGAGTAATACTACACTCCAAGGAACTGATTACTGTAATAGTTTTGGTGATGTGATCATAGGAGAACCGATCTGATACTCTGACTTTTGTGTGTCTCATCCTGGTTTTCATTTTGGTGAAAAATGTAGCAAAGACGAGAAGTTCAGCATTTCCCATGATAGTGTGTTAGCCATGAAAGTGAACAAAAGCCAATGTTAGAACAGCAATAAGAAGATGACCCAGCTAAAGAGGATTAAAGTGTATTAGAAGTAAAAAGGCTGATATTACAGTCAAGCTAAGAAGGCAGAAAAATGTACACTCTCTCAAGTTACATATAGAAACATAATAAAGCAGGACAAAAAAGAATTTGAGAAACAACATAAAAACTACTAATTAGTCTTCCCTCCCTAGCCCCCCCCCCCCCCCAAATACAAAAGTAGTGGAAAGCTTGTCAGAAAGTCTGTGGGGCCAAAAGATGACGTAGATACAAAAGAAACATTCAAGAAAGATAAAGGATGAAATTCAAATACATTAGTTTAAATTTTCATTCACAAAGGAGGAGCCTAAGATGTTTCTGTGCCAGAATTTTTCTTTACTATTATTGCAAATCTCTCTCAAAATGAAGTGTTAGAACAACAACAAAAAAATTATGGAACAAGTCAACAGAATTAAGAAGTTGTCTAGATAGGATGGCTCAAAAAATATGGAAGTTATTCAAGAGTGAAATAAATGAGCTATTAACCATAGCATGTAAAATCTTGCTTAAAACTGCTTCAGTGGCTGAGAAACAAGAGTTGGCAAATGTGATGACAGTTTTTAAAAACACTTCCAGGGAAGATTTAGAGGATTATAAAAAAGTTGAGGCTCAGATTGGACAAGCTGGTTGAAACAGCAATGAAGAACAGAATTAGCTGATACAGTGGATTAATATGATACGCCGTAAAAGGAGTGCATTCCTCACAAATATATTTTGCTGAGGGAGCCAGAGAGCATGGGAACAAGGCTGACCTGGTTGTTATAGTCTGCTTGAGTTCCAGGCAGCATTGGATGAAGTCCCTTACTAAAGGCACTGAGTTACTGTGGGATGAGAACGAAGGATTTCAAACAAATAAATGATCGGTTAGGATATATAGTTAAGAACATAGTGGCCAGTTTTCTCAATTGTTGAAATAGTTGAAAATGTTCATAATCTGGAAAACTAGTGCTTTAATCTGCTGAAGGCAGTGTCTTAAAGCAGTAGAGGGGAGGACTGTATGAGACTCAATGACTCAAGAATAAAACTGTATGAAATTCAGCATAGTTAAATCTAACTTTACTTACAGAATGAGGGGCTCTAAACTAGCTATCGCCACTCAGAAATGAGATCTCCTAACTTTACAGTTTTAAATGCAGTGCTCATTAGTAGTGAAAATTGAGGAGAAGGCTAGATAAAGAACAAAGATGGAAATGTCATTACAGCATTGTATTATTCTATGTGTGTTCATGTCTTGAATACTGTATGCTGTTACGTTCTCTGCAGCTCAAGCAGGGTGTAAGAGAACTGAAAAAATACAAAGAAAGGTGGAGAGGATGCTAAAAAGGGATAGAATTGTTTCCATATGAGGAACAGCTAAATAGACTCTGTCTTGAGCCTGGAGAGGAGGTGACAGAGGAGAATATAAAAACAGAATCATGAACAGCATGAAGGAACAAACAGTTTGTCACTGTTTCTGAAAGTGCAAAAGTTAAGGAGAATCAAATGACACCAGCAGGTTACAGGTTTTAAGCACATAAAAGATTTCTTCATGTAAGGTACAGGTAAGGTGTGAAATTTCTTGCTGGCAGGAGTTTTGTGTGCCAAAAATTTACACGAGTTGCAATCAAAACCCAAGTGCCTGAACGGATGGAAGAAGTGTTCAGTAAGAACTGTTAAGTACAATGACTCTGCATCTGACAGAGGCAGTTCTGGTGCTATAAATCATCAGAGGTGAGAAAGTGTCCTGAGTAAATACCAGTGTACACTTGCCCAGTTATACATCTGTTTCCCACTGGAGACCGGTCCAAGGCTAGATGGATGCTTAGCTGGACCTCAGCTTTTAAGGTCTTCAGTTTCTCTACTATATATTCTGGAATTTGAACCTAAAATCCCATTTCTGGATTCCCAGCACTGAGCTCAGTGAGTCAACCTGAGAGTTGAGTCAAGCAGGGAGCCTGGAAAGATGCAGAGGACCAGCCCAGTGCCTGCCCACCATGGCTTGGGTATCTATTTCCTTGGCTGGGCTCCCTGGGTTTGGGGATCCACAGGTCTGGGTGTCCCAGTGGGGAGCAGTGCCTCTGACCTGGCCTCTCCCAGCGACAGCTCAGCCAAGCACACTGGGGGAAGTGCATTCTGCATCTGCCTTTTTAGCCATGGTTGAGCTGGGAAGTATTGTTAGAAATTCGTTGAAATGAGCCAAGGCTTATCTCCAGGCAGCTCTGTGTACCGGTGGAGCACAGGGAATAGAGAACTAAACAGCTCTCAGCATATTTCTCCAGCTCAGGTGACATTTCTACACAGACCCAGGCAATCCTGAGGTGGAGCAAGCTGTCACCTACCAGTTCCCAAGCACAGCTCCAGCAACCGCTGCGCATGCAAGGAGCAGCCATTTTTACCTCACTGGCTCAAGACGTGGAACCCACGGAGGCAGGGAGGGAGGACGAGGGTGAAGGAAACACTCACGTAGGGCAGCAGCACACAGCACTGCTTCGGCCAGGAGCAGGAATCCGAGGTGGCGGTGGACGCCGCTCATGGTGCCGGAGACCCTGCGTTGAGCTCAGCGTGTGCTGGGGAGCAGAGTGCCCGGTGCCTGCAGCCGGTAACTCCTCCGGTCCCCACTGAGAAGTGCGAATGAAGTTTCGCCGCTGCTCTGCTCTCCGATTAAATGAAGGGCCCCAGGACTCATCATGTGATGGAATTAAGCAGAGATGCATGATTTTGTCTTCAGCTTCTCTCAGCTCATGTGCTTATGACTCATTCTCTTTGCTTTCAGCATTCCCTGGGATTTCTGAGAGACCTGTTTAGAGCCACACCACTTACCTTGCAGGCATTTTCATACTAGTTTTACACTATGATCAATTTTTTGGATTTAATTTGTTTTTAAATTAGAAACGTTTATTTCCAGAAACCCAAATTAACTCTTGCCCCAGCCTGATTTGCAAGTGTTACTGCAACAGCTCACTGCATTTGATGAACCCATCATTACTTAACCATGTTTCTCTTCTCACATGCTGGGCAACAACTGTAAACTAAATGGAGACTGGCCAATTCTAACACATCCCTGCACTTGGCTCCTGATCAGAGTCAATTGTAAAGGAAAATGTTATTTAAATATTTAGTGGTCATATGTGTGTACCATCCGACCACGGTTGCACAGTATGATGTGCGATCACAGACTATATGCAGTGATGGCCAGTCAATATCTAGCTCACAAGTTCCCATGACCTACACACAGACAAGTACTTCATTGCATACACTTCATGGTGTGTAGAGTTAAACGAAAAATAAGCTTTGCTGCCCAACCTAATAATGAAATATAACCAACAGCCCAAGAGCAGTTGGGTAATACAGGCAGATTGGCAAACACTTGCACTTGGTGGTTCTAATTCAGGTTCAACATGCTTCACCAGCCCAGGTGTTCTTCTGCGGGCAGTGTAGCAACTGAATTTTGTTGCAGCCCTGGCAGCCTCATGAAGTTTCTTGCTTGTCTTTGCAGCAAAGAACAAGCTTTGGTGAGATTATGTGGCATAGAATCAAGTATAGTCCTCAAGACAGGAGTTCAGTAGTGCTTTCAGTGATCCCGAAGTAGAGCACTGGCAAGTCAGACACGAGCTAGCCAGAAAACCAGCGGGTTGGGCAACACTAAAGCATTTTTATTTTGGGCAGGGCAGGTGAAAGTCTGTAAGTCCAAGGCACTGTCAACAGGATGAAGAGATTGCCCAATGGAAGGAGATTTTAGAACTGTGACTCTTATTATTTTTGTTATTTGTTCTTAGTTCCTTCCATTTCTCTAGCGTTTTCTATTAGCTGTGTAAGTTATTGTCACTACCCAGAGCACCTCAGCCAGCATTGCTCTCAGTAATGCGGGCTCTGATGTCCAGGCCTGTGCATCTTGCACATGTAGACTCTGTGCTTCAGCACCCTCCTGGCTGGAGCCAGCTTTCCCTCCTCCTGCCAGCCAAGGAAAAGGGTGAAGGCAATAGCCTCAGGGATACCAGGCTTGTTTAAACTAAGCCCTCATTATCTGGCAGAAAGGAGAAGGAGCATAAACCAAAGTCAAAGCTGTGACTGACTATGCAAAAGAATCATATGACTGCAGCGTCCTCATGTGATTGTTGCTTTTTTGTTGTTATTAAATCAACTACATTCCCAGTTGAAATGTCAGGTTTCAAAGCTATTCACAATTATTTTTTAAACCATGTGGGACATTAACTTTAATTGCACTCCTTTGTTTCCAGGTTGTTGATCCTAGGAGTGAAAAGTGCCCTTCAAACACTGTGTTGCAGCACTGGGGGCCTGATTCAAATTCTGCTGGGGAGAAAGGTGGTTTGAATGCTCATTCCCAACAGGGTTTTGAGAACCTCCAGACGAAAACTGCTGACAACAAATGCCTGTAAATTAAAACCAAAAATTTATCACCCTAAAAACAATGAAGTTGGTTAGGGTGGAGTTTTTTGCCATGTTATTTGATACATGAAATTGTTACATAAATATTGAGTGACACTCTCAATAAGGGCCAGCTGGTAGAAATTATTAAGCATGTTGTAAATAGACTTCAAGGGCACTGAGGATCAGGCCTGTGGTTAGAGGAATCCAAACCCACCAGGGCTGGGGTAATGACTAAAAGGTGGCTGTAGTGTGATGCTCCAGCCCTTCATGTTCTGCCTCCTCAGCTCTTGGGCCTTAGAGTACACATTCCTGGAGGGCTGACACAGAAGATGTTTGGATCTGCTTGTGCTGTGGGTCCAGCCAACAGCTTTAGCAAGAAAAGAGGAGAGGAGGAAGCTGTGTAAGAAGGGAAGAAAGAGCCAGGAGGTACAGAGATGTAAAAGGAGTGATGAGAAGAATTAAAAAGCCAAAGAAAAGTGTGAGGAGGACTGAACGGATCATCTGAAAACTGAGCTGACTTCTCCACGTCTCCCAGCTGTAGCTGACCATGTCTGAAAGTGAGTTCATCTGAAATACTGAAGAGTTGCTTGCAACTGGTTGATCTTAAATTAATTTGATAGGTTTTACATTATTATTCGTGGTTTCTGAGACACAGCTTTGCAGTCAAAATAACTGAACTGAATTGTGCATCTATAAAAAAGGAGAGAATTAAAATATCTCTTAACCTACCAAAGAAACAGATATTTAGAGAGATTTAGGGCAAAGGAGTGGGTGGGTAGGAAGCGCTTGGTACTTCACAGCTTTAGCGCCTGTTATTAAAACTCACTGAGGAGATGATACACATCTCTGCTACCTGAAGGCCTGTCAGATGACAGGGTGTGAGCACATCATGTGTACCTGCATGTCTAGACCATGACAGAGCTGGCACGCTCGCACCGCTATCACGCTGCCATCACCGCAACACGGGTACACGAATTGTTAATCACTCCTCACAGGAACTTTTTTTTTTTTTTTTAAAAAAAGGGATTTGAAAAATGAACTTGACTTTTGGCCAAGCCAGCAAAGGAGAATGAGACGATCTTATTTTGGCAACCAGGTACTTTTAGGTAAATGCTATCTGCCATCATCCATAGTCTCTCGAGGGAACTCTGCTTGAGGCTGGACAAATTCCCTTTCTGGGAAAAAATCATCTGTGTCTCGCTTCACCTGGGGCAGTGGCCATCAGCTGAGTGAGCTGAACACGTAAACAAAACTATGTTAGCAATCTGCAATCTTTCTTGTTCAATATGGGGAAAAAAAGGCTCTACAAAAGGCCCTGATCAGTTTATGGTACTATCCAGGTCAGTTTATCACTGAAAAATGAATTAGCCCTTGCAACTGGACAAACAGGCTTTTAACAATTCCAGCATCTTAATTCTTTGTTTTTGTGTTGACTAAAGCTACTCATGTTACCATTTTTATGGGAAAGTATTATTTCCTTGCAGTCATACTTTTCTTCAAATTCCTATGTTGGGGCTGATGTTTTCCAAACTTGGCACGTGACCACAGCATATAATTCTGGAGATTTTTTTGTGATAAGAATCAATTTTGGCCTCTAGTCATTTTTGGCATCTCCTCTAGAAAGAAGGCTTGAATGGGCATGCCAGCTCTCTGCCTTTTTAGGGGTGTCTCTCTGTTGGTCCCTCCCTACAAATGCAAAACTCCCTGCTCAGTCACAGCTGTGTGTGTGACAGAATGCCCCAAAAGCCTCATGAAAGCAGCTGTGGGGAAGGTAGGGGAACCCAAGAAATCATCTGCAATGCTTTGACATCAGCAAATCCTCACGGGAGCTCAGCCTTGAGATACAGACTCACAGAGCACCCAGGTCCACTCATCCCCCGTGGGTGGACGTGGCTTCCCTGCCCATGGGAGTTCTCACTAATTGGTGCCGATGCCCGGCAGCCAAAGACAAAGCATGGTAACAGATACCAACCCTGCAGACCACACCACGCGTCTTTTCTTAAAGGTGTATAAACAAAGCAAGTTTATTCAGTGTCTCTAGGCAGTTGGTTTTTTGTTGGTTTTGGGTTTTTTTTTAACCTGTGGTGCCAGTGCAAGGAGGAGGTGTAGCTATCCTGGTAGTCCCAGTGCTCTGCTGCCATAGCTCATGGTCTTCTAAAGGCTTCTGGCTTGCTCTGTGTGCAGCGCAGCTGAGCCACTTGCAGTTTTGAAGCTGCCACAGTTCGTTTACAGTCTCAACATTGGTTTTACTGCACTACTTTTCTCATACTGATTTAATGACTTGTTAGTTACGTGGTTTATATTCACAATGATTCATCAAGGCACAGTCCTCTTCCAATCAAGAGAGAAGTTAATTGCTGTGAAAGTGCATGATTATGCCTGAGACCCATATTTTACACCATATTATAATGAAATCTCCCTGTTGCTCAGAGAAGTTCTAAAAGAGATTTTGTATCATTCAGCTCAAGAGAGAACAACCAAATTATTGCTAAAACGTTCTGTTGCCTCTAAAGACATTCATTGATATTTTGGCTAGGAAAAAGAGAAAAATTTCTTCAAAAAAAGTAATGCAGGAACAGTCAAACCAGCAAAACCCAACCAAAAAGGAGATGTATCAAAGTGAATATATTTAACAAGAACATCTGCTGTGTAGTCATTTTGGTGGGAGGACACTGAAGGAAAATTAGTCTCACAGCCAAAGTCTGCTCCTTTAAAACTTTTCTAAGAAACAATTATAAACTAAATGTACTCAATTGTGCCTTATTCCCTGTGTAGGCTATGTTTCACTTATTATGGGCTGGGGATAAGAGTTCAGCACAGAAGCTCAGTTGTTTTATGGTCCAGTGAAATTGCCTTGACTGCTCAAGAAATAATTTCAGCACTTCCCTGAAATAGGAGTCGGAATAAATGAAAATGCTGGCAGCTGAACTTTAGCATAACATACTCTTTAATGTGTTGAGAGCAAGAATATGGGCAAAATTCTGCATTTTTTGGACTGTGTTCTCACTGACTCATGGCATTAATTTAAACAGTAACCTCTTCCTTAGAGGCTAGACCCAGCAGTGAGTATATAGGCAACAGAGAGGGGAGAAAAAGCATTAATTTATTACATTGCAAGCAGCTTTCTATCTAGAAGCCCAGTTTAGATAGTATCATTTATGGCATAAAAGGAAGGCAGACTCTGAGCAAGTGGATCTGTTGTGCTCCTACTGATGTGTTGCTGTCACCCTAGGACTTAAGTGCACCTGGATTCTTCTTCTGCAGCTGACAACATTGAGGAGGACTCACTGAGGGGCCTGGAGGGAAATAAAAGGAGAAAGGTCATGTGAGTTTTGGTTTGGTTTGGGTTTTTCCAAGTTTACCTGCTGCCACTTGCGCAGAGTGGTCACGGCTTGCTGGGACCATGGGTTAACTGGTGAGGCACAGGAGGGGCAGTCAGGTTGTGCTGTTGTCCCGGATTTCAGCTGGGACAGAGCTGGTCTTCTTGTAGCTAGAATAGCGCTGTGGTTTAGTTTCAGTATTGAATTTCTTATGAGAAGAAAGTTGATAACACACTGTTTTCAATTGTTGCTGGAAGTCAAAGAGTTTCATGTTTTGCTAGTCTACAGGTGCAAGGTCTAGGGGGGCACGGGATATTAAAATTAGTAAGCCAAACTGGCATTTGAGTATGCCAGTGGGATATTCCATATCATATAATGTCATGTTCAATATATTAAATGAGGATCTCTTGGAGACTCTCTCTCTCTCTCTCTCAGACTCTTGTTATTCTAGGATTGTGGTTTCAGTTTTGGGATTGTCGCTCCTCCAGGATCGCTATCTGAGAACGGGCCAGGCTTGGTCGCTGGGTGGTGAGCAATTGCACTGTGTATCACTCATTAGTGTTTTTTTTTACTTATAATTACTATTATTGCCATGATTTTATTAGTACCACTATTAGTCATTATTATTTAAAGTTTTATTTTATTTCAATTATTAAATAGTTCTTATCTCAGCCTATGAGTCTCCTTACCCTTACACCTCCAATTCTCTCCCCTATCCCTAGCAGGAGGCAGAGTGAGCGAGCGGCTGTGTTTGGCTTCTAGCCAAGTGAGACCACCACAGCCGCAACTTGCCCATTCCCACACGGACGCAGCTTTGGCTGCTGCAGAGCAGCAGGTGGCAGGGTCAGGCCCTGATGTCACAATACAGCGCTGGCAGGGGATGGGAGGAAGTGCCAGCTGGTAATGCAGCCGTGCAGCCCCCAGGTCACTGCCCTGGCCATCCTGCCCAAGGCTCCAGGGGATCCTGCTTGCAAAAGCTTTAACAGGAATGACTGTTTTTCTTTCACTGGGAGAAAAATATATTTTTAATGCCCTGTTCCCAAATGCATTACATAAGAATTTTTAACAGTTCTGATCACATGTGGGCAGGGAAATGTATGATTATGATATAGGAGTTAGTCTTCCAAGTTTGTCTTAAACACCAGTATCCTTTAATTATCTTCTCTGTGATAAGAGCAGTAAATCTGCACTGAATCTGTTTTAAATCTCCATTAGAATATGGACATTTTATTTCAACTTTCTTTGCCAGTACTGGAAAAACCTAACATGACTTTATTGTGTTACTGTATGAGAACCACAAAATTGATTTAATACAGCAGCCTACTTGCAATCCCTGGCTTAAATGAAATTCTAAGGCTAAAATCCCTCTGTCTAGTATATGTAATGCACTGATCACTAGAGCTATGAGCTCTGCATGGGAAATACCATATGACTTGATAAGAATCATTACAGAAAATGTGTGTGCATCACATAACAGGAAAATCTGGTTCTTAGATCTATAGTTTAAATTGTCTCTCCTAAAAGAGCAAAATAGCTTAACACATCTTCACTCAGCCATGCTGCTTGATTGCAGCTGGTTGCTCAGAGCACTTCTGTATGCCAGTGGTCTGGGAGGAAGAGAAAGCTCTTCCGTGCCTAACACAAGGGGTTACATTTTCACTGCAAATGGTTCAGTTCTACTGCACGTGGAAAGTATTCAAACAGTTATAAAAAATAATTCAGATCCAATGTAAGATAGTTGCAGTTCTTCTCAGTAAAAGATATTATATCCAACTTGAATAGTCTGAATTTAACCCTGTACTGTAAGTGCCTGATATCAAAGTATAAAAAATGTGATAGTCCTAAAGAAAAGAAAGCAAAGCAATGAGAAGTGTAAGTGGAGGAAAATGGATTGTACGTTCAGATCTCTATAAACTTACACTGATTTTTCATGCTGCGGTTGTGGTGAGTGGTGTTTGGATGAAGGCAACAAAAATGTGTTTTCATGAAATAAGAACAAAATGATAAAATGAAAATAGAGATCATTTGATCTCTTAGTTACCAATTGTTCTCTACATTTCCGAGTACCTAGTTCTTCTATTATTACACAATACAAAAGAACTTTCAGCAAGAAAATCTATCTATTGAATGGTGCTTTGTAGAACAAAAAATAAAAACATAAGAAAAATCAGCATTTGCTAAGACGTAGACACCAAGGAAACTCAAGTTGTAGATCATTCTTCACTGAGCAATTTTCTTAACAGTCCAACTTTTGTAGATGTTCTGATAACAAATAAAAACTGCATCAGATGGGTGCTGAGGGCAGACTAATTAATTACTAATATATTTCCTTGCATTTGAATTTTATTCAAAGTAAAAAGTTTAATCGAGACATTGACAAATGTAAAGAAATGTAGTATACAGCCCAAATGGTTATATTTATTTTATTTAGAATATAATGGGAAGTCAGAGCTTTTTTACTTTGCTGTCTAGGATGAAATTCAAAAGTCTGAAGCTGGGAGCAAACTTGGTGAAGCTGCTTACATGTTTTGGCAGCTGAATTACTGGATTTCACCCAGATATGCATTTATGTTCCCTTCCCCTTCTGTGCCCCTATACGTTTACTTGGCACATACAAATGTTTACATTTTTATGCAGAAATTATCTACTGAGTAGTAAAACTCAGCTGGAGGTCACTGATCAGTGCAAATGAGCAAATGAACCTCACAGTGAGAACACCGTCTGATGCCGTTAGCTGCGGTGAGGTCACCGCTTGGCAGCGGGGTGAGAAGAGCAAGTGGCATCTCTGAGGCACCGCGTCACTGGGCTGGAGTGTGGGCAGCAGCAGCAGCCACTTTTTGCATCAGTATTTTGCATTAATTTGGTTTTCACCAATACCTCAGAAGAAATCCAGCTCTGGGTTCTGGTAGATGTCTTTAACTGAAAGATGTCTCAAAATTGTGTTGTTAAACCACAGCTGAACCATCAGAACAGTGAGATCAGTTTGTTTGCTTTAATTTTTTACTTGTGTCTTAACACTTAGCACAAAAGTGACTTATGATGCATATCTCCTGGTCTAACTGAAGCAAAATGAAAAGCTTCATTGGAAATGCCTGGGGCCCTGTGACTGAGGAGAGAAGGTAGGGAGCTTTTTCAGACAGTAAATGTTAAAAATATCGCCACTGTCTGAAGGTGCTTTGCAGAGAGTATGTAAGACAGGATTCTCCATCCTCTCCATCTCAGCCATCCAAACAGTGAGAGGGAAAGCATGATGAGGTGAGGTGTTCAAAACATCAGCTGGGAAAAAGATGCACGAATATGATGAAGGAGGCTCCGCTGCTACTCTACTCTCGGGTAACTCACTTTGTTCTTTGCAAGTAAGGGAGGAAAATCAAGTAGAGGGAGAGTTAGTAATACTTAAAGTAAAATGAGGGCTGCAAGCATGTCAATACAGAAAAACACCATGCTGCTGTGTGTGTAATAATGAATATCCACCATCAGCACTCTGCACACTTCACTGAGGAATGGCAGCATGTTCCTGGTCCCGTACATCCCCCCAGACCTCTAATAACCTGTTAAAGACTCATCTTCACAGCGATTGAAAATGTTTGAAGGCAACTTTGATTTATTTCTTTAATTCATATGAAATGGGAAGGTTCTGAGAGAAAGTGATCAAAGATGACGTTTTGGTTCTCAAATGTCATAAACCAGCTCTTCTTCCCTCTGGATAACCCAGCGTGGCCTTCCCATGAGCTAATGCAGTCTCTCCCTGGGATGGACACTACACTGACAACTGCTCCTCTGTTTAAGCAGCTAAAAATGTTTCTGGCTATCTAAATTCAGTGAAAAAATGTATGAAAATCACAAAGTATTTCATCAAGAATTTAGTGCCAGGTCTACAAGCCTCTTAGAATTACAGAAACAATATATATATAAAAAAAGTAAGGAACAAACTGCATCATGAAATTTTTGGAGCCAAATGTAGCAAGGCTTAAGGACACTATTTGAGTATCTTGAAAGGCGCAGGGAGGACATTTACACTGTTCTGTAGTCACATGCTTTGGACACCAGGTGACATTTGTTGGAAAGCTTCACCACGGTGTGTTCACGCTGACAGGAATCAAAAGCCCCAGAAAATACAATCTGCTTGAAATTTTTGCTGAAATTATAGAACTTGCCTCTTCATCACAACTCTGTTAAATGCAGAGGAATAAGCAAACTCTGTCTTTTATTAATCTTCAGCATGTTTGGTAGCTTTCATTCCTATAGTATTTGAATGCTTTTCACATGTTTTCATATTACACAGAAGTCTCTCTCATGATGTATTTGTAATAGAGATTATTTTTAAATTAAAAAGAAAAAGTTTCAGGTTATTTACAACAGAAGAAATGTGATTTCCTGTTGGGTGGGGACCACCAAGTCATTCAGAGCTTTGAGATGGCTTCTCCTTAGAACAAGCATCCCTGATACACAAGAAAGGCTTTGGCTCTCAAGAGCTACATTTGGCTAGAACATAAATGAGAACTATTCACTATTTAAATCAGTGCAAACATAGACTAAGACAAAGCAGGCATTTTTAAAGAGACTCCACCCCTACTCATTGCATTCTCGTTGGACAGGTCCTTTTCTTTTGCTGTGCCTCAGACTAGGGCCATTTCAATGGCTGTAAGGGCTGTAGTAAAGTCTGTAAGGATCTGTTTCCTTGTAATAACCTTTGGTTAAGTTCCTTTCTGAATGACGATTCCTTTGGTGTTTTAAGTCAGTCCTCTAATGCTTTTGCAGAAGGTTGTGTAGAGAAAGAGTTGATGGACACAAGTTTTTTGCTAATAATAATTGACAGAAATAATGCTGAGAGCAGGCACCTCTGTGCTTCAATATACATGACAATCTTTAGGGAGAGCTTTTAAATTTAAAAAATTACTGGCCTGGGGGATTACAGTAGACAGTTTGGGAGACCAGAAGGGTATTTAATTCTATTTCTTATGTACCTGCAAACTATAGAAAGGAAGCAATTTTGTACCAGTCTACATAACCTTTCATTTACCTTTAAAGTTTCCAAATAATCATGTATTGATTTAAATCCTAACAGCCTACAGCAGGTTTACACTGTGAATAGGATGAGGAATTTTAAAATGTCATAGAAATAAAGATGAGACTTATCTGGTTAGGGAAAAGTGTTCCTTTGATGTTTATGTCTTCCCAAGTTTCTCTGTAATTAAGAACTGGCAAAACAAACTTGCTAATAGAACAACTTAGTGTTAGCACCACAGCAGTATTTAGCGGGCATAATCAGCTGTTGCTGCTTTGTGCTAACCATTTCATGACCAGGTAATGATCATCCAGGCAGCCAAATGCCAGTGTTGCAGGAGTGTTTTTCTGTGCTCTTGGGATTCTTCAGTATGGCTTTGGCTCAGCCAGCCTTCTACCATGCCAGCTCTGGTGCCCTGGATGAATGCAACCCTACTTAGTACTTGCCTATTATCTCTGCAATTCATTGATTGTCAGCAAGGTTGGTATTATATTAGCTCAAGCTCTTGTGGTAGCCATAGGACCAGCAGGTAATCTTGGGTGGCTTCCAACTTTGCCAATACAGGTAGCAACCCTTGGGAGGTAGGAAGAGTGTGGCAGCAGAGAACAAAAGTAGCATAGCTACACTTTTTTTTTGTTGGATTAGGGTAATGCTTTGATGATCCAGACACAAACCTCTGTGGAGCCTATGTGCCCACAGAGGGGAGAAGGTGCACAGAGATGCAATCCTCTGCTAGAGACCCAAGCAAACTTTTACAGTCATCCTTTTCTCGTTATCATTGTAAGGGACTTCTCAACACCTGCTTCCTTGCTTTCACACTCTCAGACTGCAATGGGCCACAGCTGAAGCAAGCAGGAAGGAGGCTCCGTCCTCCAGCACTGCAGGTATTCTAAAAGCAATGCTATAGGGCTGGAGGCTTGAGCTAGTGCTTTTCTGCTCTGCTTTCTCTTGTTTGACACTTGAATAGGAGAAGTCTTGCCTGGCTGTTTCAAAGTTTTATCAAGCCTTGTATGATAACTGTGTAAGATGGAGGTACATGAGCAGGCAGAAGCTATGTCAAGTTAGAGGAGATGTGGTTACTGGTTCAGTGGTGTTTCCTGTGGAAAGCCCATCAGAGCTGTGCTCTGGAGTCTGCCAGATCTTCAGTTTACTGGTGAGTCTGAATATTCTTACTTAAACCAAGGCTGTCTTGAATGTTTTGGAGCCTTTTTTGGGGGCAGTCGTTGCCCTGCAAAGTAAAGGAGGCTGCATATAGTGAGTGATACCTGGTCACATCCCTGCAGTTTGAACAGAGGGAGCCAATGGCTGTTTGGGCTTCTTGAGCCTGCGTGCATGATGGAAAAACACCTCAAATCATCTGAGTTCATTCACATTCAGACTCTCCTGTACCTTAAGCCTTATGGAGTAAGTTTTGTTAGGTTTAAGATGAATTAATACATTGCAAATCTCCTCACCCTCTCAGCTATTTGTAGTCAGCACTTTCTTCACAAAAAGCTGAGGATATGTGAAATGTCTTGAACAATTTCACGTGTGTTTTGGCAGAAATGTTATTCTCTGCCAAATGAAAGAGAAAGCAAAATAATATAGCATGTCATATGGTAGGATGAAGGGTTAGTGATACAGTAATGGGTTAGTTATTGCTACAATTATTGCTAGAAACTGTCCAGAAGACAAAAAATGTTGTAACAATTGTCTTATTTTAGTAAGATTGTTATTTTCAGTTTAAGTGAAAGATCATTCATTATTTCTGTTTCACTGTAGGAGCTCTTCTGCAATGATCCTGTTTGCCTTATGAGATCTGGAAGGCCGAGAGGTCCTATAGTGGTGGGTTCCTAGGAACAGTGAGGTCCATCAGCACAGCTCTTGGATCATGGATAATTTCATTGATTTCAACTAAGTACAAAACTGGCAGCAAGTCAGCAATGCAGAGTGAAGTTAGGAGCCTCAATTCGTTGTTATATCTGAACTTACACAGTATTGCGCCTTGTTCCTGGGTGAACTTTAAGTTTAAACGTGAAAGAATTTTGCTTTGATATTTGAAACAAGTTGGTTTTGACCCATAGAATGCGTGTATGAAACTTGGTTTCCTATAGATTGGTGCCCTTTGTCCTCTGTAATATCCCAGTGGGGCAAAAGTCTGGCAAAGTAATCTAGATGCTAGATTTACATGTGTGCTGATCAGCCAGCCAGTTGCTAACAGTATTCATAGTAGCTGAATTTTGCCTGGTTTTCTTTCAATTGCAACACTATTTTTGGTCTCCTTCCTCATCCAGCTGCCAGCTCTTACTACAGCTATGAGAATATAGTCATCTTTGAGACTTACACGCCTGGAAATTGGCCATGGGGTTAAAAAAAATGACTGATGCAGAAGGAATCACAGACAGATGATCAGACAGCGTAATCAAAACCATGTTATTTTCTTAGGAAACCTGCTAAAATGGAGTAATTTGAATATAAACCAGAAAACATCATGAATTGGACCTCAGCAGTTTTCTGGCTCCTGTGCACTGTCAGAAACTTTAATTGCCATTTGGAAGTCCTGCTTCCATAGGGAAATTTTTCAATGGCTAACAGCCAGCATCACAACTCTGGGGCTGAGCAGGCCACGCAAGATGCATAGTGTGCACTGGGGCTTCTCGGCTCTTGAGTCCTCCAGCTGACCTCCGGGGCTGCGTGGATCATCACAGACCCAGCATCGGAGGTGGGAATGCTGTAAAAAGCAATTTATTTCCTCTTCCTGTACACTAAGTGCTGCAATATATACAGACTCCTAAGTCAATGATCTAGGATGAATAGCAATAAATTACAGCCACACACACACTAACAGATTTTTTAAAACACCACATATTGTTCTCATGTACCCTTTAGTTACTTTGTAGGACTCCCGCTGTTCGTGACTGTTTCTGTTATGTTATTGTTGGAAGAATAAACCTTCTCAAAGTAGATCATCATGAGGATGGAATGTGGCCAGTGACCACTTAAGTAGGAGAAAATCTCTTTGCTGCCAGAACCAGTTTATTGCAGCTGTGATCAAGAAGCATCTTGTGTGCATTTATTTGTTTGTTCTCCAGTACTGTATTTAATATTGAGACACTCTGCTAATCTCTTTTATGTTACCCAATATTTTTCAAAACCTAAAGTAGATAAATAGAGAAGAAAAGGTCAGAGAGAGCCCCCTGTTTTTTCAGCACAGATGGGACGGCCTTATATGTTGTCAGATGTCCAACATAACTTGGCTACTTCAGTGTGGACCTATTATTGGCAACTAGATGTATTTCCTGATGCAAGGATTAACTTATATAGCTTGTGTTACTGCTGTAACGTGTACTCGTGGATAGGCATTGCTCTGGAGATTTACTGTGAAAAGAAGGATGGCCTTGTGCTTCGACTGTATAACCAAAAGTTAGGCCGGCCAGGCTTTTTTCTGTGGCAGTATGAATTTCAGATGAATTTCAGCAAACTTGCATGAGTACTTTGTGCCTTCCTCCCCCCCCCCCCCCCCCCCCCCTTTTTTTTTTTTTGCTCTTTTCCTCATCCTCTGTACAGCACTGCTCAGAAGAGGAAAACAGGAGAAAGTTAATCTGATTGTTAGCAGATACAGACAGTTAAGCAACTGTTAGCAGACAGACTACCGTCGTACTGTCTGGAGGCCCAGAGGTGCTTCCTCTTTCCCTGGGTTGTACACTCCGTGGATGCTGGTGCCACCACTGCCTCCACCGCACAGCTCGGGACAGAGACATCTCTGTAGCACATTCCTGCTCCTGGCCAAAGGGCTGGGGGACTAGAGGACAAGCCAGGCAGGGAGGTTCATTCCTATATAAGTGGTTTCTTAGGAGAAAAGAAGCCTTGTGATCCGTTTTGGACAAGTGTCTGGAGAACCTGAAGCACTCTCTCGTCAGGGGCGGGGGAGTTTAGTATCTCTGAGTTTCTAGGTGTGGTCCCGAGAAGTACAGACAGAGACAGCTGCCTTGGAAGAACAGGCTGGAGGAGTTGACCAGTGGTTGTAGAAGATGATTAAAGGTGAAGGGTGATTAATTTTGCTAGAAATCTCGTATGATATGGAGTTTGAATGTGTAAGTAAAGGGCACTAATGGGACAGAAGCTTGAAACAGCATCAGCTGGAAAGACAAGTCATGCTGGAGCTGTATCAGCACCTACCTGTGATGTTGTGCAGCTCTGCCTCTGCTCTCGGGCTGGCTTGGAGGTTTCTCACTGAATTCATGAATACTGTATACCAACAGGATCATCAGCGTTGTACACACATGTGAATTCCCATGTAGGCTTCAGGAAGAGGCACAGACCTCTGGAGAGGAGGGGTTTCTGGTGGCTATTTCCCTCTGCAAAACCAGTGCGGGGAGGCTGAGGGAGCCATGTGCCCCAGTGTGCAGAAGCAGGGGACCAGGGAGCTTGGGGGTGAGTAGGAGACAGGCAGGGCAGGGGGCAAAGGCATCAGTCTCCAGGAAGGCAGGTAGGTGAGATAGAGACAGAGATGTCTGAGGCAGACTCCAGGCAGGAGGATCTAGAGTTTAATTTGAGACAGCCTTATCTCAAGGCGGGCAGATCTGCCTGCAGGCTGGGTCTCTTTCATGCTATGCCAAGTTCCTACAGGGAAGTTCAAGCAGTGCTTTGCTCTGCAAGGGCCTGTTGGTCCCCAGCCCCATGGGAGCTGCTGAGCAAGCACACAGACTATGGAAGAATGCTGAAGGCTTTCTTCTGCCCAAAAGAGTTTGTGTATACCGAATACAGAACATTCTTCTGCACCTCATCTGCTGTCCATTTATCATACAGAAACAGAAAGTGATACCAGGCTTTTAAAAAAAATGCAACCCATGGTTACAAGCTTCTATTTCAGTTTTAGATTATTTTAGTTCTCTTGAAGTTCCTCTAACAATGACATAGAAACCCATACTTGCAGAAGTAAACTAGAACAACAAAATCTCATGTGACTGTAAAGAGTGCTTTAATACTGAAGTGCTTTACAAGCCAGAGCTCTACAGATACTTGTCAGGCTGGGGAAAACCCAACAGCTTTGGTTAGATTGAAAAGCTAAGCTATCAGAGATCAAAACTGTACCTCATCAGTCTCCCTTTAAAAGAGATGTGACATGGTTTTACAGGCACACATGCAAATGTTGCTTGTTTGATTGATACAGGAGAGTGAGTTTATTTTGCATAATTAGAACTAATCTAATTACTTTGTAGGGCATATGCAATGGACACATTTCATGTGATTTGCAAAGATAAGGCTGTGTGGAAGACTTACAGAAGCATGACTCCATGCTGACTAGAAAACGTTTAGTTTGCTAAGAGTGCACTGCCATAACAAAATAGAAATTCAGGTGAAACGGGATATAGTTGCTTCAGGTACTTTAAAGCCACTAGATCATTTTTCTGATGACTACTATGCAATTAACAACATAACAGATCTGCCTGCTTGAAGAGGTAAGACGTAAAACTTGTTTCTTATGTTTCTCATGTGACACGGTAAGAACAAACCCCACTGCCTGCGGAGGAAAGACAAAGCAACCCGCGTACCAGAACAAAAATGTTGATCAGCCTGCTGACATTTAAATCTTGTTCCTCTTGCTCTTCTTCCCTCCATCTTAAGATCTGTTTTTGCTCTTTTGCAGGAGGGTAAGTCCCACCAAGGAGCCCCTCCATGATACAGTGTTCTAAGAATGTGCCTAGCTTTATTCTGCAGACTAAGCTGAAAACTTGTAACAGTATTGCAGATTAAATAAGAATACTGCCTAAGGTTTTGGTGCTGAGAACTACTCTGGTTTTTTACTTGGTGATTCTTAACAGGGAAACCAGGAAATTGTGAGTGAGAGTTTCAAGACCAAGAGGCATATTCACTCCCGGTGTGAGGGAGGTAATCTGCCTCTTTATAAACTCAGTGGAGAGAGGTTCTCTCTTTATGGCCAGCCCCCTAAATCATTCCCAGGAGAGGTAGCAGACACATACAGCTGCCTGCCCCAAATGCTCAGCATTGCACTCTTGTCTCTCTTCTCACAAGCACTGGTGTATTTTGGTTCAAAGGCAAGGGATCAGATCTGCTCACCTTGACTGCTGCATCTCTGGCAGTGTGTACTGTTAGTCCTGACAGGGAGGGTTTATTTCTAGTGTTTTGGTTTTGGCTTGGCCAGAGACCTTAACAGAGGAAGAAAAGGACTTTCCCAGCTGGGAAACTTCTCATCTAAGACATTGCTGAGGAAGTACTGCAATATTCTGGTTATTAGTCAAGACACCTTAAAAAATCCTGTTTCCCCCTTTCTGAGAGGTAGCCTTTCAACTGATGGTTATTCCATGTCACAGCCTCTGCTTTCACCAAGCGGTCATTATCTAGCTCTTAAGTTTCCGCCTAAATCCTCATTTCTAATTGCTTTGCTTGCTCTCTGAATCTCCTACTTGTCATGCAGTTCTCTGGCAACTGTGTGCTTGGAACCAAACACAGCATTACCAGAGCTATAGGACATTCCTATAGCTTAAACTGTATTTCACTGATTTAAAGCACTGTGGCTTCATATCTCACTGACTCTCAGTACCTTTCAACTCTAGAGTTTTCTCTGTCTCTCTGAATACTACTACTCTAGATTTTTACCTCAGCTGCTGTCTTATATTGGGTCAAATACAATTAGATACCTGCTTAAAATGTCTAAATACAACCTTCAAATGTCTAAATACAACCTTTCTCTTTCACTATTGTCTGGGCAAATATCAAATTACAGTTTCTCTATCCTCTATATTAGGATATGGGAGATGGACTAGAAACAAAAAGCATTCACTTGCTTGTCAATGCTTGTGACTAATCAATAACCCTAATCACTGTTGTGTAAACATCTGACACCTCTTAAATGCCTGTATCAAATGTCTTACTTAAAGGCAGATGATCTGTCTTTAGAATCTCCTCAAATTATTTGTAACCATCAACAAAATAAGTACCTTTGCTTGCGAATATGTTATTTCCCCAGTCTGCTAGCATATCCCTAGTGCCCTATCACTTATCTAAATAATTATCAGACTATAGCAAGTCCATTAGCTGATTCCCCCACTGACCAGCACAACAAATTATCGGGACTCCTGCTGTGCTGCAGTAAGCTCACATTTCATAAATATTTTCTTACTTGCCTTTTATCAGTAACTGCATTACACCCTCATTGATTTTCAACTGTCCCTCATTTCAAGTATTTTTAAAATAGATTTCTGCCATTTTAGGGTTATCAATCTCACTTCAGTGCTCCTGTATTAATAGCCTTTTGTATTCCTTTTCCCCTAAACATGTTTGTGAAAGCTCTCCCTTCCTTATCTTTCTGGCTGTTGTTAATTTATTGTTGTTGATGCCCTTAGCTTTATTCTCCAAGGCTTAAATCTAGTCAGTTCACTATGTGCAGTCCATCTTCCCTCATTCAATGTCCGGCTGCCTTGCCGCTTTACTCTGCATGTAGTGAAACTACGGAGCACACGGCTACTATGTTGCTTAGCTTTTAAGACAAAATTGTCACGCTTTCTGAGGTTTGCTTCCCCCCACCCCCTGCCCCCGCCCCCTTCTCTGCCACTAGCTCAGGTTTTGAGAACTCCCAGGGCTGCTCATATGGCCTGGAGGCAAAAAGGCAGAGAAAATTCCATTTGTTAGATACTGGGTTGCTTCCTCTGCTGGGGCAGTGGAGGATTTTTCTCCTGTGTACAGCCAGTTTTGAGTGCTGCTCTCTGGGGATTAATCCATGATCTCTTGGAAGCCAAAACTTCCAATCATTCTTCAAATTAGTTGTTTGTACCACACCGCAGGAATTTCAGTGACGTGTAAAATCCTGTTATTTCAAAGTAAGGGAAATAATAACTTGAAAATATCACGTGGAGCTTGAATGTTCTAGCCTATTTCACAGATCAAGCTCTACTAATCAGGACACGTTACACCTCCTTGCTTGGACGTTCACCTCGTGATTCCTGTTCTAAACGGTACAGTAAGTGAGGTCTGTGAGCTTCCTGCCACCTCGTATGTGTTTTTACATGCCAGACCGCAATATTATGACTTTCTGGTGAGTAGCCATACACCAAACGCAAAAAGCAGTTGCAAAAAGGAAAAGAAAAATGAAAGGATTGTAGCTAAAAGGATTTAGCCACCTTTGTACTTGCAACAAACTTCGATATCAAAGTACACTAAAAGCAGAACAGGACAAACACCTCACCCCGCCCCCCCACCCCACCCACCAAACAACCCCAAAACAACAACAACAAAACCCTAACAAAAAAAACCAACCAAACAAAAAAAAACCCCAGTGCAAATGTTGGGAAAGATTGCTTTGATCTACTAACAAATTGTTGCTTATTTTCTGCAGTTTAGTAAGCCCACTAGAGCAATACCAGTTCTTTCTATTTTACCCTTATCTCCACTCCTGCAGCCAAATAACACAGCTTGCCTTCTGCTAGCTAAGGCAAATCACACTGCTCTCTGCCATCGTTTTAGATGCTCAGAAGCTCATTTGGGATGAAACATCAAGTCTTAGTATCTCTATAATAGTGATTTTTAATTTTTTTTTTTCTTTGAGGGTCAGATGATCTAAAAAATGTATTTGGTAAAAAAAAAAAAATCTGATCAAACTTTTTTATTATTTATTGTCATCTAAATTAGGAATACCTCCCTTAACCTTTCAATTTCTTAATGGCAAGGTGTCCTAAGACTTCAAAATTCTCTTCTCCTCTTAGGCCAGTGTAGGTTAGAATGATGTTTGAGAATATCTGGCCAATGTTCTTTTTGGTACCTATGGTAGATTTATCCAGATTTTTTCATGTCCTTACAGGGTTTTTTTCCTAAGCAAAAGCACTTTCACTTAAAAAAGCACTTGCATATTTTTAAGCCATGAAAGCTCTTAGTGCTGCTTAGCAGCAACAGCCTGCTGAGATACCCTCAGAAAGACTAAAGATCTTAGTTCATCACTTAAGTTCAAAGGCAAGTCGCTTTAAGCTCTTGGGTAGCACAGCAGCAGCACTGAGGCACAGAGGCTCAAAAATCTTGCAGTGGCCTTGTGTATAAAACAGACACTTCAACTTAGTAAAGACAGCTTTGGTGTTTGTCAGAGGTAGCCTGTCCTTAACTGTGACTTAGAATGTTCCTCTCATTTTTTTGTTTGTTAGAGCAGCTATTTAAAAGGCTGAGAACTAGGAAAAAAAAAAAAAAAAGACTAGGAAAAAGTACAAATGATTTCAAAAGTATTCCTGCTTTAAAACAGAACTAGCCACAGTCTTCTAAAACATGCCATGGGATCCTTAAGGTTATCAACAAGACTTAATTCTGTACCTTTACCCCAAAATATACTCTTGCCATGCTAGAATGCTGCTTTAATACAAATAATAATGAGAGTTATAGGAACTTTAAAACCCCCCTCAAACTTGTAGTTTTCTGATACCACTAAGTTTTCACAAATGAAATACAGGAAGGGGTATGGAATGCCATCGACTGAGTTCAGGCAGTTATGTAATTCATCTGACAAGCCACAAACACTTTTTGTTTGTTTGTTGTTAAATACTAAGTTTTTACACGAGTTTAACAAGATGGGGGATTTCTGCAGCTACTGTGGTGTAATGGGTTTTGGTGTGTTCTTCATCCCTGTGTCAAAATCGGAGTAACTGGCACAAACAGTCCAGGGCTAAGTGAGCCCTGACAGATGTACGTGTCTTAATTTGTACAAGTCTTAGTACTGCCCCAGAGACCCTGCTTGGAAAAACACATTTCATAAGAATTAAATAAAACTCTGGGCCAATGTATCAGTATTTTGTTTGCGAGTTGCAGGAAGCCTGTGCTGGGTCATTAACAGCAATAATAAAAAGCAGATGACTTATTTAATCTACAAAACATCACCAGAAAAATCCATATAAGTAACCCAGTACTATAAAACAACATATGCAAGTTTCTGGTACATCTACACCGAGCCCGTGGACTGAGGAGCCTGGATCAAGCCTGTGGAATGCCCACCCGTGGCCTATCACGGTGAATGTTGGATTTGTCCACGCTGTTTTAGCAAGCCACCTTCCAGGACGTGATGGTAGGAAACACAGCTGCAATGGTTTTAAGTAGGACCATGGGTCAATAGCAAGAAATGAAATGTTACCTTCAAGTGTTAAAGAAACAGTCCATTTGTTTATGTTTTCCTGGTTTTGGCTGGAACCAAGTTAATTTTCTTCCCAGTAGCTGGTGTAGTGCTGTGTTTGGGATTTAGGATAATAGTGTTCAGACTATGCTGGTATTGTAGTTGTTGCTGAGCAGTGTTTACACTAACTCAAGGACTTTTCAGCTTCTCACACTGCCCTGCCAGCAGAGACTGGGGGTGCACGAGAAGCTGGGAGGGGACACAGCTGGGACAGCTGACCCCAACTGACCAAAGGGAGATTCCAGACCATATGATTTCTTTAAATTCCCCTCCCTCCCCCATTCTCTCTCCCATCCCACTGCAGCAGGGGAGGGAACTGAGTGAGGGTCTGTGTGGTGCTTAATTGCCAGCTGGGGTTAAACCACAACAATGTATATCTTGGAGTAAACTTTTGCTTTCCTCTTAAATATTAGGTTTGGTAATTCTAAATAGTTAATGGGAGGGCTTGGTCAAGAACAAATGTTCTCTTCACCTGACTCTAATACCTCCTCTGGAAGATTTCTACCCCTGCTTTATAATATCTCAGCAAAAATATATGCCTTAATAGCATTATTTCAGAAAAGGTATTGCTAACATATGCACCCATCAAGTTTTGAGAACCAGACAGCATAATACATTCATTCACATAAATGTACTAAGTAGTTTTGCAATTGCCAAAATTTTACCTAAGAGGTGTCAAAATAGCAAGCCACAAGCTCTTTGTTAATTAACGCTTTCAAAGCTGTCCTTCCCCAACTGTATTACACTAATGCACGCATGGTGACCTCAAGCAGAACAACTAACACAAGCTGAACTGCAGCAGTTGGGAGACTGCTGACCCCTGGGTGACAGAAGCACGCAGCTCTGTACAAACCTCTGTCTTCAAAAACAACTGTCAAAGGCTGCCTGAACCCTTTAAATAAGAGGCAAAAGACAAGGTGGTACAACAACAAGCAGTCTTGGCACTGCATCCATTTCTTTCTAGCATTCTATTCACAGTAGGCCGTGAACACCTCAGTGAAGCATTCTTACTTTTGACAAAGCCTTTTTAATATAGTTTTTGCCCAGAATTTCACAGTACAAAATATAAAAGGGAACTTTAAATTTTATTTTCATTAGTTCATTTCTTGAATGTAAAAGGTCTGTTCCAAAATAACTAGGGTATGATAAAATACAATGTTCAAATGTTTATACCTGTAGGTTTACTACTGTGGAAGACTGAGAGATAAAACAAAAATTAACTCAAGTGGAAGCATGCTACTGCATACCTCAACAATTTTGTGGCTGAGTAATCAGAGAAGTGACTAAAACATGTTATTTCAGAATAAACTTAAAAGTCCTAAACACTTAAAAACTCTAATGGTGGTGGCTTAAGAGGAATCTTTCCCATTGTAAACTTCTTTGCTTCAAATTGTTTCAACTCTTCAGCTGATAATTCACCCTTCGGTGTGAATAATTTTTCTGATGTAGTACTGTTCGTGACTGCAGAAGATGCTGATGTTAGGTTAAGTCCAGAGGCACTGGCAGTCTGTCCAAATAAAGTACTGCTTGAATGTGAGGGTGAATCTGATACTGCTGCATTAAAAGCTCCAAAGGCTGTAGGCAGAGTGGTGCTCGAAGAGGTCACAGCAGAAGAATTGCCAAACCCTGAAAACCCAGAAGTTCCAAAACCACTAGCTGTTTCAGAAGTTTTAAAAGAGAAGGAGGCTGCAGATGGAGCTGCCGGGCTGCCAAAACCAACAGAATGGGATACACTGGGAGAGGACGTCACACCAAATGCAGGACCACTAGAACCAGCAGATGAGCTCCCAAAAGCAGGGGTGTTGCCAGATGATGCACTGACAAGACTGGAACTTGTTTTAAAGGAGAAACTGCTAGCACTGTTACTGCTGCTGTTCACAGGGAAGCCTGCAAGTATAGAATTTATAAAATTGTTAGAATGTGCATACCTGTGATGCCAAACCATTGCTGTATTTCAATAAAGAAGAAGAAAAACTCAAGAAAATGTTTAACTGTTGGTTCTTAATGCAGGCACTTACTTGACAACCCAAAGCTTGATGTTTGCTGTCCTCCAAATCCAAAGGAAGGCAATGGTTGAGTGACCGTGTTCTTTAATTCAGATAGCTTAAAAAATTCCAAACATACACATGAAAACTAGATTCCAAAGCAGGGAAGTGTCTTTCAATAAATACTGGAAGAAAAGTAGAGCTGCCCAGTCCAATTTAATAAAACTTAGACTAAGTTAGACACTGATCACTTTCAACACAACTGCATGCTCTTGCAGCTATGAACAAAATGCTTTAAGGCTATGTGCTATTCTCTGTAAAACACTCCAGAAACACAAAATATGAAGCCCAAATACCATTTCTTCACCTTCAGGACTGAACATACCAAGGGGTATGATCATATAACGCACTTCATACAGACTCCACCTAAATTAACTCACTCTGTCTCCCTGATTATTTAATATAGGCTTTAACTCAAGCATTCTTTTCCGGTACATCTCGATTCACAAATCTGTTACCTTCCCAGGAACAATAGCTCTTTATATCTTCAAATTTTATCCAAACAAACACTTTCTCTTCCACCTATCTATCAATTTCTCATTCTGGCATTACCAAAATGCTCTATTTGTCCTAAGATAGCCTGGAGGACAATTCTGGTCTTTTCTGCTGATTGCACCTTGGAAGAATCAACATCAGCACATGGAAGAAAAGGTGGGGTGGGTATTTGCCTCTTCCTATACATGTACTCGACCGCAGACCAGCCTTAAGCTAGGGTTACTTTCACTTGGCTTGCAATGATAGTATTGCAAACCTGGGATCCAACTCCTGCCTCGCCAACATGGAACCACCCCGATTCACTGCTTTCCTCAGTTAACTGAAGGTTTTCGTAACACAGTCCTGCAATTCACTGTTTTCATGATTCCAGGGAAAGGTGGATGTAAGACCCAAAACTGTGTTTACAGACTTTCATGTTCACCTGACTCAGGCAGTGATAGAATATGCAGTCACATTTCTATTGCCTATAAAAAAACCCAAATACATAGATGGAGAGATGGGGCAGTGTTCAAACTGCAATTGTTACTCTCTTATGTAATTCCTCCTTACACCCTTTCCACTTTCTCTAATGTTCCCAGGAGCATTCTAAGATTACTGTCAAAGCCTTCATCCAGCCAGTCAGCCAAACACTTGCATGCCAGATGTTTCTCAAGGCTGCAGTACCAGAATATAACATATTGTAGTTGAGACTTTCAGAACAGTTCATAGATCTACCATCAAATTGCCAACGTATCTAGGAATCAATCATTTTCATGTCTCAGCTATTTAGGTGCAAACAAGGATGCTCTAAAAGAATCATGTATATTTGGTTGTAAAAGGAAGTGTTCAGCAATCTTCAAAGCAATATCTACCACCTATTTATACAAAGCTAGTAGAAGTGATAACAGCTGAAGATTCTATGGAATATTTGCAAGATCTCTTAATTAAAAACAAGATGGCATATTACAACTATCATGTCTTAGAAATCTTTGTAGCAGAAATTAACATTGACATTTGCTGGACAGTTTGGTTGGATGTGTCTTAAATAACATGAATTTAAGAAAAATATTTGTCCAAGATTAATAATAAAATGGCATAATGAACAGAAACATTTTACCTTTCATGGACACTTACCAAAGCTGCTTTTGTTGATGCACTTAAAGCTTTCAACTGAAGCAGACGATTTTTCCATTGTTTCGCTAATTCTTGGACAGAATTTATCTAAAAAAAGGGGGAAAAAAAAAAGGATGTTACTAAAATTAGAAAAGAAATTTCACTGAGCCACAAAGACAAGATTTTTGCTTTCCTGAAACTTCAAGGTGATAAGCTGAAATCTGTGTTATTAACACAGAATTCCTTTCAGTTACATTTTGTCCACTTAAGTGCTCACTCATTAAGCTGAAGTCTGATTTGCCTTAGCTTCTCCCACATTTTCAGAAAAAAAATGCCTACTTGCAAAACATCATAATTCAGAACTCTTCAATAGTACCACTCTGAAATATTTAGCTTTGCAGAAATTAACTTCTTCAATTTAAATCAGCCCCTTCAATGTGATCCAACAGATTACTGCACAGAACATATGCAGCAATAAACAGTACCTGTGTCTGTCTGATGACTGTGATTAAAGTATTAAAGAAGAAACTGGAAAGTCATTGAATAACTTTATCAACACACCTTATTTTAAGCCTGACCTAATTTAATTTTCTGTAAAAACTAACCAATTAAAACATATCATGTCCTGCAAGAGTGGAATGAGTAATCTTTTTGTAAATAAATTCCTTCATTTTTCAAAAGGGTCTTACATCACAAACATCAATAATTCTTTTGTGTCTAGTCACATGCTGGAAGATCATGTTGCCTGGTATCAGCTCTTGTACAACAGACTGGAAAATTCAGATTTTGACCCAGTTTAAGAATAGAAACACACACTTTGGAAAAGACATGTTGTTCTTAAACATTCTGTGAGAGAACTGTATCATACAATTATCATCCATATACTGAGACTTTCAAAAATTCGCATTCAGTGCTCAGTGAGACCATAATTATTTTTTTAATAGCCAGGCATAGTGCATTGTATAATAATTTCAGTTTATTTTTTTTAATTGACATTTTTAAAAACAAAACAAAATTATCTTCTCTCTCTGAAAATGCAATTCTGGTAATTTTGAACACATGAAGCAAGAGTGGTGACAACAGCCATTCCTTCTGTAATACAGAACCAAGGGGAAGAGGAAAGAGTGCAATGTAGCTTGATTTAGTTTGTACATGTATCTATCCAATAGCCTAATTCATTTTCTAGCACAACATTAAACTGCACTAGCTTCCTTGATATTGACAGAACTCTGAGGGACAAACAATACAAATAAATTTAGATATATTTATATAAAAACATATATATTACTTCCTTTCTAGAAATGTGTATACTCCTTTAAATGTATCTGCTATATTCAGCATTAATTCCCTACAATAAAGGTATGTAAATAAAAAGGTCCAACAAACTTCCTCAGTGTCCTACCAAAAGCACTCTACATCCAGCTATAACAATCAAACTGACTAACAGCATATGAGACATTAAGCTTTTGAGACAGGACTCAAATAACTTCTAGAAACAACACACAAGAACAGGGACAAGACTAAGACAAGGAGTGTCCTGATTGAGAAAAGACAATACATTTAACTCAGACTAGCTGAAAGTCTATTGCCACCACTTTCTGTAGGAGCTGATGTGTCAAGACGTTTAGGCCACCAGTTTTAGAAGCCCAAATCTGAGAGTTTGAGCCTGTGATCTCAGACAGAAACAGAAAATTAGAGTAGAGCACACAGACTAGCGGGTATTTTTGCATTCTATTTGGTGCACAGAAATTACAAAATATTTTGGCATTCTGAAAATCTCCTAGAGTTGGGTAATTAAACGAGTCAAGAGTTGCCACCTGAAGAATAGTAAAAAGTCCTATCCCAAAACGTGTCTACCTAAGTCAGCATTTTTAAAATACTTACATAGTTCTGAATGTTATTGTTTGCTCTGCAGTTATAATACTCCAGGCGCAACTCTTCTGGCGAGAAATCTGTAAAGCCTGTAAAAAGAGGAATAATAAAAAACCTCCAAGAAAATATACTAATACTTTGAATTGCCCTCTCCAGTTACGAAGAAATAGGTCTTGGTATGTTATCTGTAATAAGTCAGTCACAGTTGGGAGACACAAAAAAGATTCATTACAGAACTTCAAAGATGTGAATGTCCAAAATGAATTTGCCAATATTCCTTTCTGTTGCATGACAAAGCAAATCATCACCTCGCAGATGGTTCCACAGAGGTACAACAGTGTGGACAAGTGTAAGAAACATCCTAAATAGCAGCAATACGCGGCAACACTGAAAACATTACTTACCTGAGACATTTGGCTTTTCTTTCATCGGTGAATAAGATGAAAATATCCACTGTCCTGAAGATTCCCAAATTTCCATGTCTTTCACTACACATTCGCTAGAAAACAAAACAAAATAAAACCACAGATGAAGGTGAAATTACATGGTCAAAACAAACCTTCAGAAGCAATTGTGTAGCTTGAATCCAAAGTCAGATTCAAGTACCTGCTACAGTGAAAATTAATGAAGTGTGATACTAGTCAGAATGAACAAGAAAAGCACTCAGTTCTCTGTGGAAAAAATGCAGTTGTTCGGCAGGTTACATAAACAACCCTTCAAAGCATTTTACTTATCATCTAACCAGCAAGTAAATAAATAAAAAATAAAATCCCAAAACACACAAAGTATTTTTTAAACCCTTGTACGGTATATGCTGTCACAGGCTTTTCCCTAAAGCTGTAGACTGCAATACAATTTAAAACCTTCTCAATACTAAAGGATTTTATAATGTAAATGAACATGCACTGTATCAAATAGTATTTTTTTTTTTAAAAAAAGGAAGAAAAAGATAGGAAAAAAGAGACATAAGTGTTCCATGTAAGCTTTTGGAAAAGAATCAAAAGCATAAAAATCCAGACACTGCAAAAACAGAGAAATAGAAGCTACATCAACAAAAGTAAATCCAAATGTAAACAAACAGTGAAGGGTAAAAACTAAAGTGGACAGGTGGACACTACATAGTAACAGTCAAACAAAAATTTTAAGTAATTCAGATGTTGGTAACACAATATACATTAATGTTTGAGAGGCTGAATAAATACTCTGTTAAGCATTTCCTTAACGTAATCTTAAAAAAATAATGGAAAGTGGTTCCAAAACCTTGCATGTTGCTTCTCATCACCTTGACCCTGCTGGTCAGGGTCAGCTGACTCGAACATACACGCACGTGAAACCAGCTTGCAATAGTTTTGCTATTGGCAGAACAAGTTATCTTAAGTGTCAGAAAAACTAAGTCAAATATTTCATTTTCTCAAAGAGGTTTTGTTTTTTTTTTTTAATGGCTGAAATGCTGTCCAAGGGGCTCTGACCCCTTATTTTCAAATACTGAAATCTTTGTTTCCTTCATTATCCTCCTGCCCACAACTTAAATACCATACCATCTCACTAACATCACAGCTGTCTAGCTGCCCAACCCGGGTTCAAAACAAGGAAGGTTTTCTTCCCATGCCAGCATAACTCAAGGGAACCAGGTGTAGTGTTTTCTGTGGTTCTCACTACATGCTCCAGCTTCCCTCTCATGATCACATCCTCTGCATTATCTCTAGTGAGCAAATTTTTAACCTGCACGTTCCCAATGCTTTCAGTGAGACAGGACTATAACTTACAGCAGTCTCTCCTCTTCATCTTTATAGCCATCAGCAATATTCTGATTGTTCGTTAACACAGAGAATCTGTTCTGCGAAAAGTCTGTACTTCTGCTGCCGCCTGATGATCCAAAATCAGAGGAGTCAAAAAATCCTCTTCCATGATCTCTGCTGCCACCCCATGTATTAGACTTAAAGGTAGATGGCTGGATAACATTAGTGTACCTCTGGTTAGCAGTACCCCATCCTCCTCCTCTGCTAGTACCTTCCAATTAAAAAAAAAGCAAACAACAGAAATTTTAAATCATTAAGATATTAAACAATACAACATCAACAAAACCTGTAGGTCAGTATTATTACATACATTATTACATACATTAGTATTCTTATGGTGGCAATAAGAAGTTTGAAAAGAAAATGTAGGGTTTTTTCCAAGTAAGTTAACCTAATTATTTAGTGAGCTTGACCTAGTGAAGGTAGTTCTGGAATCAGAGGTAAATGTGAACTCACAGCACCGTGCCAATAACAACTCCCGGCACTGCAGGAAGAGTCTGTCTCTGTTTTGCTTACATGGTTTCACAAAGTAACTACCCTAGCAGAAAAAAGTTAAGTTTAACTCACGGTACCTTTACACTCGGGGCTCCTGCCTACAGAGCTACAGCAGCGGCTTTGCCGGACAGTAACATCTCCCAAGTTAAGTTTTGAGACCTTGGCCACGTTCCTGTGCGTGCTGCAGGCAACGCCGCCGCTCCTCCGGCCGGTACAGAGAGAAGGCCAGAGGCAGGCTGCAACGCAGTTCAGCGGCAGAGCGCAGCACAGACAGCCGCAGCCCTGTCACCCTCCTGCCGCAACCCCATCCGTCTGTCCCGGGCATCCCCACCGCGCCTCCCGCACACCGGGAGCTTCCGGAGCCCCCCACGCAACTACAATTAGAAGAACCTTTTAAAAGGTCCAACCTGCGGGCGCGGAACCCCGCTCACTGCTCTGGTTCGGAAGCTCTCCGGAGCCGTGTTCGCGTTTTCCCTGTTCTTGCGGCACTTGCGGAGCCCAACCCCACAAGTGCCCAAACAGCGGCGGCCCGGGGCAAGAGACCCGGGAGCGGGGCCGCTCTGCCCCCAGCCTTCCGCCAACAGCGGCCGCAGGGCCGCGCCAGGAGCCCAGCGAGCACCTCCAGCCGCCCGCCCACCCGGCAGCCGTGCGGCCCCGCGCCTTCCCCCGCCCCCAGCGCCGCGGGGCGCCGGGCGGTACCTTGGTAGTGGGGTGCCGAGGGCCCGTAGCGCCCGCCGCCGCCGCGGGGATGCTCATTCCAGCACCTCTCGCCGAAGCGGCAGCGGCCCTGCAGGAAGAACTGACAGATGGCCATGGCTGCCCCGCCGAGCGCCGCCGCACTGACGTCAGAGCCGGGCGCCGCGGGGCGGAGCGGGGCCAACGCGGCGGGGGAAGGTCTGCGCCAGCAGCCGTGGCCCGGCACCACCGCCCCGGGAAACCGTCGCCTCAACGAGCCCAACGGCCGCCCGCGGGGCACGGGCCCGGCCCCCTCGCGCCGCGGAAGAGCGGGTGTGACGACAGGCACGCACCGCGACACACCGCGCGCGGGAGCCCAGCCCCGGGGCCGGGCCGCCCGCCCCGCTCTGCCTGCCCCCGCGGCCCGGAGCCCCCGCCCCGCCCCCGGGCGCTGCTCTGACGTCCTCGTACCGCTGCTCATTCCTCCTTCGTACTTCTTAAAAAGTTTTTCAGTAGCTTAAAAATAAAAAACTCCTTGGAAATACCGTTAGGAAAAGGTGCTGCACGGGTTTAAATGCAGGTACAGAAAAACCCCAAACAGCCTGCACAACGCACAAAGGGCAGAGTTCACTCCGGATTTACAGTATTTCAGAGTTAAGGATCAGACACCAGTGACATTTGTTTCAGGGCTCAGAAAAAGGCAAAGGCAAGAGGGGACATACACAAAGTGTGTTACAGCACCCACTGACTCCCGAACAAAGACCTGCGTTACAGGAAGCAGTTAACGCAGGAGCGCCTCTGCTCCGCTCTCCATACGTGCAGAGATGTCAGGATGAGAAAGAAAACCAGGAGGAAGTTTACAAAGAGGCACTGGCTTTGTAAACTGGAGTTTATACTGCTTAGGAGAACTTAAGAGGATCTTCAGAAATAAAACAGACTAAAAAAAATCCACACCACCAGCACTGCACAAGGAATAGGTAGGCAAGCACCAACTTTTTAAGTTAACTCAACAGTCTCATAGAAACAGATCTGAAAAAATTAGCAAGTTAGAAGAGAGGTGACAAAATTAGGATGAAAATTATTAATAAGCTAGCATGGAGGCAGCACAGGTATGTACATACATCGTTTCTATAGTTTTCCAGAAGTTGAAAGATGTACACAGAATTGACACCAATAGCTTGACAAGCTCAACTTCTATGCTGGAAGAAATCATGTTGGCTGGAAACATTTACAGAACTATATGCTTATAAACCAGAGATTAATAACCATGTGCAACTTTAGAAGACTTCTATAAAGTATCTTTAATTACTTGGTTCATGCCATTTTAAAAACAGTCATTTCCAAGAAGAAAATCAATACATTTGTTGTATTGACTTTGCTTTCCCATTCCTAGTCCCGTCTTTGCTAATGGTTTGGCATCCACTGTATGTACAGTCTGATGCCTGGGAAGATATATTAATCCCAAGTCTCCAACTTGCTAATTATAGTGCACAAATATTCTGGACTTCCCCCATCGTCCCTCTACCTCAGAAGAGTAATAAAAAAAGAAAGTCTTTCTGTGAAAGCTTCCCAAAATGCCAAAGATGTCACTAGCAAAGTGTTTCTTTAATCTATATATATGGCCTGTCTAAAAATTTATATGCAGTCACAGAAATGATGGAAGGAAGTCAGTGGAAGAGGGCAGCTTTCACAATCTGGAGAGCTGCAAACCCATCCCTATTCACCATGGGAATCTTTATTATACTGCTGTCCTTGGTCTTTCCTGAGGAAAATCTTCACTGCATCCCAGTAAGATTTCTGCAGGTAGGTACATATGAGAAGTTTTTGCTCCCATTTCTTATAACCAAGCTGCATTTACTCACCTTTATTAAATGAAGAATCTCTGCAACTGAGCTCAGTAAAGTATCATTTAACCAGAAATCTTATCTTCATCAAATGCTCCAAGTTTTTCTAAATAATTGGATTGAGTATTTTTGACAAGGCCACACACAGAGTCCTTTTAAAGGAAAATGCCGTAAGATCTCAGCTAGGTAAGTGGATTCTCAAAACACATCCCCATCTCTTAGAACAGACAAGAAAATGGGCATGACAAAATCCATGTTATACAATATGCTGTATATACAAATTGAAAGACTGCATCTCTGTTTTTCCTATTACTCAGTTTAACAAGATTCAGTAAAACATGGAAGCAAAGCACCAATAGCCATCTTTCCCCAAGTCCTTGAAGAATGTCTCAGCATCTCCTACAGGTCTTCAGGTCTCTAAAGTTTCTTCATTTGCCCCACAAGTGTCTACAACACAGATTAAACAACTTGTCACTGGGAAAGCACGGACTTTGGAGTTGGCTATCCACTTGTCTGTTTCAGTATTATATTCAAGAATGTGCCCTAATCGACCCACGCCCTGAAAACCAGCCAGGACATAGACTATAGATCCCACAGCAGCACACTTCACTGTTACACCTTTCCATGGCATTGGAGACACCATCTTCCATTCATTCATCTTGATATCGTAATATTCTACATTATCAAGGCCACCTACAAAGCAATGAGATAGATAATTGCTTATTATATGATACCGTACGGACTGAACTAGAGCATACAAATGCTAAACTTAGTCTTTATTTTCAAGGTTTAGATTAAAACATAAATCCTGGAGTAAAAATTTAAAAAGTGAAAAAAAGCCACAGGTTTCTAAGCTAGTGGCTTACTCTTTTATAAACACAGAAACAGAGAAGAGTAAAAAGGAGACTGAAAGTGAGATGTGTTGCAACAAATTTCACATTATACGCTTTCTAGAGATTCTAACACTGCTTTGTGAACAGAAGAACTAAAATTGACTAATTTCATATGGATTTGTGGCTAGTGAATACAATTTAGGAATCCACCTGCAACTTCTTTACAGTGATTGCATTTTATTCTAAAGATGTCACCAGTTCCTTTACTTAAATTGGTCATTTACTGATAGAGGATTTCTCTCCATTAAATTAAACCCATTGAAGGTAAAAAGCCTTGAAAAGGGCCAAGGGAATCAAAAGTTATTACAGTAGAATTGGTGACTAAGATTTGCTTCTTTAGGAAACAGGCTAGTAGTCACACTTTCCAATATCTACAAACATCCTGTTATCCCTATTTAATAGTAGTACATGAGTCACAGAGTTTTCACTTCCAGTCCTCAATTACTAGATCTGAGAGATTAAGAAACCTTTATATAAAGTTACCAGGTACAAATAATTCACCCCAGACATAACTCTTCCCCATTACATTACAATTAGAACAATTACTCAGTCAAGCTACAAAATATGAAAGCAAAATAATACTTTAACTTACTGGTTCAATAATACACACTTCCAAAATGAGCATTCAGTGAGTACTTTAACATTTTGCAAAGTGGCAGACCTGGCTATAAATGGTTGATAAAAAGTTTGTGCAAAAAATACGTCTGCTGATATATTTGCATTAGGAATCAATCATGCTGGAATAGCTTTAGTAGCTAATTAAAACACAAACTATATTCTAAAATGCATTAATCTGAAATAAAATATTGTAGTTACCCTAAATAGTGATTAATAAACCTCATAGCTAAGAATTTTCCATCTTGAAAAGCACTTCAGAAACCCTGTGTAATTAAAATTCGATAAATGATGCTTATTGCTCTAGCTTTAAAGACAGAGATAGGCAGATCATAAAATGACCTGCCCATAACAGTAAGTTTTATTTCAAAACTAGGGTAATCAAAAAATTTGTCACTTTTTCACCACTTTAAAATAGCTGACTAGCTTTAAGTCTTTAGACTTAAGTTCCTAAAATAGTGGCTACACCTTTCCCTGTCTCAAAAGAATGCTAAAAATTATCAAAATACATAACGAAGAACAACAACAGAAGATACATCTTCTCAGATGACTGGTTTAGCCGCATTAACTACTGCAGAACTGGGCTACAGTATGGGTGCCTATCTGAATTTGCCAGAACTGTCGTTAGTAAAAGAGTTTGAAAAATAAGATACAATGAAGTAGGGAGGTGACAGAAGGAAGGCAACAGTAATGTGATAACAACAGGACATGTTTTATGGTACTGCAAAAAGTTTTTCAGCTGAACAGAGTATAATGAATTCTTTGCAAAAGAAAAAAGACCTCGTGTAACCAGCTAGAGAAGTAATAGAATTATAGTACCTAAGCCATTCTGTCCACCCACAGCAAATATTTTGTCCTTTACAAACACCAGTCCATGATTCTTCCTTGCTTCAATCATTGGACACAGCTCAGTCCACCTGGGGAAAAAGAAAACCATATAAAATAGGAAAAATCACTATTTAGTTCCTAGAAAATAAGTATAAAATACATAAATAAAACCTAGCATTAGGAAAATGAAATATGGAAGAAAGCTGCTTCAGAAGAACTGCAAATAACTGATTTATTACTGCTTACCTTGGGAAAATTTCTCACCACGTACAATTCTTCCTATTCATCTATACTTTAGTTATTTACAGAGCAAGCAAAGCCACAAGTTGCCAAAAATAATCAGAATTTATAAAATACTTACGTTTCGGTGGCAGGATCATAAACTTCACAGGAATTTAGGACTCTTCCAGAAACATTGTTTCCCAAGCTTCCTCCGCAGACATAAATGAGACCATTTGCCTCTACCATTCCATGGCTGCATCGCTGAGTCAGCATGCTGGGCTTTGTGTGCCAGCTTTCCGTTCTTGTGTCGTAGCATTCAAATAAATACAGTGCAGAATTTCCTTAAAAAAAGGAAAAAAAAAAAGGAAAAAAAGAAACCCACCAAAGTGGCATTAATTTTTATGGTTGTCTTTCAAGATAAGAGTCTAACAGTAATTATCAAGCTGATGCTTTATTTGTTAGTTGAAAAGGGAAAGCTGCTTTCCCATCTCCAAAAGTAGAACTAGCCAACTCGAAACTTGGGACTATTCAGAAAGCATATACTTGTAATTCTTTTGACTCTTTTGTTCCAAAATATGCAAGTAAATTTATAAAATTGCTTTTATGTTTGAAAACAAAAACAAATGATGAAGATGTTGGTTTTGTTTGTTTTTTTTTGAGGGGGCAGAAATAAACACTGAATAGAGATATATATATATATAAATTACAGATCATATTGTCATCTTCCTATGCTACTCTCACTGCTTGGCAATATATTTCCCTTTCAGAGGTGAATATGAAACTAGCTTTGTAAACTTAGCACAGATTCACACAAGGTTTTTTTCTCTAAGCATTGTGACTTGCCCACTTCCTAGAGTACTCGTTGCCTTTGGAATCAAGATAGCTTGATTATGTTACAAGATATTCCTGAATTACTAGCAACCACAAGACAGCTACCCCTCACCATTTTACTTCCTTCATGGGGACTGGCAGATACCTATTTTTTGGAAGTGCAAGGTCTGTGCACTCCTCCCTCAAGGGCCAATAACACCTTTACTGCGTTCACTGGATTCCAAAGAAGACAAAAAGTACAGGCAAAATAAATTCTGTTATTAATTTTTAGCTTTTACTATTCTGTCTTGAATAATATTTATGGAAAGTAAAGTGAAACTGTGCAGTAATGTGAAAGTAGATTTAAAAGAAAACTCCTAAATTAAAATTTCTACTTCAGTTGTATTAACTAATTACAATGTATTAGAAAATAAACTATATAATTAAAGCTTCTGTCATACTCCCTCATGAACTGACACGTGGGAAACTAGGAAGATTTACAAGATTTTGTAATGTTCCAAGTTTCCCAAGGCAGCCTTACTTAAGCCTATTTCAAGGTGGTTTTACATTTACATTTAGCACACTAGGTGGCAGCGAGGAACTGTAATCTGCTGCTACATTAGGCCTCTTAAAATATTTGAGGCCAGATAACATTAACTAAACGTCAGAACTTCCCACTAAGTGATTTATTAATGTTAAGCACTGATTATGACCTTTTTTTCATCTGCTCACCCTCCTCTGCAGCAAGGCAGAACTCAAGAGGATGTACTAAAAAATTTCTCCCTGGAGCTAGTTTGTTTTTTTAATTATTTCCCCCATCTCCTTTTTTTCTTTTTTTTTTTTTCCCCCTCCAGAATACAGCCTTTTTTTAAAGCTCTATATGTTTATGAATATAGCATACCTCCATTCCAACCTTTGGTTTGCTGATGATGTATTTGATTTAGAAAAAACAAATTTTTAAATGTTGCTATATCACGTAGCATAAGTCACCCACTAGGTTTCTTGGGGAGAGGAAAAAAACCTCAGCAGTCTTAATTTTTTAATATGAGTAATAACAGCTAAAGAAAGTAGTATTTCTCCATTTACTGAAGCATACCAACAGAGTAACAAACTAAGAGAAGATAACTTCTGTCATTTCACAGAAAAATTGGACAAGCTCCTTTACAGGGCCAGGGATAATTTCACCTCCAAAAGCAGTAGTTTTAAAAGCTTTTTTTCACCCCCTTTTTTTAATCTTAAAAAAAAAAATCTCATTAGGCACAACATATACAAGGAATGCCATTGTCAAAATGCAGCTCTTTGGCCAAACTTAGCAGAAAATTTTAAACCACACGGAGTTCTGCAGAATTGCAGAAGTAAGCTAAAAGCAGAGTGGGACTCCCAAAATACATTTGCTTGTCCCACTTGCAATCTCTCTTAAGAGTTAGTGTCCTTTATGCTCTAGTTAACAGAAATATTAATCACTTCAATCAGTTAAACCATTTTAAAAACACAACAGAAATACACTGTTGGATTGCAGGAAGGATAAAATCCTAAATATTGGAAAACAAACTCATTAGGCTAAGATGGCAACGTGCAGGTTTTTTTTTTCCAAGAGTCATGCAAAAACCAGAAAAATTTCCATGTATCTTTCTTTGTGCTTTTTTTGTTTGTTTGTTTGTTTTAAAGATTTTTAGTGTCTTACCCACTTCTGAACCACCAGATGTATAAATTTTGCCCTCAGCAGCACAGGCTGCAAGGCTATCTCGAGGTGTTGGAGGTCCTAGCTTGGAATACCAGCTATCCTTCACCACATTGTAGCAGTCCATTCGCTTTATAGGGAAGAGCTGGGAACCACCCAAAATATAAACTACGTTGTCCCAGAAGACACAAGCTGCATCCCTGCGCTTTTCAAAGGGACATCGGATGTCTGTCCAGCTGTAATCCTGCATTACAAAGAACAAGTAATGTCTAATAGATTATAACACTTACCTGCACAGCGAGTGTTTTTCAAACAGAGCTTTTTCAGAGAGATTTAGATATGGTCAGTTTTAAAGTTCCTTTTCAAAACAAACATGAATACTGTTTATTGAAGAATACTCCTCAGGCGTACTCTTGAAAAATTCTCTTAGACACAGACATAGTTAGCTGCAATGAACCATGACATTATCAATTTCTATTTCCTCATTCCCTGTGTGCACCCAGTACAGCTTTCCTGAAAAACAGATTTATTTGTTTTTGGTTTTGTTTTTTTTTTCAACAAAATTGACCTCCTGCTGCTATGTCAGAAACAATGCATGTGATCAATAAAGCAGAATTGCATTTTCTTTTATAGGAATGGAAAAAACAGCATCTTACATATAGTAACAGATTGTTTCTAAAAAAAATAAAATACAGAATGTACTAAACAAAGACAATGGAAAAAGAAGAAGATAATATCCAAATTGACAAGCAACTCAGTTAAAAAGCTCTGATACATACTTTATTACCATGACAACTAGAAGCTTATTTACAGAATTTACAAAACACAAATGATCTATAGCTATCCACAGTTGATAGCATGAAAAAGAGTAATGCTCCATCACAAACACTGGCAGTTTTGTTGCCTAGAAACTGATTTTGCATGGATTGGCAAAACCAGCAGGTATCAAATATGGGCAGTAATGCTACCCAAAGCCTTAAGAACACCAAACTCAGCAACTGATGGCAGACCAGGATAGCGTACAGCACAAGAAACACTTCTTGAGTAATAGCATCTCACATATTCCATGAGCATAGCTTGTATCCTATACTGAACAGGAAAGTATGAGACCTTAACTGTTATCTGTGTCACCTCAGGATGGTCTAGCTAAACTTGCTGAATGACCTTCATTGTAATGGTTCACACAAGACGTTACATCATTACATTTTCTTAGCAAGGACAAACTTCAAACACCTTGGTCAATGAGGAAGAACAGCGACTCCTACATGGGGGTTCAAAGAAAGAGAGGCAGAGCATGTTATAGTCCAAAACATCTTACAATCTTTTCTTGTAGCATCCCCCATATCAAGAAGAGCTGGCAGGTGCATGTGGCCCTTTATGGTGAGAAACAGGTCCTGGGGCATCCTAGAAAGGAAAGCCATACTACAGCATGGCAAAATAAATAGCTGCATAAATCTTAAGAAAATGTCTTAGTGCATTGTGCAAAATCAACATATTTTCTAGCTCAAACTTCTGGCACTTTTACAAAAAAACCTGTTGTTTTCCTTGTCTTTTAAAAAGGGCTGTGATCTGACCCACTTCTATGGCTTCAGGTCATAGCTACCATTTCATCCACACCTTTATCAAATGAAAAGCCATAGGTTCTCCTTTAGCCTGAGCATACTCAGCAGTATCTTCCTCTTTCAACAGGAGGCAATTTAAGTCATTCTCTTGTAATGTTCTTTAGTGTTAGTCTGCACCACATAGAACTGATTTCAGTTTATGCATTTTACACATTTAACAATTATGCAGAAGAGTTGCTTTATGCCACAGTCAAGATCCACACAGCCCTGGGCAATGGCAAGCCTCATTTTTAGGGAGCTGAGTAAGGAAAGAAAGAACAAGCTAGGTGATACTTCCCCGGCTGATCTTAGTTTTCAACAAATTGTCATGCAGGACACCAGAGGCAGAAGCTGTACCTTTTTATTTAATAGTCTTTGAAGGCTTTTTTCATCTTTCATGAATTTATTTAATCACTTATTAAAACTATCTGAGCCCCTAGCAACCAAAAGACTCTGCAACAGCAATGGCACATGTAATTATGGGCCATGTGAAAAAGTACCTCCTTTAGTTTAAGACTTTTCCCTTATTTTCAGTTGATACCTCCTCTTCCAAGTTTGTCAGGGAAAACAGCAGACGTGCCTAATATGAACAACCTTCCCACTAACAGCTTATTTACTACAGCTCTGTCTCCTCATGAAAAGTATGCTGGTTCCCTTCATCATCAAGAATTAGTGGTGCCAGACATCTGTTACCTTCTACTTGCCATTGCTGGATTTTGCACTGTTAAAAAGTTAAAACTTCCAGTCATTTCTGGTCACTGGAGACAGCAATTTCAAAAGAATAAGCATATTGCTGCCTCAAAATCCAATAAAGGAATGTATAAATTTTATCAAGAACTCATAAAACAAAAGTATGTTATTCCCAACTTGGGGGAAAAAAAGAAAAAGCTATTTTCTAAATATTCTGTGGAAAATGCAACAAGAAAATGATTCCCATCACTATTAATGGGGACAGCTGGGATTTATAGCGGTACTTTGAAAACAAACAACTTTACTCAAAATAGTGCCAGATTGCTCCACAAGTTTTATGCCTGTCTGCATCTGTCCTGTTGCATCATTTTTGCTCTCTTGATAAAGCACATGCATCAATAGAAATATCAGTTACTGTGCAACAAAGACAACAAATACAGACTTAAAGTAATCCTGATAGCAGTCTTAACAAATAACACACAGTCTCCAATCCATTCTTATTTAAAGAACCCTTTTCGACAACAACCAAGTGAAGATCAACATTAGAGACTAAGTTTGCATGCAAAGCAATCAGTGAAAATTAAGATTTTTTGCACTAGTTTTATAGTGTTAGAATTACTGAAATTTATATCACTCACAACTGAGAAAATATTTTCAGGAGAAACGTAACCTTTGTTTTGAACTGTTTCTTTAGCTGACGTAAGAATGTAATTAACGTAACCTTTGTTTTGAACTGTTTCTTTAGCTGACGTAAGAATGTAATTAAATAATTTAATTAAAATAAAAATTTGACCTAGTCAAATAGGACTAGGTCACTATTCAATCAGTTCAACAGATGAAAACCAAAATTTCAATTCTTTTCCAAGGTACTAACCTTGCAAAACTACATACACAGCCTTAGTTCTCTGTTTTGTAAGACTCCCATCGCATTAAAGCGAGTTAAACATGGAATAGTCTTTGCAGCATTGGAGCCTTACATCCCACACTTATTTTGCATGCACACAATGCTAACTCAACAGGGGTTCTGGATCCTTGGCTGGGTGCATTTAAGAAGCTACTGTCACAGTTAATTAAAGATCAAGCTCAGATACTCAAGCAAAACATCCCGAAAAGGATTTTTAAATAGCTTAGAGTTGGAAATGAAGTAAGTAAAGCTGTCCAACAAGACAGGCTAGTTAAGGCTACCCAAGAAAGCATATGCACACAAGGAAGACATGCTTGTTAGAATCAAGATCTCCATTCACCCACTTTTTTCCTCTCCTTCCCTGCCACCACCCTATTAATCCAAATGCAGGGCCATAAATTTTGATCTAGAGGCAGTTCTGAAAAACTTCTTCCAAACTCAATTATTTTTTGGTGTTGTATCTGTGCAAATAGTCTATGAAAAAATGAGCTGTTTTATCCTATGCTTTATGTAGACTAATATAGATCTGACCTTTTGTCCACAAAACAGATTTCTCTGTAATATTACAGTTTGGGTCTGACTGATGATCACCTAACTACATATGTAATTTTCCTTTTAGTTGTAAGTCTTTGCCTGTTGCTCCCACTCAGCATGCACTGAGATTAATATTTTTTCAAAGCAAGATTACATTTTCAGAAAATATATGCTGACATCTGGGAGGGTTTATATTATTTTATAAAGACTGATGAAGCAACAACCTCCATCTTTTGAGTTCTGACCACCATTGACATTAGGCACTTAGGGAATTTAACCTATCAGTTAGGTTGGTAAAGAGACCACGTGCACACTATGCTGATAATACCATTGCCAATTAATGTCTGGGACCATAGGTCTCAAAGCTAGTTTCCATCCTGCCTAAAATTACCTTTGTTCCAACAGAACTAGAGATTAAGAGAAAGAAACTTCGATCTGAATGCCTTCTAATAAAAGAAAGGTCAGAGCACATTGGGTGAATTACAACTTGTTAAAATACCAAAACCAAGTAACTGTTTGAAAAGGATGAATGCCCTGATCAAAGGCTTCCCCAGCTCAGACCTTGGAAAAGCAAAAATTATCTGCTCTGTTCCCTTAACCTCCGTGACCCCAGTTGGAATACTGCTTTCTTACTTGAGTATGTGTATGAAGGAAAAAGGTGGTCATTATTTGGGAATTTGGAATTCCCAACAAAAATACATACTAATGTCTCTAAAACTAAGTCAGCAAAGCTGGTAGATTTTTATCCAGACTTGAGTGGTGCTCAAAGAAGGTGGCTTCAATTTTATCTTACATAAGGGAATGTGAATGATGAGTTTAAAAATACCTCCCAAGGGCTTATTCATTCTGAATTAGATTTGACAGGGCTCACACTGACTACAAAGTTCACACAGATAACACACAAAACTGTTTGAAATTATAACAAGCATTTAATATGCTGAGTTAGAACAAACGGAACTTCTGCAACAAAATATTGCAAATATGTGATCTCATAACTTAGAGAGCCCTGATGTTTTAGGTAGCAACTTTTTCCTGCATTACTGCATGTGCTTGCCTGGTAAAACATAGTCCTTTTGCATGCAGCTGATATTTCTAGACTGTGTAGCTAAAATACACACCATTCCTATGGCTTGATTTTAATCAGGAAACATGGAACCAAATTTCAGGCAAAGCTTGCTTGCTTGCTCTGAATTGGTCATCTCTAATTTTTTTGTTGTAGAAACTCACTCTTTTCCATTTACATAATACTTGGCTCCCAATTCTTCTCCTCACACACTCTTAACAAACAAAATTGTGAACCATTCAGAAGTAGTTGCATATTTGTAATAAATGCACTGCAAAACCACCTTGCACTCTAAAACTGGGTTCTACACTAACGTACAAGCCAATAATTTAATTTGTGCTAAAAAGAAACTGCTTTGAGTTATTCTCTGAACACATACATGCATGCACATGCATACAGACCTTCATATATATTCCTAACAGATTGCTTGATGTTTTGGTGACCTTTTATTTATTTCCAGCTGTGGGATGCACATACCAATTGATTCTCAACTCTGATGGATTTATCAGAACTCCATATCTAATTTTGCCAATAAACAAACATACAATCATTCTATTCAAAATGAAGTATTACATCTAGGTACACAGATTAATCTAATTAACCATACTCTTCCAACTGTATAGCCAAGAGGCAAGGAATATATCCTTCCCAATACCGTTTTGTAGATCACTGTCTTAGTTAATATCAGCAGCAAGTAAAACATGCAAGATTACAAACAGTGAATCTTAATGCATTCTGAGGTAACGATTACCTTTGGATTAAAGTATCTGCAGGACTGGGGCTGTGAGCCTCCAAACAACGCAATGCGATAATCATGTTTTTTTCTTCTTGGCCGCGTACCTTCCAGTAACTCTTCTCTGTCTTCCGGGGAAAGCAGATGGTATCGCATCCCACCTGGAAGGAAGACAAACTATTGCAGGTCCAGTGTAGCTCACACATGGAAGAGGATGTTTCAGAGGCAGGGATGGAGGGGGAGAGGGAAGGGAAGCAAAAGGGGAAACCAAGTTTCTATGCTACACCTATAAAGTTTTCATTTAAAAGGGAAAAATGCACAGCAGCACATGAGGATGGGAGCACACATCCAGATTACACCCTATTTTAAATTGTCTGTTCCATGTGAAAACAGGACATGGATATCGATTCATGGTGTATACCAGTTTACCAATCGGCTCATTTAGCCAACATTAACAAGCAACTAAGTTTGTTGCATTGAAACAGGTAAAAGGAACCAAACCCAAAGAAAAGGAACAGCAGAACTGGGAGCCTAAAGGGGACAATGCTAACATTAAAAGAAGGGACTTGAATGCAATGAGTCGTCAACCATGTCTGCCTCCCCATCCCCCAGCTTCTGATTAATAAGGAAGGCATCTGTAGCACATTGTACCTCACAAAACCCCCTGACTTTGTTCTTAGCTTGACAGTGCAAAATATTAGTTACAATTGCTTTAAGAAAATAAGCAATCTCCTAAGAAACACTCCAAAAACCGCAAAAATATTAGTGACATTAGAAGCCACTAAAACCAGGCAAACAAAAATCCTTATTTCTTAAACAATGCATCCAACTCCATGTCACACAAGAAGTATGACTGAGATGTCAATGGTCAGCAAATACTTACCAACATATAGGTTCATTTGCATCTTGCTCATTGACTGAAAGAAAACAGTTGCATACCGTTTTTTACATCTTCACTAAACTGAAGCCAACTAGTTAACTGCTACCAAAATGAAAAAATTTCCTTCCAGAATATTTATTAACATCTACGCTCTTCTTTCTTACATGACAAAATTTCACAAATGGTGTCTATTAACAAAAGTGAAGCTTGTTCCCCACCTCATCTGCACCTTGAGAATGCAACTGTCTGTAGGCTCAGACAGCATATATTAGAAATGAAAATAGCGCAACATATGCTTAACATTCTCATTTGCTTAGGGAAGCTTTGTAATATTAATTTTTTTTTTTCATAAAATATTTATTTTACTAATTCATATATGAACAATACTGAAGTTATGAGCCTGTCCCAAAGGCACACTAATGCTTCCAATTACCCTAACGACTCATTGACAAAACTCATCATAGAGTTCATGTTGACATGAACTTGGAGAAAGAAAAGAAAGTCACACTCTGTTACATAAACTGGGTTTTATTTACATGGTAATCTGCTAATCCAACTTCAACTAAATGCAGCATCCTAAAGGGAACACAGTCAGATTAATTTAATGTGAAAATTTTGTCAGAGCATTTTAAAGCAAACAATTTTCAAAAATTCCACAGCATTTTTTTTAATTAGCCAGAAAATTAAAGATTTCAGCCAGAGGTCAACTTACTGATCACCATTTTAAGGCATTCTGGGTTATCCTGAATAAGTGGTTCAGCCTGAACAGTTTTACTTAAGAAGTTCTTAGATATAAGAGGAAACCGGACTTTAGCAAGAATATCAACCATGTACGGCTGGCGATTTGGCTCGTCATACTTCAGCCATCTGACTGCTGCATCATAGACCTGAAACAAGAGAGAAGGAAAGAAAAGGACAAGGTATATCACCACACAGTAAGACAAATAACAAAACCTTAAAGCTCCAGATTGATTCTTCTGCCTGTTGGAGGTTAACTTACATTAACATACTAACAGTTCAGTATGTGGGGATCCATCACCGTATTCCAAAAAAACCCAACAAACCAAAAAACCCAACCAACCCCAACAAAACCAACCAACAGAAAAGACAATGCTCAGACATGAAATATAACAAATGCACAATCACAGAATAAAACCCATCTACAAACTTTAAAAAAAACCCAAACCACTACTTCTGTTATTTAGCCTTTTTAAAATTTTTCCTCCAAATGCGAAGCACCAACGTGCAATTCACATCAATGCAGGTAACCCCTGTACCAGGTTAAGACTAATATGCTTTGAGTGCCACCTCACAAACACAGGTAATTTCAACAGAAATGTTGAAGCTCCTACTTGATGCAGTCTCCTGAGCTGACAAACTGCTTCTTTTAACAAATCATAGTGTTGAGGATCCAAATATACCGCTGTGGTGTCTTAGGGGGATCATTTAAATTAATGTTTTAAGCTGCAGACTGCCATAAATTTACCATTCAGAGAGCCTCCTCTCTATCGCCCCTTCACTGGCAAAGATAATGGGTTTTCTTAGGAGGGAGGGAGGACAGAACAGGGAAGGTAACCAAGAAGTTTGCTCTATTTATTATTGTTCTCTGGGTCAGGAAGGAATGAAATTAAAAACTAATATCACCTATGTACTAAGATATTTCCATGCTGCTCTCAGACATAGCAAGCTTATCTACTATGCTGCCAGTTCAGAGTCAGCACTAACTTCATTAGGAGTGATACCAACAGTCAAAACCTCCTCCTGTAGCTGAAAATGATCACAGTTACCAGCAGTGAGGGACTGAGATATATGTGGAAAGACATTTAATGGCAGCATTATTCAGAAGGACTGCTAAACCACCTCAGCTATAATCCTGCAAAACGACCAGGGAGCAAGGGAGAGTAAAGAAATAAAAGAAATATTTAAGGCTCAATATTCCATCAGCTAAGGAAATTCAACAGAATGACTGGGACAGGAACACTGTATCCCTTTATCAACACAAACATTACTTGCATACAGGAAAAGTAGGACAGCTAGTAATTAAAACTACTTTCCTTTTTTTTGCTAAAGGTAAATATGATTTACACAAATACAGAAGTCAGAGTATAACATCAAGTTTCTAGCAGTACTAAGAAATAAGATTCCTGTAGTATCACTAGCACACTTTTGCAGTTTCATACTGCACCCTGCCACTTTCCTAAAGGAATTTTAATGATGCCAAGCTGCCTATACAAGATTTCTACCACTACTGCCAAGCTAAAGCATGCCATCCTACCATACCAATACAGCTTCAAGAATGTAAATTCCAAGGCGTCATTTTGGCTGCAAGCCAAACAACACCTCCAGCTTTGAGGATGTTACCCTGTGACCTGCACTTTTCCTAGCACGTGGCAAGAATGTTGAACTGTGATGTAACTCTTTTATACTTGTAACTAGCCAACTATCATATTCAATCACCTGATATTATCCCCTATTCTTAGTAATTCTTACTTTTAGTAAAGCTTTTTACTGCAACAGATACATTGAAAAAAATGCATTAATTCTGTAAAAACTGAACTTCACAGTCAGGAAAACATCCGTTTCTATCTAAGCGGATACACATGCCTTCTTGGCTATGACATCCCTCTGCTGCACTCCAAATGTTTAAGTCTACTCATGATGACACCCAAGCAAACTTAAATCATCTAGTTCAAGCATCAGAACAGCACAGCTAGAAATACAAGATTTCAGTTTGTTTTCAACAGATTTGCCCAAGAAGCTACAAGAAGTACCCAGCAGCTACAACCATCCTGCGATCACCTCTTTGGGCTGCAGTGCAGACAGACCTGTACTCTTCCTATTTCCCTGCAGCAGGAAGAACAAGGTGGCAAACAAGCATTCAGGGCTGTGCTATAAGCTGAGTCAAGCTTTCCAAATGAGACAGCTGTGACTATAATTTCTACCACAGGTTACAATTTTTAATTGAAACTCTAGGCTCCTTTCAGGCACCTAAACTTTTTTTGCATCCACTCCCTAAATAAGGGCCTTCCATCAATCCATCACTGTCAATGCATCTAGCTTTCAGTGTTTTGTTCATCTTGCTTCCAAGTCCCTCAGATCCCCAAGCTTAACTTGTGTATGCTACAATACTACATGCTTCCAACAGGAGCAACTGCTCTCTGAAATGGGCAGAGACATGCAGCCATTAAGGTGCAGTTTGCTTACCACTGTGAAGTAGTTTGCTTTCACCAATAGCACATGAACCCCAATCTGGGAGCAACTGCTGTAATACCTCAAACTTAATCCAGCTCACATACTATGGAATCAGAAGCCTTATAGCTATCTCAATACAGGAAACTGTTTTGCTTACTCCCTTTATGACTTTCTTTCCAGTTTACCAAAACAACACATATAATAGCCACACTTGAAACGTAGATATTCATTAAGGTTTGGTTTTGATCAAGCTAGGATGCACCTTTTATTCTACAATTTAACAAATAATATGTACATCACATACTGTAGGAACATCAGAAGTGGGATACTTTAAACAAGTTCTTAATTAAAAAAAGAAAGCAAAGTTCAATGCTCTTAGGTGGTATGAAACAGGGATCTCACCTGGTCTTCTGCCCTCACTGTCAATGTATCTTGGTTCAAGAGGTGTGTCACACGCTTAACGTCAAGCTGAAGAAATTCATCTGTCTTGTAAACTTCAGTGAAATGCTGATGGATAAAATCATCTGCAGTGGCTTTCAGTTCTGGACAGTCTAGGCATTCTGCTAACACACTTATACCTATGAAGGAAAAATGGAAGAAAAAAAACCAACTTTCAAACTTGAAATGCAATTACCTTTAATATATAAAAATAGAATAAAATTACTGTAGTTTCAGTGATACTTGCAGCCCCCGTTTAATATTAGTTGACATGCTTTTTCTTTCTTCCTTTAAAATACATGCTGTTGTAACTCATCTGCAACTCAGGACAAACTAATAAAGCACAAACTGCTGATCCCTGTCCTTACCAAACTAATCGGAGAGTCAGACCTGCAGCATTTCCTGCATAACTACCTCTCCAGCACTATTTCTCTCCCCATGATGAAGCAGGTAACAGTACCTTAACCATGTCTGAGCCTTATCACAGTAACAAAGTCTAACCAGAACAGCTTTAGAAACTGGATCCAGGTTTTATGACCTCCCCTGACTTGCTCATGCAGCAGCAGTCACCAACCAAGCCAAATTTCCTTCCAGAGTCACAGTGAACTGGAACTTTTCTATACAAGTCAAGCTGATGCTGCTGCAAGGGCAGAAGGTTGGCATCAAGATATAAATAGCAACTGCTACCAAGAGGCACTGTTTCCAACATTCCCATTAGAAACCAAGCAAGCAGAGAGCTTTTCAGCAGCAACTTTTGCTCATCATGCTATGTCTTCCTCCTGTGGAAGAGATGGGCAGTGGGGCAGAAGCAACTCACCAGCCCATGGGCTGCAACTAGCCTAAGCCGCTCTAAGTAGTAAAATGCAAACTAGAAAGATAAAATCTGAGTGTATGACCTCTTGATAAAATTTCAAGAGATTCAGAATAAGCTGTGGTTTCTCTCAAATTCACTGGGTTTTTTAATGAACTGGGGACTTGCCTATGAGTCTGCACAGAACACATTTTAAGTTGTAAGCAATGCCTTGAGGAAAAATTGATTTAATCTTTATCGCCCTTTTTGCTATAAATTAGGAACAAAGTATGCAAGTGTTAAGAGAGCATAATTAATTTTCTAGTTAACAAAAACCACAAAAGAAGGAATATGACTCAAAGTAAGTGTACGTGGCATTTTTCTTAGAAGGCAATGTCTTCCTTCCAGCAGTTGTTTCGGAGCCACAGCTGTCCTGCACTGAAGTGTCAGTTAAATCATTATCATTCAGATATACAAATGTGTTGCAGTGTTTATATTACAAACATGTGTAACGTGATTGAGATGTTACTAGGAGAATTACATGACAAATGTCAATAAGAAACTCTATAAACAAAATTAATCAGAGATTAAAGTGCACCAAATCTTAAGCATCAACAAGCATTTAGTTCTTTTTGTTGCTGACCTTTTCTGTGACATCGAGTTCACATTAAAGCTACAAAACATTAAATATCAAACCTGCCCAGATGACATTCATGGATTTCAGTTAAAATGAGGAGCAACTAAAACCAAAAGTAACCTCAACTTACCCTTTTAGAAGATATGCTCATTTTCTAGAAATTACAATTGTGTCAAATTTTGTCTCCAAGTACAGTAACAGCAACTGAAAGCCTTACCTTACTAAACAGATGAGGTTTTGTAACAAACAGGAAGCTCCAGAGTGCTGCCAAACTGGGATTAGACCTAGCACAGTGGATCCTGATACTATCAAAGACAACTGCCAGATTGTTTTGTCTATGGCAAGGGACAACAATTCGGATTCAGAGCAAAATTATTTTTATGTGCTTGGATTTAACCAGATATTTGTCTTTTAGAAAACACTATTTCTCAGGAACAGCAAAGTTAAAAAATAAAAAGTAAGTTTAAGTTTGCATTTCTCTTACCAAGACAATTGGAAGCATCAACTTGTTCCTTTAAAAAGTCCACACACATTTTTTTCACAGGTTCAATTTGATATTGGTTTGCTGCATCTAGTAAAGACTGGACATTATTGCTGTTAACTGAGATTCTGCAAAACATAAGGTATAAAATTAACATCACTAAAATTACCTACCTTGTTGTAAAAAAAATTATACCGATTCACATAAATGGCAAAATTATTTCCCTGCTATTTGAGAAATAATCTTTCACACATGGTCCGAAGACACAACCTGCATTCATGATCTTTTCAAATTGCTTTCATTTGCTCTACTTTACTGAGGAAGGGCAAAGAGTACAGAGTCCTGGATTCTGAAGAATAAGCCTTTAAGACAGGCCCTCTGCAGTACCGTACTACTGCTTTGACTTGTGTGATTTGCCACTTCCAAAAAACAGAAAACGAATAGAACCTTTTTTTTTTTTGACAGTCTCCTCCTCACAAACAGGCATCAGCAAACTCTGTCTAAACTCACTGTCAAGACTGCTCTGGCTGATTTGGCCGGAGTACACAAGCAGAACAACCAGACAAGCAGTGCTTCAAGAGAAGCTACAGAGCCTGCAGACAAGGCAACCATACAGCTGGGATGCTGACACTGACCATCTCTCACCACTGATGAAATATACAAGATTCCTCTCAAAGAAAGGAGAAAACCTTCCTAAGGAGAGTTAATCCCATTAGTACACAGATCAAAGGCCTGCCATCTATTGTTCATGAGAGCTGATTAAGAAGTACTGCTTACAATCCTACTCATCTGCACAAGTTGTTTAAAAAAACCCCACAAACACATGGACAACCTGAGATAGGAGGGAAATGCTGTTCACAGAACAGTTATCTACCCTGCCTGTCCCCAGATGAAGGTATAACTCCTGGAAATGGTTCTGTAGGATAGCTACCATGACCATAAAAAGAAACCCTGCTGATATCAGTAGGAGCCTGAATTTCAGAAGAGCGGGAAATACCATTCGACTCCAAACACTGAAGTCAAAAGCTTAAAGTACTTTGAATTGCTTTCTGGAGACAACTACCACTCTTTAGTCTGTAAAGCTTCCTACTGATTAAATAAAAAGGAAACGGAAAGAAGGATAGAAGGTCTAGTCACATCAGGCTTTAAGCAAAGAACTGTAATGTAATAAAACTGATGAATCATAAAAGCATTATTTTAAGAATTTATCCTTTACAATTGGCAGGCTTCCTAGAAAAAGTGTCAGCTTTAAATAATTACCTTGCAGTATAAGCAAACTCCACAAGCTGTTCAATAATGTCAGGTTCTGCATCTTTTAGCTCCACTTCAAAGGACTTTGATTCAAGCATATTTGCTGCAAATAGATTAAAAGACAAACCACATCAATAAGCCACTAGTTATTGTGCATTCTGCACACAGTAGAAAATAAAGTCATTATACAAAATAGGAACCTGTTAAAAACTGCATACAGTTAATTGTTGTTTTCCCAGGATTACTAATGCAAGTCAGGAAAAAAAGGAGGTAGTGGGACAAACAAGATAATACAAGCATGTGCATACACCAGTTATGTAAATTATGATAAACTGTATTAAAGAAAAAAGGTCACAGATTCTGTTGACTGGAGTGCAAACTGCCAAGTTGGCTTTTGACAGTGCAGTGTGTGCTTCCTGTTTCTGGTAATGCTATTTCCACACTCAAGTTGATAACAACAGAGACAGCTCCCAACTCCTCACATCCAGGCACAGCTCTGTAAGTTTGCCCACAGACAGTTACAAGCTGACCACTGGAAGCCACAGTTATTTTATTTCTACTCAACTTTAATGTGTGTTTTATAGCACAGTAATTTTACAACTCATGGGTAAGGGATATAACAGTAAGATAGACACTACATAACTGAATTTGTAAAGATGCATAAATACAAGAATATTTAAACTTCTCACAGCCCATTTTATATGTGGAAGAGTCTAATTGTGGGAAGCAACAGGGCAGACAAATTCTGTCATGGGAATAAAAACTCCCAATTTTCAAGTTAAGGAAGGGAGACTAAGAGAGCTTACATATGAATTAACACTTGACTTGATCAAGAGTTAAAGGGAAATTGAGGGGAAGGATGAAGGGAGATGAATGGAAGCAGGATACAAAATGAGGAAATCTTCACTTACGCTCATCATTTAAATTAATCACTTTCATAAACAACATGTCACCCACAAGTCTAACAGAATATCACCACAAAAACTTATATTTTTCAAACAATTTTGAAAAGACTTACTAGTAAACATTAAGTTAAAAAAATGACTGGCTGAAGCAAGCACAACACGGTGAGCTGGGATCTTTCTTTCTTGAACCATAAGAACGACATCACATAGCGTTTTCTAAATCAGAGGAAAAAACAGACAAACAAAAAAACCACAAGATCAGCATTTTCAAAAATATTTTTTAAAGTATTTCTTTAAAAACAGCTTGTGGAAATTCATTGCTTTTCTTAATCCACACACCTCAAGAGTATTATGTAATAAAACTATTTTCTGAAACTCAAAGTTAAGTTTAGTAACCTGGAGAACTAGCAAAGTTTACTCATGAACTTGTACCTTAAGGATGGTCACAAATAACATATGAACTCTGTTTAAGTTTTTCCTGTGGCATTTAGATCAACCTGCAATAACGTAGGCTCTGTAGCACCTAGCAGAGGTTGCATTTACATCGCACCCTTTTCATCCATCAGTGGCTCTCTTCTCTACTCAGCTGTTGATTTCCAGAAGAACCTTGTTAAAAACCTCCTGTCTGAAGACTGCCATCATATTGCCCTACCAGAGTGAAAGTGATAAACAAGTTCAAAGCATTCAATGGAACATTTTTAAGAAAATGTATCCCAAAAATGGATCATTCTGTGGATTTGACTGGTCACACCTGATGAGCAACTAGCTTCCAGACCAAAAAAAAAAAAGTATTTTTACTTCTTATTTGTTTCCTATATGTATATAAGCAGTTAGTTTCTCCCCTACATGTGAACCATCAAGCACTAGAAGGAGAAGTAAAGTGACAGAACTTATAAAAGTTGCTAGGTGACAAGACAGGAGAGTAAGGGATTGAGGTAAAAATAAACAATTTTAATAGATTCTCAAATGGTATCCTTTCTAATACCATATTGGCTGAAATTAATGCACACCATACTACAGTCAGTTACAACATTCTCTTTATTAAGAAAGAAGAATTGAGGAGCACTGCTTCCTAGAAACAGGAATTCGTTTTTTACTACTACCTTAAGTTCATGGAACTTCTTTCAGAAACACCTACTTACATCCATCCTAATACTAATCCCAAGAAAGAGCATTTCTACTGTGGGAAGTATATACTTGCTTAGAACAGTGCGAGAATGTTTTCCACATACAGACAATACTACTTAACAAGGCTGATAATCCATATATGCAGACCTTTCAAATAAGCATATTTTTCAGTTTCTTGAAGGAAAGAACACTCAGAAGTCTGTGTTGGGTAAAATATAAATAATATTTTTAAAAGTGGATTATTTGGAAGTTAGATGGAGGGGTGACATACAGCTTCCTTTGTACATCGGTAGCTTTAAGCCATTTAGGACTGAAGCAATGAAAAAATACACCATTCAAGAAAAGTTTCAGAGGAAATCCTTTAAAGCTCCAATTCCTAGCACATCTGGTTCAAGTGCTGGAAACTAACAGTACAAGGTACCATAAAATCCCGCAGCCAAGCTTTGCTAAGACTTGCAACTGTTGCTTGAACTCTGCGCTGCATTTGTAAGATACATTTAGTGCCTCAGCTCAGCATCTGAAGCACCTCAGATATTCTAAGGCCTCTCCGGGTATGGGAAGAAATATTTGTCAACCAGAACAGACCATTGTTTTCATTTCTTTCCCTGGGATGTTTCTGGGTGTGACTCTTTCACTTCAACCAATGCTCTTCTGAGGGTCAGCCTCACCTCCATCCCTGGGAAGGCGATGGAACGACTTATCCTTAGTGCCATCTCAAGGCATATCAAGGATAAGCGGGTCATTAGGGGCAGTCACCATGGCTTCACCAAGGGGAAGTCGTGCTTGACCAACCTTGTAGACTCTTATAAAGACATAACCAGGTGGCTAGATGACAGTAGAGCAGTGGATGTGGTCTATCTTGATTTCAGTAAGGCATTTGGCACGGTCTCCCACAGCATCCTCGCTGATAAATTGAGGAAGTGTGGACTGGATGATCAGGCAGTGAGATGGACTGTGAACTGGCTGGTGGGAAGAAGCCAGAGAGTGGTGGTCAATGGGGCAGAGTCTAGTTGGAGATCTGTGTCTAGTAGAGTCCCTCAAGGGTCGGTACTGGGACCAGTATTGTTACTGATATGTTAGAATTAATTAATAGTTTATGATTAGTTTTTATTTTAATAGTATAAGATTATAAGAAATATTTCAATGAAAAGTATGCTTGCACAGCAACCAAATGCTACTATGAAATCCCTGGACAGCCCCGTACCAAGGCTGAAGGGATTGGTCAAAAACATTTGGTAGGAACCATAACTTAGGTAACAAGTACAAGTTGATCTGTAAACTGATTTATGATACTTATATAGAAAACTAGAAGAATACATGTAGCTGTCAAGATCTGGATTAATGAGAATGGGGAGACAATGGGAAGAGAAGCCTACTGTAACAGTTTATAGGTGCCTGCCAAGAAACCGTGTCCTTAAGCAAAAGGTAATTCTGGCAGGGGGAGATCGCGACCACCGATACACGGGTCGCCCACCCATTTGACACCCCAGACTCATTTCCAGATGATTCTAACAGTTATTGTGCAGAATCGGAAATAGGAGGAGAATATGCTGATGATTTCTTGGAAATAACATGTTTATGTACGGGTACTTAATGAATACGTATGAGTAAGCTCTATATAAGATGTCTGATTTTGGGGCATGGTGTGCGTTGATCGTGAGAGAACTCACTCGCGCACCCGGCCGTTAATAAAGAAGTGTCTGCTTCTCCACATCACACTGGTGTTGATAAGTTTCTTATTCCGGACTTTCGGTAACAGTATCATTCAATATATTCACCACTGGCCTGGATGAGGGAACAGAGTGCACTGTCAGCAAGTTTGCTGATGACACAAAGCTGGGAGGAGTGGCTGACACGCCACGCTGTGCTACCATTCAGAGAGACCTGGACAGGCTGGAGAGCTGAGCGGTGAAAAACTTAATGAAACATAATAAGGGCAAGTGTAGGGTGTTGCACCTGGGCAGGAACAACCCCAGGTTCCAGTATAGGTTGGGGAATGATCTACTAGAGAGCAGCGTAGAGGAAAGGGATCTGGGAGTCCTGGTGGACAGCAGGATGGCCATGAGCCAGCACTGTGCCCTTGTGGCCAGGAAGGCAAATGGCATCCTGGGGTGCATTAGGAGGGGTGTGGTCAGTAGGTCGAGAGAGGTTCTCCTCCCCCTCTATTCTGCCCTGGTGAGGCTGCATCTGGCCTCTTTCGAGGTCACTTCCAATCCCTAACATTCTGTGATTCTGTGTGATTTCTGCACTTCTTTCCAGAAGGACCCACTGATGTCACTGAGTCACCTCAATGAGGCAACAGATGATGAGTTACATCAACCAAAGGACACACCCGAGTGTGAGTTTGCATTAGGGCGCTTTGCTTTCAAGTAACAGGTTCAGCAACACCTTGCAATGCTGTCCCAGCTTCATTCTCAAGTACTTTATTCTTGGCTGACCTCCACTCAGCTGCAAAGTTGCAACAAAGGGTTTATGCACATGCTGTCAAATAGCTCTGTAAAACCCACAGAGATATGGGCTGTCATACATTGAAGACGAGCAAGAAGTCCTCTAATGCACTAAGCATACTTGCCTGCAACACCTTACCAGTACTAACCACAAGTATGTCCACAGTTTACTCTAAAATCATGGAGGCAGCTTCTAGATCCCAGCTCACAGAAAACAGCCTCTAAAATTAGGTGTACTTTCCAATTGGCCCATTTCCCAACAGCATTAAACTAATGCATTTATATAGCTAGTGCTCCACATGCATGTTGCTATTTCCATCACAAGAAATTTTTAACTCATATCATATTTAGGTTTTATAACCACAGCATAGCCCTTGACTTACCAAAATACAAGAAAGAGCTGCCTATAAATCCTCTTAAACTTCAGCACACCTATCAGCTCAGGTAGTACATTTTCCTCTGGCACCAGCTGACTTCCTAATTTTATCCTACATAATCACATCTCCCCCTGCCCTTCAGTAATAGTTAACCTCCTCTTACAAACAGCTCCTAAAAGGAGCATGAGTGGCATGAACCACACAAGAATTTCTGGAGTGGTCAGCATTGGGTGGGATATGCAAAGCCACCATCTGAGGTCAGATTAGAAATTCCCAGGAAACTGACAGCAGTCAAAATTCAGGAGTTGCACCTCCCCACACATAACAGATTTTGAAATTTGAATGACAAGCACACACTGATTTCACAGCATTTAATCCTGATCCTACCTCTCCCTGTTTAGAGTAACTCAGAACTAGCACTCTGCTGTACTGAAAGATGACACAGAGCAATGTGATGCCACGTCCTGGACATGGTAAAGCGCTGTGATTTTCCTGTGCTCGGGGCTGTACATACATCTAAGAGAGGGCAATATTTCCTCTATCAATTTGCAAAGCACAATACCATCTGGCATCTCCTTGTCAGCAATGACAGGGATATGAGCTAAACAGCTATGAGCTGAGCTATGAACTCAGCTACAACTTGGAATATATTTACCCAATCAGAACAGAAAGAAAGCCTACACTGAAAAAGCAGATCACAGGCTTTAAGCCTCAACTCCTCTACTTTAAGTCACTGAAATCAATTTGATTTTTCATACACAAGAGCTTAGTTGCATGAAAAAGCTTATGTAGACAACACAAGATGTGTATTAGTGAAAGAATTCTTCAGGGCTGAAGTGCTGGAGAAAAGCAGAATCGACACTCTGATATCACTTTCTAGGCCAGGACCCAGACAGCTGATGAACATTGTTGCTAAAGGCCAGACTTAGCCTTTGCAGGACTAACGCTGGGAGACAAGCAGCTAAACCCTAGAAGATACAACACATGACAGTGCCAAGTATGAAGCCCCCAGGTGCTCCTGAACAGCTGGCTGCAGAGTTGGCTTCTGCCTCTGCATCATTGTTTTTAAATGAGCCACAGTAGCACAATCAAACCAGCTCCTCCTCTGAGGAGGAAGATTTATTCATAAGCTGGGAGTTACTTCTGCTCTTTTACCAGAAGTCTCAGCTTTTTAAGGGAGGGGAAATAAATAAATGAATAAATAGACATTTCTTTCAGTTTGGACAGCTCAACTGAAATCCACCCGTATAATCATAATTTTGGTTACCACTCTTGCTCTATTTGTAAACAGAAGAGTCACCTTTAATAATCATTGGACTATTAAGCTAGGAATCTGACCTGCCAAAAAGGTCAGAATTTGTAAAGATGAAGCCACCAGCCCCGTTGTACTGCCGCTGGCTTCTTAGTGAGATGGCCAGATGTATTCAGTGTGAAGCACAAGAAACACCACCAGCGAAACCAAACCGTGGTTCCAGTCATCCCTCTCCTCCTGCTGCAGCTTCGCTATACCGATGCTGTTCACTGGGGTACAGCCAGGCTGTTCAGAGAAGAGCTCCTGGCTAAAGTTCAGCAGCAGCAGCAGCACCTTTTGACTCCCCTCGGGTTTCTGTTGGAACAGGGCTGCGTGGACACACCAAATGGAAGCGCTCAGCAACCAGTTCGGGTTTAACTTCGGCCCTAACTATGGGGCAGAACTACCATCGGCAAGCTGTGGTTAGACCCCAGAGCACCGTGTCTCCTGCCTCCAGCACCGCCCATAGGCCGGACTCGTTACGCGGGCTGTGTCGGCGGACGGCAACGTCCCGGGGTTACCGCTCCCCCCGCCCGAGGCCACCGGAGAGGCTCGCGGGCTCAGCGTTCCGCCGTGCCCCGGCGGTACCGGCCTCCCAGGCTCTGGCTGCGGCCGTTCGCAGAGGACGGACAGCCCGAGCCAGCCCTCACTCGGGAGGCGGGCTCACCGCCCCCGCCGGCGCCAGCAGGCCGCCCCGCCGAGCGCCTTCTGCACGGCGGCGGAACCGCAGGACAAGTGGCCGCCCGCGGGCCGCCGCAAGCCCCAAGCCCCGGGCCCCCGCGGCCCGCGACGGAGCTGGCAGGCGGCTGCAGGCCCCACCGGGCCGGGAGAAGCCGGCGGCGGTGCTGTACCTGCTTGCGCATGGTGTTCATCACCCCCATGAAGCTCGCCAGCAGCTTCGCCTCCTCGCGGGCGGCGAGCTTCTTCTCCGTCTTCTTCTTGCTGCTCTTCTCCGACCCGGGGGCGGCCATGCTCCCCCGCCCTCACCACCGCAGACACCGGCGGCCCGCCACCCCCGCCGGGGCACATGCGCCGCCGGGGCGAGGCCCGCCAGCTGCCGGGCAGCGACCAACGGCTCCCGCCGCTCGGCACCGGTCAGGGCGCGCGGGCAGGGCCCGTCCCAGCCGCACCGCCGGCACCCTCGCGACACTCCCGCGGCGGAAGCGGCCTTGGCGCGGCGGGCGGGGCAAGGCGCATTGACGCCATCGGCCAGCGCGCGGCCCCCACGCGGGATAAACAAAGAGCGGCGGGGCTTGGGCGTGTCACGTGGCGGGGGCGGGGGGGGGGGGGGGGGGGGGGGGTGGTGCTCCCTGTCAGCCCGGGGTCGGGGGGCCCGGCCTGGAGGCGTGGCGTTGGCAGCGATCGTCCCGTGCCGTGCCGCGCCGCGCCGTGCCGCGGGGTGCTGGCCGTCCTGGGGGCGAGCAGGGGGCCAAAAGTTAGAGCGCGCGGGCAGAGGCCTCGCCAGCTCCGCCGGAAGCGCCGGGGCTGCCGGGACCTGCCAGGAGAAGGTGGGCGCGTGTCTCGGGCTCGCGTGGAGTGAGAAGGGGAACCAGAGGCAACCGCCGCCCCTGGTGCCTCCGCCGCCCCCCTCGGAACAGCGCGGCGGCCACAGTGTGTGGTGCTTGGATCCCCGTTGGCGGCCAAAGCTGCTAAAGTGTAAAGTTGCTGTTTGCTCCTTGGTGTGACGTTTCCCAATTTTAATTCCACGGATAACAAGGTGTTGAACAGCTTCATGCGAGGACTTGAAGGGAGAGAGATTTGTGCCTGGAATAAAGTGAGGGTTTGTTTTGTTAATTAAAGGAATGAGCTGTTTTTTTCCTTATAGCATGTGCCTTATGGTAAGCCTTAATAAGATGGAATTTGATTCTCTATGGTTCTGCCATCTAACAATTATTTCTACATAGAAGTAGTAAGGATTTCAACACATTTATTCTATTTAAATAAACACACTGACACAGCTATCACTTGACTTTCCAGATTTTATTATAGAGCAGTGAAAACAAGAACTCTACGCCTCCCTTGCCACAGTAATAGCCTGTTATCTCAAATCTTATTACAGCTGTCGTAGTGACAAATTGAGAAAACTGGGAATGTAGTTTGGCCAATTTCTGCCCAGTTTCAGTGTAAAGAATTTACCTGTTCTCATAAGGTGTCTGCTTTATGCGTGGGATACACAAAACCAGCTGTGTTGGTCTCCTGAGTGCATTCTCCTGTTCGGGGAGCTTAGTCAGCTGCGTTAAGGAGTTCAGCTTGCTGAGGCCAAGGTCGGCTCCCTTGCTGATAAAAGCTGTGGTGAGGAAAGCTAAAAGGGAGGGCCTGACCCTGCTTTCCCTTGTTCCCTTTTAAGCAGAGAATTCACCACTGGCTCCTGTTACGCTGAGAGACACTACCTAAGCACATCAACACACTGACACCGCTCCTGTGTGATCTTCCTTTGTGCTGTGCTGTCCCTGGGGTGGGCAGGGTTACTCCACCTAATGATTAGCATTAGTACGTAGCACTAGTCATACTGCAGAGTCAGGTAGCATTAGTTAGTCTCAGAGCATTAGAGGAGATGCCCAGGGAGGTGCCTGTAACACAGGCAGGCAGCAAACATGATGTTCATATCCAGGTCAGGCTCAAATGAGGGGTCAGCTATACCCAAGTCCTGTGAGCAGCTCCAGTGGGATTTCAGACTGAAGGAAACCTGTGATGTGGGGAACCTCCAAACCCTGTAAGGGGCCACGTACCACACGGTCAGTTTCTCTGGGGAAGTTTTCATTACTTCAGGACACAGCATGAGACGAACAATTTGTGGGGGAGCAGGAAAGGGGATGGTGAGCTATGAGCAGACTGTGATACCAAGGCAGGTGGGAGCAGCTTCTTCACCAACAAGGAGCTGGCATACTATGTAAGAGAGTTCTAGATTTACTTTAAATTGAAATGCTCTTAAGATTAAATGTCACTTTAGCTGAGGTAAGATTCTATATTCCTTTTTTAGGAAAACCAGCTATCTTTTACATGTGTGTGTGTGTACATATGTATGTGTACATGCACTGCCACGTGTAATTAAACAAAGCCACGCAGGAAGAACATGTCAAGATGAAGAAAAACCCCAAGCATACAGTTATGCTAGATTTCAGGTCCAAGATACCAGAATCTTGGAGGGACGACAGAAGACACTAATCTCAGGGACAAAAATATCTTACTCAAAATTTTAAGATGAGAATTGGCAAGAAGACTCAGCTCCTTGTGAAATCTGAGAAATTAAATTCAAATAATTAAAATGAATAGGTGGTTTGTAATAGATTTAATGCAAATAAAAGCATCATAATGTGCTGTGTCTTTTCTAAGCACATTATTATTCTCAAAGCACTCTATAAACATTAACAGTTAAATGATACCTTATCCTGTGATTCACAAACTGAGGTTCAAATTAAAAATAGAAAAGGATTATCCTCTCTAAAGCACATTTTATTTCTGACTTTGACAAGGAGATCACTGGCCTGGCACAAACAATACCATATCTATTGTGGTTTCAAAAGTGTATCAAATTACATTTTGTGCCACCAACCAATGCTGCTCAACAGCCTGGTGCAGGACAGCTGGATATCCTGAAGTGGTTTAGTGAATGTTGTTTACTTAATCAAATAATCTCTAATCCATAGTGTGGCAGAGATGTTTCCATCAAGAAACTGAATTAATAAGCATATCATGCTGAAATGTAAATTATAGCAAGGCCTGGCTCTGCAGTACAGATTCAGAAGGACACAGGGTACCTACCAGTCACGTTCAGCTCTTTATGCTAGGCCGGGACCAAAACGTGGAATATTTACAGCGTCCATTTCTCTCAGGGGTGAATTTGCTTCTTTGGGCAGGAGGAATGCTCCTCAGCTACTTGGGCATTGGGGTGAGGTTAATTCCCCTTGGCAATAATGGTTTGTTATATACTGCCTATAATTGGTAACTGTTCACCTTAACTGTTCACCTAGGTCTTGTTTTTTCTGATTCACAAAGCACGACAAAAAGTAGAAGTTCTGAATCTGAATGTATGTGATTTCTCATTATGTTGCAAAGATATGGACTCGGTATGGAAAATGCTGCCACAATATGGATAAGTCTGTCATTCGAGTTTTGTGTCTTGTTGTCTTGAGCCTGGGTCTACTCACCCATCTTCCCATGCCTCTTCTTCAATCAGATGAAGCAATGCTGTTTGCAAGCTCTCTCCCTGCTTTCCTTTCCCATCCTCTTGCCAGCAGTGCCTCTGCCTTTTGTGGGCAATGTGTGTGTGTTTGGGAAGATGAGGAAGCTTAGGAGAGTTGTAGGTCTTAGTAATGTGTAAAGCAGGTTCCCTACACCAGGTTACACAGGAAAGTGTCCAGGTGGGTTTTGAACATCTCCAGAGATGGAGACTCCACAACCTCTCTGGGCAGCCTGTTCCAGTGCTCTGTCATCCTCACCGTAAAGAAATTTTTCCTTAAGTTTGTCTGGAACTTTCAGTGTTCCAGTTTGTTCCCATTGCCCCTTGTCCTGTCACTGGGTACTACTGAAAAGAGCCCGGCCCCATCCATTTGACCCCCACACTTCAGATATTTATAGACATTGATAAGGTCCCCTCTCAATCTTCTCTTCTCCAGGCTGAATAGTCCCAGCTCTCTCAGCCTCTCCTCGCCAGGCAGATGCTCCAGGCCCCTCATCATCTTTGTGGCCTCCACTGGACTCTCTCCAGAAGATCCCTGTTCCTCTTGAATGGCAGAGCCCAGAACTGGACACAGTATTCCAGATGTGGCCTCAACAGGGCAGAGTAGAGGGGGAGGAGAACCTCCCTTGACCTGCTGGCCACACTCTTCTTAATGCAACCCAGGATACTGTTGGCCTTCCTGGCCCCAAGGTCACACTGCTGGCTCATGGCCAGCCTGCTGTCCACCAGCACACCCAGATCTTTTTCCACAGAGCTCCTCTCCAGCAGGTCAGCCCCCAACCTGTACTGGTGCATGTGGTTATTCCTCCCCAGGTGAAGGACTCTGCACTTGCTCTTGTTGAGCCTCATCAGGTTCCTTTCTGCCCAGCTCTCCAGTGTGTCCAGGTCTCACTGAATAGCAGTACAGCCTTCTGGTGTGTCAGCCACTCCTCCCAACTTCGTGTCATCAGTTTACTAGAAGTCCTTTTGATTTCTTGACTTGGAGAGTTGTTTTAATGTCTTGAATTAAGGCTTTCTCACTACTTGTTTCTAGAGTCAAACTGCCCTTTTCACATGGCTTTATTTCTTTTTCCTTAATGAAATTGTTCCCTTTTTCCTTTCCTCTCAGGTTTTAGACTTGTGCCTTCATTGCTAATGGAGGGGAGACTCTCATTTCCTTACCATGCTCTGAACTGTGGCTTACAACATCCCCTGCCATCCTAAATTATCTGTTCTGATAGATGTGTCAGTTGCATTGAAGCTTTAAAGGCAGAGGGAAGAGAGACTAAAGTGGATCTATAATTTATTTGCTTATTCATGATGTAAGGAAGTTTGTGGGTTTTTGATTCCTTTTTGCATTAAAGATTAAGGTCCCTTTTGAAAACCTGGACCAAAAAATAATTTACAAGCCAAGCTCCAACTGGCAAAGTGATTCTTTTTCAGACCATGAAACTGCTGTGAGTACTGCTTAATTTTCACTGCTTGTTCACCCAAGCTTATCTGGAAGCAGCACATGTGTGCCTGGGAGCAAGAAGAGCGGGGCTGCCCCAGGAGGGAGCCAGCTGCTGAGGAAACTCCAGCCCGCAGGGCAGTGCCCTCGCATGCAGGGTGCCATCCCCCACATCCAAACAGGGCTGGGGTGACAAGAGGACCTGCTGATGGTCCTCAGAGCGGTCAGTAGTCACCAGAGGAGGCAAGGTGACAAGGAGCTCTGCCCCCTGAAGAGCGGGCGAGGGTCCTGAGTGAGGGTGGTCAGAGGACCACAGCCTGCCTGTGTGCTCAGGGCCCCGACAGTTTGGATGAGGGAGGTTCTTCCAGCAAGACAACAGCTAATGTGTTTGGTTTTGAAAGTGTACCTCCTGCATTCCACCAAGGTGAATTTAATGCTATTTAATGGCACTGTTGATGTAACTCCTCTGTATTTCAGTGGTGAGGCTTGGGATGTGATGGAGTGAGTGCAGCTTTGTCCTGGCAGCCCGGGTTGGTACGTGCCTTGTGTCAGGCAGTGGTCCTTTTTCATGCCAGCACTTCGATTTTAGCTTATTGTGGAAATGATTTATCGCCAGAGCCAGCCAAAGGAGGCTACTGTGACAAATGTATGTAAATACTCTGAAAACAATCTTTCAGGAACAGATAAAGCAAACAAGACAAGGAAAGCAGAGGATTCCCTGGATCCCTCTTTGGCTGACCCCGTCTAGTGGGTGGGATGAAGATAACTCTGCTGCAGGAGGCATTGCACAAAGTCATTAGCATCTGCTGTGGGCTGAATACATTTCCTGTGTTTTAGTAATGTTTGTAACTAATTCCAGACCTTTTATTTCATTTAGCTTTTCTGCTCTGAAGAATGACAAGTATTTAGGCTATCTACAATACTTCTAATCCAACTCACTTCTCTGCCCCTTCCTTAAGTCAAAAATAATATTTAATGTATCTTCAAGCCAGCTCAGTAACTGCTATAGCACAGGTTGTAACCTAGCAGGACAGCAGCTGAACACAGCAAGCCTGTTTCTGGAGTATAAGGATGTGGGGTTGGCTTCGCTGTCTGCTGGTCGCACAGGCTGCTGTCCTCCAGAGCTGACCTACGGAAGCTTTCCAGGGGCTGGGACAGCAGAACCTGAACCTACGGCCAAGTTTCTCGATACTGTAAAAGCCCTAGGTTTCCTTGCCCATGAGAGGTAAAAGCAAGCAGCCCTAGCAAGGAAGATTTTGTAGCAAGGGCATAATAACTGTAGAATTTTTAAAAAAGAAGTCCAAAGGGGAATGTATTGCAAAAAAAAAAAAAAAAGTACCCTTGATATTATTGCTTAAAGTTGCTGGGCATCAACTTGATGAAGAATTAAACATGTGTTCTTTTTAGTGAGTTTGAAATACCATATACTTAAAGTGACAACACACAATAGGATATTGCCTGTCTCCTTCCAGCATGTTCTGCCCTTCTGCATATTCTAGCAACCAGAGCCCCTCCGAGGGCTGTCCTTTCCTCCTGACAACTAGTTTTTTCTTGGGAGAAACCTAGCAGGATTCCCCATGTCTAAATAGCTCCTATTGGAGATGGATCTCAGTGTTAATAAATCCCCTTGCCAAGTAGGGGAATTCTGGCAGTATGTGTTCAAGTGTCTGAACTTGTTTAAGCTCACAGTAGGTTAGCCTCCGAACTGGATCAGGGAGTAGTAGAGCTGTTTATGCTAAAGTCCAAATCAACATGTAAAACTGCTGCCTTGTGTTACGGAGAGCATTAGTCTCTCCACAACTAAGGTTTCAGCAGTTCAGATATTTATTTTCAGACAAATAATAAACATTATCTGACCTTCCAGTAAAAATCTGTATTTGAACTCCTTGAATGTGACTATTTTCAACATGAATTTATAACTTAGTAGCTTTAAATTTCTTGGTTCTTTCTTTCTTTCTTTCTTTCTTTCTTTCTTTCTTTCTTTCTTTCTTTCTTTCTTTCTTTTTTTTTTCAGGTAGGAACATAAAGGACAATGTAGGAACAGTGAAACCAGGGACTGAGTTAATATGAATTACCTTTGTCTCTGTGAGCTTTACACACAGCTAAACTGAGGTACAGAATGGAGCATAAAAATAACAGTTAAGCGAAGTTTATGCCATCTCACCTACCAATGAAGGCTCACAAATGTGGGACTTTAACAACAGAAAAAGTTGGTATCAGTAGTTCTCATTCACAGCTTTTTACTGATTTCCCAGGGTCAACAAGGGATATTCCTGAGACCCTTCTACTTGAATAGGCCAATGAATTGCTTCTTATTCAAACAAAGAAGAAACGCCCTTGTGTAGGGAAAACCCTTAGAGAGTCACAAGTTAAATTTTTTTGTAGCAGCACACTAGGAAATTGCAGAACTGTCTTCATAGTGATGTTGGATTTTATCATCATTTAAAGGAACTTGCAGGCTCTACACCCTGCCAATACATGTGATGATAGTTCTATATATACATTTTTAAACAAATCATATTTTTCCATTCCAAATGCTGCCTGGAATGGGATGCCTTCAAGGAAACAATGTGTGAGTCATCCTCAAGAGACGTGCAATTGAGGCACCTCCTTTGGAACAAAGTCATGTATATCCAGCTAAAATATCCAATTATAAACAGTATTATGTTACTCACATAATTGCCCAATGACCTTAGAAGCAAGCTGGTTTTTTTTATGACAGTAAGAATTAATGCTGAGTTGTTGATGTTAAAAGTTAGAATAATATCACATGAAGATTAAAATGCCATTTCAGCAGTGGTTTGTTCTGGATTACATTAAGAAAAGTATGAGCGTGTGATCATTTAAGACGTGTAAAATTTTTACTGCTCATTAAATACTTATTTGAATTTCTGAATGTAAAAGATACTTTCTGAGAATTAATTCTCATGGGAACCTCAGGGTGGATGGAGAACTCGCTGGATTTTGGTGGGTCAGATAGCAGCACTCACAAACTTGTGTGGATTGTTTTTTTCTGTGTACCTTCCTCTATAATGAAAATACTATTATAGAATAAATTTTCAGAAATTTCCAGCCATATATGGGCTTAATGATGGTTTTTTTCCTCAAGCTCTTGGCTTTATTTTTTAGTTCTCACACTCTGAGAGGTATGGGAGAACTAAAGCAAGGAGGGAAAGGTTTGAGAAATGCTAAGTATGTGTTAGAGACTGCTTGTTGCAGGTGCAGGATTGTCCTTTTTTCTAGGATAGAGTTAATTTTCTTCTTAGTAGCTAGAAAGCACTGTGTTTTGGTTTCAGTTTGGCTAAGTTAAACTATCATAGGGATTGAGGGTCCCACAAATTATGAACAATGGTACGGCTTATTTAGCAGGAGCAAAATAATTTTGCATGACCTGATGCATGAAATTCAGGGAGTATGGAATCCATATGTCCAGCCAGCAGGCTCCCTGCTCAGCTGTAGTATTTTCCAGTTATTGCTGCTGTTCCATCCTACTACTAGAACAGGTCCTGCTACTCTCTCCATTCCTGGGATAGTATGCATGTGCCATATGGAACTAGCACAAAAGTAAATGATAAGCTGAACTTCACCCACTCTCCAGGGAACTGACAGGACATGGGGTGAATAATAAGGGCTGTGGAAGGGAACCCAGAAAACTGGTTAGTTAGCAAAGTAAAGGGACTACACAGACAAGCTCCATCATTTTGACATTTACTTGAAGAAAATAAAATATCTAGGCCCTCTAACTCTTCTCTCTCCATTCATCCACCAGGCTGAGTTTCTTGGAGGTTTTTTATAGCACAGAAGTGGGAGACTTTTAGAGCCTGGGAGCAACCTGGACTCTGAACAGCTGCTGAAGGAGTAGTGATCCTTAGTGTTAGTAACACATGTGTTACTATAAGTAACTAGCTTTGAGCAATCATCTTGGAATAACACTGATGTATTTGTCATGTTAATTTGACTGCATATGTGTTTTGTGGGAAGGAAGAAGATGGTTTTGAAAGAAACAATTAATGATCATTAAAGGAAGCTGTTCTGCAGTCGATTGTAGCTGCTTTCTGGAGCAGATCATGAGGGTTGCTGGACTGCCATTTTTCACAAAGTCCTCCAGTGACAATGGTATCTCCCCATTTCCCTACCTGTAATATTTTATTCCTTTCCTTTTTAGTATTTTTTCTCTTGAATCCTCTGGAGCTCTCAACTGCCCTCATTCAACAATCCTACCTCTGTAATTTTCTCTTCCTTTATTTTGCCTGGACTTTCTCACAGGTTTTGGTCACAACCTAGCAATTCTCTCAGAAGTGTGAACCAAGGTTATGCATCAAGGATGTATTGGATCAGATCCTTGGCACAGACAGCTGAACCCCTGTGGGGGTGACAGAGGAAGTGACTGAGAGGGGGTTGAAAGGTGGAATAGATAGGAAGTGACAAGATGCAGTAGATCCAAGCCCAGATGGTGCTAAGCGAGTACATGTTGCAGGGATGGCCGTTTTCAATAGTATTATCCCTTTAGAAAATAATAAAAAATTCAAATAAATTAATAAAAGTCTTTATGAGTATGTAAAGCTCAGACAGTGCCTGTTACACACTGACCTACGATATCTCACTTCAGTCATAGCAATGTGTTGATAGCTCTCTAATAATACATGTGCAACTGGGATATAATAGGAGCTTTACTGGTTTCCACCAGGGCTACGACACAATCACTGACCCACTTTTATCTGAAACAAACAACCCTTCTCTTTCCCCCCCTGCAAACAATAAGATTGTTAGATCCAAGGCCAAATGGATCATGTTGTTTTGAACAGCTGCAAATCCACTGACGTCAGTAGAGCTGTAACCACTTAGTAAAACAGCGAGTCCAGCTCATGGTGGTTTTTCAGAGGAATTTCAGTGGAACAATTGCATTCTATCTATCTAAAATTCTCCTGAGTTTTTCTTTAGATGAATATGTTTTTCCCTGTCCTCTGTAGTGCTGAAGGGTGCTGACAGACAGCTGCTCGTGCCAGGTAAGTGATTCTTACAGCTCTCTCTACCTTAGAAAGCAGATTAGAGTCTGGCTGGATGAACTAGCTACATCATGGAAATGTATGAGATTGTGAAAGGAGAAATAAAGCTTTGTATCTCAAGGGCCCAATAAGCACGTTGTCCCACAGTGCAGGAACTATGAAGCATACTAGAGAGGTTCAGGCCCTACATCGCCAGCCAGAAGTATGACTATAATGTTCAAATGGCTGCTTAAAATAATCTTAATCTTACAAGAAGCGATCCACTCTGGCTTGATCTTGCCAAATGTCTAAAAACATTAGTCCCACTGACATAGACCTTGAGTTACACAGATCTAAGTGAAGCAGAGAACCAGCACTGCAGAATTTCAAGCTTAAGCAGCCACTGCTGATTGAAAGGACTTGTTTTTTTCTGTTCTCCTGAGAAGAAGGGAAACTCTAAACGGGAATGGAGAAAATGCTGGAAGGACATAATGATCTCCAGTGGCTTCAGCACCAGCTTCTAGACGAACGCTGGTGTGCCTGAAGTACGATGGAGCAAGTTGTTTGACCTTTGGCACAAGAAATTACTTCTGATACACTATGTCTGTATTAGGTTAGATTGTGCTGATTCTATTCTCTAATCAGGGCAGCTGCATGGGAGCTGCACTCCAGTTCTTCCCATTGAAGCTGTGTCTGTCTCAGGAGTTTGCGTTCTCTGTGTTGAAATGGTAGATAAGTAAACAGGATCTTTCGGGGGGAAAAAGTGTTGCTTCTTTTAATTTAGTCAAAACAAGTTTCTATATGGACATTTGGACATCTGTATATATAAGAAATTCTGATAGTGTAAGAATGTTCACAGCTCTAATCTTCATTCAAGTTATACAATGATGTATTTACAGATTGCCAAGGTGGACTTTCTAAGGCTGACATGAGCATAATACAGCATCAGCAATCGAGGTCTATTGATGATTTTCTTTGTGCAGAGTCACATCTAGGCTGATCTTTGATCCAAGCAGTGTGAATGACAGTGGTTTGGGATGCTTACAACTGGTAACCAACAAAAATAAGGAGATGGAATAAAATTCTTAGCACTGAGATGCAACAATTTGATGAAAGATACATGTCTGAATCATGGAAGGAAAACACTTTATATACAGGATGAATTCCAAGTGTCCCATCTTCGTCTTGCTTGGCCTGAGGCTGTGGGAAGAGCAAGCAGAGAATGTGTAATTGTTCCCACACAAGAACAGACAAGTGAAGTTCTGAGGCCTGAGCAGGAGGCCTCAAACCAAATTTGACCTCCAGATGAATCCCACAACCCAGTCTTATATGATCAGCTCATTAGTGCGATATGTATGCTTGTTAACGAAATATGCATGCTTGTTAGTGGAATATGAAATATAAATGAAATGTTATGAGAATATATTTATCTCGTTCCCTTCCAAGGTCTGTTGTCAAGGCTGAGAAACCAGGTGTCCAGCCTTGTTCAGGAGTATGCGTTCACAGCTGGGGAAATAAAGGAACTCCCTTGGCTCCTCCCTGGGCCCTGTCCAGGCCTTGCTTGGAGCTCCAAGGGAGAATGATATATTGACGAAGTTGTGAGATCGGGTGTCCAGCCTCATCCGAAAGTAGGTGGTCAAAACTGGGTAGATAAAGAAATTCCTTGGCTCCTCCTTGGGCTCTGGCAAGGCTTTGGGGAGAAGCCAAAAGCAGGAAGCAACCAAAATAGCAGCTTCCCAGAGGCATCTTGGACACTGGGCAGGTCTGAGATGCGCCTGAGCAAAGTGGAGTCAACCTGCCAGACTTTACTGTACTTTCTTTTTAAATAATTTGTTTGTTAAAGTGTATAAAAGCAGGACCCTCTCACAGCAAAGATGGAGACCTCACCTACGAGTGGACGCACTGTGTAGGACTTCCCTATTGCCAGGGAAAGGTTCTCTGGATCCTTTGCTGTGATGGGGCTCCCCAGCTGATGTGCGGGTCTGGATGATGGTAAAGTTGGCAATTGATGATGTATCTTTCTTAATCACTGTGCTGCTTTCTCTTATGTAGTAATGATTAGGTGCATTACCCTGTTTATGTTTGTACCCTGCTTGTGCCTTTCTTTTTCCACTTTATTCTAAAATAAAATGTTTGTTTTTATTTTCAAGTTGGTTCCTGTGTCCTTTTCGCTAACCTAGTCAATTAACAAAGCAACAAGCCTACACTGAAAGATAATGAGTGAAACTAGCAGGATTCAGGGACATTACATGCAGTCTCCAAGGGGAAACAAACTTCAGTCTGAAACCTTGAAAATCAAAAGGAGTCAAAACACTCATAAACCCTTCGAAAAGACACAGGAGGGGAAGTTCACCTTTCAGAAGCTCCCAGTAGAGGCAAACTGACAGAGATAGAAGGAGAGAGATTGTGAAGGGAATTTAAATACAACCAGACTTCCTAGACCAGGGGGGTGGCAAGCCTAACAGTTGTATGTGTGGACAGTTACACAGTTTTAGAGGTATCTTTATCTTTCATATGCAAGTAACAGATATTAGGGTTTAAGCTGGCCATCCTTACCTCTGTCATTGATACTAGATAAAACAAAAGTATAGTTATGTATGAAGGACTAGGAGAGTCATAATTAATAGTCTGGAAAGTGCAGAGAGGACCCTAGCAGAAAGCAGAAGCATCATGATATTTCATCACATACACACAAAAAGGTGATAGTTAGAGGCTTGGGATGTGGGGGAAAAGCTGCTCAGACTGAGGTCAGAGGTATTTTTCAAGTATAGCAATGCTAATAAGCAGCTTTTCCCTTTTTTAAAAAAATTGAGTGTGTTCGTCCCTCCATGTCTTCTTCCTGCTCGGTATCTGTGACTGCCTTTTTCTGTCTCCTCCTTTTTGATACATATAATCCTTCTAAGGGTAATATCTTATGTATGGGGATGTTAAATTGTTGCATGTACCATAGTTCGTGTAACTATGACTCCAGTTATGTGGGGGATGTCCTTCAAAGAAAAGGCACTAGTGTTTTCTAAAATTGTGATTTAACTTAATTGTTGGCTAAGTGGAGTCGTTTGAAGAAGCCTTTTTGAAGCATCTTTTTTTCTTTTTTAATAGAGGTACATAATTTACTGGGGATGTGGTGATTTTCTTTCAGCCGGGTGACTAGTAGCTTTCAGCATGTTTCTAAGCTGCCAAGCACTGACAGTCTGCCAACCCTAGTACCTTGGGCAGTAGATGGCTGCTTTTAGCAGCAGTCATCTGCTGCCAAACCGCTTTGCCAATGCCCTTCTGATTTCTAGACAGCTTGAAATCCAGGACAGGCATGCTCACAAAGTTTGACAAAGGTCACATCAGGCTTCCTACCCATTCCTAGACCGTGCAACTGCTCAGCACGTGTTGTACATCGTGCTCTTCCTTGTTGGCCTCCCAGCCACGGACATTGCTTCCTTCCAGTTTGTCCTGCATCACCTCCCATTGCTGTCAGTAGCAAGAGCTATTTTTGCAGTTTGAGTCCTTCAGTGTATCTTTGCCTGTTGCCATGTTTAAGATCTAGGGCCTTACTGTCAGAGCCCCTTGTGATACCCACACCAGTCTCATTTCCTCCCCTCTTACTTTGCATCGCATTTCTCTCACCACTGATGCCAACTGCAACAATTCCTTCATGTTATTCTTCTGTCCTCACCTCTCTCCCTTATTCCAGTAAATGTCCTTCATGTGGAGAAATTTCCTGACTTTCTATATTGTGATTTTTCTGAAGAACTCATTATTTTACAACACCTGCTTGTCAGCATGTACTTGTTATTGTTTATCTTCCTGCATGAGAAGGAAAGTGGCACTCCAGGAAGCAAACAACCTTCTTTTGTTAAATTTAAGCCTTTTTCTTTGTTATTTTTTTCCAGTGAGTCTGGGTTTGTGCACTGTTATGCTGCAAGTTTATTTGACCAGGACTGGTTTTGTTTGGTTTGGTTGTGTCGCAAAGTCTGGCCTGATGTGTGCACTTCTTTCCTGGGAAACTCTTCTACCAACTTCCTCAGAAGTAACAGCCAGAATCCACACGCACCATCTCCATCCCAGACGCAGACTGAACCTGCAGATATCACCTGCTAGCACACAGCATTTGCCACACATCATTATTCTCTGCTCCTCTCCATTGAAAAGGAACAGAATAGAGTGAATAAGAGGACAGGAGATAGACTTGGCATATGCCATCCCTCGGGCTGGGAGGAGGCTGCCAAAGTGGGGACACAGTTTAGCAGTGATGAATGGGCTTAAAGGAAAACAAGTGTACTTCCCTGCAAAATTTTATTTTGAGAAAGCATCTCAAATGGTTGGTGACTCCAGTTTCATTTAAACAAATTGCAAAAACTAATTTCCAACAAAAGAAGTTAGATGTGATGTTTCAGAAAACATATTCATTCTCAATTCTTCTTTTCAGTTATTGTGAGGATCTATCTGCATTTGCAAATAGGAAGTGAAAACACAGCGAGAATATACACCATTTTTCTTGCAAACATATGGTATTTTTATTGTGAAGAAAATTAAAAACCTCACTTGTAAACCACTGCATTTATCTTATTTTCAATTTATACTGTTTTGCATAACTCATTTCTAATATCTAATTTGTTTTACCAAACTTATGTTTCAGATTTGTTTATCTTTGGAGTGCCACAATAATACATATTCTTCTAAAGTAAATGCTTATTTGTATCTTTCAAGAGATATTTAACAAGTTTATTTCATTTTCATATAACAACTTAAAATTATCTGGCTGGACCATTTTTATTTATACATAGTAGATGAGGTTTGAATCCTTTCTTCTAATCATTTTTTATCATGTGTTTCTTGAGTTGCAATTTAAAATCTAGAACACTAACATTGTCGTGTTGCTTTCCACATATTTCAATGCTGTAGTAGTTCTCAGCATGTGAATTTGCACCAACCCTGCTGGTGTTAGAAGCATTAACACTTGGCCAGAGAAAGCTTGTGTTCAACCGTATCCCCTCCAGTAGATGTCATCGTGACAATGGAGAATATTGCTGGTGATACTGGTGATGAGACCTCCTGTGCCAAGGCAGGAAAAAAAGCTTTGCTGTAATAGACTTTGTTTCTGTCAAAACAAGGTAGTTCTCTCAATACTTAGCGTTTATAGAGGGCTTTTCATTTCTATAATGCTTTGAAAAACACGGTGACTATTGAAACACAGTCACCACGCAGGTCACACAGGGCTGTGGTGAATGGCAGTGGTGTCTCCATGCTCTGAAGGTGGCCATGTATATAGATATGTATGGGCAGACATGCATGTGTGATACTCAGTCTGTCAACTGCCTTTTTTTACCCAGCTATACAGTTTCATCTGTATGACACCCCTTGCTCAAAGCCATCATATCCTTTCTGTTAGACTTCCCTCCTCACTCCAATCCTCTTTAGAAGTAATTTCTCCAAAGGAAACCCCAAATCTTCCTACTTTGTTTTTACCAAGAGTGAATCTGTGCACACCCGTCAGTACCGGAGCTGCGGGACATACAGTCAGTTTTGAAGTTTATAGCTGCCTGAGTGAGCGATGGTTACTTAGTGGTGAGTAAATCCACAACTCCATATTATTACTAGGTAAAATTTTAATCTCTCAGAGAGCCCAGAAAAGGCAAGAGACAAGCCAGTCACTGGCAGTTTTACATGCACAAGGGCTGCAAGGCTGCAACATACACATCTACAAAAGGATTGGAAAGACATGCTGAAAATATGTTTAGCTATTGTTAAACAGCTAATGTGAGTTTCTCAGGCAAGATCATGGTGTTCTGGCTCAGGAAAAAAAAAATATCAGGGACCTTTTCCCACCTTGGAAGTCCCAACAGTTTTGATTGAATATGTGATATATATCTAGTGTGTGTTGTCCCTTTTTAATTTGAGCCAGTGCTATACCTATGTTCTTCATGACAGAATGTTAATATATAAGATAGCATCAGATAAAATATCAGGTAAAATATCAGATAAAAAAGCATAAGCTGAGCCAAGTGAAGCAAGAAAGCTGCTGAGCTGAAATGTGACTTTCTGAAAATCAACAGGGTGCATCTATATCAAATAATAAGTCCATAATTGGAATGTTCTCTTTTGTCTAGATAATAGCCCTATGAATAATAAGGTTTTCTTCTTTAAAATGTCAGGCTTTGAGGAAGTAGACAGCAGGAAAGCAGAGCACTAATGGCTTAACTTAAGAGTCTTCTTTTCCTCTTTAGTCCAGTCTTTGAGACTGAGACAACTCTCTGTGATCGACATTATAAATTCTAGGGAAAATGGCCAAATGATTAGACCAAATTTGTGACCTCCTACACTAAGAGGAAAGCAAGTCTTATTGGCAAGTATTTTTCATTGTTCACATTCTTAAAAAAAAAGTTGTATGGAATTTTGTCCTTGACCAAGTGGAAAGGCTCTCTGCTGGCAGGGAAACAAAATATTTAATCAAATCAAAGCAGCTGATGCTCTTGACAGAGCAAGAGCAGACATCTGTTTGGCTGTTCTGAGTAAGCAAAACCACCTCAGATAAAATATCAGAAAAGCTCCATAAAATTCTATTAAAATAAATGGAGTAATGAGAGGGGTACAAAGAAGGCATTTGTTTATAAGTTATAATCTCATTTGGGCACTGTCAAAGTGGTATAGAACCGGGCAAAAAACCACTTGTTGTTAACCTCAGGAAATTTAGGGTGGTTTATTATCAAAGTTAATAACAAAAACAAACTGTAAAAACACCCACAGTAACATTTTGAGAACTGGGAGGTATGGCTATCAACTATGAAAGCAAGAAACAAACTTAGCTATAATCTAACAAAAAAGGTAACAAAGGTAAATACCTACCTCATGTTTGCTCTGGATTTTGCTTCAATATGTGAGTTTTTTCATTACATATATATTCCCATTTAAGAATACTTATGTTGCCACTAACAGTGTTCCAATACTTATTCTAAAAGCATTTAATAACATTGTAATTTAGCACTATGAGTTTCACTTAAGTCTTTAAATAGTCAGTCTGTAACCCATTACTTTGAGAGGAGGGAGGAAACACCGCTGATAAAAGCCCATAAGACCAGAAGATTATCGTGAAGAGATATCACTCAGTTCTTTGTATCTGTCTTAAAGCAGGGTCAAATATACCTAAACTGTTCTTAAAAAATGGACCTCATGGTAATTCCACATTTTCTTCCAGTGATCTGCTCCAGTTGCAGTGCTATCTGTACAGTTAGAGCAGGACTTCCTAATGCCTACCTTCTGTCTCCCTGGCAGCTTAGCCCTGTAATTTGTCACCCTGTCTGCTTCCAAATAACCACTATCCTCTCTCAGCATTACAAAACTTAATAAAGCAGCTGAAGCCTTAACTTTCCCCCAGGGAATTGCTTGAAATGTGGAGCCTTCAGACCAGTTCTGGTTCTTGTAGCCTGGAAGAGCTACAGCTGGGAGTAGGATGGAGCCATGGCAGTTGAATTGGGTCAGACCAAAAAGACATTGCTGTACAGACGCACTGATGCTGCTTTTCAGGGCAGCTTCCACTGGTTCTGTGTGGAGCCAACCACAGTACACATGCTAAGGGCTTGCTAACACAGGCTGGGTGTTAGGACATCCAAGCAGGTCATCAAACTTCTCTGGGTGAGCAGAAGACACATCCACTTTGTGGACTTCGATCTATCGCCCTGTTTTTGGGGGACTAATGAGATTACATAAGAGGCTTCCATGATAAAAGCATGTGCGTGTGCTTCTAGCTCTTGTGATTCAAAGCAAAAGCTGACGAGCATGGCCCAAGAATAAGTACTAATGAAATGTCAGCTGGTAGTTCTGATCCCAACCGCACCCTCTTCGTCAGCTAACCGCATGCCGAGGGAGGAAGTGGTGAGCACAGCTGGACCAGCCCGGTACACACCGAGCACAACCCGGGTGCTGAGCGGCTCCGCCTGGGCCTGGCCACTGCCCCAGGGCGATGGGCTTCTCGTGGGGGAGCCCCGGGGTCCCTTGGGAGGGAGGGTGCGACACGGGTTGGTTTGCTGACTGGGAGACAACTCATGACTCTGAGTATGTCCTGAAAAGAATATGCAGCTCTTGGGCTGCTCAGGGTGCCTGACAGCCTGTGTAAACTGAGCTGTTCATTTCCTATAGTCCAACTCCAAGATAACAAATGCACACACTCAAAATATTGTCAACGTGCCCAGGCACACATGGGCTGGGAGAGGAATTTTCTGTAGGAATAACAATTAGTGAGCACCTGAAGAACTGTGAAAATGTAAAAATCCTTGGATTGCCTTGCATTATTTTTTCCTCATCTTTTTCCTTTTTACTTTTGGAGCAGCCCCACCAGCCCTCCCTGCTCCTCCTTGTTTATGCAGCAAGGAGGAGCCCTCAGTCAAGCACCACAAACAGTTGTGGTTAGGAAGATGAAATCCAGCTCAGCTGTGATAATTAAAATAGCTGTGATACTTTAATTGAGTTGCTAATACCAACGGAGGATGTTGCATAAGAGGCCTGGTGGTAAACAGTGTTTCCCTTGGTACTTTGCTGAGCAGAGAAGACTGTAGTGCTGCATAGGAGGTCCTGTGCTGGATCCTTGTCACCCTTTTCCAGCTTCCCCCTCCCAAACACAGCCCTTCCTGACAGCTCTCATTTCTGTCATGATGCTGTGTGTTTGGTTGTGCTTCTTAGGAGAGTACTCTCCACATAGTTCTCTTCCCCTCCCTTACCTTGAGGGCTTGTTTCCAGGATTCTGGACTCCATGGGCTTTAATGTAATGCTTATGTTTTTCCTCTCAGACAATTATCTTGTGATCTGCTGTGCTTACAGACCTACATATTTGCTTTTAACCTCTGCTTTTGAAGTGTGAAGAAGAAGAAATGTATTTCCTACCTCTCCTGTAGTAAGGATAGTTTATGCATTATTTATGTTTATTATGATTTGGTCCCTATGTTTTTTAAACTTTGACTTACATTAATGGTGCAGTAAGAAAAAGCTTTTTCTGTTATCAAATCATCATAGTAGCTTCTCCTTAAAATTTAATCAAAATCAGGAGCTATAATATGTTATTTTCTAGCCTTATAAACATAATCCCTTTGTGCAAAATACTGACACAAAACATGTTTAGAGGACTGCCCCACAGCTGGTCAAATGTGGTTTTAAATTTTAGTTATGTGAATTTAAACTTTGGGAAAGCCTTTGAAAAGTAGAATAAATTAACTATTTTGGTTTTAATTCTACTGTAGTGTTTTTGTAATAAGTATTTCTCTGCAATATTAGCAAATTAAGGCATAGTAGCATTATGCTTGTATGTATGTTTTGCCAAGAAAAACTAAGAAAGGAAACTAAAGGAGAACTCCAGGTTGGCAGAACTCCAGGACAGTAAAAAGCATAAGATAAAAGCTATCTTTATTTAGAATAAATAAAACTTACAATGGATTATGAAGTAAAGGATTTTTTTTTTAGTTCTATACTAATGTATGACTTTTAAAATCTGAAGTTCTGTTAAAAGGACTTTATTCAATCAGTTGACTAATAAAATGTTTATAGAGGCTTTTTTTTTTCCTTGAACATTTTCCTTTAAAGGGTTTTGTGATGATAAAGGAAATCTGAGACTGTGAGATCTCTGTGTTTCAGGGTCAAACAGATGTTAGTGATTTTTTCACTTTCCTGGAAGATCTGGTTAGGAGGTTTCCTCCAGAGGAATTTTCTGGCAAAACATGGATTTGATAAAATGTAACTTTTTGTAGGAAGAGATCAGTTTCATACATGTTTCCAAGAGAAAGCTATCAAAATATTTTATTTGTGGTTGAAACTAGAATATTAAGAGGAAAACCTTAAGTCAAAGCTAAACATCTGACACTGTCAAAATACTTTGTCAGTTGCTTCAGTGCTCCCAAAATAAAAATTGCAGAGTTTGTGTCTTTGCAGAAAGTTTTGACTTCTGATTTCTATTTGAAAGAACATTTCAGAATATATTGGTTTTGTTCCTAGGCCAGCATGACTTTCTTTCTTCCCCGCCCACCCCCCCCTGCCCCCTGCCCCGAGTTTTTACATGCTTTGGCTACTGAAACTGTTTTCACAGAGGATGTCAGACCAGGAGTCTCCAGAGCCCTCTGCATTTGATACAAAGCTATTGGAACTCTGCTGACTTGAACAATTCAACACTTGCTCGTAGTGCCAATTAGTGGAGTCATCAAAAGCTCTGTAGGAGAGCAATGAGAGTTCTGGGCATCTTGGAAAATGTTAGGGGAATTTCTAATCAAGTCTGCAGATCGGTGTTAATTCTGCAGTGAGTGTTACTCCATCCTAACTGAAACGGAAAGGCTGCTCCACGATGGTGCTGCCGCCCATCTAGTGGTATGTGCAGTTGTTATGGTCACCACCAGCTGGGCCTAGGCTGGCACTGGGGCAGAGGAACAAGAAAATAAAACTTCTGGAGTTCTGTCTCTCTGCCTAAACAGTGCCCTTCTTGGTGTCTTATAGGCTACAGATTTGCTCTGAGATCAGATGACTGGAAAGAACTGCTATTTTTTTCCAAATGACCAGATGTACTATCTTTTAAAAATGGATTATGTGCTGAATTGAGCTTTAAGAATGTGGTCACATGACATGTTATATTTGTTAAGTATTTATTTATCAAGGATTTCTATTTTTAAAGAAGCTTACAACCCCATTATAGTTTGCAATCTAAATATAAGAACGAAAAGGCGCAGACCAAAAATAATGAAGCAGACAGAAGTTTCAAAGGTTCCAAATTATGTTCCTGAGTGATGAGAATATTTTGTGAAATCCAAAGGAAACTGCTTCCTGGAAATACTGTTTCTGAAACAACACTGAGCAGCTCTGACTGCTGGGGAAGTGGAACAAAAGTTCTGATTTTTTGCAGCCCTCCTCTTAGAGGGCAGTTTGAAGTGGATTGATAATGGCAAAAAACCTGCCATAAACACAAGACTAATAGAAGGCAGTAAATTATGTGCACATCTATGCACAGAACAGTAAAAAGAAACTATATTGCATTTGGTATTGTGCATTTGGAATGTTTAAGGCTAATGTAGTAAGAATGCCTGAAACACTAAAATAATCTAGGAGTTATTAAACTCTGTGGAAGTAATATAAGGTGAACTATTTTCTTTTGATGATGTGACCTGACATGGCAGAACTGTCAATGTATGTCACATGCTGCGTGTGAAGAACTTGTCTGTCTTTTGTTTGTGGATGATTCATTACTTCTACTAATCACTGGAGTCATAACGCGTCAATAACAGTATAATTAATGACAGTATGATCTCAGTATATCTCTTTGCAATTATCAGGGTCACTTAGTATGTCATTGATGTCACAAACCACATCAGTACTCAGTCTCTCTTCTGACACTGTACATGTACTGGGTCTCAGGATGCGGTCTGATGAACTACTCCTGCACTGCTGTGTCATTGCTCCCATCACTTGTTCTTTGGTCCATGCTGGACCCATACATGCAGGACTGAGCAGTAAACAGCTCAGGGAAACTGAGATAAACTCAGACAAAGAGCTTAAAAAAACCCAAACCCATTAAGTATTCTGGCTGTGATTCAGCTGTATATTCTTCCTAAGGTAGAAATTTATCTCACTCATAAAGTTCCATTTGGTTGTTCCTACGATTATGGCATTTAATTGTCTCTCTTCTTCTTAGTAAAATAATAAAGCTCTCTTATACCTTTGTTGGAACTAATATCATCTTTCTTTTCAGAAAAACAGACCTATTTTATCCAGTGTCATAGAAACTGATGCCAGAATGAATTTAGACCATAACACAGTAGGAGTATTCTAAAGACAAATGGCTTAGAAAGAAAGACATTTATATTCTAAAAGCAGTTTTTATGAGTAATAATTTGTATTATAAAAGATCCTCGAAAACAACATAACTTTCATTGTAAATAAATTAAAATTATATACTAGATACCTATGGGAATGAATGGTAAAATAGCACAAGTCCAGATACAGTGCAGACAAAAAGAAACTGGTGTACATTCCCAGGATGGCCAGGGAATCTTGAAGAAATGCATTGAACCTGACATTTTTTCAGGTTCAGGGCTCCAGGGAAGTCAATAAAGATTTGTATGAACATGTTATGTACCTGTACAGAGTCATTTAAGACTGGTAAAGCATAGAAGAGCACAGCGTTTAAATTAGTATGGGACAATGCTTTGTGACAGTAAGTGTTGGTGGAGCTAATTCGGGCTCTGTTATTACATGGTATTTGATACTGACCAAATTACAACCTCCTCACCTTGGTTTCACAACAAAGCAATTAGATTACTGATTATTTTAATCTTTATTAATCCTGAAGATTACAATAAGGATGTGCTTCTGAGGATTAAAAATTAATCCTCAAAGCATACTTGCAAATAAACTTGTCGTAATAAAAAATGTAAACTGAACTCTAATTAAAACAAAAGGTAGCTAATTATGCAGTATTCAGTTTTATTTCAGGTTCATTCTTCAGAGCAGTCCAAGGATGAAGTCAGTAGAGAAAAAAACTGAAAAAAAAAAAAGACAAGAAAAGTGCTTGTAATTGAAAAGGCCTTAGACTGCTGTGGAATGAGACTTGCCCACAGCTGCTGCACTTTGTGAGGGCTGATAAGAATCCAGGATCTCCATAATGATAAAGACACAGCTGATAGAAATTAAGAGGCATTCCGTTATGCAGCATTCTCATTAAGGTGCCTGGAAGCATCCCTTGCGGAGCTGTCAGCTGGCATAATCGTCTTTTCGTTAGGGCTGGGGAAGTTAAAGCCTTTACTTTGCCTTACGGGCTCATTAGGCAGCCACCGCCAGTGCCGTTTCTCTTTCTAGGCGGCGGCGGCCGGGGCGGGGCAGGGGGGGTGTGTGTGTTTTCGGACAGTAGTAAAACACATGCACCGGCTCCCTCAAACCCATCCCAGCGCTGCCGCTGCGTGCCTGGTTCTGCGTGACAGCTCCCACCAGGGCTGGCAGGGCAGCCTCGAGAGCGGGTGCTTCCCCTAGCCCCGGAGGCGGCATCTCCCCTCGGGGCACGACCTCCCCCAGCGCCCCCGGCTCCGCCTCAGCGTCCCCCGCGGCGGGGCCGGGTGCTGCCCGGCGCTGGAGTCACTCTCCTGGCTCAGTCTCGCCGTGGAAACAATGACTCGCCTCCCCCCGCCGCTGTCACCGCCCCTCCCGCTTCCGGGCCCGCAGCACTGGCCGCCCCCCGGGGGCGCCCTCACAGCCCCGCGGCCGCCGCCCGCCCTCGGAGTGGGGCAGCACCACCCATTGGGGGAGAGGAGGGCGCGGGCGCCCGCACGGTCCGCTCTGCCGCCCTATTGGCTGGCGTGACCGCGCTTCGTCTTCCTATTGGCTGCGGCCGCCGCCAGGCAGCGGCGGGGTCGGGCGATACTAGCCCGCCGCTGCCCGCCCTCGCCTCTGTCGCTCCCGGCGGGCGAGTAAGTCCGCGAGCGGCCGCGGCGGCGGAGGAGCCGCCGGGCGGGGAGTGGTGAGTGTGACGGGCGGCTGCTCACGCGGAGCCAACTTTTCCCGCGCGGGGCCGGAGCCGCCCTCTGCGCCGGCGGGACGGTTACAGCCGTTGGGCAACTAACGGCCGGTGGCGGAGAGCCCCTCTGGACCCGGGTCTCGCGCGCCGAACTCCCCACCCCGCCCTGGGGGAACCGCTGGCGCGCGGCTGAAGCGGCCGTTACCCGCCAGGCTCGCGCGCGGGGAGGGAGGGGGCGGCGGTGCGTGATGGGCGGGGGGGCGGCGAAGTTGCCGTGGCGGGGCTGGGGAAGGGCCGGTGCACCGGCGCGGCGGGGGGCGCTGGGCCAGGGCAGGGCAAGGGACCGCGACCTGCTTGGTGAGCCCCCTCCTGCCCTGCCGGGGAGAGGCGGTCTCCCCGCGAAAGAGCGGGGCGGGGTGAGGGGGCCGTGGGTTGGCGCTCCGGGGAGCAGCTCCGGCCTTCCCCCTTGCCGCGGGTCCCCCCGGGGCGCCGTCGGCCCCCGTGGGGCGCCGCCGGTATCCCGGCCGCCTCTGGCCTCCTGCCGGGGTCCTCCCGCGCCCGGTCTCTCGCTCGGCTGCTGGGCGGCGGTCGGGGAGGGCGGGGGGGGAAGCGGCGGCCTCGCCGGGGCGGCTCGGGGCTGGCGGGGCAGCGGTTACTTGTGTCGCCTGGAGCAGGCGGCCGGGTGTGCGGGCAGTTGGCTGCGGGCGAGACAAAGGAGCTGCTCCCGCTCCGCTGCCCGAGCCGGGGGCAGGAGGCCGGTGCCTGGCAGCGGGCTCGCCTCTCCGTCCGCGTGTGCCCGCTGGCGGGAAGATTTCGGAGATAGTTGAGCGGCGTGCTGTGTAATACATTCATTCCTGCCCAGCTCTTCTCTGTGTGTGTTTTCCTGCCGCCTTGACTTCGGTGTCCGCGGGCAGGGATGCGGGAGGTGGCAGCAACAGTTCCCATCGCAGAGAGTTTGCGGCTCAGCTGTGTCAGTTGGAAGTGCCGCAGCCTGCAGGGACGGGGGTACCTGTCTTGGCTGCTTTATTTAACTTCACCCACTGTAAACCCACCTTTCTATGTGCTTTGTGTTTTAAAGGTAATGATAAAAGCAGAGGTCGTGCCCGTGGACTTGTCTTATTCCCTGTAATGCCAAAAGCCATCACGTTTGTTTCCTGTCCAGTTGAAGTGTACCTCTATCCCAAAAAAGCTCCTGAAGTTTTAAGTTCACAAGGAGAAGATTTATGTACTCCAGGATTATTAAGTCTTGGTAGCATTGATCTGTCATAATGTTTAATGTACACTGATGGCGCATGAGAAGATGACTATAGAAGGAACAAAGTATAAAAGTTTCTTTAAGTGATTGCTGTTACATTTGTTAGCTGCAAATTCAGATTTCATGATTAGGGTTTTTTTTTTTAAGGCAGCTTGAACAAATAACACTGCAAAGAAGCAAAAAGCAGTTTTATGCAGCAAAGTGTAGAGTGACATTGGTGATTGCTTCTCATTGCATCTAAAAGGCTTTTCTGCAGTTTTTCCTTCTAATAATGCAGCTAGATGCTACAGTGTCTTTTCAGAAGCTTGTGCTTTCCACAGAATGCCTTCCTCTGTCACAGTGCCTTGCTTTTGTTGTTCTCTCCCCTTTCCAAGAAGTTATTTTATGTTGTGAAAAGTAAGTAGTGTTGTAAAGCTTGGTCAAATTAACTTCCAATCTATTTTACTTTCATCAGTGAAATACTTTTGGTAAGGGTAATGTACTTTGAAGTTGAGTTCCATCTGGCACTGTTCTTGGATGTGTTTTGTCTTCTTACTCTGGAGGAAAATATGAAAATACTACTTTTGAAATGTAAAGCTCAGCTGCTTCTCTTCTGTGATAATCTCTTTGTGAGACAAGCTACTTCTACAAGCTACTTCTAACAGGCCTTATATCAGAGGGGTGACAATTTTGAGGAAATTCAGTATTGCTTTGGATGATTTGTTAACTGTAGCAGTTGAGCTGCTTTAAAGGTACGAGTTAAATTTATTCAGAATACTTCTTACAAGGAAAAAGGCTTTCACGGGCAGAATTGTGTTGAACTTCTGCCATAGTCTCCTGAATGGGAGGATTTTCTTTCACTTGAGAGCGTCCATGGTAGACATGTTCACAGGCATAGCTGGGTAGTTAAGTCACTTGGATTCTAATTTTGCAAGGACTTGTATCGCGAACAAGCGTGTGCGTGAGATCCTGCAAGGCTGGGCACTACAAATGGCATATCTGTATTTCACTTGGCACAATGGGGCTGGCTCTGAGCTGGGAAAAGAGCCCGTTTACTGATGCGTATGTTATGACTGTATCAAACCTAATAGTAAGTTGCTGAGTTAAAGTCTAATTCTTAGTACATGTTAGTGTAGAAGTCTGGTGTCTTGAACCTTCTGTATATGTTCATGTCAGGAAATGCATTTTCACTAAATCCTGCCCTAAGGTAAGTATTAGGTTCTCTCTTAACCTGTCACTGACTTTAACACATGCAATGTGAAAATCACCTTGTTCATTCTGGATACTTGTGTTATTAGTTATCAAATGTTGGCTAATGTCTGGCTATTTTAGTTATAAAATAATGTGCATTTTATGGCCTGATGTGACACTGTTTTGTTTCAGATTGTGTAGAAGATTAATAGTTTGAGAAATCTGCATGATTTGTAAGAGAAAAGTCACAGTTCACAGGTTTTCCTTTGGGACTAAGAATCTGTAGAGTGCTCTTTATATTTGAGGCTTTCAAATGAAACTTTCATGAGGCTTAAATGTTTATATTGAAGAGAATATTAAAATGCAGTAGCACTTGGAGTCTTAACAAAGATCACCTGGGCACTCTGCAAACATACAAAGCCTATATCAGGAACAGCTTAGGTTCAAATCCGTTAGGTGAATCACCAGGTCAGGTTTCGTTCCCAAGCCTTCACTTTGGCTCTCTGCGAAACCTGGCGTGCTTCCTCTCTTGCAAATGTAAGATTGGGTACAAAGCTTAAGACTGCTGTAGGATTTGTGTGGGTAGTTTTGTTGGCATAAATGGAGATTACGCATATCAACCACTGCACTTGTGTGTTATGTGTTACCCGTCACCAAGCAGTCAGTCTTCCAGAGGTGCAACGTGCATGAAGTTTAAGTGGGAGATCCTGTCATGCTGTATAGGAAATCAGGAGGCTGGCGATATGAACTTCACTGTGTGTATGCTCTGTCTTCTTTGGAGTTAGGAGAACTAGAGTCTGCATCTTTTACACTCGAGAAAAACTGAAAACTGCAAATTTGTGTTTATCTTCTGAGGTGTGCTAGCTTGATGACTGGAGTGACTCCATATAATCGTTAAGATTTTTTCCACGGTACTAAGAAAATACAATGTGCTTAAAACCTATATTTTATATGCAGCATTTTTCAGTGTGTTAGTTTGTACTTGGTAGGATGTACTTTAAAGTATTTGTTGTTTTACTGGAATCTGATAGTTTTTCTGCTCAACAAAATTACAGCTTTTGATTTGTTAATGCTGTCCTGTATAATTATGCAAGTATTAAAAAAAACCCCAAAAACCAATCAAACCAAAACCCCACCTTAATTAGAATTGTAGGCATGATCTCTTTTCTTTAAATCTATATTTTCTTTCTTCTCCAGAAAAAATGGCCCTTTTGGCAGTTTGCTGTCCTCAGTTGCCAGAATTGAAATAATGATGCATTAAATGCACATGTGGGAGAATGTGTTGGAATTAAAGTGTTTTTTTTTTTACTAGCATCAGTTAATTAGGAACTCAAATTGGATTAATTTATTTGAAATGCTCCTTGAGATAATCTTAGAAGGCAGTAACAGTGGTGTCAGGATAAGGACTGGGAGCTGTCTTGATTGTTGTCGTTGAAGACAAGGAGTATTAAAGTATGAAAATATTTTGAATGTGTAGCAGCTGCTTATTACTGCAAGGCCATGTTTAAAGCTTCTGGGCTGCTCCAGCTCTGCATGCCTTTAAAATGTTTTATTAGTTCCTACATTGACCTGAATCTTCCCTGTACTCTATAATGTATAAGTGTACACACACACTTTTAAGAAGAAGTACTTCTGCATGCTGTCAAGATTTCCCCTTCCACTCCACTCTCGTAAGGCCCCACCTGGAGCACTGTGTCCAGTTCTGGAGCCCCCAACACAAGAGAGACATGGACCAGTTAGAATGAGTCCAGAGGAGGCCACAAGGATGATCCAAGGGCTGGAGCACCTCTCCTATGAGGACAGGCTGAGAGAGCTGGGGCTGTTCAGCCTGGAGAAGAGACGGCTCCGGGGAGATCTTATAGTGGCCTTCCAGTACCTGAAGGGGCTACAGGAAAGCTGGGGAAGGACTTTTTACAAGGGCAGTTAATGACAGGACAAGGGGAAATGGCTTTAAACTGGAAGAGGGGAGGGTTAGATTGGATATGAGGAGGAAATTCTTTCCTGTGAGGGTGGTGAGACACTGGCCCAGGTTGCCCAGAGAAGCTGTGGATGCCCCCTCCCTGGAAGTGTTCAAGGCCAGGCTGGATGAGGCTTTGAGCAACCTGGTCTAGTGGAAGATGTCCCTGCTTATGGCAGGGAGGTTGGAACTGGATGATCTTTAAGGTCACTTCCAGCCCAAACCATTCTATGATTCTATGATTTTCTTTAGAAATAACTGACACTTAAAATATTTGAAGTTATTTGAAAACATTGGAGAAACTTAAAAAGTTCTCCATGAGGCCATAGGGTGAAATGCTTCTGTGTTTATTCTTATTGTAAATAATCAAATTTCTATCAGAATTTGTGCTGGAACTTTGTTAGCATGAAATTCAATTACTCTTGGATTAGATTAAAAAGAAAAGCCAACATCTGAAAGATCCAACAGCTATAGTAGTTTCCAATTTATAGCAGATATAAAATAATGCAGGATATGAAGTGGTTTTTTGTACTTCTGGTGAAACTGTTGTGAAGCCTTTGTCCTAATTAGGACCATGTTCAAGAGCAGCAGAATAAAAATAGAATGTCGGCTTAGTGTGGGAGGGTGACTGTTATTTACAGCCATTTCTTTAGACGCATCCCCACATGAACTTACATGCTTTGTAACAACTGGAAAGGTAGTGAATGAGAGCAGCATAACTTACAGCCCACGTGAGTCCTGAAATTGTCCGAATGTGACCCTTTCTTGTCATTGCAGTGCCAGAAATGGGAGGATGTTGGTGTACTTGTTTGTTTGATAAATTAAGGGTTCTGTTTGTAAGGCTTCAATGCAGCTTCTACATGGTGTACAAATTTAATTGAACTGGGTTCGATAAACAGTTGTTACTGGGAGTATTATTTATTAGAACTGGAATCAATAAAGCATGTAGAAATTGGACAGATACTTGATACATCATCACTCTTCAGTATGGAGAATGCCATCGAAAGCAAAAGCATACATGAAAATTTATTTCTTTGTTTAGTTTTCTAGTTTTTCATACACTTAGTTTATTTGAAATAGCCAGTGTTACTGAAGAATCATCTGATTGTTAAGAGGAAGACTGGAAATAGATTCTCTCTCCAAAACAGATGCGTGTTTGTGTTCTGTCATCTCAAGCCTCTGATGATATGAAATGCATAACAAAGAAATTTACGTAAAAGCAGTACTAGTTGAGTACTAAAAACATGCTTATTGCTGATGCAAAAGTCACTGAGAATTTGTATTCCATCCTGATCAGCGTAAGAGCTCTCATTCTAAACTTAGTGACAGAAGCTATATTTTGTGCACTTCTGATCCCAGGCAGCTCTCTTAGGTAAGAGATAGGATATCCTTTACATTTTGTTACTTTTTTTCTGTTTGGAAGCTAACCTTTAATTAAAAATAGCATAGTATGTTCTGAAACAGCAGTGGATGCTGATTAACTCACTGCAGTGCTTAAAGCCATGCTGTCTCCTAAGGTTTCCTGCTGTTTGCTCTGGATAAATATTTATGTTTCAGCAAGGCATTAGCTTCAACCTGATGAATAGTGCATGCAACTTTAATATTTTTGTTAATACTAAACACCATGATTCAGTACTATTGCTGTGTTTTATTGCAATTCTTTTTTTAGAAAGGGGGGAAGAAACCTGTTACACTTTAAATGTACAATAGAGAATTAAATCTAATACTCAATAATTAAGCTGTCTAGCAGTCTGGGTATTGTACAGAAGCTAGTGCTGGATAATAGAAGGTCTTCATGAATGTCTGGTTAATGGACAAGGCTGTACTGTATCACTGTGGTTTGTTTTCAATCCCATTCTCATACGTAAAGACAATTGTTTTGTATTTTACATTATTTTCAGTCCTACAGTATTTGCTATATTAAAGCAAATGACTGGAATATGTCAGCATGAAAAACATTATTGACCTAATAGATCTTAAAAAACTATGTTTAACAGGTTTTTAATACCAGCCACCATCTCTGAAAATTAGGATACTGTGAATATTTTCAAACAATCTATCATGTAAGACATGTTGGGTATACTGCAGTAACATCTCATCTGAGGAAGCAGGCTATAGGATCTTTAGGTACAAAAATGATGGTTTTTTCCCCGATACTGCTCCTTCTCAGTGTTTGCTGGCTGAAGGAAACTGTGTTACTCTTCCAGAGCTGAAGTTCAAATTCAGACTGCAATGCCATGTATTTTGTGTTAGGCTGATGAAGGGAAATTTTTTTGAAAGTGTAGAGAGAAGCGATATTAGGGAATTCCTTAGCTCTTGGTACCTAATGCTAAAGCAACAATTTTATGTTCTTTACAGTAACTTTACACTTGATTTTGCCAGTGAAATTCTGAGTACTCTCCTGCAGTTTGTGGTTAGTAGCACATCTGGCTGAACCAATTACTGTCTACTTGGTTAAAATAATATCTTTCTTACTGACTTCTTTAGGTTGTGCCAAAATACCTACCTGCTTTGTGTCATGTGCTGTGGACATGCTGCTGCTTTTACTCAGTTACAGCTTTTAGGCTCAATAAACTGTAATCTTTCCACTCGCATCTCTCATGCTCCAAATAATATTGACTCCATATGTCAGGTCCAGAAAGACTAATAGGCCCCTGCATTTTTTTTTTCCTGCTTTGAACTGAATTCCCAGTGCAGCAGCCAGAGAAGCAGGTGAGAGGTTTTTGACAGGAATTCTGCACATCCGCTTACACATGCATTCTGTAGCTTTGCCAGTGCTGGTACAGCACTCTGTCTTCAGAGAATGTGATTTACATGGAATTATGAAGCTGAGGAAAAAAAATGCAAGTTTCTTTCTCCCCTCCATGTTTCCTCAGTAGCGTGCTGTGTTAGTACTGTAAATCATGGATATTTTCACTACAGTGGTGTTGTGATGAGACACTGTACTTCAAACAATCAAATTTGTCATGTTCCTTAGTGAAACACAACAAAGGAAACATCTGTTTTTCAAAGTACTTTATGATATTGCTTGAAGTATTAGAATTCTGTTGTTTCAGCTAGACTTGGTTGAAGTTTCGTTGAATTTTCAGTAATGTGTGCAAATACAGCAAAACTGCACTCCAGCACTTTTGTGTCATGTAGAGATTGAGTAGATTAGCAATCTCTGCTACTTTTAATATTTTTGCTGCTTCAGAACTTTGGTTTGGCATTCTGATTTTCAATATTACTCTTTGTTTTATGCCAGAATTTAAGACTGTCTGAAGCATGTGCATTTGCACTGGTTACCAAGAGTTCTTACTAGAATGTAGGGGTATTTGTGCAGTGATACTTTATCCTGAATGGTTCCTATTGGCAAGCTATAGCCGTACGGGTAAAACTGATAAGGATTTTCTACCTGAAACTTAACATAATTGGAGATGTCTAAACTGTGCAGTTCCTTTGTATACATAATGCATACATTCATTCATTCCTTAAGGAAGTAATGAAAATCTTTGATTCATTCCCATTTTAGTGGTATTTTAAAGTGTCTTAGATGTTTTGTCCTATTCTGGCAAAGAAGTGGATGATGGCTCACCTATGTGCGCAAAGTTGCAGCAATCCAGTGAAACGGTGACAAGGACTAACTCACTTAACCATTTATAACTGCTTTTTGGTGTGGTAAAATAAAAGTCCTGTATAAATTCAGTACCAGCAGTAGGATATATGTATACTTGATGTCAAGGGAAGAACGCGTAAAAGAAGGTCCCTGCTTGTACAGTAAACAGAGGAACTGACAAAAGTGTGAATAGGAAGTTAACAAAGTGATGAAATTGGAACCAAATGATGCCACATTTACTATTCAAGAGGTTCCTTAAATGTGTTTACTGATTTTTAAATGATAGGCATATGATCCTTTTGTGTTGTGCAGTTATTAACCCCCACTCCCCGAATGCCGTGCTGTTTGAAAAGTGGCCATTCACTGAGGTTATATTTGTTATTTCCTTTCATGTGATATAGCTTGCTTTGCTCTTGGTTCCTTTTTCCTGACAGATGACAGGCTTTTATGAACATGACATGTTGCTTCCTAGTGTTGTTAAGCTGTATTGACGTTCATCTCTGGTTCATTTGAGTCCACTGTGTCCCAAATACATGTGTAGTCAATAACCAATTTCCATGTATTGTCATAATTGCATCTGCCATTCAAGTGACTCCACAGTTTTCACTTGTAAGCAGAACACACTAAATCAAGTTCATAGATTTCAGATTATTATAGAAAAAAAAATTGACTACTACAGAAATATTTGTCGGGCTGTAAATAATAAGGTCTGTGCTCCAAACCAAGGCTCTGAATTGGTAACCGAATGTTGAAGTACCGCTCGCTTATTCTGGAAATGGTAGATATGTAGGTCTTAAAGAATGCCCTCAGAAATCAGGCCTGTCTTGAGCAGAAGACATCTTGAAACTTAATGAGAACGCAAATAAAAGAAGCAGGAAAATAAAAGGAATGCATGCTCTGTTATTTTAATCTTACACTGTTTTCTGCTACTGAATTGACATCAGTATAAATTCATTAGCAGCTTTCTGTTGTTACGGCTTTAGAACATAATGGCAGATTACTTGGTGATACCTTTTACCATGGAAATCTGTACATGAGTTGCTCAAGTAAAAGTCCCTCTAGAACCTGTGTAACTTGAATTTCATTAGATATATATTTCTTTCTTGGAATAATTAATATTCTGAGCTTTAGATGCTTTCATGGAGTGGGAACTCTTTATTTGAAGAGCTTTTTCGTCTTAATATGAATTCAACCTAAATTAATATGCCCTACAATGTGAGACAATTAACACCTTTTTTTCTGCTGTGTCACTATTATGCTTTTGAGATTTGACTTTTTTTTAAATGAAAATACAGAGTAAGACGTACAGGGCAGTAAATTGAGACTTCAGGTTGCATACACTTTGTACTACAGCATTGAAATTGTCTGTGGCAATAGAGAATTTTGTGTGTTGGATGTATCTTTTCTGAATAAGATGTAAGTGTGGGTCCTGCTGTTACTTTTTAAAAGTTTCAGTTAAAGAAGACATGTTTTTCTGTTGCTTATAAAGTATGTAAAATACACAAAGTTCTTCTTAGGTGCTCTGAAATGTTTTTCAAATTAATGTATCCAGTCATGCGAGTGTAAAGGCTTGTGCAGGAGGGCTGTTGGGGGGCTTGGGAGGAAGAAAGAGATGAGGAAGAATGAGAAAACTGCCATGGAGAGATAAAGCATATTTTTTCTGAAGCTTTTTAATGCAGGATTATGTGTACGTATTGATGGATCATTTTAATTCTGTAACTTAACAGAGGGCAATTGTTGACTGCTCAAAGCAAACAATCTTAAGCTTATTTTCAGTATTGATGTACACCCCTCTCTGGGAAATGCACCTTCATTTAGCTTTTTTCTGTCAAAATGGGCTACTAAAACACATATCAGTAGACCACTATAAACCTATTTTTGCTATAAAATCTGTGGTGTATTCCTGCTTCTTTCTCATTATCTTTGGGGAAATGGTAGTATGGTATACTGGAGATAATATTTTGCACATGTTAAGTTATCAAGAATGCTAATGCTGCATTGGTAGAGTTAGGGTGTCATAGCACTTGTTTAAAGTAAATGCTCTGGAGTAAAAATAAAATCAAACCCTTCAATTGCAGTCATGTTTGATCAGGTCTGATGTTATTGCACTATATTGTAGATCTGCCCTGTGTAAACATGCCACAATGGTTATTCTTGCAGTGTATTAAGTTCTTTAGAGTCTGTTTCTTGGATATCCAAATCATTAACCTATCCCAGGATTTATGCCAAAAACATAGTTTCATACTTGTTTCAAATGCAGTGTATTGGACTTTCTCACCTATGAGTGGAAATTCTTTGAAAGGCTAGTTCATAGCTGTGGATTCATGAAAACTTGTGAATGCTTGCAGACTGGGAGGGCAGTTTTTCTAGTCATTTGAGACTGGTGAAGGAGTGTATGATTTCAAAGCAGGAAGAATTAACTTTAAAGTATTTTCATGCTAGTAATACTATTTTTAAAAGTTTTTACAACTTAACTAATTTTCAGCAATTAAAAATAAGTAACTTCTGAAACACCTGTAACTTCTGCAAGCTAATTCTCAGTTTGTAGAGCTCCTCGCATTTTGTGGAGGCAGAAGAAGGATTCGGTTAAAATGAAGTCCCAAGAGCTGCTACAACATCTCTTCCTCATGGGGCTTGTATAGTATCTTCTAAAGTCAGTCTCTGGCTTGAGGGTAGACATCTCTGCCTTGCAAATTAAATGAGGTGTGGATACCTAGAAGGGGGTTGGAAATAGGCAGAATCTCCTTCTTGGCCAGTGGAGTTGGGAAGTTTTGGCCAAAAGTGTTGAATTCTTAATGTTGGACTCAATCTAAAAGGTCTTTTCCAACCAAAATGTTTCTGTGATTCTATTTAGAGGTGAACTTGGCAGTGTTAGGTTTATGGTTGGGCTTGATGATCTTAAAGGTCTTTTCCAACCAAAACAAGTCTATGATTCTATTCTCTCTGCGTAGTTTATTCTATTTCATGATTTTGAATTTGTCTTTGGGTTTCGGGGAAGCTTCTTGACTTCATAGGGGTGTAGCATACTTTGGGCTTAGGGAGCCCAGGGTACATGGGAAGGGTGAGTTTACTTTGCTCAGGGTTCTGTAGAGAATGTTTCTTCTGCAGCACTGCTTTCCCTTACAGAAGTGATGAGAGCACTGTGTCGTGTACTGCGGTGTTGCCTGCTCAGTGGACACAAGTCAGAGGAGTGCTGATACACAGAAAACAGACTAAATTTCTGAAGCTTTCTAGTTCCTTCTTGTCAGAGCAAATATCTTTATTTTAATACTATGGAATTTTGTGGCTAAAGCAAAATCTGGAAAACCTCTGTGTGTTAGGTCACTTTTGTAATATTAGCACACTGTTTCCTTTTACACATTTCTTTTTGTCATTTCAGTTATGTTTGGTTAAGTTTATGGTTGTACTGACTTTAATGTTACTTTAAATTCTATTTCCTTATGATACTTACAGTTATTAATTTGATTTTTCTTTGTGTATGTTAAACTGTTTACTATATTAATCCAGAATAAGTAAAAACATACTTTAAGACAAGATTTTTCAACTACATCTATTTTATTTTATCTGAGACTAGGCTGTTCATCTTTCTGAAAGATTTAATAAGATGTAAACATGGAGTAAAACAAAAGAGGAAGCAAGTATATTTTAGCTGCTAAGGAAACCTGTTTTGGTAGTAATAGCTCTTATTTTAATTTTCTATAGGGGACGTAACTACTGGTATATTACAGATGATAAAAAAACCTTAACACTTGAGGATATACTGCAAATGAAATAGCTTGGAAGAGAGTAGGGCTTCTGCAAGCTGGAGAATGGGATGTAACTGGAGCAAGTTGGCTTACAGCTGATCAGTTTTGACTGACTGCAGTTATGACTATGGCAGTTGTACTTACAGTGTTTTTTTGTGCAGAAGGCAACAAGGAAGTAATAGCGAAGTAAGATAAAAAAGAAAAAAGAAATCAAGGTGTGGAAGTTACTTCATCTTACTTCAGTTTGGCACTGTACTGCTAGGGCTGCTTTTGTATGGCTTTAACAATATAAATCTGACTTACTGTGGCTTGTATAAATTCAAGTGAATATATCAACGTGTAATCTCATATCTGTATCTTGGTGAGTTGTTTAGCTGGCCTGAGTCATTTGGTTGTCTTGAAAGAGTTATCCCTTTGCTGGTAAAGGGCAAGTATAAGGTTGGTTGCATACAAAGGAGTGGTTTGTAATTATTGTTTGCTAAGTTGAGCAAATATAGTTGCTGGCAATCAAAGATCAGGATTAAAATCTTCAAAAGCCTAGGCTTCCTCCCCCCCCATATTTGTTCTGTGGTTGAATATTATTAGCCCCATGATTTAAAAAATTTGCAGTTGATATCATTCAGGAGGACTTTTCCATTTGATGTTTTTAGCTTAAACAGCTAGGTTTATTTTCAGTAGCTAGAATAGCGTTGCATTTTGCTTTCAGACTGGGACTTATGAGAGAGACACTGAGAACACACCAGTGTTTCCATTTGTGTCGCTGGAAGTGAAGGACTTTGTGTTCTGTCAGTCTACAAGCACAAGATCTAAGGGGGTGAGAAATGTTTAAATTGATGAGCTAAATTGGCATTTAGATATGCCAATGGGATATTCCATATGATATCATGTCATGCCCAGTATATTAGTGAGGGGCTTTTCCTCTTTTGTCTCTCTCTGGCTTTCGCTCAGGCTCTCGCTCTTCCGGGGCTGTGGTTTCGGTTCGGGATTGTCGCTCCTCTGGATCGTGATCTGGGAGCGGGTTGGGCTCTGTCGGTGGGTGGTGAGCAGTTGCACTGGGTGTCACTCATTTGCAGATTTTATTACTGTAATCATTATCACTACTATTTTAATATTAGTATTATTTTAAGTTTTCTTTTATTTCTATTATTAAACTGTTCTTATCTCAATCTACAAGTTTCCTTATCCTTGCCTGCCAACCCTCTCCCCTATCCCCTGGGGGTGGGGGGAATTGGGTGAACTGCTGTGTTTGCTACTGGCCAAGATCTAGCCCAGTGAAACTGTCACAGATGGGCAAATATTTATCACTTTGCCATGTCCCAAGTGTAAACTCAAGAAGCATATGTGCACAAGATCAAGAAACCTTATTTATATCTGTATCATGGGAAAGTCCATTGACCCTTGACTCTTCAAGGCTGACATTTTACATCGTCATCTAAAGTGTAAGCTGCAAATAAGGTGGTTGCTTCTAGCACTGGTGGGGGGATGGAAACAGCAGCAAAACTTAAAAAAACCCAACCCAAAACAACAAAAAACCCCCAACCTCTTGACAATAAGAAATTCAAATTAACTGCAGTTTCAGTTCCTAAGGTTCAGTATCCTTTGCAAACCACTGGCAACAAATATGTTCAAAACAACTGTCTTTGCGTAGGTTCACTACTGTGTTGTGAAGATGACTGCAGTAATGACCATACTGAATCAGACAAGAATTTCTAAAACCTCATCATTTAACAATGGCTGTTAGTAGAGACCTAGAAAGGAACTGGTAGGGGAAGCTGGAAGAGTGTTCTGGGGGAGCAATTTCTGACTTCAGCTTTCTGAACTGGAAGAAGTGCTTTTGTATTTAGTGTCTGAGGATGAATTATTCTGTGAATGTGTCTAGGCTTCCTTTTTCTGTGCATTTGTGTGAAGTCCATGTTCTCAGACTTGGGACTCTGTATATTTTACATTGTTTTTGGTAACCCCCTCTGTTTTTAGCCTGTCACCTATAGTTTCACTTAATGCTTGTTAGTGCTCCTGTTAGAAGACGCTGAACAGCCAACTCTTGTCATTTCAGGAATTTGCTTGAGCATGAGTCAGTGATGCTTGGTGCACTGTAGCTATCTTGTTGACACTGCCTGATTTTTACACTGAAGATAGCAATTACCAGAGAATATTTGATACTGAGTCTTTGAGCACTGCTTGCATCGTGTATTTGAGTAGAGGATGTGACTGTTTCAGGCTGAGCACAACGAGGTTTTTGTTTCTTTGTGCAAGTTTGAAAAATGTCAAGAGGTCAGACCTGGCCTTTGTGTTTCTGAAACTTGCCAGAGTGGTTTTTGGAATCCATAGGAGCATAGGTTTCTTTTCTCAAGAGACTTTTGAATGATTTGCTACCCATTACTGTACCTAGAAGTATCTATTTGAAGAGAATAGCTTGACCACATTCAAAATTTTATAGTAAATGACCAGATCACTGTATCACTAGAATGAGTTGTGCATTAAGATCAGAAAAATACACTCTCTTTGGTAATTTATTCAAGAATACACTTGCCTGAATGCTGTTTCCTCTTCTGAGGCTTACTGAGGATTGTGTCTTTGTCTCTGAAATGTGTTGGGAGAGAAGAGCATTCAGCAACATGAATTTTAACTATAGACTCTAGTCCTTAACTGAGCTTGGAGTATGATGTAGAGCTGATTTAAAGTTTTTAACACTACTTGTACCTCTTCAAAGGGTAAGAAAAGCTGAGTCCTAATCAGCCCTTCCCTACTTTCGTATGCAAACTACCTTAGAATACAAGATCAACATGACTTACTTGACCTCTTATGGGTCTGGTTCATCATAATGGAATGCACACAAGTTTACTTTGCTCCTCTTCTGGGATGAGTTGACAAATTTGGCTGATGGTTCATAAAAATATTAACTTTCTGCTCCATGTTTCCCTTACGCTAAAAATTTTTTTCTTAGCAAACAGCACAAACTTCCAAGTGGATGCTTTTCAGATTAGGTAAGGACATAGTATATGCTTTCCCTCCTCTTCCAGCAATTCCCAGAGGGTGGGACTTGAGCAGTTTTTGGCTCCTGGTTTTGTTTTTTCCAGCTCTGTGACTTCCACTAGCAAATACCCAATCCTGTGGTTCTAGAAGGTCAGTTCTGAAGAACTCAAGAGTTCATTCTTCATCCAAGTCCAGCCTTCTTGTACCTAATCCAGATTTCATTTAAGGACATGCATTCTGTGGATGAATTCTACAAAGGCTGGGTAGCTTTAAAGAACAGAAAAGCCACCTATTGTGAGAATGTTTTTTACAATAATAACCTCTGCCTGTGTTGTCTGTGATTTCATTCAAGGTTATGATTTGTTATTATTGTATTTTAAAAGCCTTAAGTAATAGGTGTGAAAAACTGAAGCCATTTAAGTAGATGGATCCATAGTAAGTTTGTTAGGGAATACATCTTAATTAATCTTGGCTTGCTCTTCACCAGCTCAGTGCATAGCATCATTTTTCTCCCCCCTCTATTAAAACCAGTAATTTCACTAAATTCCTGTTGTATTTGTGCTGTAATGGAAAAAATAATGGTCTTTGTAGAAACTTTGTAGAAGTCTCTTCCAAATAATACTCACTTATGTCAGATAAACTTGATTGGTATTTTATTCCAGTTGTACTACTCATCTTGAAACAAAGCAAAAATTGGTATCTCCTATGTAAGGAGAGTTTTTTTACAGTGTTAGAATAGAGCAAGATCAATTTATTGCTCTCGGAGGCTGCTTATTACTTGGGAACAGATCCAGAGACCAATCTTACCTCAAGTTATATTAAAGTGGATTGCAGACTTTGAGTGAAATTTAAGTTAGACTTACTCTCTTTTTGTTGATATTGGTGCTCAAGTTGCATATGTCCTAAGGTTCCAGTGTTAGAGATTAGTAAGAACTGTATGGCTTTATGTATGTTTACTTTAAATAGATATTTTACTAGGAAAGGTAGTTTGTTAATTAATATTTAGTATAATTCCTATTTCATACTGCTAATCCAAGTTGAGAGTCTTGTGGAAAATATTCCAAAGTGTTTTTAACTCACAAAGAATAAATTTGCAGATAAATTTGCTGTGTGTTAGCTAGGTTGCAGTAGCTGTACATATTTTCATCATGTGGTAAATGTGAAGTAATGTGGTAAGACCCACAATGAAAGAGCATCACCTAAAGTTGCTTTACTTCATGTATGATATAAGCTAAGAATATGTGTATGATAGTTTCACTGGGCTAGCCCTGGGCTAGCAGCCAACACAGCCATTCACCCATTCGCCCATGCCCCCAGGGGATAGGGGAGAGGATTTGGGGCAAGGATAAGGAGACTCATAAGGTGAGATAAGAACAATTTAATAATAGAAATAAAAGAAAACTTAAAATAATACTAATATTAAAATAGTAGTGATAATGATTACAGTAATAAAATCTGCAAATGAGTGACACCCAGTGCAACTGCTCATCATCTACTGACCGAGCCCGACCCGCTCCCAGATCACGATCCCCGAGGAGCGACAATCCCGAACCGAAACCACAACCCCGGAAGAGCGAGAGCCTGAGTGAAAGCCAGAGGGAGACAAAAGAGGAAAAGCCCCTCACTAATATACTGGGCATGACATGATATCATATGGAATATCCCATTGGCATATCTAAATGCCAATTTAGCTCATTAATTTAAATATTTCTCACCCCCTTAGATCTTGTGCTTGTAGACTGACAGAACACAAAGTCCTTCACTTCCAGCGACACAAATGCAAACACTGGTGTGTTCTCAGTGTCTCTCTCATAACAAGTCCCAGTCTGAAAGCAAAACACAGCACTATTCTAGCTACTGAAAATAAACCCAGCTCTATTGTGGGTAAAAACCCAGACAATGTGTCTAATAAAAGTTCAACAGAAATGTTGACAACCTGACTGTTACTGAGATCCATCACAAATAATTTTGTGGTGTCATTTGAATGTTTGAGAATTCTTCCTCTTTCCTGCAGCTGTGTTCCATCAGGACATCCAAATGACACTGCCTCTTAATCTCTTGGAATGAGGAGCATGGGGACATTCAAAAGTGCTCATCAGTTTAGTCAGAGCATTTGATTTGTGGGGACAAAGGCAATTTGTTTTTAAAGAAATTCTCTTGCTCCACTAATCTGAACTCTTCACAGAGACTTAAAAGGAAGAGACTAAGGAAAAAGGTCCGTTCAGAGGGAATTACATGCAGCTGTACCTTAAACCAAGACTTTCTTGGGACAAATGCCATGTAGTGCTTGCTGTATTGTTTGAAAATTTGTTACAGTTTTTGTATTTATAACATACATTCTCAATATAATTTTACAGCTTTTTTCAAAGTAGCATGTATTTACTTTGTCCACTTTATGTTGCTTTAATTCCATAGTGATTAGGGCATCTAGTACTTATAGTGGCCTATAACTTGTAGTTGAATCCACTCAAACAGAGCTGCAATTAAGGCATGCCTTTTTAATCCTTTTGGGATTTTTTGCTGTGGAAGATTAACAGATGCTATAAATTAGGCCTTATTTTTGGCCCACTTTGTGTTTCAAAATTCAATTTCAGAGTTATTTTTTGTAAACTTTGTATGGGCTTCAGAAAAAATTGTACTGTTAACTGAAGTTTGTTAATACTTCCTTTAGAACAGTCTTGGGTTTACTGAATCTGTCTGCGCATTTTTGCGGTCCAACTTGATCTGTAATTTAACTAGCATGAAATATGGCAATCCTCAGCAAATGGTAGGCTGTCTGCCTGTTTTTGCAGATCCCACACACCTGATGTGTGGAATTGAGGCTTTTTTGCTTCTAGGGAGAGATCAGTCTGACAGGTAATCTTAATCTTTGTCTTCAAGGAAAATAATTCTAAAAGTGGATTTCTTATTTGTGACACTCAAATGTGTATTGCTGTGGATGCATATGTGCTTGAGGTTTAACAGTGTGTTGAGAAGGGTATATGGATTTTTTTAATGCATGGAGGTAAAACAAGGACAGTCTATCTACTGTGCATCTTGACTGCCTTAACTCTCAATGGAATGCCTCTGCTACTTTAAGATTCAAAAGACCTGATCAGCAAACACTTTGTTCTGTTTCTTTTAGTTCAGCTTTTTATAAATTTGATTTCAAAAGTTCACGCTTTTGCCAAAAAAAAAGACTTGCATTCAAATACACAGTCATAAAAGCTTGAAGTGTTGTGCTTAGCCAATGGATAATGCCAGCCAAGGAGGCTCTTGACTGTTTTTACTGGTCAGATGAATCCTATGTTACAGAATCACAGAACGGTAGGGTTTGGAAGGGACCTCAGGAGATCATCTAGTCCAACCCCCCTGCCAAAGCTGGTTCCCTACACCAGGTTGCACAGGAAAGCGTCCAGGCAGGTTTTGAACATCTCCAGAGATGGAGACTCCACAACCTCTCTGGGCGGCCTGTCCCAGGGCTCTGGCACCCTCACAGTAAAGAAATTTTTCCTTAAGTTTGTCTGGAACTTCTGGTGTTCCAGTTTTTGCCCATTGCCCCTTGTCCTGTCACTGGGCACCACCAAAAAGAGCCCAGCCCCATCCATTTGTCCCCTACACTTCAGATATTTATAGACATTGATGAGATCCCCTCTCAGTCTTCTCCAGGCTGAAGAGTCCCAGCTCTCTCAGCCTCTCCTCCTACGGGCGATGCTCCAGGCTCCTCATCATCTTTGTGGCCTCTGCTGGTCTCTCTCCAGAAGATCCCTGTCCCTCTTGAACTGAGCAGCCCAGAACTGACTAAAGGGCTCCAGATGTGGCCTCACCATGGCAGAGTAGAGGGGGAGGAGAACCTCCCTTGACCTGCTGGCCACACATGTTCTCTGGGGGCTTTTAATCTGAAAATAATACTTCATGGATCAGTAGAAATAGGTGAAAAGAATGCATCTCTTGGATAGACGTGGTGTCAACTATGGACTTGGGAGTATCCAGGACTCCCATGGACACTTTTAAATTGTGGGTTTCTTGCTTTAAACAGTCAACATTAGCACAAGCATATGTGCAATTAATGGGGCTCAGTAGGGAACAATTACTGTTGTCACCCCTACTGAAGCAAGAGACGTTGAAAAAGCCTTTGTCTGCCTTCGCAGGAATGAAAGTAGGGCTAGTAGGTTGTGTGATTCTGTAGGAACTGATGATGTTGTTTCTTCAGTGATTGTAGTAGGACTAGCCTTTGTCTTTGTGTAGCACATGGTATTATCCTTAAAAGCCTCACTTCACAGCAGGATTTGACACACAGGCTGTACAATTCAGAGGCCACTAATCCGTTTTGTCATCGTTATACCATCAGTGCTGGTCAGAAAGAGTTGGTATTTAGCTAGATGAGTTTCTGTCATTACAGTCCTTCCTATTTCTTTGTTGATACAAGATGACAGAATGGATGAGGTTTGAATGGAGCTCTGGACATTATCAAGTCCAAGTTGTTTTGCTCAAAGTAGTGAAAATTGGAACAGGTTGCTCAGGGTCTTATCCAACTCAGTTTTGAATATCTCCAAGGATGGAGATTCCTCAGCCACTCCGGGCAACCTGTTGCAGTGTTCAATAACACTTAAATGAAATTAGAATCATAGCGTTGTAGAATGGTTTGGGTTGGAAGGGACCTTAAAGATCATCTAGTTCCAGCCCCTCTGCTATGGCAGGGACACCTTCCACTGGACCAGGCTGCTGATTACTTTTAAACCATTTTTTTAGTGTATTTGATTTTGTGGCCATTGCCTCTTGTCCTGTCACAGGACACCCAAGAGGAGACCCTGGCTCTATCTTTTTTACTCTCTCCCCTCAGGTAATTACGTACATTAGTAAAATCCCTGCAAGCCTTCTCTTCTTCAGGCTTAACAGTCCCAGCTCTCAGCCTCTTCTGATATGAGAGATGCTCCAGTTTGTCCATCAGCTTTGGAGCCCTTTCCCTAACTCTCTCCAGTATATCCATGTGTCTGTTCTGGGGAGCCCAGCCTTCCAAATGTATCTCACCAGGGCTGAGCACAGGGAAGGATCACCTCCCTTGACCTGCTGGTGGTCTGAGGGCTGCTGGCTCTTTACTGCAAGGGTTCGCACCCCCCTTGTTCATGAAGACCTCCAGGAGTTTTCTGCAAAGCTGCTTTCCAGCTGTCTGGCCCCTGTGTGTGCTGGTGCCTGGAGTGGTTTGTGCCCAGGGGCAGGGCTTGGCGTTGCCCTTTAAGCTTGCTGAGATTGGTGTGTTGGCTCACATCTGCTGCCTGTTGATGTCCCTGTGAATGGCAGCCCCGCTCTGGGGTGTGGATCTCTCCTCAGGGTTTTGTGTTATCTGCAAGCATGCCGAGGATGAGCTCGGTGCTATCGCCCATCCTCATTAATGAAGATTTTAAACCGTTGTGGCCTGGGTATTGGCCCCTGGCCAGCACCAGTAGGGCTGTTGCCAGCTGGGCTTCATGGCACTGGTCAGAGCCCTTTGAGCCTGGCAGCTGAGGCGATTTTCTGCTCTGAGAGGCCTGGGATTCCTGAGGGCTGCTCTTGCTGGTAACGACAGAAGCAAAGGTGGCAGTGAGTGCCTTGGCCTTTTCCATGTCTCCTGTCACCAGGTCCTCTGCCTCATTCAGTCATGGAGCCCTAGTCTGCCTGTTGCTGATGATTTTTTTGCAAAAGCCTGTGAACCATTCTGGAGCATTCTTGATCCTCCTTCTGTGTGTATTTGTGTTATACAGGGCAATTCTTCCCTTCCCCTCTTTTCTTTGCTTGTCATTCATCAACAAGCCCATACTTGAGTATCAGTATTTCATGAGTAATTTTAAACTGGCAAAGAAATACTTGATGGGATATCTCACATGACTGAACATTTCACCAATTGTTAATTTTTTCCCTGGAAGAGTATTTAATTTTGTCATTGTTCGAAATCCATGGTCACAATTCGGATAAGCTAATGTGTATTGTTGAATAGTTTACCTATGCCTAGGGTATCCTCCACAGCACGCTCTCCTAACTTTGAATAGTTTTGTATGTTAATGATATGCTGTTATTTGTTTCAGAATAAGCCATTCCAAAGGACAGTTGTTTTTAAATGTTTTATCAAAAATTAAGAGATATCAGAAATTAGTTTCAAAAACTACTCTGTGTCTCTTGTGTTCAAGTCTTAGTACTGATGATCTTGTTCTGTCTGAGATTGTGCGAGATGTTGGACAGGGTCATCCATCTTAGGCTGCGTGCTGAGACAGCAGGCTCGTTGTCTTGCAGTTGCCGCGGTGGGGGAGGATTGAAAGGTTTTCCAACAGTCTTTACTTCAGTGACCTTTTCCAAGTTAGGAATAGCAGTTGACTAGGAAAAACCTGAACAATCATTTCTCCTCAGTGAGTCCATACAGTTTTCTCTGAAGTCCTATAAGCTGAAAAATAAATTGAAATTGAGAAGGTAGTATTTTCTGATTTCAAAATGCCATTTCTGCAAATCTTTGACTTATTGAGCTTCCCACGCAATACATATTTGGAATTTATTAAAGTGCTGTATGCAAAGACTCCCATGCTTCATGCTTCCAACAGCTTGCACAAGTGAAGTAGAATAAAAGTTCAAAGTAATGTCAACATGTGAAATGTTAACAAGTAAAAAGCATGATGAGATTCTTTAAATATTCACATGGACTTAATTTTCATCATCTGTTTAATGTGGTGACTACATTGTTTTCACAAACTGTGTTTGCTTATTCTTTCAGGCTGAAGGTTTTGGAACATATGTTGGAAGATGTTAGCTGTGGATACTGGGGTTGTGGAGGAGTGGTTATCAGAGTTCAAGGTAATAGATACTTAGCCAGCTCTGATACAGAGCAGTGAAAATGTGTGTCACAGATGAATGGTCTTGTTTTGAGTATGGACTAGTCTTGACTATAGTTTTTGTTCCTGGTCTGCTTAGATACACTGGGAATGTGTTTTTCTATCTGTGTAATGGAGTATGATCTCCTTTGAAGGACTGCAAAAGTACTCCAAGAGCTATGAATAATAAACTTGAACATACAGTTTCCAAAAAGATTAGATTTTTACCCTCCTAAGTACAGGCAGAAAATCTGTTTAGTGCTAGAGAAGAGTTGTTCACATCAACTGGCTTTTGTCTTCTTTCAGAGTAATCCTATAATAATGTTCACTAGCTGTGTACAGTCAGTCTTGAGAAAACTTAAAGTATGGATCTGGAAACTGTTAATTTTCACGGTACTGAAATTTCACAGTGAAATTTCCTGGGATTATACCTGTTTAACTCTTACCTATTTCCTATCCACTGTCATTACATTCTGTATGAACCTGTCTGCAAAATGATAAAGTGCAGTGTGTCTTCTGGAAGTTTTGTTGTCCTGAAAACATAGTGATTTCCATAGTAAGAATGTCTTTGTGAACCAAGTTTTAGTTTGTAGTAAACTCTGATAAATAGTAACTTGTAATGGAAAATTGTTGTTGGACTAGCTGTTATATTTTAATGATAAAAATTGCTTTTTCTAGTAGTTATAATATTTTTTTCAGACACTGCCAGAAGCATCCATATCCAGCTATGCTACAAACTTGAAAGACAAGAGTGCTTTGATTTCATCTCTTTACAAAGTAATTCAGGAGCCACAGAGTGAAGTGAGTATATCTGATCTCTCAGGTAAAATGTCTGACATAACAACAGCAGAATAAAATAAGACCTTGCATGTTAGTTAATTGTAGTCTAACTATGTGAACTACAGAAATCCATGAAGTCTCCATCAAAATGTTTGTTCTTAGCAATGGTGTACTCCCATGGAAATAAGTTTTGTAACCTGCTGAGCATGTGGATCATACCTATGGGCTTCAGGACTTGGATATAGAATTGGGAAATACATTAAGGAATTGAAAAGATGTTTGCAATTGACACAATTCTTCCTGTAATTCAGTATCACATGAATGTGAATCTGTAGCTACCAGAAGTTTGTCTGATACTGAAGAGAACAATGTTAGATAGGTTTGCAATTCTTTTAAGTTCTTACTTAGGTTTTAGGGGTTTTGTTGTTGTTTTAAATGCATACAACATAAATATACACATTTATAGAGTGGATGTACCCTTGCTGAAAGGATGACTAAAAAAAGTAAAAATAAATTGGGGGAAGGGAGCAGGTTGCTTTGTACCTGTGCCAGGAATTGTTTTGTACCCCATGACTGCACCTTGTTTTAAAGTATCCAGGTGAGTTCAAAAAATACTGAACCTGAACTGGTTTTAGTTGTTTCTTGTTATCTGTGTTGGGTCACTTTCTACTTACTATCCAGCAAACCTTTGTGTATTATTTTAAAACAGCACCGAGTCCTTAATTCCTCTTCTGAAAAGACCCAGCATAAGGAACCTTTCTAAAGTTTGAGATTGTGCCAGTAGTGGTCAGGAGATAAGAATGCTTTCAGTATGTACATCTTCAGAGAGAATGCTGGTAGAGCAAAGAAGAAATGTAATTTCATTTTGCTGCTCAGAAGGCACTCTTGAGTAATTCAGACTACTGAGTCAAGCCTGCCTGGTCTTCATGGTCTTCAGAATGTATATCAACATGTAAATTAATCTGAGTCTCCCTGTTGATAGCCAAGTTGATACTTTCATATGCTATTTGATTTCTTAGTACTTCAGCAGGTTTCACAGGGCCTTAGTAGCAGGGTGAGCAAGGCCTTGCAAATTCTGCTCAGAAAGGATGTTGGGGTAATTCTAGGGGCAAGGTGAGATTTCCCTGCTAGTGAGACTTTGAATTGAAAAGAAAAGCCAGGGCTGACACCGAGTGTTGCACTGCCTTGGGAGAACAGTCCTAAAATCTTTATTTGGACCAATGTCCGAGTACCTGTCACTTTGTGGAAATGGCTACTTGGAGCTTTCCACATTGTGAAAATAATTAAAACTGGCAGTTAAAAAGACAAGTAACTTATTTTAACAGTTATTTGAGGTCTGTTAGTTGCATTGTGTAATGACAACTTGCTTTGCAGTGTAGGATCTGTGCTGTCCTTTCTTATCTCATGCATGTAATGCAAAGGGGAAGGATTAATGTAACACTGCAAATACTGCTGAGATTAAAAACAAACAACCCCATCTGTATACCTTTTGAATATATGTACCTCTAATGTAATAATTATCTGTACCCTAAAATTGTGATTAATCTCATTTTGGGGGATGCATATATTCTTTTTCTAGGCATTTGGAAAGTAACCATGTGTGTTTGCATCTGTGACTGCGTTTTCATGCTGGTTCATGTTTGCTTTTCATATGGGTTTTTTGTTTTGCTTTTCTAAAAATGTAATAATTAGTGAGATAAATTAACTACTTCTTTGCTATAGCAAAGAAATACTCATTTCCTAGTAGCTTTGTCAGTAAAGACTTTGTTAGTTACTTTTGAGGTTTCACTGATAGGTGAAAAATATAATTCAGTACAAGGAGAGTCTTCAGTAGATGTGAAGATTTACAGGACTTTTAATTGACTCAAGAGTCCAACAGTAAAAAAAAAAATTAAAAATCGGAGGTTTGTTTCTTCATAATTCAAGATTTTTTGCTTTCTATCTAAAACACTATTGCTGTCCTTTCACATAGTAGCCATGCAGACATTTTCATTAGGAAATAGAAGTGTTTGGAGTGTCTGACAAATTTGGATGCAGCTTAAAATGAAGAGGAATGAAATTGCCTGGACACTCTTCTATTCCAGCATTAAAAAAAAATTCAGTCTAAATACCTTTTAGAACTGTTTTAGTGTAAAGCAGTATTTTGAAACAGCAACAATCGCTTTGATACTAGGTTGTAGCATGTGATGGCATTTTGAGGAAGAAAATCTGTTTGCAGTGATTACCCATTTAAATGTGCTGTTTACAGCTGTCTCAACTGAGATAACGATGTGAATGTGGATACCTGTCATAACTATTTATGTGCCTTTTAAAGTTCAAGCACATAATTCTGAGCTGATACTTCATTAAAGAAAGCGTGCAAATTGTGTGAAATATGTAAGCTGAAGTTGGAAAGCACTTGTGCTGGTAAAGTTTTCTAGGAGGATGTCTGATATTCTGCTCTTAAAACTGATGACTAGCTTGGCATGATTTTTTTTTTTTTGCCTTTGCTGTAGCTTTTTCACAAATGATTTTTTATTTATTTATTTTTTTTAAAACAAAGAGAAGCTATAGCTGTCAGAAGCTAAAAATTAATATTTTTTTTTTAATTGGTCAGGTTGTCCCAAATTACTTCTTAAAAGGGACCAAAACCTTCTAAGATCCTTTGGGTTCAGAATTAACTTTGGAAGGTAACAAATGTTGACTCAACTTTGGTTTTAGTCGGGAGAAAAAACTTTGGAAAACAAGATGGTTTTAAAAATTTTCTTAGCATGCTCTTCTAAGAGCATGGTGGTACCTCCTTTGCTGCAATAAAGGGAGGAAAGTATAGAAGAATTTAGTTTCTTACCTTTTTGAAAGTGTGTTCCATTGAAAGACTGAAGTTGTGGAGTGTTGTAGTTAGAATAAAATGGAAAATGTGGTCTGCATGTGTTACAAGCAGTAAAGTATGTATCTGTATTCCAGTTTTTAAGGATTTTCAGAAAGATGTTGAGTAATACTTTGCTTTCTGAACTGAAATGCAGTGGAACTTCTGATGATTATGATATCTTTTATCAATGCAGTATCTAAAGTAATCTAAAATGCATGTCTGGTTTGGATTCCATCATTTTCAGGTTGAAACTTTTGGGAATTCTGTGAGGAATACATTTCAGTGAAGATCTGTTACTAACCTGAACATTCCTGGTTTTGAAATAAATTTAGAATCTATTTCTGTGAGTCATGTAGGTGAACTGTTAAGATGTTAAATCTTGGAGGTAAGAAACAAGGCAGCAAAACTAGTCCTTTAAGTATTTTACATTTGAATCTTGTCTTTCAGAGATTTGCAATTGGAGAATGTCATGTTTTATTTAATACTTTTTTTATATACTAGCTGAAGCTGATAAAATGAATTCTAAATAGCTGGAATCTCAGATTTCATTTTGTTAAGTTTGCTAATATAAAAGCATGAAATGCCTAGATTCTTTTTCAGGGAATAGTTTCTTAGATGATAGGGTCCTCCTATTTGTTATTACTTGCAAATAAATGATTTGGAAGATTTAATTTAAAATCCTGTTTTTACTTTCCATGCCTCACTTTTTTTCTTTTAGAATAAATCTTTTTATAGTTCCAAACTCTTTTATCAATGGTTTGCTGTGTTTGCTGGCAAAAATTATTTTGGGTAGGTGCTCTTGAGTTTTTTCTTGAGAGTTTAGTGTCCAGCTCAGCTGGCTTTGAAAGCACCTACTGGTTTTGACAGTATTTTCCACTTGGGTTAGGAAATCTCCTATCTAGGTGACAAAATAAAAATACAACTTCCATACATAGACACATGATGGTTAGTGCTATGTTTTATCCTGTAGCAGAGGTAGGTGGTAGCACAAGAATGCGCATTAAATCCAGAAACACAGTGCAAGCTGATTGCTTCATTGGTTTTAAATCTCTTTGTAACTTGTTCTAGCTCCATTGTTTCCATTTATATCAGCTTAACAAATTTGATTGTAAAGTTACTCTTGAAGCTTCCCATTTCTGCCTCAAACCTATAAATACATTGAATTTCAGAAAGATTTTAATAAGAGTGGAAATGTGAACTAATTCTACTGTGTACTAAGTTATTGTGATATGTGAGTGTTACGCAGCTCTTCTCGCTTCATGGGTAAAACTGCTATCAATTTGTGTGTGCGCTGTTGGAGCTCTAGACTAGCAAGACTTTTTGTTCAGGTACTTCTGTATATTGGAGATATGAGGGTACGGTATGAGGTAGTATCCTCTATTTATGCCTTTGAGGCTGGAGGAAGCGAGCCAAAAATGAGAGAAAGAAGCCATTGTAATTCTTTCTTCACAGGGGATGGAAGGCTCTACTTTTGTCATCTGAAAGTATGCTGCAAGGGATGAAAAGTGTATGAGATGACCTGGGCAGTTATTTCTTCAGCCGCTCCCTAATAGCTAAAATGTAACACTTATCAGTTTACTGTTTTGTCCAAAGCATTGATCCACACAAAGTTGCAGTTTCTTGTAATGTTTTATTAATTCACAATTGTAATTTATATTTCAGCTTCTGGAGCCAGTTTGCCATCAGCTCTTTGAGTTCTATCGCAGTGGTGAGGAACAATTGCTACGATTTACGCTGCAGTTTCTACCGGAGTTGATGTGGGGCTATCTTGCTGTCTCAGCCAGCAGAGATTTGCAGAGCAGTGGATGCATAGAGGCTCTTCTCCTAGGAGTTTATAATTTGGTTTGTATTCACGTGTAATTATTCAGGCCTAAAAATATTAGTGTGCTTTTGCAGGATACTATAGAGTATTTTACTGGGCAATAATTAACAGTTTTGTTTCAGAATTGAAGTTGTGATTGAATATCTCAGTTTTGACTCTCCAAATTGGTGTCCTTGTCAGAAATCTGCAATGAGAAGTTTTATTCTTTTATTTTGGTGAATATTTTCTCAGCTCTTTTTGTGGTTCCTAGGAAGTGTTAATGCACTAATGACTGAAGAAGCCAAAGGAGTCCTCTTAATTTTTTTTTTGTTACTTCTAGATATGGTGATTAAACTTACGTTCTGCTTGAGAGCTTTTAGAGGCGCTACTTCTGAAGCGGTTGCCCATATTTTCTGGGTTATTTTGATTGTCTTGACTAGAAAACACAAAAGATTGCTTTCAACAAATTCTTAGTACTTGACTGCTGAACAGATTGCTTAGCTTTGTGAAATTAAAGGTCTCCTTTCATTTTGTAATAAGCTTGACATCTCTTTCAGATTTTGTATGAAAAGATAGTTTGTTACTAAATTACTGCTTTAAAGAACAGGGTTATGAAGGAACCTTTAAAAGCACTGTATTTTAGCTTTGTGTTTAGTCTTTTTATGGCTATTATAAAAAGCTTAGTGTTATTATGTCCATTGGGATTCTTTACAGTGTAGTTTGTGTGTTCTGGATGTTTAGGAAGATTTTGAGGAAGTGAAACAGTGATGAACTTCAAGTCTGCTTTTCCCATTCTGAAAATCTGGAGAAGGCAGCTCGCATTCTTCTAAAAATAGTATCAAGTGTCTTTATCAAGCAAATGGAAAACATTTTTTCAGCCAGGAGTCTGCTTAAAAAGACCTTAGCCCTTATATTCAACTCCTCTTTAGCCAGAATACAGGCTTCATGTGTTTTCTGCATACTTAGTTATATCTGAGAAGAAAAACATTCCTGGAAAGCATTTGGTATATCTTATGCCTTAAGCCAATTCACTCCTTTATTTCCATGATTAAGTCATCTAAAATGGTTGATGGATGTGGCTATAATCACTTGTCTTTCTCATAGAAGAGATTACATTTACAGTTAAACTTGAAATCAGTCCAGTAACATCTTCTCTTAGTTACAGTTTCTTTCTCAATTAATAACATAGCCATCCATCTCCAGCTGGTTAGGGTCATAAGAATTTTACAGCAAGCTTCTATAGGAAGATATAGATCAACGTGATTTTTGGAACCTTTTTTCCCCCCTCCTTTCTGCTTTAAGACATAATGAAAGCTTATGCTAAAGTAATGCCATGTTATTGATGCTGACTTCCCCATCTGATGATGTATAAAATTTGTAACTTAATCAGGGTGGTACTATTCTTCAGTATACAAGGTTGAAAAGGTAGTAGGTTTTCTTTTTAATCAGCTACTTTGTTTTCAAAAGCAAGAGGAAACATGTAGCCTAACATAGTAATCCTGCTGTAAATGTGTGTGGTGGTCTCCTGGAGTTTGAGGGAATTAGCACGCTCAACAGTCCTGCAGTTTCTTACTGAAGGAAATTGAAAAATTAAGTATTGCTGAGAATAATTTTAAATTCACTACCTTGTCAGGGGTATGAAATTACTGTGGCTGAACCTTGAGATCATGAACTGGTTTGTTCTACTTTCTGCCTGGAGACATACAGTGGTAGCGCATGCAGTTGATATTTTTTACTTTTCTGGCTGTAGGCATCAGTCTTTTCTGATAAGCTTCAGATCTTGAAATGGACTCCTGAAACTTAATTACAAATCTGATTACAATGAAGAGTCAAGATCCTGATATTTTTAGATTTTAGAAGTTTGGATGTAGCCAGTTTCCTTTCCCCTTTCCCTTCCCTCCTTTATGTTGAGGAAATTGTTTTCCACATGGATGTAGAAGCAGTATTCAAAATTAAAGTATCAGTGGTTTATGTGGAGAGTGGAGGAGCTGTATAACTCTTCTGACAGAACAACTCTGTATGCCTTTCTGATACTTCTCAGTTTCGCTTTACCACTTCATACTCTACTTTAAGACAGAGTTTTAATAATTATTGTGTGAAGTTAGTCCTTCAACCTTCCAAGGCATGGGTGTTAGGAGACACTGAAGCTTGTCTCTAATCTCTGCCTTTGGATATATGAAATCTGCTGAAATTTAGAGAGGAAGAAAAAAAAAAAAAGTTCTTGTCTGTGGTGCTGATTATTGGTCAGGTCTGCTTCGAAAGTTTTTTATTTGAAGTACTTCAGTGCTTTCCTGTGATACACAGGCATATCTTCTGTTGCCTTGCCCATTAGTCTTCCACTAGCTTACAGGAATGGGAAGACTACTGACATATTGCTATGGTGTTATCTTGCAGGAAAGTAGCTTCTCTGAAACTTTGCATCCGTACTTCTTTTAATCTAAAGTATGGAATTACCAGATTTAGACTTTTGCAAATCCTATGATGTCTGCTACTATCAAACCATATGAGGCTGAGTAATTCCAGAGCTATATTTCCAAAACAAATTATTTGTAGAGTTGTTACTTGATGGGTAAATAGTTTTCAGAACAGAATTATTGAACATTAGCCTTCACAATTATCAAATAATGTTGGATTAAAAAAAGATAACACTGTTTAAATGTATTGAGATTTCCATTTAGTGTTTTTAAGGTGGACTATGTATGGAAATGCGTATGCCCTTTGCTTAGTCATTGGAATAGGTTTCAGAAACAAAGCAAATGTAACCATTGGTATCTTCTTTTTCAGGAGATAGCTGACAAAGAGGGACATAGCAAAGTGCTGAGTTTCACAATCCCGTCTTTGTCCAAACCTTCTGTCTATCATGAAGTAAGTGACATATACAACATAAAGTTGTTACTGATTGAGAAAGGCACTATGCTTTGGAGGCCTGTTTGTTACGAATAAAAGTGAAAAGTTGTTTTAATGTGTTGCATGATGACATAGGAACATATTTCTCAGTCTTTTTAGTACTACTAACTGATCTCTGAGGCCTCTTCAAGATTGAGTAGTCATAACTCGGGGATATCCATGCACCAATTATGTCTTTTTTTTTTCTATTCTGAAGCCATATACCTTATTGGGTGTAAAATAGCGTCTCAAACCTAAGACAGCTATGCCTCTTGAAAATTTATGTACAAATTTAATGATGCTATTGTAGTCTATTTTCACTTGCATTGTAGCAAGACTTCACACAGACATGTTTTGAATGACCCCTTTTCCTTTAGCCTTCCAGCATTGGCTCCATGGCTCTCACTGAAGGAGCCTTATCACAGCATGGTTTGTCCAGGGTTGTATACAGCGGACCTCATCCTCAGAGGGAGATGTTAACAGCGCAGAACAGGTGAAATTGTATAAAAAGATTTTGCTTGAGAATCACTAATGAGTTTTCGTACAATTTTTAATATAGTTATAGACTGAAGGTGGATAGGTGTATGATGTGTTTTGTGGAGGGTTTTTTTGGTTTTAAATGTGTAAATGTAGATGCAGAAAGACTAGCAGTGCATATTACTACATGAAGAGGAAAAGCTTACAGAACCAAACTAGTCAATTGTCAATTTCATGAACATGAAATACCAATTATGTTCAAATAACTCTTGCAAATTTGTATGTAAACTTGCTTTCATTTCAAAAATAAAACTGCTAATATAATTCTGATATTTCTTGTAAATCCCAGGTTTGAAGTGCTGACTTTCCTTCTGCTCTGTTACAATGCTGCCTTAAGCTACATGCCTGCAGTTTCTCTTCAGTCATTGTGTCAAATTTGTTCAAGGTAATTTCTGTAGGTTGGTTACACGTTTTCAACTTGAAATACAATCAGTTTGAACTTCTTTAAAAAAAGGTTCAGATTCTGAAAAGCTGCTTGTAAGCTTGACTTTTTTTTTTTTTTTTTGATAAGTGTTTACAACTGCTTTATTTACTTTTGAAGTATCTCTTCTATAACTTTGGATTGAGATCTCAACATGGGGAAGCAGTGACCTGGCTTATATGCAGTGCTGTTAAGTAGAGAAGTCAAATCAAGGGTACTGTTTGTTTTTAATCAAAGTAGTTGTAGGTGTGTTAACTAAATAACATCCGAAGAATCTTTTAAAATATTGGTAAATTTTGCATTGTGAGCTTACTAAATATATTTGGATGCTCTGCAAGTTGAAACCTTCTTGAAATTCTAGTAGATCTTGAAACCAGAAATGCATCTATTCTTACAGATACTTTGGGTATTTCCAAAATCTGCTGTTACTTCAAAAAACAAAGCCAAACCTCCCACAAAACCCACCTCTGCTTTAATTACAGTGGCTATTTTTGATCCATTTCTTTTTTCAAAGAGGAAGAACTGGTAGTAAACATGTCTAGTTCCACATTTTTGAAAGTGGACTTTAAGTTAAGGAAAGACTTAGAATGCTCTGATTAACCTAGGAAACCTAAGAGAGACCTAGAAGTCAACTATAGTGGCTTTTTACCAGTCATAGTTCCCAAGTTCCTCACACAAACAAAGCATAGTAATGGATGCCTGTAATATCCTCTCCTCTTCAGAGGAGGTGAGAGCACTGGAGCACTTGGCAATATTTACAAGAATCTTGACAAGGTTTTTGTTAGGTATGCTGGTCTAAAATTTAAGGTAGAAAATATTTAGAAGCTAAGGATTGTAGACAGGAGACTGATGTTGCTTGCTCTGCTTGATTAGATTTTGATTGTATTTGGGATAAATAATTTTTTAAAAGCCTCCAAAAACACCCAAGCAAATTACCAGTAGATGGAAGCAAGATTTCTGCTTCAAAATGTTGAATGTTTGGTTACGGAATTATTTGGCGCTGTACAGTTTGGCTTTTATATTAGTTCTTCATTCCTTACTGCTTTCTCTGCTTACTGAAAATGTCACCCTGACAGCCTTTTAAGGATTCAAAGGAATATGTGTTGAAGGACCAGATCTTTCACATCTTGAATGCATTGCTGGTAAAATTCTCAGAAGAATCTATAGAATAACTCCTTTAATTAGTTTGAGCAGCGGTGAATTTAGGTTTCGTTTGGACGATCTGTATGAAAGCAATCTACAATCAATATGCTTTTTTCTAGTAAGTCTAATTCAATTTCTAGGCCTTTTCTAAAGAAGAAGTCCTTAGTACTACTTAATTACACACATGAACGGTAAATGTGACAATTGCATCACAAAATATTTTGTGCTGATCTCAAGTGTTGTAAATCCAGATATTTTGCATCTAGGCATCTTCAGTTACTAAGTGTCTTTGCTTAAGAGTGTTATCTTACTCTGATATCAAGTGAAGCAGTCGTGCTGATACAATTCTAGCCTTTTTAGAGGAAGTAAATCAGATTCAAGTAGGAATTTTAAAATCTAATCAATACCAGAAATTAGTAGAGTGTCTGTATTAAGGTCGTTTCTATATAACTGTCAGTGTTAACTGATCAAATTTCTACTACGAGTTCACTGTTTTCCTCAAAAAATACTTACTGTAGCATGTAGTAAATGCATAAATATATATACATCGGGATAAATACGACCTGATGTGAACTAGCATTTTTGTTTGACCTGGACACTCACTGCTGCTGCCTCCACCCCTCAGGCTTTACACAACACTGAAATGCTTATTATTTTAGTGGATTGTAAGTGTGATCTTTGAGTCAAACCATTGGTAGAAATTATGGACTATGTGGAACTAATATGTTGCCCCAGTTGCATAATAATAATCTCTTCTGACGGATAGAGGAGGAAAATGGGATGGGATTTTTCTGGGGGAATTACTCAACCTGGTTAATTTCAGTAAATGGCTCATGTGGTTTAGGACTAGATAAGAGTCAGGAAAACAGCATCCATAACTGTATATGAACAAAATGAAGTATGAGAGGATGAATTTATTTGGTTCCAACGCCTTAAGCAGATTTAACAAAAGAGTCAATTTGATTCACTTAACTGCAAGTAAGATTTTTGTTTTAGCTAGCTGTGTGTATACTTTGCAGGTGAACTCAATGTATTTTAAGATACAAATTTGTTTGCAATCTAGTTTCTAAAAATTCAAGAGTTTTAAGCCATTTTAAGTGAGACACAAATCACAGTGCAGTCTGAAGTAATGTAATCCTAAAAATAATAAAATCAGAGTTTAAAATCTGAATGAATAGGCAAGGAATACCTAGCCTGTGCTTCTGGCCAACAATAATATTAAATTTAGGGGAAAATTTGCAGTTAGTTACAAATTAATAAAAAATCAAAGCTAAGCAAAATATATTCTTTTAAACTTTTAATTAAAAAAAATATTTTTTTTTTTTTTAGAAATATGATTTTGAATTGTTGAATTCAGTCACTTCAATCTTGGTTTAGATCAGTCTGAGAAGTTTGTATTTAGGGTTGTAAACTTCAGTGAGAATTATAACTAAATACTGATGATCAGAGCAGCAGTTGACCAGCTCTAGAAAGTGGCAGCACTAGCCTAGGGATTATGGAATTACCTTCAATATCAGATGAGTGCATGTTTTGGAGAAGGAGATACTTTGATTAATGCTGTTAATGGTCATTCCAGAAGTCCAGTAGTAGCCAATGAATGTAATATGTAACTACCCAATATCTTTGCTTTCCAGAATGCTTTGACTGCACAACCAGATGTGGAATTTAGTTCAGAACTAGATTCTCAGGCTAACTTTTACTGGATTTTAAAATAGCTTTATGAATGTGACACTTCTGGTTTCTTTGCTTGAAAACTTGTACGCAGCTTCTATGCTGTATACAAGGACACTTATGCTTCTGTCTGTAATATTAGTAGTTGCTTTGCTGCTTTATTTCCTTAAATACCAGGAACTTATTTTTGTCTGTTCCGCGGCAAATGCGTGGATTCAGAATTATGTTCACTGACGGTTTTCTTTCACGTTCCCCGGTCACGTGAATGTACCGTGAGTGTCTCGGATGTCTCTATTTTGCCGGATTTGAACTCTGCCAGCAGAGGGCATACCCTCCTTCCATAATAAGAAACGGTCTGCTTCAGCGCAGGGCTGTTGATGGATACCTTCCTGTGGGTCTGTTAGGGTTAAAATACATACTAAACACCTAGCTTTGTAGAGTTCTGTACAAAGCTGGTTCTACATTATTTGCTAATGACAAATGCATGATTTCTTTAGGATTTGTGTCTGTGGATATCCTCGCCAACAAGTGAGAAAGTACAAGGGAGTCAACAGTAGAATTCCAGTATCATCTGAATTCATGGTGCAAATGTTAACAGGGATTTACTATGCCTTGTAAGTTGCTTGAGTTTTTTAATATGCATATAAAATAAAGAAACGGTGGCTTAATTTCTACACTCATTTAGGTATGCTACCTTTGAAATGTTTTATTTTCTAGTGGACAGATGTCTTGCAAGAAGGCCCTCAGGAAGAGAACAAAGTTCTCCAACTAGCTAGCAGAAGTTACCTATGTCATATTGGGGAAAGAGAGCTAAAACAGCACTTAATAGGCATAACTGCTGATATGGAAAAAAACTTTTTTTTTTTAAAAAAAAGATATTTCCAGTCATCCACTGTCTGCATTTTTGCATGCTTAGTTTTGACATCAGTTTAGTTAAGGAAAAAAGATCTTAGTCTTTGTCTGAAATGCTGATGGCATTTACCCTTTGCTAGTCATGTTAATGTGTGAAGCTCTCTTATTAACTGAAATAATTAGTAGCATAGGAATACTCAAAAGATGGAGTAATATTAAAAAAAATCCTGTTTGAATTTCAGAATATTTCATGACTAACTGATCAATAACCAATTGTGTCATTTTTAAACTGCTCCGTTTGGCCAGGGAAAATAAAATTTGTCCCATAGAAACTACTTTAGAACAAGTTCTCTAAATAGCAGGCTTACTGCTAGTGAACACAAGTAGTTCAGCTCCTCTAAATTGAGGTCTCAAGGAATACTAAATCTGTGAAATTTATGTGGCCAAGAAGGTTCACCTGTTGATATAGATACTTATCATTATGTATATGTTTATCTTGTAGTTATAACGGAGAGTGGGATCTGGCTCGTAAAGCTATGGATGATGTTTTATATAGAGCACAGCTGGAACTGTATCCAGAACCTCTGCTGGTAGGTGTTGTATTTCAACATTTTTTTTGTTTGAATTTTTAGTCTAGGAAATCCTTCCTGTGAATGTACATGATGCAACATCATGCCAGGGACCTAAATCCCATGAGGTCTATGCGGCTGTGCTCATGTGAATAGCTAGATCTGCAAGTATACATACACATGCACAGGTACTTTCAATTCACTTAGTTATTTTGTCATCTTTCCTAGTTAACAAACTATTTTCAGTAGAACACTTCTAAGTCTTGAAAACTTAGATGGTAGTGCAGAAACACTCTGAAGTTTATGTTAAGTAATAGCCACATTTTTAAACAGGAAACTTTGTTTTTAAAAGTGATAGGTATTAAATGTGAGTTAGATTTGAGAGAGATTTGCAACCAGCATTCTTTATAACCCATCGAAAAAGCTAGTGTGCTTTTTGACCTTAAGCTGGAATTGTACACAGTGTTGTTCTTGGAGTAATAAGAATCCACTGACAGAATTCTTCTTCTAAAATTTGGATCTTCATATTCAGGTATTGACTGCATCTTTTCTGTTCTAGGTTGCTAATGCAATAAAAGCATCACTGCCTCAGGGTGCCATGAAATCTACTAAAGAAGGTACAAGATGCATTCAGGTTGAAATTACACCTACTTCATCCAGAATATCAAGAAATGCTGTGACTAGCATGTCCATCCGAGGGCACAGATGGAAAAGGCATGGTAAGAAACGCATTTTGCAGTGAATTCTCAACTTTTTAGATGTGTTTAAAGTAATATTGAGAATTTTGTTATTGCACATCTTCATTGCTAGTAAGCAAGCAGCAGTTTGAAGATTTTTATTTTTTTAACTGGTGAATGGACATCTTAATGCAGTTCAGATGAAGTATATTCTTTATTTCCTTAATTGTGTTATTAAAAAAAAAAAACTACACAAAAACCCTTTTTGTTAACAGCATCTTGTACAAATTTAGTGATTTTTTTTTAAAGAGGCGAGTGTTTCTGTTTTCTTCTGAAAAGCAGTGTGTTCTACCTGAAAAAAAGCAAATACTGAACAACTTTACCACAGAACTTCATCTGTCTTAAATTACTTAAATATAAATTGGATTTAAGGGTATAGGGATAAATTATTACATTTTGGTTTCATGATTTAACCACAGCCAGAAACTAAGCACCACACAGCCACTCACCCCCAGTGGGATGAGGGAGAGAATTGGAAGAATAAAAGTGAGAAAACTCATGGGTTGAGATAAAGACAGTTTAATAGGGAAAAGAAAAGCCACATGTACAGGCAAAGCAATAAAAGGAATTCATTCACTCCTTCCCATCAGCAGGCAGGTGTTCAGCCATCCCCAGGAAAGCAGGGCTCCATCACACATAACCATTACTTGGGAAGACAAACACCATCACTCTGAATGTCCCCCCCCTTCCTTCTTCTTCCCCCAGCTTTACATGCTGAGCACATGTCATATGGTCTGGAATCTCCCTCTGGTCATTTGAGGTCAGCTGTCCCAGCTGTGTCCCCTCCCAACTTGTGCACTCCCAGCCTACTCTGGGGTAGGGTGAGAAGCCGAAAAGGCCTTAACCCTGTGTAAGCACTGCTCAGAAATAACTAAAACATCTCTGTTATCACCACTGCTTTTAGCACAAATCCAAAACATAGCCCCACACTAGCTACTGTGAAGAAAATTAACTCTATCCCAGACAGAACCAGCACATTTGGGCAAATTAATATAAGGGCTTCCACAAGGTAGAACACGGGTCTGGGCTGAGAGGTAGAAAATGTGGTGTTGAATTATACTGCAAAAGGAGAATCATTATATTCCACTTCTTCTGCCATCTTTAGATGAGGGAAGAGCCGCTGGACCAGTGATCAAAACTGACAATGGCTTGTTCTGCTGGCCTTGTAATTCTGATGACAGGCTAAGTGAGTGAGTGTAGATAAGAATGCTCTTTTTAATAGGTTCAATAAAGATTCTGAAGTAAAATAATAAAGATTTATGTGTGATGTATACTCTGTGAGCTTTTGTAGCATATGGACAGTTCAGTTAGAAAAATACTGCCAAGTTACTTGAAAAGGACGGAGAAGTAATTCAGGTAGGTGTTGAGAAAATTATTTTAAAATATGCTTGTAGAAGATGACTTGAAAATAATGGTAGAGCTTTCTGGGCAGTAATGATACACATTGGTGGTGGTAGTACCAATAGTAAGCTGCCAGAGGAGGTGAGGTGCAAAGAGAGGTAAAATAACCCAATTTCAATTGATTGAAACTGCTTTAAACTGTCAGACAAAGCTGAGGAGCAAAACATTAATATCTTTAACTTGAGTAGGGTTCAGTAGAGTCATTACTGAAATCTCAAGACTGTGGAGGACCATTTCAGTCCTTATTATTTATTTTTCTTTTTTCAGGTTTAGAGTTGTTAAGCAGGGATTATTGACCAGATGCAAGAAAACTGTATGATAGCTCAGCTTTTAAATGGACAAATGCCCTCTGAAGCTTGGCAATTTTTGTCAGCTATTATTTTTGAGTGGTTCTGATGCTGTTCAGATGAGGTGGTGGAAGGGAACACAGATCAGGGTGTGAACTGAGTGCTAGTTCATTCAGAGGAATTTGAAAGTGTATTAAAATAAACATTCCCTTTGTTTTTGCATTTACAGAAAAAATAAAAGTGTTCCAGAATCAGTATTGAAACCATCCTTATAAGAATACAATTTTTTCAGCAAATATAGAAATCTAGATGTTTTTACAGTTGCTGCCTTCTTGCAGGCAGTGGTGCTTGGTGAAGTTCAAGGAAGAATGGGTGGGACAAGTGTGCCCTGCAGCAGATAACAGAAAGGTGAAAGGGAAATGAGAATAATAGTAGAACTCATAGAAATGGTGGGGAGTGCTGTGTTTTATGGGAGCCTTATAAAGCAGGACAAATGGAGAGAGAAACAGTAATAATCTAGTTAGTATGACCCAAGTGAGGAGCAGTCAGTGTTTAGGGATGAGGATTGAAAGATTAAGGACTTCTACAGAAAAGCTTTTGTCAGCATTTTGTTCAGGTTATTGGGAGAACTTTGGATTTGCTTCGATGATACAGGATTTAATGAAGAGGAAGACAGTAACTTGGTGTAGGAGGTTGTAGTAGTACTTACACATTTGAAGACTCTGTAAACATTAGGCTAGTTTAAAGTCCAAAACTGAGTCTATGGTATCTTTTGAATTGCTTTAAATGATAAATGTTCCATGCATATGCCATTTCAGCTAATCTCCTTAGAAGTTTCATTATAAAGTACTAACAGAATTGTTGTTTGTGACTTGAAAAGCCTTTTTAGAGTGGATAGTCTCCTGATTTCAGAATTCCTAATAACATAATTCAGAGCCTCACAAATTCCTGATGGATAAAAGTACATGGAATAGGTCTTCAGGGTCAGCATGCAGAAAGAATAGTGAGACTTGTGCTTACAGATGTTTGTGTGAATTAAAATAAATACTGGAATTGGTAGAAATCAGATGACAAACCTTGTACATCCTAGCCATTATTCTGTCTCCCACAGTGTAAGGGGAATAAAATGCATTTGGAACTCTTATTTTTGTGCTTCAGTATAATAAAAATGAGTTGTACAAATGGATTAGGAAGCTAGAGGAGATAGCTGAGAGGTAGTTTTATCTTATACGTTATGTGGACCAGAAGACCTGATGAAGCAAAGTATCTGTTGGGGAAGCAAGGGCAGCAATTTCCAGTTGCTAGCTATTTATGTTAAAAACCAAAACAAATCAGCTAAAAACATTTCCAGCTGAGAAGCACAAACGCTTTTTTCTTTAGTTCAGTTTACTATAGAAGTTTTTAGACATCAGACTTTACCACTCTTTGCTGGAACTCTAGATTGAAGTCAGTTTTGAAACAAGGTTAGCAACATTGAATCTTACTGTGATACTCAACCTGTAATTCACTAGAGCTGTTGCTTAGAAGAACTTTGTTAAAAATAAAATTGATATTGTGATTTGGATTTCTAAGGTAGATACTTAAGAGGTACTAAAGATGAAGGTCATTTGCTAAGTGGATTAGTCCCATCACAAATGGGTAGTATTTATCGAGTAAGTTGATAGTAGCCACCACTTATCAAGAAATTATTTAGTGCTATTGAATTGGATTGTCTGTAAAGCTTAAAGGTAGACTATGATTGAAATATCTTTTTATCAGTTCTTAGTAGCTAGTAATAGTAAAATGCATTTATCAAGGTTGGTTGTACTACTCAAAGCGTTCAGAAATGTGACTCCAAATACATTTCCTTCAACTGCTATGGGCATATTTATATTAACTTTCAAATTGACATAATGCAGTTTTGTTTCTACGCTATTTAGTGGTGTCCTTTGTTTTCTCTTTTGCTATGTTGCTTTGTGCACTGGGTATTAATTCCTCTTTCTCAAAGGATAGACACCCAGAGTTGTCCAACTTGAAGCAGTATTATCTTCAAAAACAAGCACTACGAAGCTGAAGGTTTGTTTTAGGCATTCTTGAAACTTTTAAAATAAGGAGAGGATGCTACTATGAAGGACATGGATTGTGTAGTCTTATCTCTGCTGTGAGACAGGTAAATGCTATGGTAGACAGTGTTAATGGGAGTTGAGATACCAAGTGTTCCCCTTTTTAAAATTAATTTCCTCCTGTAATTCCATGTTAAACTCAGAGAAAGATATATTCTCTTTCATTAGAAGTAGCTAATAGCACTTAGCTAAAATATTAGACATAATTGTGTTGAGTAAAACTTTAAATTTTAAGGGCTTTTTTTACCAAGTTCATTGTGGTAATGGTTACACAGCTGTGGGAATGCAGCAATGATAGGTTAAGTGCTGGTATCACAGTAGGATATTGCATTTAGAAAGGCATACCACCAGACAACAATAGCTAAGTATCTCTATTATACCAGATCTGTAACAAAACAATTCTTCCTCTGATTTCTACTGTGTACTCTGAGACTCCTTTCTTTGGAGCTGGATGCTGTTAATTAGTGCTTTTTTGCCCTTAGTGGGAAGGGAGTGACAGTAAGCTCTGTTCTGCCCTCTTCTCTTTCTGGTGTCCTAGCTCTAAATGAAGTTTCTAGTAGAATCTGCTTGTGCATATGGAGGTCAGTGGATTCTGGGAAATCCACTGCTGTTGGAAGAAGTTCTACTGCAATAAGGTACCTGTAGCTGCACTGACAGGGTAGCAAGGAGAGGCACAGGTACCTAAGCCAAGTAAAATTAGCCAACGAGGCAAATTAGAGCATTTTTCATCTTATTAACCTTTCTGCTTCTGTGTTTTTAGAAAAAAAGCTATATTTGATGGTGTTCTCATTATTCTTCTTCTTTATTTATTATTGCTATTGCAATTCACATTGCTCAGTTGTTACCATTGTTACTGACAATAAAAGACTTTTGCAGAAAGTGCTGTTAGGAGTAATACTTGGAAACAGTTTTAACCTAAATTTCCTGCCAAATACCAGGGAGTTAGTGGCTAACAGCATCAATTATTAATGCTATTTCCTTTGGATAGTACAACTTATTAAATAAATACTTTAATTAGTAGTTGACCAGTTAGAAAAAATTATGGTACTTAGCATTTGCATGTAAAATCAGGGATAGCTCTTAACACCAGGGGACAGTGATGTCCATCCCTGCCAGAATAACCTTCTATCTCTGAGATGTATTTCATTGTCATGGTCAGCGCAGGCAGCACAAATGCTAGCGAAAAGCCCAGCGCTGTAGTCTGCATGACCTAGAAGCACACTGTGCCTGCATAAGTCCCTGCTGAGGATCCCCTCAAGCTAAAAAGCATTAGAGTTGCCACTGTGAAAAATAATCTCATCATAAGTTCCTCTGGTTTTGGACTTCATACTGTCAGTTAAATGTCTGTACTGACGGCTTCTGTCACATGCAGTAGCAAACAGGCAGTGCAGTCTAGGCGGTCCTTACTCAGTTGTCAGGTCTAAAAAAGCTGCGTTATGTGTTAAACACAGGGGGTTCAGCTGAGCTTTTTTGAGCTGTGCTTTTAGTGCACTTTTAGTCTTGTCAAGTTTGTGGCCATAGTGTTTGCATACAGTATATATATAAAAGACATACAGAATATCTACATAGGATATAGTGTAGTTCTTGCTCTTCTTTACTTGTATTTGCATGGTGTACATCTTCATGGAGGATGTGCCTTGATGGCTTTTTCCTTCTCCAGATCACCTAAATGCAGTTTTGTGGTTGTAGAGCTAGTGCTGATAAATCAGTTCTGAACACTTTTTAAAAGACCTTCAGGCACTGAGAATACTTCAAACACTGTGGAGCTGGCAGGTTGCTAGGATTGTAATTTGTTGCTTGTATATACCTAGAATTTCCATAAAATTCCAACTGCAATTCTTATTTTCACTTTTTTTTTTTCCCCTTCTCTCAGGAGTACATCCTTCTCAAACGTGTCATCATCTAATGTAGTTAAGCGTCTTTTGAGTTGGGATTTGTTTCACCAGGACCTTGTAGGAGCTATAGCATTCTTTTCACTAAATAGTATTAGTAAATCTCTTGTACTTAGACACAGCCATCTTTCTCACACTTTGAGTAAAAATGGAGCTTTCTGTTTACTTAGTGATTTTTGGCTATGTCTGCAGGAATCTCTGACTGTCAAATAATTTTTTGGCCGTGCTGAGCACTTGTATATCTGCTGTATATCAGATTAATCCCTGTTTACTCAACTGTACTTAGTAACTGACTTGTGTGAGACAAGTTTATTGCAAACTAATTTGACTATAAACTCATATAAGAAGCTTAGAAAATCTGAGGATATCAATATATATGTTAATATTATTAGTAGGTGGCAAAAACTGCAGTAATACTTCATAAGTTTTATCTGAATACATTGATTTGAGTAACTGGAGAATTTTCCTACTTGTAAATATCTTTCTGGTTAAAAATAGTTTTTTGAAATTAAGAAAGAAAATGGAAGTCAAAGTGTGCTTGAGTTGGCTTAGTTTTTTGACTATTAGTTTTCAGGCTGACCACTGTGCAGCATCATGACATTGTATGTGTAGAATTTCTAGTCTTACATGATAACACATGAATTGATATGCCATTTCATTGTAAAAGTAAGTTTCACTTTAGCATAGTGATACAGAGAATATAGTCATAAAAGTGAATTATGGAGAGTTCTTTGATTTCTGATAATCTCTGAATGTTTGTTTAATGACCCTCAGAAATTTCAATTTTGAAGGATCAAGCATTGAGCTTTCCAGTATGTGGGTGCTGTGGGTGCAGGCCAATAATTGGAAGATTGAAGCCTGCAATTTAAAAATAAAACAAAATTCCATACTTGCTAACGTTGCTAATTGAAATGTTAATGTGAACATCTGCTTTAATTCATAATGCTTTAGTCATCAATGTCTATTGGCTTTTGTTTCATGTTTTGCTTCAGACATCTTTTTTTTTTTTTTTTTTTTTTCTTATCCATCTTTAATTCTAGAACAACCAGAAAATGGTAATGATGCTACTGAATTGGGCAACTTTATCATACCTGAGATTAGTGTCACAAGTGTGGCTGGAGAGAGGACCGGGAATGGGGAAAAGAGCAGAGCCCTAGCAGAGAATGATGTTCAGCATTTACAGGGAGTACAGGAAGCAGCTACAGATCCTAGAACTGACAGCAAAGGCATACCAGAAATCAGGAGGCAAAAATCTGTAAGAAAAATGATGGAGGATGGAATAAACTCATCTGGCAGAGTGCAGTTTTAGCAGAGCACTTGTAGCTGCGCTCTAAGGTACCACTGTTGATTGAAAAGGTCACTGCTGCATGTTTGGAGAATTAAAGTATGCAGTTAATATATTTGCATGTGTAATAACACAAATGCATGCATTGCACACAGCTTCGTCTGTGCCACAGACAATGGTGACATCCCTGGAAACATTCAAGGCCAGGCTGGACAGGGCTTTGAGCAACCTGGTCTAGTTGAAAATGTCCCTGCCCACTGCAGGTGGGTTGGGACTAGATGACCTTGAAAAGTCTCTTCCAACCCGAACCATTCTATGATGCTATGACATACTTACAAGTAGATTAAATAAATCTGAAGAAAATACACTGTGGGACTCAACATACCTTTGAGTTTATTAAGCATATTTATTGGGTTTACAAAATCCAGTGATCAATGGTATGAAGAATCCATCAGAACAGATTTGAAAAATATCTCGCTGTGCTTCAGATTTCCCAAATTCCACCTTTCATGGTATTTTGGAGATGTCATGTTGTGCTTGAGTTTTCAGTTCCTACCACCAGACCTATGATGCAGAAGGTGACCTTTCAGTCCTAAAGCATTCTTGGGTTGCTAAACCTGCAGGTGCCATATTGGGTGTCCTGGGACATTGATCACATACCCTTATAATTAACAAGCTTTGCAAAATCATGTATTGGAGTACTTGCTCAAAATAAGATTTATACTTTTTTTTTGTTCTGTGTGGTATCTTCTAATCTCTAAGTTCCTAATCTCCTGCATGAATTAACCAGACTGCATTTTTTTCCCTTCAAAATCACTACAAAATGAGATTGTGGGCATGCTTTTTGATCTAGTTAATGCAGCATTATTTGCTGTAACTTTATATCCTAATGAACCTTAATTCCAAAATGTAATGGAATAGGTAAGTGTTTTGTCTTCTGTTTTCTGTTCTGTTGCTTTATGGCTTCATGCTTGTAAATATCAAAATCTAGCAATACATAAAATCAATAAATGTGAGACATTCAGTTGCTAATTCTTTATTTCTTTTTCTCCCACGCAGGTAATGCTGATTTAGGAATTCAAGAAGAACTGATAGAAGTATCTGAAACTGATGAAGGGTTTTACTCTAGGGCTACTTCTAGTACAAGTCAGTCTGCCCTATCTAACAGCAGCAACATGGGCAGTAAGAACCTTTTAGGGAAGAGCCAACGAAGGTCTGGAGGAAGCAAAGCTGGAGGAAAAGAAAAAGAAGGAGAAACCTGCAGAGAACACTTGTCACGAAAACAAACTCAGAGAGCTATGAGTGAGAACCTAGAGCTTGTCTCTCTGAAGAGACTGACGCTGACAACTAGCCAGTCCCTGCCTAAACCTGGCAGCCATAGTCTGGCCAGAACAACCACTACTGTGTTTAGTAAATCCTTTGAACAGGTCAGTGGTGTCACAGTTCCAAATAATCGTGGTGGTGTATCTGGTACAGAAGCAAACAGATTTTCAGCTTGCAGTCTTCAGGAGGAAAAACTGATGTATGGAACAGAAAGAACAGATCTTCCGATTTTAAGCAAACAAACTAATCAGCAGCGACCTCCAAGTATTAGCATAACTTTATCAACAGATTGATGTCGCCAAATTGGCAAGTACAGAAAATAAAATACTGAGGGCTTATGCTGATATTGGTACACTGGTACATAAAGCTTCATGGTATGCCATACGTTACGTTCTTAAAACTCAAGCCCATAAATTCTTATTTGGCTCCCATCTGACAGTAATAGTGAAGAGACAACAGTTGTAATTATTTTGAGTCAATTTCTAATAGCTTGGAAAGTTCCTCTTTGACTTACTGGATTTATACTCCTGATTGCTTATGGCTTCATGTGAAGTTTGCGGCTTCACCAATTTAACAAGCACTAATTGGTGGTTATGCCGCTGACCCAGGATGTTTGGCTTTTTGCAAATGCAGTTTGGGAACATACAGAGCCTTTTTCCCAGACTCTACTTCTCATTTCCACTTGGCATAGACAGAACTGCAAGCACTTGCTTTATTCAAGAGGAGTCTTGCAGTATGGGCATGAAATTTTGGAACAGCATTGGAAGAACACAAACATTCTTTTGTTAGCCATGAGAAGGCTGTGCTTCCATGTAAGGTTAAAACTAGAAGCATCAGGTTGGTGTTTGCTATTATGGTGCTTTTTGTAGTGGTAGTTAGCACATGTTGCAGTGTTCATACTTCTTTATGCCTGTATGAGTCTGAATTATAGATGCGTTTTGGTTTTTCTGTATGTCTCTGAAACTGGGCCAGAAGTCATACAGCAGCAGTACTAATGGATGGGAGTGCTTAACAGTTGCTATAACAGTCAGTCGTTAGACTTACAAATCATGTGACGGACTCTTGTCTTTCTTTCGGATTCTTAACTATAAGGCACAAAGCTACTAACTGAAAAGTCACTGTCATCAGTATTTTTTTTATTTATTAGGAAGAGATGTGCTTAATTAATAATGTTATGTAGAAAAGAAGGTATGAGCCCTTTGCACTGAATCAAGCAAATCGGGAGTGTGAATGTGTTTAACGTGAACTTCTTACTTGAGACTAAGAGAATACTACCAAAGGATGTGTGGTTTCAGTAACTTGCAAGCACAAAAGGAAATTATAATGTAAATATAACTAGCACTGTAATTGCTAGTCTTTTATATCTATTATTTTTCAAGTTTGAAATTCTAAAGCAGCAGCTTGTTCAAGGTTACGTAACCTTTAACTTTCTTCTAGCTTGGTGACCTTGTTTGATACCAACTTTTATAACATTAAGATTTTAATTAAAAATGGACATTGAAACACTTATGCAGAATTTTGGAGAAGCCATAGCTGGCAAAACCACTCCAGTAGTAGGGATTAGCTGATAAGCAGGCATTGTATTATTATGACTGGAGAAATAGAATGAAGATGTAAGGCATAGTCCAGATTTCTGCAGCTAGTGATCCCTTATTGTCAAGAACCTGGTTACAGAAGAAACGCTAAAGGTCTGGTACACTTCCCTATTTGCCTGGAGATAAGTTTAGATATCCCTTTTTGACTTAAACTGAAGCACAAGTAACTTTTAAGCAGCTAATATTATTCAGGTTTTCAGCAATTGATAAGCTGGTTAATTAATGAAAAGAGATGAGAAGACATAGTTGGTAGAGACGAGTAATTTGTATAATTCTATGACTGCAGACTAGATGTGTACATTTCTTAATATTCACCAAAGTGTGTGGAACGGCTGCATCGGTCCATACGTGTTTGTCTTCACCCGAGAGCCTGAGTTTAAGTGAATGTGCCACGCTTTCTCGTGTTCTTCAGTTTGTCGTGTGACACTGTTCTGTTCTAGTAATGCAGGATTTCACCTTTTTACAGTGGAGTGTTTTCTTAATTTTACATGGAAACTTACATTCCTAATGTATAAACTACAAGGTTGTCTTGTTTAATGTTTAATAATTCAACCAGTGAAATAAACTGGTTCTTTGAAGTTGTATGTTTTTGTAAATACTTTGTACAGCAGAAAATTTTGCCTTTTATTTTTTACAAGTTTTTCTGCAGTACACATTAGACAGCACATTTGTTTCAGATTGACTCGTACATATGGCTGCTGGAGCATGCATAAGCACGGGCAGGGGAAGCGTTTTGGGCAGCTGATGGCAGACATTGGTTAGCAGTACACATGCTGAATGTAGAGCTCCTCCTTTCCTTGAAATTTGTTTTGGATGTTACAAAGAAATAGCGTGCAGAACGTAGAGCTGCCTCCTGATCTGTTCTTGCAGTGTAGCATTTAAGAATACTTTGGAAACACTTCACAGTAATTGAAATTAAAACATAAACTAGAATAAATAGATAAATTGCAATTAACAATTGTTTGTTGGGAAGGTTATTAATTGTGAGTTAGTGTTAAGGGACAAGAATTTTTAAGTAATCCTACTGTTTTAGTTTCATTTAGTTAATGATACATTTATCTCCACAGTAAACACTCTTTCAAGCTGGGTGTTGATATAAAAGATATTTATTACACAGGAAAGATTTAGTCACTTTATCTGTAAATAATTAGAATTTTGAAGGATCTGAAATGCCATAAAATGTAGATATGTAACATAATGTTTACAATACTGTTGGCTACAAGTCAAACAGTGTTAAAGTAAAGATAGTTTTATTTTATCCAGCTAATTATTCTAACTGTGGACTGGCTTGAGCCCAAGACATAGGCATTGGTACAACTGAAATTACATAAAGCTTCATACATTTTGAGAAAATTATAAAAGGAAAGGCTCTTGGGACTAAAGGCTGCTGGTTTTATACATATGTGGCTTCATATAAATATGTATGTATTGATCTCCGGAGAAACTTGCACAATGAGCATGTTTCTTGTGAACTGACATCATACCTTGATACTGATCAAGTCTAAAGAGTTTATTTCCTGATGTGAATAATAAAACTTCCAGTTGTGCTTCTTCCTTTTCTTAAAAATGGAAAAGATGAAAAAAAAACCCCAAAAACAAACAGGATGGAAGAGAGGAAGGGCAGAATTATTTGTTGTCAGATATCCATGGTGCAGGATTATGGGGGGTGGGGAGGAAAAGGGGGAAGTAGAGCAGGAAGCAGACATATTAATTCTTTCACAACACTTCTAAAATTGTCAGGCTCTTGGGTTTTGAGCGGTATCTGATCTCTTTAGTGTGATGAATGAAAAATGTACATTAAAAAAGTAGAGGTCTTCTAACAGTGTAAGGAAGACTTGAAGACATCCCATATTGTAGTCTACCTGGGAGTGGGTAGTTCTGATGAATACACTCCAAACGTCATACACGGGTGCAGCATTCTGCAGGAAAAATGTTCTGTAGGAGTGAATCATTGCAAATTATTAGAGAAGTTTTTTTAATGCTGACATTTATATCTGACCTTACTGTTTAAAAATCAAAGGCACTGTTTCCAATGATGGCTTTGAACAGCAACATTTTCAGAACTCTGAAGGTGAGAAGATTTGTTTTAGTTGTGAGAATCTGTAACATTTGTGCAAAAAGCATATGGACTCTAACCACTTGCTGTAGAGTTGCAATGACCTTTTTGAAGGGAGTGAAATGTCCTTGAATTGCCTTGAATACCTGACAGGTACAGGAATATATAGCTATTTTAGCCACACTTCTCTCTAAGGAGGTCTCTGTATTTCTATGAGGATTCTAGAAATTTCTAACTTAATTATTAGGACTGATACCTTTTGTCAGTGTTTGAGGCTTACAGTGAAGTACATAGGTGTGTAATATATTGCCTTTTGTATTTGTATAATTCCACTTCTAAGACTAGATATGTACATTTCTTAATATTCACCAACGTGGTTGTATCAGTCTACAGATGTTTGTCTTTACCTGCGTGCCTGAGTTCAAATGAAAGTGCCACACTTTCTCATATTCTTCTGTTCATTGTGTGACATTGTTCTGTGTTTCAGTAATGCAGTATTTCACCTTTTTTTACAGTGGAGTGTTCTCCTCGTTGTACATAGAAACTTACATTCCTAATGTATAAACTACAAGATTGTCTTGTTTAGTGTTTAATAATTTGGGCAGTAAAATAAACTGGGTTTTTCTGAAGTTGTACGTTTTTGTAAATACTTTGCACAGCAGAAATTTTTGCTTCTTCTTCACAGGATCTGTTGAAAAATACATTACATAGCAGTATATTTGTTCAGTTTTCATTATACACATCCAGAAGTCACGGTAAGGTTGACCATGTTACTTAAAATGTAACAGAGCATAGGCTCTGCAAATGCAGCCTTGTCAGGTAAGACACCACACCTAAACCCCTCAGTGGGGAAACACGGACTGACATGGGAAAGGTGAGTTCAAGCAAATGGGTTATGAACTGGTTGATGGCAGAAGTAGATTGCTGTCCTGTCAGTCATGTAGCACTGCCTGGGCAACTTGGTACTTTTGGTGGTCTTCATGTAACAGTGGTTTGATACACAGCCATTATCTGCAATGTGTCAGTATTGGATCTTCTGTCTAGCAATCTTCACACTATTTCTGTGACCTGCTGGTGGTCTGAGGGCTGCTGGCTCTTTACTGCAAGGGTTCACACCCCCCTTGTTCATGAAGACCCCCAGGAGTTTTCTGCAAAGCTGCTTTCCAGCTGTCTGGCCCCTGTGTGTGCTGGTGCCTGGAGTGGTTTGTGCCCAGGGGCAGGGCTTGGCGTTGCCCTTTAAGCTTGCTGAGATTGGTGTGTTGGCTCACATCTGCTGCCTGTTGATGTCCTGTGAATGGCAGCCCCGCTCTGGGGTGTGGATCTCTCCTCAGGGTTTTGTGTTATCTGCAAGCATGCCGAGGATGAGCTCGGTGCTATCGCCCATCCTCATTAATGAAGATTTTAAACCGTCGTGGCCTGGGTATTGGCCCCTGGCCAGCACCAGTAGGGCTGTTGCCAGCTGGGCTTCATGGCACTGGTCAGAGCCCTTTGAGCCGGGCAGCTGAGGCGATTTTCTGCTCTGAGAGGCCTGGGATTCCTGAGGGCTGCTCTTGCTGGTAACGACAGAAGCAAAGGTGGCAGTGAGTGCCTTGGCCTTTTCCATGTCTCCTGTCACCAGGTCCTCTGCCTCATTCAGTCATGGAGCCCTGGTCTGCCTGTTGCTGATGATATGTCTGCTAAAGCTTTTCTTGTTGCCCTCCTTTGCCAGATTCCACTTCATTTGGACTTTGCCTTTCCTAACCCCATCTGGGCATGCTTGGATAGTGCATCTATAATGCCCCTGGGTCCCCTGCTCTAGTTTCCACCTTGTGTATGCTGCTTTTTCATGTCTTAAGTTTAGCCAAGAGCTCCTTGTTCATTCATCCAGGCCTCCTGCCACCTCTGCTTGATATCCTGTGTGCTTGAACCTGGAGATGGTTCTTGAACATCAACCAGCTCTCCTGGGCCCTTCTTTTCTCTAGAACGGTCTCCCACAGGCATCTGCTGAGCAGATTCCCCGCACAAGGCAAGTTCTGTTCTGTAGGTCCAGGATTGTGATCCTCCATTTTGTGCAAGGTTTCTTTCCTTTTCCCTTACAAATGTAGTCCCTGGTGCAATGCTGTACAGAAACCTGGGTGAATGGAAGAGCTGTAGTAGATGGCAGCAGTGGGAGATCTCACTCTGCATCACCATCATCATATCCCCCCAAATCCATTCTTTTGAATGGATAAAACTCAATTTCCCTTTGTACATACAAATGAGTGAGAAAGGAACGCTCAGATTCCTAAACATTTCATTTGAACAAGCTAGAAGTTTTATTTTCTAAAAGGTACAAATTAGACTTGATGCTGTGATTGTCCTCTAAGTGTAAGATTTGCTATTTCAGTTGCAGTGGGTGAAAGGCTGTGCTTAGAACAAGCTCTTACACGGTTTCAGGTCAGAATTGTTGTTGAGTTAGTGAGGGATAACGTGTCTTTGAATATCTCCTCTCTTCCCAAAATGTGGTAAGGAGTTAAAAAAAAAAAAAAAAAAAAGTAAGAGTACCCCAAAATACAGCCCTTGGTGGTGGATGGGAGTACCTGAGAGACAATTCACAGTGAGAGGCTTGTTTGAAGGTAATACAAGTGATTAGGAGCCAGTTACAGAAATGACATTTGTTTCTACAGACTTCACAGCTAATTCCCTGCATTGAGCTTGTGATAATTATTTTTCGTATTTTGTGTTAATCTAGCTCTGTGTTGAAGATTACTTCAGTATGGGGGTTTTCTCCCAACCCACAGCTGCCAGGTGTTAAATACAGCTGCTAATTCAGGAGAGAGGGAAAAATGTCACTGTGACTGCAGAAGCCTTTGTGAAACAAACCTTTACATTGCATGGTGCCTGCTTCATTAACTTGATTCCTAAAATGAGGTTGTGTTTAATCATGTGTTACACTGAATGTGCTGGGACAATACTGATAGGTAATGGTGCGGAAAGACTTGTGGAAGTTAGTCTGAGTCGCGCTGTACTTCTGACAAGCTACCTCGTTGTTCTCATCACTAATGCTGACTAGTACTGGCAGTCCTCTGTGTAGTGTGTCTTGGTCTGGACTATGATGGTAGATTTTTCTAGTGTGAGAGGATAGATTTCAGAGGAGGTGAGAAGAAATACCAGCTTTTGCCTCCACAACACACAACAAAGTAAATGAAGGCGTGTCAGGTGTCAGCACAGGAAGCCCTCAGTGTGGGTGTGATATTTCTGATGTTTCTGCAGTCAAACAGTGAACCAAAACAAGTGAACGTTCAGTGCTGCTTCTGAAACGATAACTGCTTATGCGTGGAACTTGTCATCATCTTTGTTTCCTATCAAAGTAGGACCAGAACAGTGACTCATTTAAAACATACATATAAAAATATAGATGTGTTGTATTTACGTGCGTGTGTGTATACATTTATATGGTTTCTTCTTCAGCTAGTCAAGGTATAGAGGTTATAGAACTGTTGGGGAGACTATTGGAGGTGGCAAAACTTGGACCAGCACTGATGTCAGTGACCTGTGATACCATCTAAAATAAATGTAGCTAGGTGCAAAAAAGTTGTACTGTCACTGGTGTATTTTCTTTGTGGAATTATCTGCCAAGAGCAAATTGATTTGAATATAAATGCTAAAGTATATTGCACTTATTCTGTAAATAATCACAATATTCATATTTTTTCTTTTCCTTTTTTTTAATGCATTGTGGTTTCATTATTGTTAAAAACCTGCAGTTCAGACTTTGTTAATACTTTGTATTGAATAATTGAACTGAGATAACATTATATATGATAACATTTGGAATCAAGCGTATGCCAACTCTCATACCAAGTGTCAGCTTTCAGCTGACTGTCTGGCCCCGAAGATGCTGATGTTTGAGAAAACTGCTGTAATAAATTGTAAAATTGAAAGACTTTTGAAAGGTAACAACATTGCTATTCCCCAGAAGATTGTTTACTTGTTAATTCATTGAGATTTATATTCCTTGTTTCAGCCATTAAAGAAAACCAATCCAACAGCTGTTTCTCTAAGCCACTAATTTCAGCTCTCCCTGTGTTACTGGAGAAAGATCCAGGCACTGTCAAAGTGGTTCAGCATGTCCTGGGATAGGAAGATCCTCTCTGACACCTGAAAAGTGTTCATTCTGTCTCTCGCTTGCTTCTCATCCTCAGCAACCAGCTTAGGCTTAGCACTGCTGCCTGCTTACCGCTTCCTGCTGAACTGAATCCGTACATCCCCCTTCTTGCTGTGCAAAGTCAAAATAAGCTTTAGCATAGCATCAGTCACTTCAGCAGAGCTCCGAATGTCAGCACCTGTCCTGTTTTTACTAAAGGCCTTAGAAGCAGGCAGGCATCTCGGAAGAATAGATCTGCTTTAGTAGTTCTGCTGGCCAGGATGTAAAGATCAGCTTGAAATAATGGGGACAGGTACAGAAAGCTACAATTCATACTGTATCTGTTCAGGTTATTTGAGTAATCATTAAGTAGTTGCATTTCTAAATGTATAAAGCGGGAAAGAAGGAGAGAACCAGAGTGTGAATCTTTTTATAGCCTTCCTGTTTCTGCCATTCTTGCAGCATGTAATAGCTTTAGCAGCTTTTGGATTGAAAGGTAGAATAGCAGCAAGGCTGTTAAAGCATCCTTATAACTGAAAGATACCTATTCAGCTCTAGGTGAATTCTCTGACAAAGCTGAGGCTTGGTTCTTAACTGTTCAGCCTGGGAAGCAGCAGCTCAGCTGCCTCACAAACTGTGTCAGATTCATATCTTTGAACTTGGGTTATCCATGAAAACTTACTTTTTCCTGCTACCAGCATAGGAAGCCATGCTACAGAAGCACTGCCTTTGAACCTAGAATGAACCTGAATGTGCTTCAGATGTTCAAGTCTTCCCCAGCTGAGTGTAGAGCCAAGGAGAGGCTTTCATCACTTAGTCATTGCCCGAGATGGGCTTCCTGACAAGTATCTGTGTTATAATGCTGCCAGTCTTGTTTTGAGGAGTTGGTACAGCAGCCAGTTCTATGTGCAGCTGTAGGTGGGAGGACGGAGACCAGCACAGTGGCCAACTGGAGGACTTTTCCAATACTCCACCTTTGCATGGGCAGGCCTCTATGGTGGGGAACAGCAGGAGGCTGGATGCATCTCCCAAACAGACAGCTGGAGAGGTGATTCCAGAAGTCTCAGACTGGATGCTGTGTTGAGCCCAAGCAGAGCTTCAGCTGCTGATTTCCTGAAACACTGCAATCCAGCTCCTAAGCAGTTTAGTCCACTGCTTTGGCATCGTTACCCAAAATAAAATGTGCACATAGACAAATAAGTTAAAGAAGAAATTACTGGACAATGGATTTCTCCAAGATCCCACACTGTATGAACCATCTTTTCCTTGAAGCCTGGCATGCATGATACATATGACAGTGTGGTACCTGCAGTCTATTCTCAGTCAATGACAGTGATTTTGTACCTCAGGAGCAGTAATTGGATTAAAAAAACCTCTGTGTGCTTTGCAAGCACAAAGAGATTTGATACATTCTGGTAATGGTGAGATGGGTAACTTCTTAAATACGCCAACAACATTAGTTACTAGGTAGACCCACTCATAAGGCATTTGATGCCATAATTTAATTTCAGCAGAAAAGCGGTGCCTTACGTGGAAGACTCTTTATTCCATCTTGAGATATTGAACAGCTTTAATATGCCTTGGCATTCAGTACCACATTTGTAATGCCTGTAATTACTCCTTCCTACTCTAACAAGAGCAGGCACTGCACAGCACAAGTACTGAGGGATAGTTTTGTTTCACGCTTGAAAGGAGGAACACATCGTATAAAGTGCACTTTGTACTGAGCTGTGGGAAAAAAGGTGAATGGGGGTTATACCAGAAGCTTTAAGAGCAGTTCAAAATGCCTGGTGTGCTTCCTCTGCCTGTCTCTGGAGGCAGTTTGAATGAATGAAGAAGCCAGACAAAATGAAAGAGGCATAAATCTGAGAGTTTACTGGAGCTGGGGGAGCTTTTGAAGGAAACCTCTTCTCTAGTGGCTCCTACCTGCCCCCAGGGGCAGGTATCTTCCCACCAGGCAGGGCTTGTGCTGTGGTGTTCTGCCTTTTCCCTCTCTCTGCCTAAAACTTGTGCCTCTGTCTCCTTGGAGAGAGTGCTGGTGCTACCACAGTAACAAATACAGGACATTGATGCTGGACTAGAAGGGCATTTGTGGGTGGAACTGGTGACTCTGCTTTGTTCTGTAGGTTTAAGCATTGATGGTTTTCTTGTCATACTTTGGTGTCGAGAAGTGTGTGACTGGTACCTGGAGCCAAAGTGTCAGGAACTTCTGGACTGTTTCTGTCAAAGGGTTAAAGAAAAAGAGGAGAGACAAGGACTGATAGGAAAAAATGTTTACTTTCTTAAAGGAGGTGGCCACTAGGCTGGCTATTGAGGTGCCCCTTGAACTGGAGGAAACATGACATTAAGAAGACCTGGTGGATGTACTAGCTATCAGCTGGATATCAGAGAATTTATGGAAGAGACAGAGCACAGGCTGCAGCCCTTGGTTAGATTTAACCTTACAAGGTGTGGAAGAAGAGTCAATAAGGATGGAGGGTTGGAAGCTGTGAAGACATCTCAAGACTAGCAGATACAGAGGAAAATCAGAAGTCTGTGGTTTCACAAGGTGTGTGGAAACAGCAGGTCTGGTGTGATGGAGGAACAAAGCTGTCCATGTGGCATGGCATCGCTGACCTGTCCACCCAGCGCAAGAACAAGCTGCAGATCTGACTCTACAAGAGATCCCAATTAAAAAAATTGTCATTTGTCTCACTGGTTCGGGCAGTGTGATGTGATTTACAAGTTTGGGTTTTTTTTTACTAATGTAAGGAGTTTGTGTAACAAGGCTAACAGACAGCTCCTGCAGCAGCATGTGAAAACCTTTGCTATGGAAATAACACACTGGAATAGCTTTTGTAAGTGGAGTGTGAGCACAGAGAGATCCGCAGTACTGAGAAAAGGCACAGACAAAGGGAAGGTTGGTGGAAGAGTGCAGCACCCAAACAGTGTGGCAGACAAAAAACAGTGGAAAATTAATATATGGTCTTTGGGCTAAAATCTCTTAGAAAGAGTTGTAAAAACATTTTAGTGTGATCGTGTTACAGATCTGCTGTAAGCCTCTGGGGAGATGTTTGTAATCTTGGCAGAGGAATATTAACATTAGGTGGCACTTCAATTTTCTTGCTATAGATTGGAAGAAAAATGCTATCAATAATTGTAGGTCCTTATTGCTTTTAGGAGTTTAACTGACAACCTTGGTCAACAAAACATTCCTGAACCAGGAATAGAGTGTGCTGCTTCAGGCTTTGAACATCTTTATGTAGCATGCTGCTGGGCTGTGGATTCCTGAAACTGGGAAAAGAAGTAAATCAGCCCTGGGGGGGAAATCCCACTGGTACGAGTGCCCTTCTGGCACCGAAACCAACTTGTTCAGTTGGGCCTCTGGTGTTTCTGCACAAGATTTCATTGTACCGCTGTGCAAAGACTTACAGTGAAGTAAGAGGGATTTCGAGAAAATAACCTTTTTTTGGTTCAGACAAAGAATAAAAAATAGTCCTTGAGTGAACGGACTTTTTATTTCAAAATGGTGAACTTTGCAAAACTGAGATATCTGGACAGTGAAGCTTATTGGCCTGAGAGAAAGCAAAAAATCAAACACTCAAAATTTCATTGAAGGACAGAGTCTCTAGTATTTGCCACCTTAGGAAGGGGAGGAATCTTTTATGGAAAGTGGGCATTGGACATATAATTCCCTTAGAGCGCACGTGAGCACCAGTAAGGAGTGGAATAAAGGGGGAGCAGAAGCAAACCTACAGTCTAGTGGGATCAGAAAGTCTTTGTGGTGGACTGAATTGCTAGAAGAAAAAACTGAATTCAGCTTTTCATTATGAAAATGCATATGCAGATTCCTTAACTATAAAATCACAACAAGGTAAGAAGCACAAAGCAGGAGGAGCAGGAGCCGGGGCTGAGACCAGCAAGGGTAAGAAAATGTTTTCTAGAAGATTGACATTGCCACCCCATGGCAGCAGTAGAGGGACACAGCGATGCCCGCCCCCAGGCTGAAGCCAGACGCACGGTAAGGTTATGTCCCTGCAGTCAGTGTCACAGCTGCTGCCCTGAGCTGACAGTGACAGGTTGGGCGCCCTGGGTAGTGCTCAGCCGGAGCTGTTCATCGTCGCCACCGCAGACACCAGGGTAGCCACACAGGTTTGTTTTCATGCCATGGTACGTGCTCTGAGTTGAGTGGACTCCTCATGCCAAGAAGAACAATCCAGTGACTCACAGGGCCAGTGGCTGGTCTCCTTTAAGCTTCCAGTTGTCACCGCAGATTGCATTTCCTTGGGGCTTCACGCACATGTAACAGAAGCCTCACGTGCTTTGTTGTATTGTGCCGTACGAAGTACTTGCATTAAACTTTTTCTTTGCAGCTTTTGTTCCCTGGACAGATGCCATGAAGCACAGCAGGGTTACCATCCTCAAGTCACTCTGTGGGTCCTTCTGCCCTAAGGAAGATGTCTCAGAGGGATCTGACTTGCCCACACTTGCTCAGATCTCTCAATACCTGCTCAGCAGGCAAGTTATTAGCTAGTGTAAGCTCCCCAGCCTTGCCACTCACCTCTTCTAATCTCTGCCCTGCTCTGACAGGCAAATCAGAATGCCAAGTCAAATAAAACACTGAACACCTATGACAGCAGGCTGTCGTGGAAAACAGAAGAAAGTCAAAAAGGAGGCTCAGGGTCCTTACGCAGCCTTTTTCCTATGGGCTGATATACAACCCATAGGAAAAGAAACAGCACGACAGAAAACACCAAGTCTCATTCAACAGCAAACATGGGGCTCCTGGATCACTTTTCACATACCACTGCACCTCTTCATGGGTGTGCATGTGCCTGTCATCAACTGGACTCACCCCAATTCCTATTTCTTGGGAAAACTTTATTTTTCTGTAGAGTTATATAGGAGGTGAGTGCATTTTCAGAAAAAATACTGCATGGAACTATATGCAAATGTATGATAAAAGAGAAATGCTGGGTAGCTACTTAATAAAACTGATAGATCCTGACTTTTTATAAGCTACTGCATTGTACAGATGAAATGATAGTTTTACTGTCATGGTTGATTTGTGCTAATTACAGCAATTATAATGCTTGTGGAGAAGGAAATCTGAAAAAAAAAGTATTAAGTGTTCAGCACTCAGCTGCCTGTCAGCTGAAAGGAAGGCAAATTAATTGAATGTAGCAGTCTATCCTCTTTCTGCTGTAAACCAGTGGTTAATTCCAACGAGCAGCTACGTGGCCATATGTCACTTGGCTCTGGCATAACAGTAGCGTGCCACGCTAGTGATCGCTGCTCTGGTGGAGCTGAAAGCTGCCATACTCCTGTGCTAAACGCCTTACAGAACTCTGACTGCTTTCAGTGCTGCATAAAACTGATCTTCATTCAAAGTGTAGGAATTAAAATTAGGCCAAATATCCTATCATAATCTAACATACATTTAGTGTGTTGCATTAGTGTGTGAATTTTTTTTTACTATTGTTATTTACTGTAAATAGACTTAAATATAAAGGAAAATAGATGAAGTGACAGAAAGGGTAGATTTAGGTTGGATATTAAGAGAAAGTTCCTCCAATATGAGGGTGGTGGATCATTGGAACAGGTTGCCCAGAGAGGTACTGGAAGCCCCATCCCTGAAGATATTCAAGGTCAGGCTTGATGGGGCTCTGAGCAACCTGTTCTAGTGAAGATGTCTCTGCTCACTGCAGGGGGGTTGGACTAGATGATCTTTGAGGGTCCATTCCAGCCCAATACATTCCATGATTCTATGAAATATTGCCTAGAAGCAGGCACAGAATTACTGAGAAAAGAGCTGTTGCTAAGAGCAATTTTTCTGCAGGCTTCCTGAAGCTAAGCAGAACCGTCCCAAACTGATTTAATCTCTCCATGTATCTGGAAAGGGGCTACTTTCAATCTATAGCAGCTTTGGTTGCCCATTAAAATACGCAGAATTGTCTAAAGGACTGCTTTTCTCAAATTTTTTTTTTCTATTTGATAATATCCTTGTCACTGATTCAAAATACTGCTTAGAAACTGAGTGTGGCTTTCAAATTAGCATCCCATAGAAATCGTTCCTCTACTTTGCCTCTCCTGACAGATTTTCAGGCCAGAAGACTGACCTGGGTAGGTGGAGATACTACAAATAAGTGTGGGAATGAAGACAAAGCCTTAAACCTGAGAGGCCAGTTTGCAGTGACAGAGCCCAGGGCTGCAACCCACAGCCACTGGGAACTGGAGATAATGGCACAGTTACCAATATATTTAGAAAAAATAATAAGGAATATATTGCCAACATTCCTCTAACTTTCCCTCATGTGGGCATTTGTCATCTGTGAGGATAAATCAGAATGTAACACTATGTATTTGGCACGAAGAACAATATGGCAGGGTAGAGAAGTAGGCTTTGTGAAGTTAGCTAGGCTAATTGTGAAAGGGAGGTATTTTCCAACACAGACCAATCATGCCTTCTGTTCTGCTTCAGACAGCTCAATATTGACATCACGCAAAAATGTGATGTTTTGTGGTGCCAGAAAAAACAGTATGAGTCCAGTTTATTAGACTGTGCATACTGTGTGTTTAATGATTTAGCCAGTGTGTTTAATGATTTTTATTCCCTATTAACTAAATAAAAACTGGTGAGTAACATGAACTATTTTGTTGAAAAGGGGAATTGAGTCTTTACATTTGGTTGCTTGAAGGTGAGAAGCATCCAGCTACCTCCAAATAGAGGAGAAAGCCACCCCTTAACCATTCACTTATCCACCTGTGTCCAGAAACCAGGGAGCTGGGTACCTGTCTGAGTGTTTGCACTAGCTTACACTGAGGACTCAAAAGCACAGATGGAAAATTAAAGGATAATTAATGCTTTGCCCATTTAGACTGGAGCCCTTGGTGCCACATTCTCCTGACGATAGCTGCAGCCAGAAATGTTTGCTCCAAAAGGACAGCACAGCACTGCTCCCATTTCAATAGACGGGAGCCTCACTACAGACCCTGCAGCGCACGCAGGGCAAGGCAGGAAAACCACATTTCCCCAGCTCGGTCCCATCAGCACAGGGTAGCTCATACAGCATTGCTTTCTTCTGTCACTGTTCACACCACCCAACAGGAGGCTCCAATATCCTTTCACAATATTTCCACTTCCCTGAAATGAAGGTGGATGTTCTGCTTTCTGTCAGGAAGCATCTCGACTTCTGAACTCAGTACGAGTGGCCACGTTTATGCCCAAGAGCAGAATGTTGTCCTTCATCTTAGATTGTCTGTTGGTTTTGCACCCACCTTGCCCTTCCTTCTTTGGGTGCGTAGTTTCATAAATAAGCATTTCCTGCATGCAGATTATTACTTGAAAGTCAACGGCTTTCAATTATTATTATTATTTTTTTCTGTTCTGCCTTTCCCATTTTACTCAGATGGTATTTTGCAGTGTAGGTATCTTTCACAGGATTGCACAAGCATCAGCTCTTCCTGACAGCTGTTCCTGGGTTAGCGGTGGCTGCCCCCATCTAGTTGTCTGCAGACTTCCTTGGAAACTGCTGTGACAGAGAACAAAGAAGTGAGGAGTCCTTCTGCATAAGGCACAACTACTATTTACGATTCCTGTGAAGGAGGGAAATGGAAAATCTCATGAGAAGAGGTTGAAAACAAAATCAAGACAAGACAGCACTAATACCACTGAGAGCCTACACAGACATCACCATGTTCCAGCTTGAGGTAAAAGGAATTTATTTGTTCTTGTCACATGATGCACTGCATGCTTTCAGTCCATAGAGTCTCCTAGCAGTGTTTATCAAACTTTTCACTTTCCCTCTGTGTTAACAGAAACCCAGCTACCCTGAGGTGAGAGAGAACAGGCCACAGCTTCTGACTGTAGCACAAACCTGGCTCTCGAGCAAGGGAACCCACCCCACTAATTAATGGTAGTTTAGAGTTACAGTCTCAAGGCATTGATTAACTAATCGCAGTTTCTCCTCACTGTCCAGGCCAGGAAAGAATGCTGCTGCTGAACAGGGCTCTGGTTTTCTTTCGTTTTTGCATTTCACTTGCCAGACCTAATCATGACCTTGCAATCTGAGAAACGCTCACCAGCTGTACAGGGCTGAGTGGGAGCATGAACTCCTCACACAGAAATGCCAGCATTTTTAAATGCTTTGCTCCTAAATGGCACTTTTACAAGGAAAGAGATGTCACAAACACTAGTACGTGTCTTTTCCGTTGTCTCCGTGCTCTATATAAAATATATAAAAGGAAGTAATCTCCTGTTCCATCTCCCAGCCACTCTTGCCAGCTCCCAGAGATGTGCATGTAGCTGAATTCTGGCCCTTGTGGTCAAAGGTCTGCCCATGACTGTTTTTGTGTCACTGCTTCATATGAACTTCACAAGACAATTGTTAGAGTTGCCCGTCTTTCTGATAGCTTCCCTCAGATTTATCTCTTGCAATTAGTTACCCAAAACTGTATTTAACATGTACATATCAGCAGATGACAGAGCACCCCTTCCCTCTGTAGCCAAAGCAACACCCAAAGCCTTTCCACAGCACGTGTCTCATGTTCTTAGAGATTTGGTAGTTTGAACTTTGCAACTGATGCCTGGGCCAGTCCCTTTGCATCGGCCTTGTGTGCAGGCAGGTTCCTGGGGCTTTTCAGGATGGTGATAGGCCATTGTCCAATGAGCTTGCTTATTTTCTAAAGAAAATGCTGCTGTGATGGCTTCAAAACAGAGCTGTTACACAGCTGGATGAGAATTACTTTACATTTGGGCAGTGGCTCATTGTGGTGGTTTAACCACAGTGGGACCATGCGATCCTCACTCCCCCCACGCAGTGAGATGGGGTGGGAGTCACAACAAAGGGGGCACGGGATTAGGATGAAGGACAGGGAGGGCTCACTCACCAGTTGTGGTCACAGGCAAAACAGACTCAAACTCGGGGAAGAAAAATCAATTTAATTCATTTCCATTCATCTGAGTAGCACAATGAGACATAACAACCACATCTTACACCACCTTCCCCACCCCTCCCTTCTTCCTGGCTCAAATCACTTTGCTCCCGATTTCTCTACTTTCTCCCTACCCAGCAGCACAGGGGACAGGGAATGGGGGTTCAGTCAGTTCACCATTGCTGCTCTTCCCAGCACAAAAGTCCAGGAACAAAGTGTTCCAACGCAGCTTCCCATGGAGTCATGGGCTTATTTGGGCACAGCTCCTGGCTCCGGCATGGGGACATCCACGGGCTGCAGAGGGGCCTCCGGTCCAGCGCACCTCCTCCTCCCCAGCTCTGAGGGTCCACACCCACTCTAGCACTGAGCATCTCTTGGGGTCTTAATTCAATCACACTTGCCTTCAGGGTCAGCTTTCCTGCTCCAGTATGGAGTCCTCCATGGTCTACACGTGGGTATCTGCTCTACCATTGAACTTCCATGGGCTGCAGGGACCTCATTTACCTTCTCCTACTCCATGGGGTTGAACTGGGTGTCAGAGGTTCTCTGTCCTCCCCATCCTCCTCCTTACCCCAGGAAACAAAGCTCTCTCTTTGTTTAGGCCTATGGTTGTCTTTTGTTCAGGTCAATGGCTTCTGCTCCAGGTTCTCTCCACCTTCTTTTCAGGACAGTTCTTCCCCTCACCAATATGGATTGACAGAGGTGTTTCTCTAGTGCTCATTGGCCCAGCCTGGGCTGGGGGGGGGTCTCTTCCTTGGAGCCAGGCGAGCTTTTCACTCTCACAAGGTGTCCCCTTCCCCCACTACCAAAAACAGACCCCCCCCAAACCCAACACAGTCATGCAACTCTTCCAGCTCCTGGTTATAGCCTTGCTGTGTGCTACGGATGCCTCAGTCTTGCACAGCACTGAGACTGAGGGCATGTGGCATGGCTGAATTACTGTCAGTACCTGGTGCTTGGCTGATTTCACAGTTTAACTAAATGTCAACAGTGTAATTTTGCGGCCCTCTGATTTAGTAGTGCCTGATTAAAGACTCTTTATCCTTGGAGATGATCTAGAAAGTGGATTAGTCTTTGTGCTGGGCTGCTATGACCTGTCTTGCCCAGCAAGTCAAGAGTTGTGGGTGGCTGTGAGGGATCAGGCATAGCATGGGAGGTCCTGAGCATTGCCGGTGGAGCCGAGTTTGCAGTCACCACAGGCTAGGCTGGACCTTCTGCACTTCCTTCTAGTCAGGTCTTCTCTTGCCTCCAGGAGCTCTTGGTAGCCAGCATGCCTGAGAGCATCCCTCAGGTCACCTACCCTGGTGAGAAATGGTCCAGCTGTGTGAAGGGGAAAATGAGGTTTAAAGCTATTTTTGCACATCACCTTTTGCCCCCAAATACATCCTGTGTATCATCTGACGGATATGGTTCTTAGCAAACCAGGCTTTCCCCCACCCCAGTGCTCATCATTTAATCTGACACAAAGTATATGCCAAATATTTATCAATACTGTCATACTGTGACTTCAGCCAAGTCCATAACATCCTTGTCTCAGGCCAACATGTTATTTCCTCACATTTGTTGTTTAAGGACTTAAAGCAGACTTTTTCACCCTTCCTTCTTCACTTTATCTCCAACTCTTTATTTTTCATGTGACTTTCCATGAAGTAACTGTTATTTAGCGATAAATTATTATTTATTATTCTTTTACTCCAGTAGACCACTAGGGATCCTCACAGAAACTTAAACTCCATGGCATGAAATGCTGTACAAAGTCCATGTTTGTTGAGCAAACCAGGCATTAGGGGGGGGGGAAAAAAAGTGAGGAAATATAATCTATATACTTGTAGAGAAAGTGACATTCAGTTTGTTATTATGCCACATCTAGGAATGAACACAGCAGTTAGATCAAGTCACGAGTATCTCTGCCCCTCTGTCTGTGGGGGAATTGTCATATGGTCCTCAACACGAATGACTGTTCATTTGTGTAACAACAGGAAATTGCTGTGGGAGAGAAATTAGTGTGAGAAAGGTCAGTGTGAGATTTTATGGAAGGGGAAGGAGATATTTACTCACAAAATCTTTAAGCAACTTGATTTTATTCACTCAACACTCATCCACCTACAGAGTCCCTTCATTCACACTCCAACGCTCACATATTCAGGAGCACCAAGACACGTGTCCAAGCAGCCTGGCCAGGATCCCTTGTGTCTGACACAAAGGACAAGGGATGCCAACTGCCAGGCCCTCACCACGTGTCCAACGTTCCCCTTGAGTGGGGGCAACAAAACAGTTCTGGACAGAACATTCACATCCCTCAGGAGGGATTAGCTGGTCTGTGGTCACCTTTTACCTCAGAACCCTGCTTGCTTCTTTCTCCATAAATGATAGGCCAGGTTGCTGCCCATTGCCTGTTTTCCCCTTGTTTTCAACACATGTGTTTTCCTGATGGGCTAACAGGAAAGGCAAGGTGCATCCGATGCTGCAGCCTTGTTAGCATCTCCCGGGGTCAGGACGCGGGGTCTTTCACTCTCTGTGTTGCGACAGCTTTCAAAGCGAAGGTCTTTTGGCCTTGACGTAAACAGAAAAAAATCCTTAATTTCACTGCTGGAAATGGTTTTCTGTGTTAACAAAAGAGCCCATTCTTCTAACCCTCTGTTCTGCTGCTCCTGCTGGTGCCCACATGCATTTCCACTCATACTTCATTCTTCTGTTACAAATCTCTACAGCTGTAGATTCATTCTTGGATTGCCGATCCCCTTTTATTAGGATTTATAATCTCTCTAAAGTATATAATTTAATGCCCCACACAGTCCTTGGCAGCACGCAGATGAATGCTCTGTTAAAGTGTAAATGAAGCTTGTAAATACTAAGGTAACATACTCAGTGAAAAAAAACTCCAAAATCTGGGGGGGCTCCATCCCCCCTGTCAGCTGAAGCACAGAATTATTAAAATGGTGAAGTACATGTGAAATCATTAAAACACTGGGGTGGTCAATATAAACAGCTTGAAAAAGAATAAAAAAAACCTGCCTGCCAACATAGTAAATGGAAAACCGATGCTGTGTGTTTCCTGTGATGTGTGATGGGGAATTTGAACACTCCCTTCCCACTGGCATCGTGCAGTTACTGCTTTAAATGTACTGTTGGTGGGAGAAAAGCAAACCATCCATGGTTTAATATCTTCTTGCTTGTGCCCAGCAATTAAAGTTATATGTTATTGCTGACAGGAGGCAAAATTCTGACTTTACCTTAAATCTTGCAGCTGTTTGCTAGTCCTAATTGCTGCTGGGTATGGAGTAAGAGGGGTGAGTCCGCATTTGGCAGCCTGTGTTAGAGCACATGATAGCATTAGACACTTTGACATGTAGGATAGCACAGTAAAGTCACTAATTAGTCTTTTGTGGCTAGTTATCAAAATCCAATGCTGATCAGCTGAAAGCTGACCAGCAGGAGCCTGCACACTCCTGGCTTTTAGCCCTGTTTTAGCTACTGGCTGTTACTCGGAAGGAGAACCTTGAAATCTGTTCTCTTAGTAACCTTGTTCTTCTTTCTGTAACCAGGCTGTTTCCTACATCAGTGACTTGTGACACGATGCAGTTAAACAGGATAGTCTAAAAACTCCAGCTGCAGCAAGGGGAAGAAAAAATTGCAAATGCATGATGCAATACCTTAAAGAGAACAAAACTTCACTGATCTGTTGACTCCACGGGTTCTAATGCAGAGTCATGTCTTCTTGGGACGGGTATCTGGACACCCCAGGACTGGGAACGTGCAAGGCTGGATTTATGAGTTGAAGATAAATGTAATTGTGCACAAGCTATAGAATTTGTGTTTCTTTGCTAATGTTGAGATCAAATTAAAAATGGAAGATAAGTATGGTTAAGATCCCACAGAAGAGCACAGTAAGAGATGCCACGCACTGTCCCATGTACCATCTTAATGTAAGGTCCTTGTTCATGACCAAGCACGCGATCACAGAGCCATGGTCCCCGACTACTTTTGTCACCACATACTTCCTGTTTTATTCAAATTTTGGGTTGGACTCTGACACAGCATTCACCACAATTGTAAGTTAACTGCATGAAAGACAGGGTTTTTTTAATTTGTTGTGGAAAGTGGCATCAGAAGATGCAAGAGGACTATGTGTTCCTGCCTTTAGCACAGAATTCCTATGCATCAACCTAATAACTCCAATCAAAATACTAATAACATTCCTAATTTTCCAATGCCAAACATGTATTTGTGGTTCCAGGTGGCTGAAACATGAAGTACTTCCAAGTTGCAGCTGAGGAGCACCCTATGTGCATATACACATAAATGTATAAACATATACACCCAGCAGTGGTGTTGGTGTTGATATCCAAGCTGGCTCACTTTAAATTAATTCTGATAAACCTACAGTCCTGTACTGGATATGTACACTTATGTACATATAATGCACATGGAAGTGCCCATACACATATGCATGTGTGAGGTGCAGGCTTTTCAGAATTAAGGTAAGTGAATTTGGGTAGCAGGATCATTCCTACGGCAAACACAACCTTCCTTATGAGTTACCAGTCAGTTTCTTGATGTCAGGGACACTGCAACTTGCCAGGCAGCTTGTGAGAAATGTTTGTGCCTTAATATTTTTTCAGCCTGCAAAGTGCTGGTTACTCTGCAAACGCTGGAGCCTCCTCTGTGAACGGGGCCTTATGCCCTGTTGAGTAGAAAGAATACAACCTCAGCAGAAAGCTGATTAATGTGCTAATATTTAAGACTCCTACGTTACAATAAGATCCCCGTAAAAGGACTATGAAGAAATAAGTTTATTCAGTGCACTTGAAGTGAAACAAACTGTAATTTAGAAAATTCATTGTAACCACTGTTTTGTTATACAGAAAACTTCACAAATACTAAATTTACTATAAAAACATACAACAACCAGAGAAACAGAAAGAAAAGAAAATGTAAAAAGCAGTGTGAACAAGGTTAGGAAGCATTTGTGCAAATGATGCATCTCTGGCGTGGAGCCAACTGAGGAGAAAAATAAATTGCTATACTTAGATTCCCAGAAGGTGTAACTGAAGTTGCAGCAGACTGCTGGAGGCTGAAGTATGCCAAGAATGAGATTAGTGATTAGTAGTTTCAGATAATTTAAGCGGAGTCTGCTTGCAGGTAGTAGACTCCTCAAAGTTCTAAACACAGAAGCAATTGTTGGTGTTTTTCTGCTACTTGTGACAGTAAGTATAAACATGCTTAATTAGTAAGGGAGGAGGACACTTGAGCACACACTTAAGGGTCCTGGCAACTTGACAGCAGCAGGCTTTAATTTCCATAGGTGTAAAACCATCTTTCAGCTGTCACTAAAACTCCCATCTCCGAAAGTACATTACCAGAGTAACTGATCTTGATCAAATACATTTGTACAAGCTTTATACATGGCATACTCAAATTTGATTTTTTTAAAATCCAAAACTACATATGCTTTACCAATAAAATACTATTTTATTTTTTGTCACACTGCAATGTCACGTTCTTTATTCAGACAGTACATATCTATCAATTTGTTTCCATCTAAAGAAATACAGCAACAGGCTTTTGGTCAATCTGCCAATAGCAACAGCTACTGCTCCAGGGGAGTTATTCTGCACTATCTGCAACTCCCTCTGCAATGGAGTTGGGTCTGCTCAGTGGAACATACACAACTGTATGTAACCATTGCATGTTTCTGAAGTAGTAATATCTCAACTGCCCTTAAATCATTAATTTTCAGAAAATTTCACGTATATATTGCAAACAAGAAGGAGAGCTGTGTACAAGCAAAAGAGAAAACACACCATCTAGGATTAGAGTAAGGAAAGATCATTGTGGAGGTAGAGCTGTAAACCTGTGAAGCTTCCCGCAGGAAAAACTTGCCATGCTCCCAAAAGCTCAGGCTTATTTCCCCTTAATAAAGGTTAACAGTTGTAACTGAAGGACATAGTCAGTTACACAGGCAACAGTAACATGGTAAAATTCTCCTTTAACTCCACGTGCTGAAGATATAACTGGTGCAGCGAACTCTCCTCTCACTTTTCCCATTTTTAACATTAATTTTCATATGCACCTTATTTTACATAATTGCTTTATCAAGACTTCTCTATTTATACATGATTTTTATGTTTATAGCTTACAAGTCATCCATCAAAAAAACTTCAACTCAAGAGTGTAGAGTGGATTTATCTGTGGTTTTAATATAAAGGGAATTTTACCACAGAAAGTTTTGGGTTTTACCATGGAGCAAAAGGTAAAAAAAGCCACCTATAAGCTGGGAAGATGGGCTTAGATTTATCTGAGGGGCAGATGGATATTTTCCTTCCCATGAACCCACACCTTTGTTCTCTTGCTGGAGAACGCGCTGCTCTTCCAGTGTATTGTACTTTTGCGCTGAGAATGAAGAACACATCAGCATTGTCGCAAGAGACTGAGAGATGGGATTAAACAAGAGAGCTAAAGCTCCCCACACTGAAACACAGCAAATAAAAAAAATTCTGGAAGGCACTGGTGCTATGCTGAAATTAAGGTTTCATTTTGGACCCAAAATATGCAGTATTATACGTATCCTTCCCAAAATCATAGCACATGCCATGGGAGTGCAAAGTAATTTTTTATTTTTTAGGTAGCAATGTATAATTAGGGATGAATTAAATAAGTTTGATACTGGGAACCACATTTCTCAAAGTTAATTGAATTGTTATCTTTCCTGCTTCTTCTTGAGCTAAGGGATACAGTGGTTTACTACAAAATGAGTCTGTAAATAACTGCCTTCAATTAGTGGTTGTTTTGAGAACAGGAGAACTTGCCTTCTGCAGAAGAGAATTAATCTTATCTGTTTTGAGGTAATTGCAATTTCAGGCCTCTGTGAGTTATGAAAGTGATGACTATTTGGAGATGTCAACTCTTTGTGAGGTGTAAAATTATAAAGTACAAGGAGAAATCATCAAGAATCTTGAAGGAATTCAAAGTGGACTCATGTAATCTAATCTTAAAAACCTTCACATAGTACTCAGAAAATCCTGAGCATGGAGTTGAAAAGTCAGTAACAGGCTGTCATAAAGGTTGTCTGGAATCTCTGTCTCTGACTGCTTAAATTTACAGTGGTAAGTTTTGGAATAATTCCCATATTGTTTTAATTTACTTTAAATCACTGCCAGGTATTTCTGACTCCTATTTTAACATTATTTGTCTGGAAATATACCAAAAATTAATAACACAGTTATAGGTTATACAGTATTTGAGTCCAAACTGTAAGTGCCCACTTATTCACATTCTAATTTATTATTTTCAGTGCAGTCCTTTTCACTGGAGTCATATAAACCAAGGACTAATCCCCACCATCAACAAATGCCCACTGCATATTAGCAATGAGAAAAAAAAAAAGGAAAAAATGCATTGTGCAACGTGCTCACTCATTGTGCAAATGGAGTTTTCAATATGCAGCACCAGATTTTCTGTGGTCTATCTTATACAAGTCCTAGGAAGGGCAAGCTTTGTGACAGCATGCCTCCAGTCTTCTCTAGAAACAGAAAGAACAGTTTACACTAAGGCTTATAGATTAAAAAAATCAGCATATTTTTATAATTTAAAAAGCTGTTACAATGGGTAATGACCTCCTAAGCATATATAAATAAAATGGAATAGTCACACAAATCCCACGAATGTTACTGACCACAGGTACAATAAATAGGGTGGGATTTGTGAGTTAATAGGAAGCTTACTGTAGCACTCATAATTGGAAACCCTAGTAATCAAAGACGAAGGGAAGGGAAGAACAGTCTATTAGCATCTTAATCCTTCACCTGTATGCAAATTGACTTTTTAACCATAGATTTCCTAAGACTGAGATTGGAATAGCTTTAAAGGTCTACACAGAAAGGCTCTTCATTCCTTGGAAAGAGTACAACCCAACTTAAAGAATGACAAACATACATAAAAATGCAGAGTAGTTTTCAGTGGTGACCAGCGACAGGACAAGGGGCAATGGGCACAAGCTGGAACACGGGAGGTTCCGCTTAAACATGAGGAAAAACTTCTTTACTGTGAGGGTGTCAGAGCACTGGGACAGGCTGCCCAGCGAGGTTGTGGAGTCTCCTTCTCTGGAGATGTTCAGAACCTGACTGCATGTGCAACGTGCTCTAGATGAACCTGCTTTGGCAGGGGAGTTGGACTCGATGATCTCCAGAGTTCGCTTCCAACCCTCACCATTCTGTGATCTACAACCTGCCTGTCAGGTCACCTGCCTATTTCATCAGTGAAAGCTCCTCAGCCTCAGCAATTTGGGCTCCTAGCAACAATTTCCACAATGTTTGCAAGAGTTAGACATGCCATAGTTTATTTGTGAAAAATGATATGCTTGAGCACTGGACTAGATCTTGGAAATCTGGATTTTGTTCTTTGTACCTAGATGTGTAACCTGCAAGATTATCACTCTATTCCTCAGTTTCTTCATCTGTAAAATGGGGACAATGATATTCACTAGCTTTTAAAAACTGTTTTAAGATACATATGGTTAATTATTAAGTGGTGTGGACTCTCCCCTGTGAATAACAGAGCTTCTAATACACTGACTTATCCACTTTCGCATTAGCATCTTTATTTAAACATTTGAAAAGAAGCTTTTATCCAGCACAGTGTAATTAGTACAGTAGAGAAGTGATGAGATTGTTATCAGCTTTGAGCTTGAGGGACTATCTGGTATTTTAAGTTCAAGTAACTGAAGTAGCAAAAATAGTTTCCAATTCAAGTCTGCCCCCCACTGGCTTTAATGAAACACTACTAATAAATTTTGGATCAATAGTGTTTTTCTGTAATGAAGTGGAGGAACTAAATTAATAGAAGCTGATACAATTTATTAATTGAGACCTTTAGTCAGAATTTCTTTTGAAATTTTGAATAGCAGTTAAATAACTTGTAAATTTATTTTTAAAGTTCCATCTGCTAGGGTCCCTAGCAGATTCTTGTTCTTCAGGTTCTCAGAAGCTCACCAGCCTATCTTTCATATTAGAGTTGCTGGAACTAATATACAAGATGGGAAGTAAAATTCTGCATATGGTTTTAAAAAGATTTAATAGAAAAACCAATGAAAATATTTTGCTATGGTACAATTAATTATTCTAATATATAGTGCTGTATGTTCTAGTCAAGTACCAATGTCCTAAAAGTATCAGTCTAGTCTAGTCTAGTCCTCTGTCACTAGAAGCAGTCTTTCCCCCTAAAATATGAATGAAGAACAGTGTTTATTACTGTGTTTATTTTACAGACACCTTTCCATCACAAATCCTACAATCAACTCATTTCATAACTCAGGAGGACTCAGTTTCCTTCCTATATTTAAAGCAGGAAAGTGAACTGGGGAAAAAAAAGGCTATCTTAGTTATACTTACATAGACTCACCTAGCATGATTTCAACCCCAAGGTGGTATTTGTGTCTGGAATACAAAATCTGTACCATTAGGCACTGGAGTATGTGATCAAGCTGAAAAGTCTCTGGTTCATTTATCCTGTCATCTTCATGCTTCGTTACACCTAGCAGCATCTAATCTCTTGTGACTGCTACCTAAACTAAAATAAAGGAATAAAATGTGTTTTCTTCAGATGTGTATTTAATATACACTTCAAAAAAAGGGAAAGAATAAAAGTATTACAGAAATGTCATTTTATTTGGAACTTTCCAATACTTGAAAATTAGGGTCAGATTCATAGCTTGTGCCAAGTCTGCCTAACAGACTTTATCAAGCAGAACATAAGGAACTTTCAGAAGTTCCTCGAAGGTCCTCTGCATCTCCTAAAACTCTCGCTGAAATGGCTGTCATTCCAAATAAAGCCTTTGGAAGTCCATGTAACATTTTATAGGAAGTAGTAAAAGGCACACAGTTAATCCATCCTTACTGGTTTGTGTTTTGTTGGGGGAGGTTGTCTTTTTTTTTGCCTTAGATAGGAAGCCATGCAAAAACCTACTGAAATCTCATGAATCACTCTAGTCTGTACTGTTACAAATCACCCTCTGAAACTGGACTCCAAAAAAACAGGATCTAAAATGACTGCCATTCTGCACTTCTAGGAGATTACTGTTTGAGATTTTTAATAATCCTAACTGAAAAGCAGCAGCATTGTTGCACTGAAACACTGACAGATATTTTCCTGAGAGGTCACTGGTGTTCTATGATTACTGGAAAGAGTCTAAGATGAACTTACAGACACGTGAATTAGGCTGTCAGTGTATAGGGAAGATATACTTGCATGTCTACTTGACAATATTTTAAAGTTAATGAAATCCAAAAACATTTGTCTGGGCTAAATATGGCATATGACTGCACTAACATAGACAAAGTCTAGACAGAAATTATGTATGAAAGGCAAAAGGGACAGCATTTTAAGAGATAAGGTTTTATTTTAATAGAATAGTAAGAACTTCATTAACCATGAGTTGTGCTTCATTTAATCCTGATAGCATTACACAAGACTTGCAAAGGAGGAAGAGAGCTTTCTTTGATCACCTTCTGGTATCTATGAAAGGCCTTAATTACTCCTCATTATAATACTAAATTACTGATTCTAATCTTCCATGTGCTGAAAATCTCAAATAATTTTCAGTGAAATCTGCACTACTAAAATGCAAAAAATAAAGACAGACATAAATGCCAACACTTTTGTCCATATTAGTTCGACTTCAAGTTCTGAAAGGAGTGTCACCTTTAGAAGGAAGCTCATGCACCACGTTCTGATGGAGCTTGGCAAGAGGAGGCGTGAACTTCTCCTCACCTTGTGGGTCATCTGTCGGCCATGCTGAATTAGGAATATGACAAAAGGTTTGTCCTTAAGTTTCTGAAGTGAATTCACCTGAAGTGAACAATCAGTATAAATTAATACCTACATTCAGTTTATCTAATTTGTTCAACAAGTAGCTATACTGAGAAAGATTCAGTTAATACATATACATGACAAATTTACTTTGTTGACTGGGTAATCTTATTCAAGATCTGAAATATACATATTTTTACCTTTCCTATTATGCTCTGAACTCTGTAATTTGCATTCCAAGTTGTTAAAACTATTATAGTGACAACACTAAAACCTAGACTATCTTTGAAGTAAGAATTAAAGATATGCTTTAAATTCTATTTAAATTAAAGCTTTGCTAAATTAAAATCTAATTTACACACACACAAAAATAAAAAATTAACAAACATGCTTCCTGTTTTGGAGCTGCCAAAGGAAAAGGATACTTGGCAACATACACAGTAACTAAGACCGTATTTTTTTTAACAGTGACTTAAAGTAAAAGCCAGAAAAAACCCACACAGACCTGTCCCACATCCACATAACATACTTCAACTCCAAGGTCCTTCTGCTTTACTACTTGTTTTGTCTTTGTTTATAACCAGGAGATAACTATAATTAGTAGGTTGTTGTTGTATACATTTATCTTGTAAAATCTGAAAGAGTGCATCCAAAAGCACTATTGTAAATCAGTGAAGTGACTGCTGTGTATCAATTGTCAAATATTTCATTGTCAGAAAAAGTTGTTTCAGCAGCATGTTTATTTTTTGTAGATGGACGCTAAGAAAGACTATTACAACACACACTGAAGGGAGGAATCAGAGTATGACTTTTAATTACAATTCTTATTTTTCAAATGCTCCAATTCTGTGTTCTGTATCAAAAATAAATATTTCATTTTCATGTGCAATGCTGTCAACTGATTGCAAAGACTTACATTCTCAGATTCGTTGTTGCCTCACCTTAATACCATGTACAAAGGTCAGAACTGGTATAAAAACAAGTAAACTTGAGACTTTTTTGGAAATCAGAATATATTCACTGTTTTTCTCATCATAGTAAAAATTTGCCTAAAACAAGCACCCTTTAAGTCCTTTAAAATCTTTATAGTTATGTGCTGTTATATTCTTCAGCAACAAAAATCTAGTTGAGATCTGTTGACAAATAAAATATTTACATTCAAATATCTTTAGAGGAAAATCCTCCTAGAGCTACTGAAACCTTCACTGCTCAGCTGCTAAAAAACCAAGAAAGTTTAATTTAAAAACAAAGAATGAGTAAATATGGATATTAGTTTTGGCCTCAGAAAATCCTTTAATCCATCAGATTTCTGCGTATCACTGGACGTATGCAAGGAATCAGATTATTGTTTTCATCCTCGGCCAAGTATTGCAATCATAAAAACATGCCCTTAAGAACTGTTGTGTTTTCAGAAGAAGTACCTGTGGTAAAAGGTAGCAGTATCTTTAAACGTAACACTTCATTATTAAATGAAGATGGGGAGAATGGGAAAGTCAAGTTTCAAACACCAGTAAAGTTTAGCAGTAGGTAATATTCAATTTTCAAGCACAACAGCAGTTCTTCTCAAAGGCGTCTAAAAGCATTTGATGAGGTTCTGTTGAACGCTGCCTCACCTCAGACTGCTGTTTCTCCTTCACTGGCCTCAGGAGCTGTAATGAAAAATAAGGAAATTATTACTGTGTCCGCACTCAACTCCATATTAACACTCAGTTTTAGTTTATTTTTAAATAAATAAGTTGTATAGTTATTGTCTTGAATATAGAAAATTCCTACACTTGGCTTTTTGTTCCTACCACTCTGATAATTTTACTAATTTTCTAGAAAGGCACCTGACAGTACCCTTTTCTTGGAAATATCCCATATCTGACAGTGCCCAGAGTAGAGCCAACGAGTAGCACACAGAAAATCATATGAAAGAGATTCTAATCTGGACAGAATTTTTTTATATGCATTACTGCTCTGTATTCCGAGTATGTTTTGAAAACATGCTAAATGTAAACACTCACAACGTACTCAGCCCCAAGTAATCCAGGTCCTAACAACATTCAAGAAAGAGGCATTTTAGAATTCTGACATTTCCCACATGGCAATCAGATAGCCTCAGTCTTTTTTATCCTGCCTGTAGTGCTTTCCATTTCTATTTGTCTCTTTGTGAAACGACAAGGAACATTTCCCAGACCAGTAGCACTGCAGAGTAGCTGGGATTTATTACACTAAATGAATGGGAATACCAAAATGGAACGGAAGAAAAGGACCATCTTTACTAGGGCGCAAAAAATTAGAGAGTTTAATTGCAATAATAAATTGAAATAGAATCTCTAGTCATAATATACTACTGTTGTTACTGACATCATAAAGATTCAGCCTGTAATGGAAATCTTTTATACACCTCTTGCTTACACTCTTGTATTATTTAGACTATTTACAGTGTAATCCAAGTATGAAATATCTACAGTAGCATCTCTGAAACATCAGTTCCTCCTAAACAGAATCAAACTCAGACTTTGATCCCAAGCAGATTAATTCAATGCAGTTTCTTGCCAGTAAATTGAAGGGGAATTCTCAAAAGTGAGTGCAGTAAGTGCATAATGGAGGTCTGCAGGGAGTTCCTATGTAGAGCTTACACTGATTTTTCTCAAGCTTTAATGTGTCACTTTGTCTCCTTCTTCAGCCTTCTGAGTTGCATGCACTGTTGCAGGGCTTTACTTTGTGGTGTGTTGAGACAAAGCTTTAGAGGTCTTTAACCTGACATGTACCCTTTGCCTCAAAAACCGAAGAGAAGCTAAAGCCATCAGAGCAAGAGACTGACGCGTAAATGATTCAGCCGTGTCTGTAAGAATCTCAGTTCTCTCCTTTACCCACAAAACCCGCAACATTTGGCCAGTTTACAATGAGTGTTAGTGGGATTTATTTGCTACGAAAATGCAGCACTTGTGGAGTTACTGCTAATCAAGTTAATAAAACAGTAGAGACTCGCATATTCTTGTTGTCCCAGTTAAAACCTCTGCAATTTTATTTCTGATTTTATTGTTGCTGATCACATTAACTACGAGGCAAAAGAAACTGAAAGAGGTTTTTTGTAACAAAAAACTTTCAACACATATGTTATTATTAATTTTCTTCTGTCACTCCAGCAATTCAGGCTCTTGTTTTTCTTATTTAATGGCTATAACATTCCAAGGTTTTTTGTCTTCATTATCAGCCATAAGAAAAAATAAAATAAAATACAAACAATATCCTTCACGGAAGTATTACCACAATAAATTATGAACATGACCTAGTACCCACAGCATGCCCATGACATCCTACTTCTGTCTTCCAGGCAAAACTGCCTCTACCAATTCCTTACAGTACCCATTTCTTCAGGTATTACTTCTTCCAAACAGCTCACTGTTTCATGCCCAGTCATAGGCACCTTTGGCTTTAGGGGTCCATCTTCAGTATTTCAATTATTTGAATAGTGCTGTGCCACCAGCTTGAACTTGCAGGGAAGATGCCTGATGCTCTCTTTAACCTTTGCCTGAGTCAATAGCTCACCAAAGGACTGTGGAGCTCTTACAGACGCCCTAACATCCTGGGTGCCACAGGAGCCAAATAAGGCATAGAAAACTTCTGGAGCCAGTACAAACCTTTACTGCTGGCAAGCTCTGTTTCTTACAGTGTTGTTTGGGGTCCTGCTTGTTTGTGTGGCTGTTTTTGTTTCATTGTGGGGGGCTTTGCTGGGTTTTTTTTTTTTGTTTTGGTTTTACTGCAAATATGATGCTTGGACAGTATGAGGCTATGGATGTGTGTTATGATGGAAGCGCTGTTCTCCAGTCTCTTGTCTTAGTTTAGAGGTATTCTTTCTCAGCTGCAGTAAGTATATAGTATATAGTCTGTAACACTGTATTTCGACCATTAGCTATACCAAATCAACTTTATTGGCACATAAAAGGCATGTACTTGTGCTCTTCTAGGCCACAGCATTGATTTTGTTTGCAAGAGAACTGTAGCAAAGGAATATTTACTTTCCTGCTATTAATTTCCTGGCTTCTATGGTTAAATAAAGGAAATAACATACAAGCTTTTAGTCAAACATTAGAATTAGCAGACATGAGAAATGAGAGCTATCAAGGAAAGTTTCTGTACTCTGAAAATTATTCCTTGACTTGATGTGTGAAGGAAAGAAGAGAAGCAGCAATTACACATGGTGTACTTTTGTGAACACCCTTTTTCTAAGAGCACCCACAGTAACAGTATACTGTGTCATACTTGACACTTTTAAACCAATCTATCCTCAAAGGAGACAGAGCTATTTAACCATTTGGATCAGTTGTTTAGTACATTTGACCTTCTGAACCACACTTACACTAAAATTACAAAAAGTTTAAGGAAAATATATTTTGAATTTAATTCCAATACAGTGGGTCACATTTTATGGTAATATTTTGTAAGAGATTATTGACAAGCTGTGTGCTGTAATGAACAGTTGGTTTTGTATGTTTAGAAAGAACAAGCTGTAACAGTAATGACATTGTAGAAACAGATCTGATTTGGTCTCATCTACAAAGGAAAATAAATTTAATACAAACTGCTGAAAAACATGTTCCTGCAGCAACCACTTCTCTTCCTCTGCAAGAGTCAGAAAAGAAGTTTCATTGGTTTGGGTGTTCATTGTTGAGCAAACCAATACATAATATGCAGAACTTTGTGTATGGTCAGTAAATCATGACTTTGAACAAAACTGACTAGATTTCCGTACTGCCAAAAGGAATGATTGCTAAGAACTTTTTTCAGAGTCTCCATATGCAATTAAATTCCCTTCAAACCATGACAGGAGTTTGATATAGTTAACAGACGTGATACAGACTATCAATGTTAAATACTGCAACCACCTTAGTAATACTAGGAACCTGAAGACCTGGATCTGGCATTACAGCAAAAGGTCACAGACTACCTGAGAAAGAATGAAAACATGGTACAGATATGATGTAACTGGCTGAATCGATGGCACAGACAGACATCATGCAGCAAGATGTCTCATGAACAGTGATGTCAAGCAGACCATAGCTTAGTGGTTAGGGCAATGCAAGGGTCTTGCAGAGACCACTCATTTATTAGTGAGAAAAGAAAATGCCTCAGTACTTATCTGAGCTCTGAGTCTGTAAGGACAACAAGGCCTAAGCGCTGTGTTGGCACTTTTTAGACATTAGGTCTAAAACCAGAAAGCCTCTCCCCATATTTCCAGTCAAGCTTTCACTCCCAGAACTCTGCGTTTCCACAGACTGAACACAGTCTGGTACCAAAGCTGGGAGAGGCATTTCCAGTTCCACCCAGAAACACGCTTCTCATCGCTCCATCTCTACCTGTCACTTACCAAAAGGCACTTCCCGGCCTCCTGGGGGGACGTGCAACGTGTGCGCGCACCTTGAGAGCTCCAGTAAAGAAGCACAAACACATAACTGCGGGACCCACAGGCAGACGAGGAATGCCCACAGCCTTTGCAACCCCCTCACCCTCGAACAAACGCCCGGTTCCGCGGGCAGCCCCTGCTCCGCCGCCCTCAGCTTCCCGAGCTGACACGTCGCCGCCCACAAGCGCTCGCGGGCCGTGGGCCGCAACGGCGGCAGCAGCCAGGCACGGCGCTGCGCATGCCCGGGGCGCGCTGGCGAGCGGAGGGAGGGCTGCGGCCGCCATTTCCTCTCCCGTCTGAGGGACGGACCGCCCCCCCCGCGGGTCTCCTCCCCACAGCGCGACGGCGGCGCGATGGGGTCCCGCCCCCCGCCGCTGGCGCAGCGTTCCGAGGGCGGCTGGGCTCCTCCTCCTTCTCCTCCTCCTCTCTCCCCCGCCGCCGGAATGCCGAAGCTTAGCAAGGAGGCCAAGCAGCGGCTACAGCAGCTCTTCAAGGGCGGCCAGTTCGCCATCCGCTGGGGCTTCATCCCCGTCGTGCTCTACCTGGGTGAGGGCCGGGCCCGGCCGCGCGGGGCGAGGGTGGCGCTCGGCGGCCCTTGGGGAGGCTGGAGGCGGCGCGCGCCGCCCGGGCCGTTCCCGGGGTGGGGGGGGAGGGGACAGAAGGAAGGGCACGTGCGCAGGGGAGCACGCGGGCCTCACCGCGCATGCGCGGCCGGGGAAGGCGGGGGAGCGCTGAGGGCCCGCCGGTGCCCTGGGGACCCGCGGGGCTGGCGGGGGTTGGGGTTTGCCCTTCCCCTTGCCCGGGACAGAACTGCGAGATCGGGGTGGTTTTTAATTCCTATTTATTTACTTATGGTTTTAAAAACAATTTTCTGCCGCTTTGCCGGCGGCTGTTCCCGCGCTGGGAGCGGGCGTGGAGCCTGCGTGCTCGGTGAGGGGAGGGCCGCGGGCCGGGCCGGGCCGCTCTGTGAAGGGCGCTGAGCACTCACCGGAGCAGCTTCACAGCAAGCGAAGCTGCGATTCACTCACGCGTCGTGCCTGACTGCTTTAGCCGGCTCGCCCGCGGGTTTCCTGCAGCGGGGAGCCAGGGTGTGAGGAGGGAGCTGTCTGCCGCCCGGAGCTCTGCTCCGTGCCAGCCTCTGGCTGAGGTTGCGTTCCCGGCTAGGTACAGGTTACAGTCTCTCCCAAAATGGCCTGGCTCCCGTTTCCAAACTGCTGTCGAGCGTTCGGGAGATGCCTTGATGTCAGGCCTGGCACCCAGGATGTATTTCACTTGCTGCTGTCATGTAGTGGTGCCCAGACAGCCCCTTGGTAGTTCTCCCGCGGGGTTTGGGCTGTCTGCCATCAGCTGTCCTTGTTAAAGAGCCTGACCTACTTGAGACAGGCAGTGTGCAACAGGCCTGACCTGACACTTTTGTTCACTTCTTTTATGACAAGGGGTCCCAGGAAGGCTGATCCCTGTGGTTCATCTGGCTTACTTTCTGCCCCAACTCTGCTGGCCCTTTTGGGAAAAGGATCTGAAACAGGCAGGCACCTCGGTCTTGGATGCAAACATAAAGGAGAATCAGGAGCTTGATGTGTTTACAGTCAAAGGTTTTAATTAACTGAGGGGAAAGCGCTGTCCAATCTGAAGGGCTTTGGTTGTTCACTTAATAGATAACAATCAGGATAAAGTTAGTGTCTTCAACAGCTATGTACGTGATTCAACAGCTACAAGTAAAAGAGGTCACCTCAAACACTATGGAAAAAACCTGACTGGAAGTATTAGATTGGAAGTTTATTTGCATTTCCATTTTTAGTTTATCAGTTATTGTAAAGTGATAATTTTTGGGTGGGAGTTTCAGCAGTGTTTTGTGAAGTAATTTTGCTTTTGCTGAAGTTTTGTTTTGATTTTCACTCTTATGACAGGGTCTATGAATGTGGGGAAGATGCTCTTTGTTCTGAGGGACACCAGAAGAAATTAAATAAGTTACTTCAAGTCATATAAAACCATCTTATTGTGTTTACAGTTGCACTAATATCGGGGTGCCTCATATATTTCTGTTTTTTAGTGATGAGAAACTAAGTTGTAGTAGCTTAACTTCATACCCCCAGAAAAATCAGTGTCCTGTTCCATGTCTACATTGCCTTCTTATAAATTTGTCCACTGTAATGAGCGGACATTAAATGTGAGCAGATGGGAGCGGGGCGTGCGGGTGCCACATTCAGTTGCCATAGACATTTGGAAGTGGGATGCACTCAAAGTCTGTAGAACTGGAAGAACTTTTTGGGTACTGGGATTACTTTTGAATCTGGGAGGGAAAGTGTGATGCAGTGGAAGGGCAAGAGGCTACACAGTCTTTGGTGTCACTGATTCGACATAAGCTTTAGAATTGACCACTGTGTATGTGAAATACATGCTAAGCTAAACACAGGCAAGGAAATTTTGAGCTTTTAGCTTTCTCTGTAATGTTTTCTAGGTCAGGATGGGATGCTCAGGGGAGGTACCAGGGAGCCTGGTATGTGAATGTGCAATTATAGGTCGTTGGTCAGGGGTTTTTTTGTTGCTGTTGTTGTATTTTTTTAAACGGACTTTGAAGTGACCACCCCTGTTTTAAGTAGGTAAATAAAAGCAGTGCAGTTCTGTTAAACCTGTCTTGCTTATTTAAAAGTACTAGAGGGGGAAAACCAGAAACATAAGAACATTCACACACAGAGTATGAGTCCTAATACAGCTTCATTAATTTTAAAGCAATTTTGCTGGAAAGTATGGCAGCCAAATAAATTTGGGTCAGGATGTTTTAATAATCTCACATCACACAAGGTTATCTTCAGAGGGCTAACCCAGTGCCCATGAAGTTAATTGAAGATTTTCCATTAACCTTCATGGCCTCTGTTTTGGGCAAGCTGACATTAATTATTTATTTTCAGTAAATGAGAAAAATAATATATTTTTCATATAACCTCCATTTCTAGATGGCAAGTGTAGGAGCGGGTGCATTGAACAGTGCATGAATTGCATGATTCCGCTTCAAGACTTTTAATTTACAGTCCAGTGGGCAAAGATATTTCATATGCTGAACCTTCAGTTGCTTCTCTGGCATATATTTGCTGCATTGAATTGGTATTGGAGTCATTAGCTGGGGATGAACTCTTAATGAGCTCTATTTTAATTTTCCTGGGTGTTAATAGATTGACAAACATCTTGTTTCTTTGCAAGCTTTAGTACTAGGTAGCTTTTCAAAAGTGCCAGTAAAAATTGAATATTTTAAGTTTCATTGATTTAACATTTAGAATTCTCTCATCCTAAATTGAGTGAGCTATTGTTGCAATGTTAATTCCAAGTTCTGCATCTGACCCCAGTGCAGAACACTGCCTGTTAGGACTCGCTTAGACCAGTTACAGGTGTCACTTTTGGTGTGGCCTTACTTGGTTGCGTTCTGAAAAACATTTTCAATGTGAGTGTTTGTGTGTGCATAGGAATGTTTGTCTTGATCTTTGGGGTAGAGAACTTCCTCCATCTCACCTAGCTAGGTGTCCCTGAATTTTAAGTCAGATAAAGTTGCAGGTAAGAATTAAAAAAAAAACCAAACATGTAAAACTATACACTTGTATTTATTTTTTCTGCTTTCTGACCCTGATACGAATGTGCAGTTTTTATGTAAGTTAGTACACAACTTCATGAATCATGGTTTTCTGCTCAGTAGGTTTTCTTTTTTATTGCAATTTAATGGACTGGAATAGTTTGATAGTGATTTAACTATGTAGGATTCTGCACATACATATATGCATATATACGTATGTAATGTATGTTTCACTTCAGGTTTTAAGAGGGGTGCAGATCCTGGAATGCCTGAGCCAACTATCTGGAGGTACGTGTCGGTTCCAAATGTACCTGCAAGCCCAGTGCAGATAGCTACCGTTGTGTTATCCCTGGGCAGCAGGGATAGTTGCAAAGGTTGCTTTCGTCCATGGTTTTAATTGTTCAGAGTGAAAGCATAGCTGGTCATGGTTCTTGTTTCTCTAGAAATCCAAACCAGAAGACAGCAAAACACAAGTTCTCGGGGGCCCTTTCTCTTAATCTTGCATGACTTTTAATGTATGGGACTTCCTGTACCTTTTGAGTGGAAGCTGCCCTCGTAGTGTGTTGTAGAGTTAGTTTATGCAGGTTTCTGCACTGAGGAATAACTTCTCAGCTTTCTAGCACAACTTTTTAAAAAAACACAGTTGTCTCCTGCCTTTGCAAATGTGGTAGTAGCACTGCATGAAAGCTGCATGAAATAGCGGGCTGTATCCTTCAGTATTAGTCACTGCCAAGAAGCAAAGTGCATTTGCCTCTTTCTTGTGGGACTGCTTGTTAGTGCTGCAGTGTCATGGCATTAGCAATACTTGAATTCTTGGGGTATTTGAATTTTATTGGAGGGCTTCCATGGGTCAAACTAATTAAACTAAAGTTTGGAAGAAAATGTGACTCTTATTTTTCTTTAAATAACTTGGTTACTATGCAGAACCAGGTATTCAATGATTCAAGGAAGCTACTTGTAACAGTAGAATATGAAAAAAAAAGTGTCAAGACCATGTTACAATTTCAGTAAAATCTTCTGTTGTTTTAAGAACTGACTTGCTGGAGTTGTTTGTTTGCCTACAGTGTTTCTATGTTTAGCTTCACTAGCAGTTCGAGACTTTTTCTTGGTCCCCTGAGTGTGCCTCTGCACAGTGTGAAGTATGTATTCCATACCAGAGTGCGTGTACATAGATACCAGAAGCACATGTTTGGTCTAACCTGAAGCTTACAGACACCCATTTTTCTGAGCATATGTTCATGCTCTGTAGGCTTAAAGTTTATTTTAAAGGTGGCATTATTTCAGTATTTTGGGGCCTAGAATTTATTCTGTACATTTAGAGGGATGTTCTTCCAGACTGGTAATTTACAAATATCCACTTAAAAACAAGTACATGCTGCAAATCTGACTTTCATTTCCTCCTCCTTCCCCTTTCAGTCTACTTTGGGGATGAAGGATGTGGTGGTCCTGTTCTAGAAGCAGCCGATGGACAGAGAAAGTGTCTGAAGAGAGTACATTCCAGAGGATGCGATGGACACTTACACCAGCTGGCTCGATCAGGTTGCTCACGTCATAGGTTGTACATACCACAAAGTGGAGTTTATATGGACCTAACTTATTTGCATTACAGTGTAATTAAATAAATACAATTTGAATGGATACACATTGGGTTTTAGTCTTTACATAAGTATAATGTAGTCATTTCTTTATTACAGAAAGCATAACCTGTTGTGTGAGGGGTTTAGTTTGTTTGTTTGTTTTGTTTGGTGATTTTGTTTTGTTTGGTTTTTTTCCAAAAATATGGTGATAATCAGCCCCGATATTTATCCCTGTTATGATGGTCTTTTGGGTAAAAATTCCTCTTTCTCTTCACAGTAACCAGAAAACTGAGATAATGTTTTAAATACTCCAGTATTCTTCAAAGATTTATTGCCTGAATGTTGGTAAGCCTCTGCAGCGGGTCAATGTGCTGACTTGTGTTTTCCTTCCTCTTGGATTTGTTAATCTCTGGGTACATTTAAGGATTGAGAGATGTGTATGTTTTTTCCTAGCATAGTCAGATGGTAAAGATATACTTTTCTGCCAAATTTACCTTTAATCACTAAGTATGTTATTCATAATTTGGGCTGGGGTGGGAAGACGTGACAGAAGTTGTGTATCTGTGTGTATAGTACTCATGTTGGAAGAGGAAGTTATTAATGCACAACTGAAGGAAGAAAATGAGTACACTGAACAAGGTATATGCTTTATTTTTAATCCAAAAGCTTGCTCTTTGGAATATTGTTGTTATGACTTCAGTTGATTTCTGTCTTTTAGCACTGAAATTCAAGCACTGAAATGGCAACTGCTTGGTTTCTTTTAAATAGAAGCTGCATTGGGTAGATTACTCTCTCCTCTCTGGAACTGTACAGGCTAATTTGTATCTGTGCAGATATTTCTTTAAAAAAAAAAGTTTATTGGCTCCAAATTATCATTGCAACAACAGTATTCTAGATTTCACATTGTCTTTTTTTTTAACCCCATATATTTTCAGACAGTTTTTCCATTAATTAAATATTTAAGGAATAGGAGATTCCTCAGTTTCTCATCTGCTATGAAAAGACAGAGTAAAATGTTACTGTTTATAAGGGCAGACATCATTGGAAAGAAAGTGAGAAATGAGCCAAGAGAAGAAAATTAGATTGAAAGACAAGAATTTGGAAGGAAAAAAAAAATAGGAAACATTTATGAGAGCTAATGCAAACCAGCATGTTCCTAAAATTCCATTCATCACAGTAATTAAATCACATGTCGTGAAATAGTGGGATGACTAATGATAATAGGCCACTGACAGGGGAACAGACCAAGGACTGAACCAGAACACTTTTCTCGTGACCCTGTATCCTGTTGATACTGCAGCTTTTCTGGTGCCATTTTTTTAATGGTAACTTGAGATTAATGTCACCGCTCATTTGTTTTAAATGATGGAATGAGTTGAAATTCTGACCCTTTTTCTTGACCTAATTACAATAGTAATGAAATAATCTGTTGGTACTTGATAGTGGCTTTAATTGTGATCAGGAACATTTTTCTTCTGATGAATCTAGTGGGATAACCTGAGATATTCAATACTAAGAGATACAGTATTTAGATTTCTCAAACTGAGATTTTGTATTTCACAAGGACATACAGTACCCAAAGTGCAGCAGTGGGTCGGATGGACCCAAACACCTGCAGAATCGTATTTCGTGTGCTCTCTTCTGGGTCAGACATTTCGGGATGTGGTTTGTGGGTCTTAACCGCCACATGGTTGCTCTGGCTGCTTTCCAGGAGTAATAGTATTTGGCAAGAAGTAGAGAAACAGGGAAGTGTTCTTGTCTCTGTTAGAAGTTTTACATAAGCATGGGCATATCAAGCACAGGCCCTGTTGTGTGACCTCACCATGCTGAAAATTTCACCATGCTGAAAATTTCCCTTAAAAGTAGTTGTGGTTCAGTTTCCTTGAGACTTAGAATTATTGGATAAATATTGCATATGCAATTCTTACTTGTAAAATTTCACTTTAAGTACATTGGATAGCAAATTTTTGTTAATTCACTGCTATTATGAAATAAGTTAAATTTCACAAAAAAAAAAAATCAAATATGGTTCAAGAGAGTCATTAGCAAAGAATCTTTGGATTTTCAAACTGAGGAAAAAAATGTCTTCCATAGTACATTCAAGTCAAGTTAAATTGAATGTCAGTATGTAGTATAACATTTTTCATTTGTACAGCCAGCCAGTGTTTCATTCAGTATAGCTCTCTGCAACTAAAACGTGAGTGAAACTCCATAAATAAACACTCTTTTTTTTTTTCCCTCTGAAAAAAACAGAGTAAGCGTTAATCATAAGTCTTGGAAATTAATTTTAAGGTAGCAAAAAACAGAATTTGAGAATTTTTTTTTTTAAAGTTTAAAATTAAAGGTGTCTTTGGTACCAGTGTCTTGAAATTACTTTGCACTTACTGTAATTTTCACTAAATTTAGATGTTATTGCTTATAAGAACAGATCAGTGTTCTGTGAAGTATGAAGAATCTTAATTCCATAAAATAACTTCAACAAATATGCTAGTTTTATCAAGACTTTTTTTTTTTTTTGGCAGTGCTAGGGAGAGGAGAGCAGGTCTCTGGAGTAACCTGGGAGGGACTCTGGTGTTTGTCAGGGCTGGGATAGGGACTTGGAAGTTACTTGTTCCAAGTGTTTTAATTTCTTAATTTTTGCTTTTCCATCTTTCTCCTGGCAAAACCTGAGAAAGTTTTATTTTGTTGATGACCGTAGTTTACTGAAAATGGAGCTGTGACTTCCACAGCTGAGCTCAAGCCTACAGTCTGAGAAGTGTGAAATAGTCATTGATGCCTTCCTGTGTGCTCTGAAGATTGTACTAACTTTGGGGTCTCTTCAGCTGATCTTACCTGGAGATAGGAATTGTTTGGCTGTGTGCCTTACGCCCAGAAAGCGGAGCTGGAGTGTGCTTGTGGTTGCCTCAGTGTCGGGGAAATACCGTAGGTGGGAGGCTGTCGCTGGAGCCTGTTGTACCTGGTGACAAGCAGTTGTGCAAGGGGCTGAGGGGAATGTTTCCACCTGGACAAGTCCTAGGAAGATCAAAGCTTGCAGTGCTCCCTATGCTGCTTGCTGAAAACTCATGCATCCTCAGGATTTTAATGCAAGAAGTATGCCCCGTTCTCCACCTCTAGTGACCTGCAATCCCATGCCCGTGGTCCTTTCACATCAGGGGGACAACGTTTCTCCTTGTGAGAAGGTGCTGGTCTGCCTGTTGGCCTCTTTCTGCAAGTGCCAATGGCAGCAGTGGCTTTTATTTGGTCTCCAAGGAGGGTGTCTGTGAAGAAGGGACTGAAGAAATGGACTATTTCTCCTCATCCTGCCAGACTGGGTATGAAATACTAGCAAAGTGTCAGGAGGTTATGATGGGCAAGGAGCAATATCGTATCCTGTCCTCTGAATATCTTGTTCATCAGCACACTGACCGCAACAGCTGGTGGTGGTTTTACCATTCCAGAAAAATTTCCGTATTTTCTATAATTTTTATATTTTCTTAAAACTACCTCTCCCATCATTGTACTCATCTGGAGTCAGAAGATCAGTTGATAATCTGATACCTGGTACCATTGGGTAATTGTGGTGGGCAGCAACTTTTCAGCCCTCAGCTGTCACAGCCCCTTTAGCAAAGCATCTCCTGCAAGCTCGTCTCTGAGGAGCTGCCCTCAGGTGTAGGCATAGCAAACAGTGCAAAGGGGTACAAAGATGTTGGGCTGGGAGACAGCGAGGAATGAAGGTTCCAGTCCTGAAAAGAAAATAAAGGCAAGGTGGTCAGCCAGAAGAAGAGTAAAGAGTAGGAAAAATGGACTAAGTTTTTAAAGGTGAAAATGAAGTAAGAAGTGAGAAAAAGATGTGCACATCAGAGCAGGAGCCACAGAGCCCTGTGATACTCGGTGTGTGATGCTGAGGGAATCTTGTGAGTCTGGTGGTTTTCTTGGTCTTGGTGTGTGGACTGAGGATCTCCTGGTAGGAGGGTGTGAAAAATTGGTCTGTTCAAGGGAGGGGAAAAAAAAAATATCCGTCTTTCAGTATAAATTTGTTCTTAATAAGTTAATGTACAAAGGAACCTTGCTCCAAAAACTCTTCAAGGTCTGGCCAGTTATGAGGTAAAAATTAAGCTGATAGAAAATTTGGAGTGAATATTTAATTCTGCTACAAATTCCTGGTGTGGGCACAGCTGGCATGAAATAACTGTACTGTATCTCATCACAGGTATAAACCAGAGAGTATGTGTTTTGTTTTTCCCTTGAATTAATTAATCAGCAAAACTCACATTAACTGAAAGCTATAGCTTTCAAACATGTCAACCAAGTGTGCCAGCCAAAGCAACACTCAGAATTTTGTCTCAGCAGGCCCCTGTGTTGGTAATGTATAAATCCGCCCTTCGCTTCTTTGTACAGCAGTCTTCCAAAATGGCCATAGCAGACAAAGTGTTTCTTAAGATGTATTTTAGTTGCATTGTAACTGAAACAGAGATCTAACACATTGATTTTTTTTTTTTTTTTTAAGGAAAAAAATGCTAAAACAAACTATATACCTTAGATATTTTTGGAAATATTTCATTACAGACTTGGAATTTAAGCTATGATGATATAATTGGAAATAAAAGCTCATTACATCTCTTCTCACCACAGGAGTAGAGACCACATCCTGGTTAAATGTCATATGACTAATTTAATTTTTACAAGTGACTACATAATTGCAATTTCTAAATACTTTTCCATGATGGTGTGCAATGCAATAGCCGTTTCTTGGTTAAGCTTGTGGGTTACACGCATTGTTTCTTGGTTATGCTTATGTTCATTCAGGATTAGGGGATGGGTAATATAGAGGGGATGCTTATCTGCTAAGTGGAAAAGGGCATTTACTCTGATTATTTCTTCTGATTAAGAAATAAATTCCAAGTTTTTATCAAAAATAAGAAGTTTGAGCAGCTGCAAAGCAGGGAGCAGTTATTAGCCTGGAAAATCAGAGAAGCCCGGATTTCCAGTTACATTCCGATTCTGCTTCTTGGGGTCCACTTTATTCTCATAGAGACCCCTCAAATGGTGCAGTTCATGGCAGTGCAGCCTGGAAGCAGTCCCTTTCCAGCCAGACTGGAAGATTGCCTGTGCATCTCCCTTCATCCCAAATGGTCTCTCTTCTAGCAAATTCAGTTTCCTTTCATAGTCCTGTCCCACATCAGTGAGCTCTATGATCAGGAGGGGTGTAGGTCTTGCAATTTGAGGGACATCTTTGAATCATTGTATTTGTTAATGTGTGCTGATCCACAGGATCCACAGGCATAGTCAATATATGGTCCCTTTTCCCTTTGCATCTCTTCCCAGACTGACAGCAGTGGAAGAGGAGACAAAGACTTGCTTGCTGTAGTGATGGCGTAGTAGCTAAATTTTCTCCTTTGAGCTGAGGATGGGACTTTGACCTTTCCCTAGATTATTTTACTTTTGTGTGTAACAGCTCCAAGTGATTCTCTCAGGTAATAAAACTGTTAATATACTTTGCTCATATTGTCCCTATTTATATGGTACTGAATGGAGAACTGTATCTACAAATGCTTAAGTTGAAAGGGATAAAGAAACAACTAAACATAAATACATTTGCTGTTATTGAAATCAGTCAGAATTTTGCCCTTGGCACAGTTGAAATGGAATAAAATCTTGAAAATAATGTGTTAGGTAAGCAGTGTCTAGTAGAAATAAGTATGCCAGGGCAAATAAAATCTCAGTTTTCAGAATCTGGAGATTAATGTTTGTGGGTTTTTTAAATAGATTTTTCTCAGAAAGATTGAATATTCTTAGATTCTAGTCACTGAATAGAAGTTTAAATTGTAAAATTGCCACATTATGTTTTTGGGTGACTGCCAAAGTCAGTCTTGAAAGTATACCGAGATTTGGTTAAATATGTTTAGATTACAGAAGTTAGTTGTTTTAGTCAAGAGTTCATGGTGGAAATGGTATTTCAGTGTTGGAGCCTGCAGAGATTGCATTTTCTGGCAGTTGGGGGGTGGGTTTTGATTTTTTTCTTATCAGGAAGAAGAAAGGATTTCACTGAGAGACATCAGGAATTGTTATAATTTGACTCGAGAAGCAAGGGTTTACAGAAAGCTTCCAACCAATATCACTAAAGTTTGCAGTAATATACATATTTGGCAGTACTTCGTGCCTCTTAGGATCTGACTTTGATGTGTGCTATTGTATACTTACCTTTCCAGCGTTTTAGCTTTTAAATTGAATGTGGGAAAGATTATTAGTCACAATTGACAGTGGCAAGCTTAGGGCGAAGTTCCTCATTGAGCTAAAGCAACCCAATGGCTCATTACTGCTGAAAAGCAATCCTGCTCCCCTTGCTTCACCGGTGGCGTAGCTCTTCCATCTCCCGCAGCATCAGCTCTCTCGCTAACCTCACTTACCGTCAGCTGTTAATAAAGTCTGTGAGGGTACTAGAGATGCGGACAGTCTCTTCCAAGTAGCTGCTGCTCTTCCTGACAAAATTTAGCGTTTACATGGACTGACTGGGCAGAGGTAGGAATGCTCATTTTTACTGTTGTTCTGGGGTATTTTGCATTTGTGCTGGTTTGGCAACTAAAATAAATGTCCATGTGTGTTTATAGATTGTTGTAAAATACTTCCTACACAGCAAACTGGAAAAAGGGCGATAGTTTGGTTGGTTTGAGAGGCCCCACGGGATGCTCAGCAGTGTTTAGTTCTCCTCCAAGTACCATGTGAACTCCCTGCTGCAAGTCTTCCTGTGCCACAAGCACCAATGAGTGTAGATTTCAGCAAGTGGTGCTTATCCTGGGGACAGTCCGTGAAGTTGGCACAGTGACAGCAAAACGATGGACAGCAAGGCAGCTGCTGCGCTGAAGTACCCTGAGAATTGCGGGTGGCTGTGGAGGAGCCACAGGTAAACTGATAGCAGCTCAGCAGCAGCACCAGTGATACTCTTCGCTCCAGGAAGGACTTGAAAAGTGACCTCCCCACCCAGCAAGTAGTGATCTTTGCTCACCTTCTACATCTTAAAATGTAGTGGCATTTGCATCTTCACTGGAATTCCAGACAACCCTGGGTGGCCCGCAGCTGAAGGGGCTTGACTGTCAATTGAATGAGATTTCAGTACCCTGTATCTTAGATGCTTCCTGGCCTTCAAGGAAGAAATCAGTGTGAGTTTGCTTAGCTGCAGTGTACGTTGTAACTAATGCTGATCTCGGACAGCCACCCACTGTTGGGAGAGGTGAGGCCAGGAGATGCCTTTCTTTTTGGTCTGTCTGCCTATTTCTGCCCCCTTCCCCCCCGCCCCTCCCTACTATTCTCATGTAGCAATAATAAAGTCCTTAAAAGGTCCAATGTGGGATCCACTTTTGGGTCTCATAGCTATTATGGACATAAAAAAGGCCAGAATGATCTCTAACCAAATGGTCACTAAGAAAATCTCTGTGAAGGTGAGCTGTGGAAAGGCCAAACCAGGCTTTCCTGTGTGTCCTAGAGCACATGCCAGGACAGCTAAAGCAGGATCTTCTGTGTTGTGAGAAAAACCCATTCACCACAGACATGTTCAAAGTGACCACCCTGAGGTCTTCTCATTCCTTCTTCCTTGAGATGTTGCACAACTCAAAGATGCTGGTTTTACCATATTGGGCAAAACCGTGATTTTTTTGTTTTGAGCCACTGAGATGCAGGCTCTGGGTGGACTGGTCACTGTTTTGGCATCCTCAGTGGTGGAATGCCTGTGTGGACAATCAGCTTGCTCAGAGGAAGAGGAGAGTTTCCTGACATCCACATTCCAGGGCTTGCCTTTCATCTCCTCATCTGCACCACTGTGGCAAGAAAGAGAGGATCGTTAATGTTCCACCACTTGTAGAGACAAAGCTCCAGGGGCTCCGTGGCTTGCATCCCTTGTGTGTACTGTGAATTCCTGAGTTTAGGTGTACCAGGTACCTGCACAGCCACAGTGAAGCAGGTCATACAGCTAAGAAATGTTTCAGCTAAGGACCTGTTGAGTTGGTGGTTTTTTTCATTCTCTACGGTATTCAAGAATTTGCATTCATGTTATGTGTCCTGTCCATACCCGTGGAATATAAATGATGGAAGACAAATGCATTAGATCGTCAATGGTCATTGACATCTCGGCAGCAATATGTTGATTTCTGTCACCTCAGGAAAAAACCTGGGATTTTTTTTTCTGCTTCTTGGGGAGAGGAGAGATGTTTAATCAAACTTGGAAATTTTCCTTGGATGACAGCAATAAGTCTAATCAGATGACAGTATTCATGTCAAAGCTGTTAATGCAGGATCTTACCATTATATTTGTTTTAAAGAGATTGCTTGACTTGTAAGCAGATGCTTACAAGCAGTTACAATTTTATGGAGTGTTCATTATTAAATAGAGGAGATTTCATTGCTCATCTGTTTCTTGAGAGCAGTGATGCTTTGTTGTGTTCATTAAGTGCCATGTTCAGTGCATTTGGTTCCTTCGTATCCCATTTTAAGAGTTATATGGTGATCAAGCTGTCTGTGTACGTGGGTACGTATGCACTATGGAGATAACTAACCTAATTATACTGATAAAATTTAAATTCTTGAAAGTGGTTATTATGATAATTGCAGATATTAAAAATTGGATACATTAGAGTTCCTTAGTCTTATTTAAAGTTCAAACAGGTTGTACAGTTGGGTTTTTTAAATAAACTTTTATTTGTTTTAAAAATATAAATAAGTAATAAATACCATCTCAAATATTTTAAAAGCATAAGTTATACAACAATTTTTCTTGCTTCTGAAAATAGTTTTTTTGTTGAATACATATTAAATAAGTTGATATTCTGAATAGTACCATAAGAAATGTAATAAAATATATCCTTTGTTTAAATTATTTCTAAATATTGAAAATATAAATAGGAAACATTAGAAACTAATAAATATTTTAAATATAATAAATAGGTTCCTGGAAGGAAATGAGATTGTATATAAATGCAAACCATTGTTACTATTTCTGGTTCTTACAACAGAACAACACTGTCATCTGCCACATGACAGATTTGTAACAAAGGATTGTGCCTGAATTAAAACATTCAGACACTGAAACTCCTGGTGTTTTTCAAATAGCGAACGGCCCTCACGGTTTTCTCCATAAATGAAGTAAAGTCTCGGAGGATGAGGTGCGTGGTGATTTTCTCTATCCAGGTCTTATGGGACTTCAGCTTTGTGCGGAGGGACTCCTGGGTAGCTGAGTCTGGGATGGTCACTTCATCAGGATTGATCACCTGTGAAAAAGACAATGTTGGGGTGCCCCAGTTAAAACACTGTGACTGAGCTCGTTGGAGAGCATCAGTTTACGCATGTAGTATGTTCCCAACCAGCTGCGTATCCGCCCTTCCTGTCCTGCAGACAACAGAGCTGCTGGGACCTGTGCTTCCCTGCAGCCCTGCTTCTGCGGTGGGGTTTGGTGCCCGCTGTGATTAGAGTAGAGAATCAGAGGGTCTTGTCTGGTCTACACTGTTTGTTCTGGTTTGAATGGCAGGTCTGATGTGGCTGTCCAACACGCCGCACTGAACAGGTTGGTACACGTCTCCTGCTGTCTGCCAGCCATGGGGTTAGTTGGAAGGTGCTGATCATGATTTGTCCTAACCTGTACTGGCCGCTACGTCCTGAGTCATAAGTTAATTACATGACATTGGAGTACTCTCACATTTTGCGGTAGATTAGCAGTTTCCAAAGATGACAAACTTGTTTAGCCACTTAATTCTTACTTTCCAGGCATTTAGGCACGTGGGAGACTTAAGTGTTGCCAACTTTCACTGGTGTGCAGATGAGTAACAGGAGCTACGTACCTAATGCTGACTGACAGCGCTGGGCACCTGGTGCCCAAATGCCTTTTAAGAACTTGTCCCGGGAAGTGGGTACGTGACTCCTGAAACTGGGAGTTACTCACCCAAATCATGGAGCTGTTTTAGACAATTTGGGGTATAGAAGTCTTATGTATCTGCTTCATCCTGGTTTTAAGATCTCTCCTACCCTTTAACAAGTGACAAAAGCACGCACACCTCCTTCTGAAACATCTGTTTTTTATGAAGTTCAGTCCAGACTACTTGGAAATGGATTCTGATCACAGACCCAGTGACTGGTATATCCAGCTCCTTGTTGCATGCTGTAAAAACTTATATCTGGATATCCAGACAGGTATCATGCTGATGGATCTGCCTGACCACAAAGTGACAGATTCTGTCCTTGCTCTCCTTGCCTTAAAGAGCAGACTTCTCTTGTAAAGAAAAATTTCCAGCCTGGAGATGAAGACTCCTCTCGTTCTCTAAACCTGTCTATAAGTACAGGTTTTGCTTTTGATCACTTTAATTCTGCCTGTTCCAATTACCTCTCAATCCTACTAATTTTCCAAAGAAGCTAGTCTCCCCCAGTTACGAAACAAACTTTCTGCAAACTAATATATCAAGTTGGAAGCCAGTAGTCAGTTGCTGTCTTATCATGGGACTATTATTCTTAGCCAGCACAGTGTGAAAAAGCAGTTCAGCTCCCTTTCACTTAAAGGATGATGGACATAAATAAGTTAGAAAAGGTATGGCAAACACACAATGGGCTTTTCAGATGCCAAAAACCACCTTGAAGGAAATAATGCCCTGAGATTTCTGCAGTCCTTACTCACCTGGGTGGTTCTTACTCAGGCAAATAGTTTCCCTGATGACAAAGGAGGTATTCATGTTAAGGGTTATTAACATGAGTAAGAACTGCAGAATGAAGTGAATTTTTGAAGTGTGATCTTTCAAAGCTCTTCAAACCAGAAAACGGCTGTCAGAAATGAATAGCATTTATTTTACCAAATCAAGGGAGAACTGGGTATTTGTAAAGAAGGAAGATTTTTTTTTTTTCATGATGATAACAAGCAAAATGTGTTCTCTTCAACAGGTACTACCTTTTATTTAGTCAAGTTACTAACTTATGTTCTGAATTTAACTGTCTTCCTTGATTTTTTAAACTACTGCTATCTTAATATACCGTACAGCTTGGCTTAAAAGTTTGGTTTAGAGAGTTTTAAAAATTAATATTGTAAAAATTTATTTGCTTTTATTTATGTGGGCGTTTTTTAAAAAAAAATGTTACTTATTTCTACTTCTCAGGGGGTTGCATTAGAAGGCTTGGACTGAACTATAGTGCCACAATTAGGAACAAGTGCCCTGAGAAACCTCATTTCTATCAGCCAGGCTGTTCTTAAAACAATGACACATGTAATTGTTGGTTTGGAAATTAGAAATAACAATAGAAAGTAGGAAGAAGAGTTATTTCTTTAAGAAAAGAAAACAAAACCTTGTTTAACTTGCAAGTTAGTCGTAAGGATAAGTATCTGAGCATAAAGAGCCATCACCTGTTTCCGCTGAGAGAAAGGAGAGCGGGAAATGTTCACATTCCCATAGCATCCTTCTCCCGTGGCTACACATCAGCGCTAAGCCGTAACGATTATGAGAGTGAATTTAAAACCAACTCACCATCTGTTTTAAGGTACGTGCCAGGTGCTCTGTGCCATAGCACAGCGATTCGACGTTTTGCTTTTCACTAATAAAAGTTTCTTGTACGTATTCAAGGTATGTCTTAAACGCGTAAAGCCCGCTGGAGATTTTCCTCAAGCATTTATCCTGAAATGAGAGAAAGGTGAGAAAGTCACTCGCAGCTCAGAAGTGCCTCGATCGCAGCTCGGGGCGCCCAGTGCGGGTCAGGGCGGTGCTGATGCGGAGCGCGGGGTCTGTGCGGCGGCAGGGCCGGCACAAGTCCCCGGGTGGGCTGCCGCGGCTTTTTGGAGCGGGCAGGAATTGCCTAAGGTGGATTAGACCGGAAAGGGGAGCGGTTCCTTGCCTCATCGAAGCCGGCGAGCAGACACCCGTCTTCTTCCGTCAGCTTGGGGAGGTTGAGGTTGTTCCGGACGAGCATTTCCATGCTGTTCTCGCAGACGGTAAACTTCTCGCACATCTGGGGAGAGACAGCGAGAGGTTTCATCGCACCTTGGCCGGAGGCAGCCGGGCCGGGGAGGGGTGTGCGTGTCCCCGGGCCGCCCCGTACCCACCTCCTCCTGCAGCTGGACCGCCCGGGCGTGCAGCAGCCGGGCCATCCGCAGCCCGTCGGGCAGTGCCGCCCGCCGCGCCGCCGCCTCCTCCAGTTCGGCCTCCCCCGAGGAGTCGGCAGCGGCGGGCAGCGGGACGGCGGCGGCCCGGGGCAGCAGCAGCAGCAGCAGCAGCGACGGCAATGCGGCGGTGCGGAGTGCGGGCGGGCGGCGGCGGCGGCCGGAGCTGACACGGTCACAGTCACAGTCGCAGTCGCAGCCCCGGGGAAACTTCATGGTGCAGCTCCTCGGCTGTGGCCCCGGCCCCTTCTCCTTGGCGAGGCTGGCGGGTGGAATGAGCTCCAGGCATCCCTGAACGTGTATTTATCGAGGGGGCTTCGAGATTATTCATGGCCCGGGAAAATCCGGCGTGAGCACACGGGGGTGTGTGCGCGGCGGAGCGCGCAGGGCTTGACACAGCGCTCGCCCCGTCCGAGCGCGGCGGGATTGTGAAACGGGCCGGGGGGGGGGCAGCGACAGCGGCCGCGGGAGCGTGAAGTCATCCTGCTCCTGCACCGTAACTCCTTGAGGGCCGGGCTGCCCGCCCCGCCGCCAGCGGCAGCTCACCTGGCCCCGTGAGACCGGGACCGCGACCGGGACCGGGACCGTGACCGGGATCGGGATCGGGGCCAGAGCTGGAGCCACCCGTTCGCGCTGCCAGCTGCCCCTGAGCCTGCCAGCTCCAGCCACACAAAAAATCTCAGAAATCATTCATACACCCATACCTATGTACACACATACTTTATACATTTTAATGTGCTTTAATCTTTTATACATTTTGTATTCTGTATATCTATCCCTCTGTTTCCATATTCTGTATATCTGTCTCTCTGAGCTATTTTGATTATTTATATATGTGAAACTAAATGAGCGTGTTTAGGTGCTGCTGTGTAAGTTGTCTCTCTCTCCCTCTGAGCTACATACAGGTAGGATGAAATACATCGCATTCATACGCGTTAAGTGCACGGGGAATGGGCCAAAGGCAGCTCCCGCAGTTCCAACAGGAGTTCCCCGCTATCTGCTGCCTTATCTCTTTCTGCCTACCTGGGAGGTGTGCTGGGAATTTTAACATTTCACAGAGGAACTCTTCACCCAGGGCAAGGGTGCCCATTTGGCTAAAGGACGTAGAGCACGGACTGAGTCAAACTGTGCAAGGCATGCTGACGTTGAACTTTTGGAATGTTTTGAACTGATTTTGGCCAAATGGACTTTTTTTTTTTTTTTTTTTTAATCAAATCAGTGCTGTTTTCTTGTCTAAGGAAGACCAGAGAAAGACCTAATTTTGCTCACAGGAGGGCACAGGGTGGGGAGAACAGAGCATGGGGTATAAGATCGGCGATACACAGAGACACGATACAGAGACTGAACTTGGGTGTCCTCATTTGGACTCTCCCTTTTAAAAATATCAGATGCTGCTAATTCATTTTCTAATAACAGCCTGGATAGAGAGCCTCAGGAAAGAACCTGGGTACTACTGATTTTTTATTAAATGTCCCACTCTGGCAGTAGTGAAAAGGCAGCTGCAGTAATTTTGCCCGGTGGAGAGATATTAGCACTGAAATGCAAGTGTGAGAGAGCGATTGCCAGCAGCAGTAATCCATCTCTGCCCCATTCCTTGACTGTGGCAGAGGGGACCCATCACAATAATTTTCTGTAACGTTAGCTCCCTTACCAGGTCTGTGGTGCTAGGTGTAAGAATAAAGCACACCACTGACGGTATGTTTGACTAGTATCAGATTCAAAGATCTGACTGCAAGGTTCCCAAGTATTCTAATAACCAGACTAGATGAGCTCAATGCTCCAAACAAGCCTGATATTTGCCTTCCAATAACCATCGGGGGTAGATACAGGAGGGACAGGAACTTCTGCCTCCTTCTCCTTCAATTTTTTGTTCATTTTGACATGAACGTGCATGTCTCAGAGAGAGATTTTCTTCCAGTGCCAGGTGGCTCCTAGGCTGTTCACTGCAGACAGCCAAACTTTTCCTTTCCCAAGTGAAAACACTGACTATTCCTAAAATCACCAAAGCTTGGAAGAAGACTACATTTCCTTAGCGATGCCTTTTCAGCAGGCATTCTGTAAATTACTCTTGTTTGTAGCTCTGTAACTTTTCATTTTGTGACCTTATTTTATGGGTTTTCCTTTTCTCCTTGTGTCACGGAAGTGTCTGTTCCTTAGCAATTTCCAGAGAATCTTTTTGTGCTGATCACTGTTATACAGAGATCAGTCTTGCTGATCTGTGTAGTTCCATTTTTAGGGTGAAATAAAAGTGAATTTCAACTGTTGTTCCTCATCTAAAAATCTCTAAATCTTCGGTTATTACTGTCTCTTTTGCATTTTGGAGTTTTGGTTACTCTTTTGTCCATGTGACTTTTCAGAAGTACAGGGTATACTTACATGCTCCAGTGGAAGTTGCTCATTAATGCTTTAGAAACTCAGTTTAATAACCTAGGACAAAGTGTATCATTCAAGGGAAGGAGAAACTCGAATTCACAAAATAGCATTAAAATACTTCTGATATTATTCTGAACAGTTTCTTATGGAAAACCACTTTCTTAATTGGTACTGCACATAAAAGAAATACTTTGCACTGATCTATTTATAATAATGGTTAAAGTTTGGGGAAAGGTGGTTAATTAATCTGCACTGTACTACACTGATTCATCAGGAGCCACGTTGTTCAAAATGCAGTAAGCTCTGAACAAACAGCACTTGCTCATGAGTTAGCTACAGGTCAGGAGATTTGTCTGTTGGTCATTTAAAATGTATAAGTAGTATTACTGAGATTCTAAGGTATAATTTCTAGATAAAGAGAAAATCCTTTCCTGTAGAGCATCTTTGTAATACTGCAGATTACTGTCCTTTCATTGCTATTGTGCTTCATTTCACTGTACAAGTTCTTTTTTTCTTGTCATTCATACTATAAACCAGAGGGCTATGTCCTGACATACAATTCTCTGTGTTTATCCATCATTTTCTTCTGGATGAGCAATGAGCATTACTACTGTACTTTTCTGTGGGCACAGAGGGGTCAGTTCTGAATGTTGTAAAAAATCTCTCAGACTATCCACACATGAGAATTACTCCCAGTTACAGTTGTGGGTGAGTTTATAGCCAGGGAGCAAATCCAGGATCATCCCATGTGTAAAACTCTGTTTTCTAGGATCAGAATGGCAACTCACAGACCCTAGGTTCTGCTTCTTCTAGAATTGCTCTGCCTGGGAGCAAGCCCTGCTACTTTTGCTCCTGATAATCTGGGAGATTTGCAGGCAGGAGGATGTTTTCAGGAGAGGTGGGTGATACCAGCATGGAAATGCTACTGCCACTGAGGAACTCAACAGAATGCAGAGCTGTTGTGGTCGAAGTTTGTCACCCCTCTTCTCTCAGCCCTCAGGCACATGTCTGCAAGGAGCCCCACCATGGGCCGAGGTAAAACCCAGTGCTACTGGCAGCAGCAGGAGACCTTGCTTGCTGAGTGCAGTCAGTCAACTAAATGACTATAGAAATGGCATTCCTAGGTGGAAAAATAAAGTCTTTAAATAAACTAGGACAATTACTAGGGCTGCAGTATGTTCCACTCTGGTTTATTTGTGTGTTTTGTTCGATTATTTCTTCTTTCTAATAATCTCCACTACTCTACAGTAGTATTACAAACCACTAGTGTTTGTTTGGAGGTCATGACTTCAGATTGTACCGGTGATAATAAGAGAAAGAACACTACTAAAAATGTGATGTTCTTCTGTAAAAGTGTTACTTTGTATGTGGAAGAAAATGCCAATTGTTGTTAGACCATTCAGGTGGGATCATGACAATGACTAAACAAAAAACTTCTGGATGTCTTGAATGAGGTGGAACGCTGATGTCCAGTTCCCCTGGTATATTTTTGGTTGAATCCCTCAAAGCTTGGAATGAAGGATCTTGAGTTCCTACAGATCTTGTAAAAAGTGGAGATGCATTCCTTGTAGTCCATCAAGATGTGAACACTCCACCCATTCTAGAAGCCATTTCTTTTAAGAATCTTTATACTGAGCAATCACTGACACTGCAAGGTCTGTAAATGCTTATGTGCCTCTCCTCTACATTTTCTGGAGTTTTTGTGGTACGAAGCATTGGTAGTGTCATCTTCGACAGTCTCCATCAAAAATCCCAAGCTTCAAAAACAGGATTTTTTTTTTGCCCTTGCATTTGGGTCAGCATGGTCACCACTGGCTACATTAAGAGCTTGAATGTGTGAGTGTTGAACTAAGCTGCCCTGTGCTGTATTTGAAGTGAACAGGTTGAACAGGTCATTAATATCCTGTGTTCATGTTTCTCATAAGCAAACATTGCTTTGAGAAGCTGCATGGCTCCAAAGCGCACTGGTGCACTTGACTAACAGCCATTTGCTTTTGTGGCTTTGCAAATTCTTTGGTTCTCCATTGGGTGTTTGCCAGGGAACTGCAGTTGTTTGGGGATTTTTGGTGAAAAAGCTCTGGGGATTGCTTGTTTTTCTTCTCTAAAGGCAGACTTGCATCATTTTTAAACAAGACTAGGATGTGTAGTAATAGACTTTTTTTTTTTTTCTTGGATATATCATATGCAAATACTGTGAATTTCCATGCCTTCAGCTAAATCAGAGGTTTAGAGGAAAAAATATTAGTTAACTTTAAATTATGTCCTGATTTTCAGCTTTATGTGCTTAATCTCGAGAAGAAAAATCATGCCATGGTCTTCTCTAATCAGCTTCCAGGCTGGCAGGTGTGCAGTCCTAGGTGAAAGAGGTCCTGGAGATAACTGTTCTTGGGGAATATCTGAATGCCACAGGTTGCTTTAAAGAGGCATATCTCCTTCAAATCAAAATGATTGCAGGCATTTTAACTCTGGAATAGGAATGTTGTAACGCTCGCCAGTGGACCTAGATTTGCACTAGGAGGACTTTGCTGCTGTGGCTGCACTGATAAATGGCATCAGGAAGCAATTCCACAAACTTTTCTCGTGGAAGGAAGGTAGCTCTTGCTTTGTCTCCATCACGGTTCAGTGTGCCTGGTGTGGTGGGTGATGCCTCTTGGAAGGGCTGCATGAGGCACCAAAGCAGAGAACTGGCTGAGTTAGAAATACTCGGTTGGCCTTTTGTCTTTCACAAGAAGACACTTGCACGCTAATTGTTATCTGGCTTGTGTGTGATCATTGCCCACTATGGCAACACACAGTTTTGACAAGGATCTCATTTTATGAGTATTGTGCTTTAAATTATTGTTGGGCTGTGCTTTTGTAGAAAATCTCTGTCCCCCTTTAAAAAGAAATGGACTGTAAATTCCAGTTGTGTTTAAGGAAATGCTTGGTTCCCTTTGAGCTCTCTTGTAAGTATGAAAGATGAAAATTCAAAGAAGTTATATGACAAAGGAGAGAGTGACTGAAGGGTTTTCAGTCACTGGGGAAGATGATGAAGCTGAAAAGAGAACATCATGGGGAGCCTGAGTGTATGTGAGCCACTGAATGGTATAAGTATCTGTTATGTTTATTGTTTGCTATTTTTAACATAGTGGATTAGACATAGATTGTGTTTTATAAAGCATTTGAAAGGCAAGTTCTCTCTCCGAGGAGCTTGCTCAATGCCAAAGGAAACTGAAGGGGTGTCAATGTTTATCCATAAAGTAATCACATTTGTGAATGCATACCAAGTCTAGTTTGGTTCAGTAACCATAGGATCTATTTCACTCTTACATAAAAGTTCAATGTGTTGCTCAATGAGATATCTGTAGGTTTAAAGGTGTTTACACTCATTCATGCCAAATTTTTTGGTGCCCATAATCCCTTTATCAGACTATTGTCTCACTCAGATTGACCTTTAGCTGTGCATTCTCGTTCTGCTTTTCCTGCTGATTGCCTTTCTATGATATTGTAAATTACCTACACACAACCCAAGTTACTTAACGATATTTTAATATTTTTTCCTGGATAGCAACAGTTTCTTCTGCACTGAGAACAGAAGTTGGGTGGTATCAGCAGTTAGTTTTGCTACTGTATGGAAAATGACGCAAGAGGTAGTACTTCTCTTGTTTCCAAGAGCTTTATTTCTACATCAGAGCTTAGAATAAGGAAACATAGTTGAATGTGGGTGGGTGTAATTTATACCCCATCTGAGTATAACGAGAGACATCGACTGTCCAGCTGCAGGGCTATCTTTTACATGTGCTATAATGTGGTGGTACTGCTGAACAGGGTGGCTGATAGGGGTATTGTAACTCCATCACCAGAATCAGATGCAAGGCTTCAGTACGTTCCTTTCGAGTGATAACATTTTGTTAGCAGCTTATATGTGCTGGAAATGTTTCTTAGGAGATGGGTAACTAGAAAACCAAAAGGCGTTGTGCACCTGCAATAACTGTTGTATGTTTTCATGGAGGTTTTCTAGCTCAAGGATCCTGTAGTGACACGGTGGAGCTGCTGTGGAGTTTGCCACTTTGGTCACACATTTGGCCTTACCGTCTTGTTAAGAAACCTGAGTATCACTACTCAGAAAATGCCTTGCACATTGGGATTTTTGGGTCTTCCTTTCTGGGTGCGTTCTAGTAAACCCCTTTATTTTTTGAACTGAATTTGTGAAAGTGAACCTACTTACTCTAGCGGGAGCCCTTTCTAATTACATGCCAGCACACTATAGCATGATTAATAGGTTGTGCTGGATCCCTGATCTTCACTCTTCCCACACTGCTATTATGGAAGCAAAATAGCCTGGGGGCGAGGCTGGCTGTAAGAACTTTGATCCCATCACCACATGATCTAGGTCCAACTAGATTTTTCCTTCAGATGGCCAATTAGATGGTCTGATGCTTTTTTGTTTAGATTGCTCAACCAGGATGTGGGAGATGTTGAATCATATCCCTTCTCTATCTAAAGGGATTATGAACCCAGATTTGCTACTTTACAGGAAAGTACTCCAACTCCTAAGAATAATCTTGGCTAAGATGTTTTCTAATCCCTCCTCTTAAAGTGAACCACTTCTTGTCAGAAAGGGAAAGTCAGGAGTCTGCGTGCCACCCCAGTGGGCTGCCCAGGGTTCCAGGCGATGTTTGCTCAAATACATAGTACAAGAAATTAATCCCTTTGTCGGAAATAGAAAGTGTTTCCCAGGGAGCGCTGTGACCTCAGAGCTGTTGGGTAAGCCTGGGCAAGGGTGAAGGTCTCGCTTCTTCTGTGGGCTGCCTTTTGGGAGGAATAGCTGGTCTGTAAGGTGAAGCCCAGGAGGGTTGGATGTTGGATCCTCCCAGGCAAAGGGTCCTGGCTGCCCAGGAGAGAAGCCTGCTTTCTGGTGGGGAAAAGCTCCTCTCCCTGGAGTTTCTTATGGGCTGATGCAAGAGCTCCTCATGCAACAAACCAGCTCTCGCTTTCGCCTTCCTCGGCGGGGGTTCTGCCCGTGCCTGGCGGGGGAACACCATGGCTCTCCCTGCCCCATTCGGGTGCTGCTCACTGTAAAGTCCCCTGGTATCGCTCATCCCTAACGCAGAATGCACTCTGCTTCCCCCGCTGATGTTAAAAATACACCTGAAACCAAAACTTGCAAAGAAAAACCAGAAGCAGTCTAATTGAACCGCTCTTATCTGAAAAACCCCCATCTCTTCCCTGCGCCTGAAGCTACATGTGACAATGACAATTCTGGTGTGGAGAGGGAATAGGATGGGTATCTCCCTTTGTCCTTCAGCTCTGCATCATCAAACATCACTCCCTGCTGCTCTTACATTGATCTTCTTCATTGTTATTTACAAATGCTCAAATCTTGGGATTTCTATGGTCTACTTTGTTTTGACACTGCTTGTCTGGACTTGTCAGAATGAAGTGCTGAGACTTTCAAAACATGTCTACGTGAATACAGCAAAGTGTGTTATTCTCTTTATTCCCTGTGGATACAGTAACCATTGGCAAACTTTGGTCAGAATTACAGGCACTTTTACAAAAGGATAAACTAAATTTTTGTGTTTCATTTCACAGTATTTCCATTACATGTTTGTAATACTCTATGCAAAATTTCTGGTGTGAAGTTGCATATTTGATATATTTTGTAAAATGACTACTTTCTAAAATCTTATTTTCTACTGTTATTTTTCAGTTAATTTTTTAAGGTCATCTAGAAGAGAGTCCTTGGAGACTGCTATGCAGTTATCAGCTCATGCTATATCTCCCATTTAGCCTGGGTGCCACATGCCTATGTAGTGAAATCTGCTGCTTTCTTCCTGACATTTGGCATGTGGTTCCATAACTATTATGAGCTGATATCAGTGTGGGAAAGATGCTACCATAACCAGTGTCACTGCCAATCTGTACTCTGACTTCTGCCGCGAGTCACTTTTTCTCACCACCTCCCATGTGTGTCGGTGCTGGTGTTTGAGCCGCTGTGTCAGACTGGGGAGAGGATCTGGTTGGAAACTAAGCCAGCAAAGGAGGTTAATAAAAAAGAGTTTTCACTGGAATCCATTGTGTGACCTGAGTCACTGCATGTCTGCCCGAATGCTTGTGTCAGTATGATGAAGCCAGCTGCAATGCCTGACTCCTAGGACTGTGCCAATAGCAAATCATAAAAATCATTGTGGCTTTGTGTCGAACATATTTTACCTCATCTTAGAATAACATTTTACCTCTCACATTTCCAAAGCAGCATATACTCTTGAAACCAGATTTTTAAAAGGTAAAGTTTTAAGACATTGACATGTTAATTACTTTTTATTAATATACAAAACTAGTAGCTAAATTAAATTTGAATTCCTGAGGACTTTTTTCTTCCCACCTGCCTTCAGCTCCAGATTATGTTTTGGACATATTTGCTATTCCCTGAACTGTCTTTCTGGCCAGCCGTGCCCCCTTGCCCACAGAAAGCCATTGTACCTGTTTTATGTTGTTGTAACTCCACTGGTTTTGACAGGACTCCTCTTGCCTGAGGAAAGAGCAAAGAGAGCCAAGCTGAAGAGTTGTGCAGCCACAGACTACTGTCAGTGAGTGCTCTGCCATCCAAATGGGTAAGTCCACAGCTGATAATTTTTTCTACTAAGCAGTGTGATGGGGTTGCAAGACCCTTTAGATTGCAAATTGCAGAAGCTCCTAACCTCTGGGAAGCAGAGCTTTTGAAAGGAACATTGGTGTGTGGACAGATGGTGTAGCCAGAGTTGCCCATGCTCAAGTCTACTGAGAACCTCTGCAGCATCAAAAGGCTGCAAACAGTCAGCAAAACAAAGCTCACCTTTTCTGCCTTCTGACAATGGCATAAAATGCTCATGGGAGGCTCCTTTAACATCTCTAGAATTCCATTACTTTTTGTTTCGTGTTTCATAGTTTCTTTATTGTGTATGTATTGAAGAAATTCTTGTACATTGTTTCAGAGTATCAGTCACAGGGGTAATGAAAATAACTGCTTGTCAAAAGGGAAAGATCACTATCACACAGAGGGAAAGTTGTTCTAAAACTTTCTCAATGGTATGGTAAAATTACTGTAAGAGAGTGAGCTCAATGGCAACATTTGTATTGAATTCATAGCGAGCTTGACACTGTCCTGTACGTAAAAGGAAAGACAGACAAATGGATAAAGTGGGGAATGGTTCCTACCATCCCTCCTACTTTCTGTACAATTTTTTCACTCCCTTCTGAGCCTCAGCTCCTTCTCATGATGCTTTGAGAAAACTTTTCTAAAACTAGTACCGCTAGAACAAAGGCTAACACAGAAATAGATCTAACTTTTTGAGCTACCACAAGGAAGAAAACAAATTAGATCATAGAATGATAGAATGGTTGGGGTTGGAGAAAACCTTAAAGATCACCTAGTTCCAACCCCCCTGCCATGGCAGGGACACCTTCCACTAGGCCAAGTTGCTCAAAGCTTCATCCAGCCTGGCCTTGAACGCTTCCAGGGAGGGGACATCCACAGCTTCTCTGGGCAACCTGTTCATTTAGGAAAAGAAGGAACTACTGGTCCCAAACATTAGATGAAATTCTTCGTTTGCCATTGACCTGGTGCACTCCATTGCCAGGGGGTGAAGTCACTCTACCTGTTCTGCCACTTCTTCCTTTGAGTTAGCCCGTTAAGCATTGGTAATCTTGACATAGCCTGGAGTAACAAGAAACGTGTAATGATTAAGTGTCACAAAGTACACAATGGGACCATGACATTTCATAATTCCAAAATGAAGTCCCGGGATTTCTGGAGTGACAAGCTTTTTGTTTTGAAATAAATTTTCTGTGACCACTTTCCAGAAGCGATACCTTTTTTCAAAGATTTTGAAATAGATGTTTGTTTTTTTAATTTGAAAAAAAATGTTGACATGCTTTTAATTGGCTCAGTAAAAGCCTTTTCCTGAATAGCTCCTCATGACATCTGTAGGAATCTGTCATTCCACAGGGCAATATCTCTTGATACTCCTGAAATCCGCTATTAATTCCATACTGATACGCATACTTTTGTATCCCCAAAACCTTCCATGTACTTAGGCTCTGTTTCGCCAAAATGCCTCTTTCCTGGAATCAGCTTTTTCCTAGGATGTTCCTTTGTGCACATGTGGTAGGCTTCCTTTCAGTGTTTATACAGCATCACACTATAAAGCATAGACAGTTTCAGGTAGCCCTAATTTTGACCTGGACTGAAAAATTCATGGGATGCCATTTCATCCGTTAGCACCAGATATATATAAATATTTTTTTTAATTATTATTTTAATTTTTTTTTCCTGCTAAAGCACTGGCTTTAGTCCTTTGGAGCAGCTTGTACAGGTACTTATTCTACTTCTGCTCTTTCCTATTTTATTTTTCACTTTTAACCTGCCATTCTCAAGTGAGATTTTATCAGCAAGAAAAAGGTCACACAAAAAGCATCCTTACATTACAGCCAAGGCTACTGTGCAACTTTGCAAAGGAAATGTCAGTGACACTTTTGCATCACCTTAATTTTATTCCTTTCAGTGATCTGGAATGGGTTTAGTAAATAATAAATTATTTGGAAAATATTCCTTCTTAGCTGAAAGTGCTCTAAAAAATCAGGAGTGGCTCCTAGTGTCTCTAGATTGCAGAGCAGCTGCGATAGCTGCTCAGCTTTCTTGTCTTGACCAGAAAGTGAATTAGAAATGAGAGTATAGAATGGATTTTTTTGGTGCTAAAATTGGGCAGAAAAGGTGGCTATTCAGAAGCTCCCTGTATATTAGGTAACATGTAACTGATCATTACAGGGAACCATCAGCCCATGATGTCTCTTGCTCTGGAGGTTGGTAGCAATGCTGTGAGGGTGACCTTACACCCCAAACATAAATGCCCCGGGGCCAGGGACCGCGGCACCAGCGCCTGCCTGTGCAAGGATGCAGGGCCTGGTGGCACTCCCCTGACAGGAGCCACGCGGCCGCCTCGGGCACTTCACACGGTCTGGAATTTTTCTTGAATGTTCACCAATGGATCACACTGTGAACACTGAATTGAGATGAATTGAGATATTTCAGTGTCTCTGTTTGCATTTCCATTTCTCCAGCTGTTTTCACAGTGTTCTCTTAGATATGGAAGATCTGCAAAGAGGTGCTTGGCCCCGTGTCTCTGAGTAACCCTGTTGACACCGGTGGTGACACCAGGCCCATGCAGCAGTGAAATGGATGAGGACATCTGTAGGACCAGGGCTCTGCTACAACAAAGCTTTTTTAAAGGAATGCTGTCTAAAGCCTTCAGCTTCAACACACGTTTCTCAGCACACAGGGAGCTGGCAGATGTAGTTACCTTTCTCTCAGGCAGAACTGTATCCAACACGGCAGGAATACGTTAAATGTTTTCTGAAAATAAATGAAAGCTTTGCAGACTGAACAAGAGTGCACCAGGAATAAAAAACATGTGATATCCTGGCATCATGCTTAGGCATAGTAAATAGTCGGCTTTACGTAAATAATGTAGTCTTATCCTATTACAAACAACCATTCATGTTCACATGGTTTGCGTCATTTCTCTCTGCTGAGTTCCAACTTTCCAGTCTTCTGCATTTTATTCATTACAGTTAGTTTACAGTACTGATAAATCTAATTTTTGACAATTCATACCATGTAGGTACTATTTTTCCTAACTAAATAGCAGTGCCCACAAAATTCAGCTTTTAAGCGTAGCGTTCTTACCATTGAGCTGCAATAGAAGGTTGGGGTTATTGTTGTTGGCAGTTTTTTCTTGTGTGATGTTTTGGAATTTTTTTTTAATTATGGTTTTGTAAGAGATTGATCAGATGAAAGACTTGGGTCTGGTTTAAATTGCTAGGATGATATTTCAGAATTTCCACTCGACGTGTGGTAGGACGTTTATAGTATGTTTTCAGCAAAGGATCAGGGATTTTATTCACAACTGTATTTGAATTTAGAAAGTGAAACTGTTTCAATGTGGAGTATCATCACATTAAAAATTGTTTAAAAATCTATTTCTGCGTGTAGATTTCTTAAAGATTACAGGAGAAGAGATCTTCTTCTTTTATAGGCAGCTTTTGTACCAAGGGATTTTTGCTACTTCAAGAAGTGTTCAAGAAGAGTTCAAGAAGACTGGGAGGAGGCCAACAAAATCCGTCTTGTTGATATTCTCCATATTGCAAAACTGTTTTAACTATGGGTACTGTAATAGCAGTGCTGGTAACTGTTTTGCTGAGAATGCTGATTGAAAAGGATAATACAACTGGGATAAGCAGACGTGTCTCAACAAAGACAGAGATTAGAAGGAATCTGAAATGTTGTCTATTGGTAGCTAATTCCTCATCCATGATTTCACCTCTTTCTCACTGTTTTTCCAGCTGGTAACTTCAGAATGAAACTGCAGAGCTATGGCAGTGTCTTGGACCCCTGTGATCTAACAGATAAGCTCTGATAATAGAGGTATAGTTGAAGAAATTACTGTCTCCACAGCTATGAACATGCTGCCAGATATTGCTCAGTTTGTCTCTTTTTGCAAACTTTTGGGATGATCTTAAGTCATTTTGGATCTCAGGTGTGTCATCATTTTTTTGCCTCTTCTGCTGTTCAAGATACAGAGAGTCTGGCATTTTCCAGAAAACTCGTGGATTACTGTGGGGCAAAGCATGCCTCTGAATTTTGGAGGGCCTGGTGCATGGAAGCACAGCCCTGGTAGCAAGTATTCTTAGATTCAGACCTCTCAGACGAGGACAATGGCATATGTATGAAGAAAAGCAAACCTGGGCCCTTTAGTTAAGAAGGTGGGGAGAGGAGGTGACCCAGACAGTCTTATGTGGTTGGCTGCAATAGTATGGAAAGCTCTCAGTAAAATTTTGAATGAAAGGGCAAATAGAGGTTGGGAGGTGAACATGATAAAATGAAACATGACTTTACAATGTTGGGTTGTGTCAGCCCAATAGACTCTTTCAGAAGCTGTTTTCTACACAAAGGAAACATACATTTCCTTCCAGGGAATTTCAGTTAAGCCTTTTAATGGAATCTTGTGGGATGCAGTGATAAGGGAGCTGTGAGAAAACAGGGATTAGGTGTGCACAGAGCTGGTTGAAAGGGAGAGAGCACGGCTGAGCGTTAATAAGTATGTGACAAGGAAGGAATTAACGAGCTGAGTGCTGCAATGGCAGTGAACGTGCTGGGTGGAAATAGCTGTGGAAGGGAAGGACTCTGGTGTATATGGCAGATGTGATGCTAATGTGGTCTTAGGCTGATCTGGTGAGGTATATCCAGCAGAAGAGAGGGAAGCTTACTGCCCTGCTTGAAAGATGTTTGTGAGATTTCATTTAAAGGTTGTGCATGCTTCTGATTGCCTGTGTTAAACGAAGATGGACTGAGACTGAAAAGTGCCCAGAGTGGTCAGAGGGATGGAGAGCTTTTTGCTGGGAAGTGGATGCTTTGTTTAGTCTAGCAAAACAAATCCTTAGGGAGTACAAAGACTGGTTGCTATCAGCAGTGTAACAGAGAGGACGCTAATGAACACGTCTCTAACCTAGCTGTGAATAGAAATGTGTGTTTCAAATTAGAAGGTGCTTCCTAACCAGCGAACAAATTTCCTAACCAGCAAAAAGTTTTGCAGTGAGATTGGTCAGGCACTGCACAAGTGTCCAGAGAAGCTGTTGAACGTCCATCCTTGGAGGTGTGCAAAGCTTGACTGGGTGAGACACTGAGCAACTAGATCCAGCTTTGAACTGGATGTTTAAGTAAGGGGGTGGCCTAGATGACCTTCAGAGGTGCCTTCCACCTGAATGATCCCATGCTCCATTAAAATGAAGAAGCTCTCAGACGACTTTCACAGCACTTTAGTGAGAAGCAAAAGGAATGAAAGAAAAACTTCTCAAAACCCAAAACACTGTTCAGGCAGACTTTTCCAACAGGATTATTTTGTGTGCACTGATGGTAGGCAGGAAAGAGACCTGAGGCTCAGGCTGTTCTTCCCGTGCTGTGAGCCTTATAGGGAAGACATGCAGGAACAAGACAGAACACGTCTCGCCATCTCTTTTAGTATGTAAATCTCACAGCATAGCAGCAGCAATGATTCTTCTCAGCATTTATTGATAGAGATGAACCTGGCAAATTAGATATTGGTTGTCTTTATCACTCATTTCCTCAATATAGTTTTCAAAAGATTCGGGATATTTTGCAGGAATGCTGAGAATGACCAAGTAATGAAAAAAGTGCTGAGGGTTGGGGAACATCTTATTTTTCAATGAAAAAGAGTCCAGCTCTTTCAATGAAAAAGAGGCAGAAGGAGGATATAGAAAAAGGTGGAGGAGAGGGCAGGAAAGGAAAGAATCAAAAAAAGAATTAAAGGGAAAGAGAAAGAGGAGGCCAGGAGAAGTACAGATTTGCTGAAAAGATTCACAAATTTGAATTTCTTTGGCAAGACCAATGACACAGCCTCTCCTAAATCATTTAGAAAGCGAGAGGAAGTGGGGAAGCAAAATTGACTGGGCTTTTATTTTTGAACCATGGAAATGTGGAACTTGCAAAAGATAGGACACTGGCCTAGGTAAAGTCAGCAACAACAGTTTGACTCAGCCTTCTTTCCCTCACTCCTCATCTTCCCCAGTAAGCCTACACTTGAGCTGGTAGGACCCTCTCTAGGCGGAAGTGGCAGCTGATACATCAGGTCCATCCATCACAGGGACTAGCAGGAAAGATCCTTTTCTTGTCTGTAACTCAGTTTTCTGCCCTTGTCATTCCTCTGAAATCAATGCAGGCAATTTGGCTCTCAGTCCAGTAGATCTACTATTAACACAGGAACACATGTGCAGGGACCAGGTTGATACTTTACTGAGCTGAACAGAAATATAATAACTGGATAACATATTTTTTAATAGAGTGTATTTTTTTACATCAAAGTAGCAGGCAAAAAATAAACATACAAGGGAAAACCTGAGTATTTTAAAAGATATTTTCATGTGAAAGGATATCTTATTCACTGCTTTTGTTTGTATATGAAAGGAAAAATTTCATATGCTTTTGGTAATCTTCTGATTGACCTACAAGTGTTGTTTCTGATGCCCTATAAAGAAAAGTAAGTATAAGCCTTCATTGAGTCATGGTGCAATTCTCCTGGTGTGGCCAATGGGATGCACCCTAAAAAGCTGCAAGTCTTGGCATCTATATACCTGCGAGGTGCAAGACAGCTATACCTGCAAGGTGTCTATAATTCTGCACCCTCTCTCTGCAGCTTTTCTCTGATTTTATACATGGACCCACTGCTTCAGCTTTGCACTCAGAGCCAGGGCACAGCTTGCTGTCTCCAGATACCCTTCAGTCTGCTGCCTCTCAGGTGACCATCTCCATCACACAGGTGGCTCAGTGTGACCCATGTCACTTGCAGCACACACACCAGTATTGCTGCTCTCAGCCTGCTTTGTGAGCTCTGCATGAATAATGTGTCTGTGTGACCACGTACAGGGGGCTGCTTGCTGAGGTAGCAGATGCCCTGCTCTCCAGCACGGCCATGGGCAGGGACACAGGTCTCAGCATTGAAACAAAGACTTCACAGGAAAAAATACTTTAATCATTTGGAAATGCCCTGCACTCACAGCCCAGAGTCAGAAGCAGCACATGGGCTGGCATCTCTCCAGTGGCTCAAAGACCCAGGGCAGTTGCACATATGCTGAAAGAAGCCACGTCATTCTGGGGAAAGCATCAGGCACTTTCGGTTGGATTTCCTGACACCTGAGGACATGGCAGTAGAGAAGTAGCATGGCAGCTGGACACCGCAGGAGGGGCCAAGTGAAAACTGAAAAGTGTCTGTGCTTGTATAGAAGAGGAATTCTCAAATGATTTCTTCCACTTCTCTCACACACTTGTTTCTTACTTCCACTGTGGTCAACATGGAGTAGCTGTCTTATAAGTGATAACCTCAATCAGCTGCAGGTGTTTGCCTCTGATAATGTATTGCACACGTTTCCTGTCAGGACATGTTGTCTTTCTCACCACAGTTGTAGTCAGTGGGACTGCTACTCTGAGTGGCTGTGAGTCCTCTTCTGAGACCTCTGGTCTTTGAGGATCACTTCTTGAATACATCCTTGCTGCTGCCCCTTCCAATATCTTCTTTCAGCTTTTGGAGTGCTCAGTCGCAAGTGGTTTCTGCATCCGTCTCCTGCTTTGGATCCCAAAGATTTTGCCCTATTTGATTCACCTTTCTCAGGTGGACTGGCTGTCCTTCTCCACCCTTGTACTCTCTGGCTGTGGGAGGGTGAAACATATCTTAGAGACAGTGTTGCTACAGGACACCCAAAAACCAGTGGAAGGAAAGCTGTACTAGTTCTGGGATGACAAGGACTCCTTTGCAGGGGCTTGAATCCAGTGCTGGACCTGACTACCACTGCCTTGCAAAGGCTAGTGCCGCCTCAGGAGGTAAGGGTCACAGCTGGTGCACAGTTCTCTGTGGAGGGGAAGAGCAAGGCAAGTGTTTGGTCTGAACTCGGTGTGCATGGAGGCAGCAAAGGGGAGGGAGTGCCTGGGGATCGGGTTGGAAATGAGCCCACAGGGATGGGGAGATTTTGTCCAAGCGCTATATGAAGAGTCAGCAATGGCAGCATCACTGGCCCCATGTGGACTACATGGTGGATGGACCTCAGGGACCTCAGATACACTTAACAAACAGAGGAGATTACTACAGGTAGCAGTTGTGTTCCTGAGGTACATTCATTGGAACATGAACTCTCGGAAGAGGCCAACATTGCTTCAGCAGAAGGACAGATTTGCCAGATATTCAGGATGGTGCTGTCTACATGCAAGTACTTTGGTAAGAACATCGCAGTAGTGGCTGGTACACAGGGCCCTGATTTCCCCAGGAAACTAATTTCTAGATGTACTAGCAGAGAGCTTCAACAGTTGCTTGAGGCTGACACCAGACAATAGTTATGCCATAGATTGAAAGGACCTGATGGCTATGATTTTTTTTTTTATGTTGTCCAGTTGCACCTCAAAAGAAACAGTGAAATAAATGATCCTCCAAGAGATGGTGCCAATGTGTGGGATCAGAGTTTAATACTGATAAACAAATGATGGTGTGGAGCTTGAAGCATTGGGAGCATCTGGCTGTGCAGGATCTTTTCTGGTGTGTCTGGTCTGAGATGACACATAGTGAACAAGGTCTGTACCAAAACCCCTGGTAAAAGGGAATATGGTGGCCAGTCGAGGATGCACTGTGGAAGTCTGGTGTTGCAGCTTCTGGGACAGATTTTGCTGCTCTGATTTCTGGATGGCAGGTGTTATAATAGAAGCTTTATATGTTATAGAAGCTTTTAGATGTTATAATAGTTGCTTTAGTGTAACTACCTGAGTTGTAAGCATAGGTTCCAGTAAGCACAGACTCCATAGGCTCAAGGTCAGGGAAGCTTGTACTTCAGTTAGCCTCTATTCAGGACAACAATTGAAGATGAACAGAACACAGAAGTTAAAATGTATTGCCTAAGAGCCATTGACACTGACTCCATGCTTTAAATGTTTTCTTGATCCTGCTTAGTCTAGTCAACTTTTCATTTGTTACCTCATGAAATCATTCTCTCCTGACTAAGCTAAAATTATAGCCCTGTAATTTAGGGACCAGACTTTATACCTGAATGCCTAAAAATGTCAAAATAGCTACTATAAACCCAAGTAATACAACTTGACTTTGCACCTCCACTACACACAGTGGAGGAACTATAGAGAAAAATATGAAAGAAAATTTGTTATGAGAGTTATTTGCCCTCCAGCTGGACTATGTTCTTGTAAGAGCAGTAATCTGCGTCAAAGTGATCTAAACAGAGCAATCAGCAAAGGAAATTAAAATGGTCCTTCTTTGACATGGAATAGCACTTGATAAGAATGCAGAACAGCTGTAAGCTAAATGAGCTACCTAATACTTAATTTTTCATGTTGTCCTTTTCACAGACTTCACAATAGTACTGCTAGTTTATGGCTCTATTCTGGCAATTAAATGGTTAGTGCTGGTAAATTATTTCTGCCATTTAAAACCTTTTTTTCATATTCTCTTGAAAAACAAACAGGATAAACTGTAACTGGTAACTGCTTTTGGAATGTGAATTACTTTCTAAGTCTTCTGAGAAAAGAAAACACAATTCCCAGGCCTCAGTTGTAGCAAAAAAGCAAAAAATGAAACAAACTCATTTGCATTTTACGTGTGTGTTTTTAGAGAACAAATTTTGCTTACTATTCTTTCCACTTCATCTAGAAATATAAGTTAATGCAGTCTTTAAAAACAAAATGAAAAAAACCACAACCAACCCTCCAAACAATTAAATCAAACCCTATTCTCATTTTGGCCTGGCTGCTTACATAGTTTTAGAGAAGAAGAACTTGGCAAGGGAAGAAGCTAAAGTTTTCTCATTTTAAAACACTTAATCTTTCTTCAATTTTCACTCTCCTGTCAGGCAAGTTTACAAGAACTATTTCCTGGACTTTCTTAGAGTTGCTAAAACACATGCCTCCACCCCTTATTCTGCAAAAAAGACTCGTTTCACACCCTGCCTTGAATGGTTCTTTCCTTGACAAACTTTTTCATTGCCTTCTCCTTTGGATTTGACAATACAAATAACACAGAGGAGCTGTGGTGCAAGCCAGCTAAGGAAATGGTCTCTTTACTACTGCTCCAAAATGGAAAGAAGAGTACCCTCCCCATCCCTTAGGCCAAAATGGCAGGGAGAGTGCAGGCTGCTGCACCAGCCTGGGTGCCGGGGCACGTGGCGCTGCCGAAGGGGCTGCCGGGGAGGATTCTGCAAAGAGATGGGAAGAGCGAGAGGATACTCACCTCTTTTCTCCCCAGTCCACTTGAGCCTCCTCACACAAGCTCACCACCTTTCTGGTCTATTTCCCAGCCTCCTAAAGCTGGGAACTCAGCTAATCCCATTTGTCTGCTTCTGTTCCATACCACAGGTGGTTACATAGCATGAGTCCCAGCAGGAGGATACAATAGGAGCACTGCCACCCTCACACACTGTGCATTAGACAAGCACCCCAGAGAGCAAGAGCTTGCATATATAATAAATATTTGTATCTTCCCACATGTACTTTACTGAGTTTGATCCTAGCTATCAACACAAGGCTTGACAATTACTTTTATTATTATTGTTGTTGTTATTGTTATCATTCTTCTTCTTCTTATTATTATTAGTAATAGTAGTAGTAGTATTGTCATCATCTTCATCATCATATGTGAAAGTCCAGTTTGCCTTAAAGATTCTAAGTCAATTATGGCTCTAATAACAGTACCAGCTATACTGGAACTCTTAATAAAAAGTACTGGGAGCTCATGAGGCTCTACAATGAATTAAACTGCAAAGAAATGTTTGCCCTCAGCACTCTTGTAGTCATTCTCCCTAAAGACAAATTGCCTAAGGAGGAAAATACAAGGCAGCCAGATTTGCTATTTTATTTCAATATAAAATATGCAGAGAACATTACTGGCACAGAAAAGTCAAGCGCCTTGTCAAGCCAGCATAAGGACTTCAGGCCACCCTTCAACTGAGGAAACATCTTTGCAGGTGTCAGTTTAGTATAGCTGGGTTTTGCTCCATGAAATCTCAAAAGTTCCTTTTCTCTTTCTGCCATTCACACTATTAATACACAGTAAGGATTAACAAAAATTATACAACTTTCAAGAACTGGAAAGTCCTCAAGAAAAGTATAACTCTGGCTCTGGGCTTCATTCAGAGTCTTGTGTTGTGTGAGGGCATGTTGGATTCTCTATTTGGTAATGTTACTACTGTATTTGGGAATTAGTAAATGAGTAGGGAGAAATTTTCAAAAGCATAAATAACAGTGACAGAGCCATCTCCCATGGGTATTACAGCTGGTCTTGAATGAATTTCTGAAGCCAGGGTGCTTCCTTTGCTCTTGTCCAGGCTGCTACCCAGGCTGATGCAGTGGTTCTGCCAGTAAGAGCCCTGGTCTCTTTAGGGCACTCACCTTGGTGCAACCTCATAAACCTCACAGATTAAGAGACTTACCCAAGACTGTGGGTGATCTGCCCTCAGGAGGAGACTAGGAGCTGACTGGGGGCCTAGACTCCTCAGGGTTTGTCCTTTTTACACCTGAGCATTATGGCTTGCTGCTTTGCTGTTGTGACCTTCTGCCTATGTCCGTCCCCCGCTGGGCCACAAGCTCATTCCCTGGGCACTGCTACCATACTTAGAAAAGACCTCAGAGGACTGACCCTCATCAAATTGTGAAATAAAATACTGGAGCTCCTTGGGACCATCTGGTATAATTTCAGCTCCTTGTTACAGCCAGAAGCCTCTGAGATGGTTTGTCAGTCTTTCCTTCCAGCCTGGCATATTTTTTAAGAGTTTATGAATAGCCACTTGCATCAGTGAGCCTGTGATCATATACTGCATACACCAGGCCTGGGTGACAGACACTACACGGGTAACATGAATTTCAAACTACCCAGCAAACAAAAGTCTATGTAGAGAAGTCCAGGGGTGTATTTATGTTTCCTCGGCATTTTCTTGCAGTTTGTTTTGAGGTTTTAAGGAGCAAAGTTGTTCCTTTGGACCAAAGCAAAGGAATGGCAATGCAAGAGAGTCACTAGACTAGTGAATAGTCTTGTAAGTTCTTTCTTAGACCAAATTTTGTTGTGCATTCAACATAACAGAAAGCCCCCAACAAACAGCAACACATGTTGAGATATGGATTTCAGTGGAAACAGTTTCCAGGTCTTGTTCATGCCTGTGCTACTGAAGGTGAGGGAGCAAAAGAGAGGGGGAAGAGGATGAACAGGGATGGGAATAAGCCATGTGTGATTAGAGGGATTATTTATATCTTTTTGTTTTGGCATAAACCCCTCCTTAACACATGACAAGCTGTAGCCTCTGTTTTATTCAGCACTGAAGAGAAGGCTGCTTTTTGGAGAGGACTCCTAAGAGGAGCAGATACGGGCAGCTTTGAGCTCACATGCACAGCTGTCCCCAGAAGAGATACCACTCTCACTCACCACTCATGGTGGTCCTTGGATGACCTGGGTTTGAAACTCTGCTGCTCAGTCAGGACAAAAACCAGGGCCTGAGCCAGGAGCCTGACCTCGCTACATCTGCGAGTATGCCGTCATGCCTAATGACTGCAAAGTTGAATTTAACCCACTCCTGTAATTTCAGCTGTGAGGACTGGTGATGCTTCCTGCAGCCAGTTTATTGGCTCATTGTCTGGCAGTGGCCCAACACCAACAGTGTATTCTATCACATTGCTGGGTTTGTCAGCAGAAATTTAGGAAGAAACACCCACCAGCATTGCTCATTTTAATTTTTCAAAAGATGTCAGAGCAGTGGACAATGAGGCTTAAAAGAGAAGAACAGCAACAAGGAAAGAGTGATTGTTCACCATGACTGATGAAAATAACATTGCAGATCCCAGCTTGAATTTCATGGATTAGTAGTAAATCCATAAATCCATCCAATAAATAAAAAACCTCACAGTTTTCCATACTGCACTATTTCAAATTCATGAGAGCACCATTTTGCCTTCACTAAATCCTACCTTTTAATGCTGTCTGCCACATAAATGATCCAGAAACAGCTTGTAATAACCCAGTTCTCTGTAGTGAGTAGGTCATGTAATCACGCCTGCCTTCACTGTCACTGTGTATCACCTTTCCCTTGTCTGCTATTTAATTTGATTTAGGTTTTATTTAGGCTATTTATTTTACTTAGGTTTCTATTCCTGTTTACCTGCTGCCCATTGTCTGTGTGTTTGATTATAAAATCTAGGGGTGGGGGAAGTCAGCCTCCTGGTGAGTTACAGACTGCCACTGACTGTGAGATTTACTTCTGGCTGGGGTCTCCAGACTGCCATGTAACATCGAACGTGGAAAGAAAAACACTATGTAGGTCCACTTGAAGGGTTTAGGGAAAAAATAACATTTCCTAAAAGGTGAGCAGGACAGCCTAGAAGTCTGAAAGACTCATTTAACTCATGTTCTGAGTTAGTACTCAGGGACCATTTGTTGCTCTGCAGCACCACTTAAGTAAATCAGACAGGAGAGAGCAACTGGATGGCATCCTACCCTCGCAATGGCTTTCTTGGGGTAAGACTTACTCCTATCTTCTTTTGACTCCATGAGAGAAAAGGTCAAATTAGGTGACCATCTTGGAAATACACTTCATTGCTCCTTCAGTGTCCTTGCAGTGGTTCTCAGAAAAGCTAACACATGATTTACTAGAAGGCATATCCTCTTTTTTTGAGGGATCTTCCCCTAGAAACACCACAGAGTATAGGGCTGTGGTGATATGAGGTTTTCTTTCTCATGTTTCTTTTCCTGCGGAAAAGCTGGTGATCCAGGTCTGTGTTACTATGAATTTAGATGACTATACGTGTTGGAGGGGCTCATCTGTTGTTCACAATCCTGTTTTGCTAGGACCACACCACAGGAGCTGCTGTAGAAAGATCAGTGACAAAAAGCACATCACAAGAAGGGGGAAAAGACAGCCTATATTTTTCTATTTCTGCTATGCAATCTAAATCCATACTGGCTACACAAGACAGCATGATATATCTCTTTATACGTGATCACCTTATTCCCAGATGCTCAGATTGCTAAATGAAGGTTGTAGGGAAGGGTGAAGGCAGCAGCCCAAATCCCAGGTTCCTCTGACTCATTGCTGTGTCCTGGCCGTGTCCTCTGGCCACTTCCAAGCAATTAACGTTTTCTGCTGAGTCACAGTATTACAAGGCATTTTCCCTTTGTGATTAATCCCTTTTTTTAACCCAGAGATGAAACAGCAAACCTGCTCCTGATTTCTGTTCTCTCCTGCCCTGGGGAAAGTGTCCGGGTCATGGAAAATGTGGATTCTCCTCCATTTTATATCACCACCCCCTTTTTCCTGGCTCCTGCTCACACCCAGCCTTATCTCTGGGGCATGGGAACTGCCAGGGCTGCCTCAGGGAACCTCCAGTTATCCCACTTACTATCCATCTTATTAACCAGCCTCTGTCAGAGGATGGCTGTAAGTGCTTTTCATGGGGATTTTATTTGACATGAACTGCTGTGGTAGCAAAGTGCTTGTAGTACCCCCGCTGCCTTTGCTGCTCTTACTGTATGTTGCAACAGCTTGCACAGCCAGTTTCCATGCACTGTCACATGTTAAATCACTCTTGACATCAGCGGATAAGCTTTCCAGAGTGTGCAGCCCAGCCCTGACCAAGACGGGATGGGAATCCGGGTCCTGAGCCACGTTCTCTCACTGGAGTGTTATGAAACGCTTTGGACTTGTAACGTCTCTGGGCTGACCTCGCTTCATCTGCAGAGCAAGGCCACAGAGGAGCACACCGACCTCCAGAGGCATGGAGCTAGAGGCACCTATTGTCAGCAACAGCAAACAGTATGTGCTGAAGCAGGTCAGGTTCAAAAGCAAACTGTGAGGCTCAAATCCTGCTTTTAATAAACCAGGCGCCAATATGAGGCAGTGATTTATTTTTCTATTTATCACATGTTTCAGGGAGGAAAGTCTTGGGTTCTTATGTTTTTTGGCTAACATTCTATGGAAAGCCTGTGCAGCAAAGCCTGTGAGCTCGCCTGTAATAACCTAAAAGAGCTAATGCTGCAGGACAATAGCATGCTTCAGGAACCCAAAGGCACCACAGCTTGGCCAAACGTTGGAGTCTGGAGGTCTGTGTTCGTGGAAGGTGGTGTCACTTCTGACACCGGAGGGGGAAGGCAAAGTTACTTTCAGTTAGAGACGTATGGCCAGGGCTTGATTAACATGCAGAACAGTACAAGTAGAATTTCATATTTATCAATAAATAAGCATTCATATACACATTGGAAAGCCATCACAATTTAGCCGTACTTGAAACACAATCCCTAATTTCCTTTGTATAAAGCTGTTGTCACAACAGCCCTTTTGTCATATTTATCTCAGCCCCGCCATCTCCCCAGCCTGCCAGTCCTGGGGACAGCTGTCACAACACTGCTGCAAACAGAAGGTTAGGGTGAATGGATGTCTGGATGTGAGATGAATCTACTGTATCTGAGGTCTAGAGTAAAGTTAGCAGGTCAGGAAGATGGAGGGAATGTAAATTAAATTTGGCAATTATTGTTGTGAAATTTCCAAATATCCTAAACATGGACAGAAGAAGAAACAGATTTGATTTTTTAAACATTTTAGGTTTGCATGAGTGTTTTGGGTTTTTGTTTTTTGTTTTTTTTTTTTTTCCAGATTAGACCACCCTTGCCAAACACTGGACGTCAGAGGCAGTAACTTCGAAGCAAGGAACTGGTGTAAGATGTCATTGGGAGAGATGTGCTGAATGAACAGAAGTTCCCTGGGCAGCCTGGCGTTGCAGCAAGATGTGCTGCTGCTGCAGAGACTCACAGAGAACTGCTCAAAGTGCTGCTGCTGCTTTCACATCCTGTTACATTTCAGGAAAACTTGCTCAACCTCCCTAAAAGTGAATGAAGTGCTTTCATTCTTGTTACTCTGCAGATGTCCATGTTTTGTTTCGTTTCACAGGAAAAAGGGAAGGTGAAGGGCCATGCCCTGACTAGAAACCAGATGTACCTGCTGAGAACAAAGTGGAGAAGCCACAAGCCTTGCAGCTGGCTGAAATGCTGAAGGCACTTACTGTATTTCCAGGGAAACCAGTGAAGAGAAAAAAGGGAATGTTATCCCCTTATCTCCCTTCCCAATTTCCTAAGCTATACTCCCATCCCAATTTCCTAAGTTCTTTGATCAGATTTTTCACAAGCTGAAGTCGGCTCTCTGAATAACTTTCCCGAAGGTGTTCAGTGCCTCTTGTGAGCCGTGGCTAGTCAGTGAAACAGCAAGTGTGCTAAAGGGAAAATGCAAGAGCACGTGGTGTTGACTTGTCCCAGAGCAAGGGCAAGAGCTGTTGTTCAAAGCTTTCCAGGATTGTGCAGGGTCCTCTCTCACTTCCTTGTTTTGTGAAGGAGACTGTGATGAACTGGGGTGCCTGCTCTGTGTGAAGAAACAGCGATGCCCAGCTTGCTCTATGGCTGCTATCTGTAGTGATTTTACAATAACTAATCAAACCAGCAGTCTCTAGTAGATTAACTAAAGTAATTCCCTTCATTGTACAGGCAGGGAATTCAAAATGCAAGCTGCCTTGTCCGAAGACACGTAATGAATTACTGTCAAAGCCCACATGAAAATCCTTGAGGCCAAATGCTGATTTCAAATACCTACATTACAAGATATATAAATCTTCAAAAGTGTTTAACTGATGTTTTACATGCATGTGGTGGTTTGACCCACAGTGGGACCATGCGGTCCTGCACTCACTCCCCACACCCTGTGAGATGGGATGGGAGTCACAGCAAAGGGGGCACAGGATTAGGAATGAAGGACAGGGACGGCTCACTCACCAGTTATGGTCACAGGCAAAACAGACTCAAACTTGGGGAAGAAAAATCAATTTAATTCATTGCAAATCATCTAACTAGACGTAACAACCACATCTTACCAACACCTTCCCCTACCCCTCCCTTCTTCCTGGGCTCAAATAACTTTGCTCCAAATTTCTCTACCTTCCCCCCCGCAGTGGCACAGGGACACAGGGAACGGGGGTTCAGTCAATTCACCTCTGCTGCTCTTCCCAGCATGAAAGTCCAGGAACAAGATATTCCAACATGAGCTTCCCATGGAGTCATGGACCTCTTTGGGCTCAGCTCCCAGCTCCAGCATGGGGACATCCATGGGCTACAGACTCACCACTCTGGGCGTCCATCCTTGTTCTGGCAGTGAGCAACTTTTGGGATCACAATTTCAGTCACACTTGCCCTCAGGCTCAGCTTCTCTGCTCCAGCGTGGAGTCCTCCATGGCCTACACGTGGGTTTCTGCTCTGCCACTGAATCTCCATGGGCTGCAGGGGACTTTGCCTTCTCTTACTCCATGCAGTTGAACTCTGTGTGGGTCTCTGTCTTTTCCTCTGGCAATGAAGCTCTCTCTGGGTCTGTCCTTTGTTTAGGCTCATGGTTGTCTTTTGTTAGGTCAACAGTCTCTCCTCCAGGTTTTCTCCACCTTCTTCTTTTTCAGGACAGTCCTTCCCCTCAGCAGTATGGATTGGCAGAGGTGGTTCTCTAGTGCTCATTGGCCGAGCCTGGGCCAGGGGGTCTCCACTTTGGAGCCAAGGGAGCTTTTCACTCTCACAAGATGGCCATTCCCCCAAACCCAGCACAATACATGTGTCTTTAATGGTAATTCAGGCCATGTGACATTTTAAATTTATAAGTCTAATGTTAGAATTAGAGGTAATAAAACCTCAGGCCTGGAGGTTAATCATAAAATGCAATGAACTTGAACCCAAGGGTAATTCTCTGCCTGTTTTCTAGATGTGGTGTTTCAACGACTAGGGTTTCCTAAATAACCATACTCTTCATATTCATCTACTGAATGTGAATATGCAGATTTTGCCCTGGTAGCATAGGCTAAGAGAGACCCCAGCCTCCCAGCCAGCTCTAATCAGAAAAGCAGCAAAGCACATTGCAGTTACATAGCAGGTTTTTGTCAGCATCACCCAGAACAGGACTCATTACAATTGGAGTCTTTACAAAAACACTCTTAATATTCACAGCACCCTATTATAATTGGCCAACAGGTGTTTGGAGTTTAAACACATATTCATTAGGACTGTGATAGGCATTTTGTCATAGCACTACATGTTATGCTCCATTCTTCCAGCCTCAGGGTTTGCTACGAGCCATGCTTGCTCCCTACAGCTTTTAAAAGATACTGAGCTTTGTAAATTTTGTGTTAACGTAGACTGTATCTCAAACAAGTGGAGTTTTAATAAGTTTCCAGGTCTTTCAGGCTAGAACAGATGTGGAAATGGCACTGCCTGAAAGAAGTTATAGGAGTTACACTTGGAATGTATTTAGCCTATATTGCAGCTGCAAGCACCATCACATTCCTCTCTGCAGTTGTGTATTTGGAAGTCTATCAGTGTATTTTAATTTTTTTTAATTTTAATAATTTTTATTTTTTTCCCCTAATTATTATTTTGCAGCAATACAACAGGATGATAGACATCAGCTAAAATTTGACAAGACCCTATAAATGTTTGGGAGAATGTGGAACATGGCTGATTCTTACGAGTGTGGCTGATTGCTTCATCCCAGTATCACTTCTTCCAGCCTCCCTCTTATCTCCTTACCACATACCATGCTATGTAACCACAGCTTTTCAGACTGGTTTTGGGGCTTTGGGCCTTTCTACAAGGAAAGTTGTTCTATTTTTAATCTTTTCCCTTTCCTACTGAACTGTTAACATTTCTGTCCTTATGGGCAATTCTCACTGAGAAAATCTAACTGCTTCTTCTTCTTTTTCTTGGCCAATAACAAAGGTTAATTGAAAAATGAATTTGTTAAAGCATATTCTGGAGCAAGAAGGCTGGGAAGGTACTGGTTCCCCAGCACTGGGCAGTGGTGTGAAACTCTCCCAGTTCTCATGTCGGCTTGGTGACACTCGCTGGGGTTTTGAGAGCTCTGCATGCACCAATAGCAGGAATTTCCAACTGAAACTGGCTTGGCTCACTGCCATCTCTTTGGCTGCTGATGCTGTTGCTGGATTTCTTTGGAGCCAGTGAGATCACAGCCTCTAAACGCTGCAGCTTCCCAGCAATATGCTAGAGGAAAGAACCTGGTCACTAAGTCTTTTATAATGTTTGGCTTAATATCAGTTGAAATGAAAAACAAATTATATGCACCAACATCCTCTGAAATAGGATGATCTTTTCCTGTAGTGGTCTGAAAGCTGTGTGCTCTTGTCATATCTCCCTGTTTGACCACTGTGTTTGGTCTTCAGTGGTGATGGGGACTATGCCTCAGTAGCCTTAAGAGTATCCTGTACACACAGCTTGGGTACAGCTCTTGATTTTAAATGTTCTGATTCTGAGATAAAATTGTGCAGAATTCAATGCACAAGAAATGGTAACCATCCCACAGGGATTTGGGGTTTGTATTAGATTTATTATGTCAAAGAACACAACTCTGGCATCCAGGACTTTAGTTTGGAAAATCTCGCAGTGTCCCTGTCAGTGAATCCTACCCCACAGAAATCATACTTTCAACAGCTCCCTAAATTATTTTGGAGTCACCTTCTTAGGAAAGACTTTCTCACTCCTCTTTTCTGGAAACGGCACCTTCAAATATGCTTTTCTGGAAATGGTGATCTAGCAGAAGCATTATGTTACTGGGTCACTGGACTCCCACCCAACAAGCAAGTCTTTCCACTTCTTAAGGTATGATGTTTCTCTAAAATAAATTATACTCAGGTATTTCTACTCAGTGCAGCAGACATTAGGATAGCTGGCTAGTTTTGTCACACAGAAAGCAGGTGGGTATTTCTGTAAGCAGATAGGGAGTAAGCAATTTGCTCCATCAGAGCTGTTGTGGAGCAAATCATGCACCAAGGCAGCACAGGGCCTGGAAAGGCTCCTGAGCATTCCTAGTGTCCTCATCCCACATAAAGAGTAAAGTCTCAGAGACAAGAAAATGCTCTCTGATAATGTTCAGTGGTTACCTTAATCCCTTCCCATGTGTGCTGTCTTTTTTCCAACCTTCTTGTTCTTGTGTAGCAGAATCAAATTGCAGCAAATAGTCTCTCTTTCATTGCCAAAGGTCTCTCTTTGATTTGCCCCCTTGCCAAAGGGGCTGTGGATGCTGTGATCTTTCTTACTACCTTTCCCTGGGCTTTACCCCACTGGGCAGTGCTGGCAGCAGGGGAAATATGTGTGTGAATGTGTTTGTCCTTTTTGGCTTGCTCATCACAATATTTTGGCTTCTAATCAGGCTGAATAATGCAGTTGTCTTCCGACTCTTCATTTTTATTCTCTCTTTTGTTACCCTGAACATTGATGTAACTGTGACATAACGTTGTGTGTTGAGCTACCTGTTGGTCTGCCATGATTCATGTGCTAACGGGTTTTCTGCTTGGACTGCGCTGGCTGTGTCAGCCTGTGAAGTCAGATGTGAGCTATTTCCCAGGAGCAGCTTAATGCGCTTCTAAAGGATCTGCATGTACTGTCTGTTAGCAGCCTGACTCACCCATTTCTTTGGCAAAAAAACCTCCCAACTCCATGGCTTTCGTAAAATGGACGCTTGAAAAATGTCTCCTCTCTTTGGAAGGAGAAAAAGCAAAACCCATTGACAGTTGGCGAGTGATACTGTTGCCAAACTGTTCCATTACTAAGAGATAAAATAGAACAAGGATCACTCTTGAGCTGACTATGGAAAAAATAATGACAGTAGAATAAAGAACATTTGCAACACAGAATACAGCATTAGTCATCTACAAGCATGCTTCATGCGTGCCTGTTCTGGAAGGGGAGTTCAGCACCTTTTGCAGGGAAATGAGAGGGCTAAGAATGCTACATGTTCACACTCTCATCTGTGGGCAGGCCAGGAGGGGACAGCCTGACACTCTTTGACTTCTACTTAGCATAGGTAAAAAGCAAACAGTCCTTTTGAGGCCCTGGGGATGGAGGTTACTGGAGACTGAATGCAGTAACAAAAGTACTCCAATAAGGCCTCATACTGGTGATTTTTCAGTAAATGTGGTGACTGAGGTCATTTGAAGTAGCTATTTTGAGCATCTTTTGGCAGTGTGTTCAAGATAGCACAATATTCAGTAGAAAGTGTAAAGCTTTCCTAGAAAGATAGGGAGTTATTTGAGCATTTATTCTAAAGTCAGTATTGCCATGATTAGTTTAAAAGCTTAGGTACAGCAGGATAGAGCTAACCAAAATATTGACCTGACCTTCTTGGATTTAAGGTCTGACTCTTGCCCTATCTCTTATGTTATAAAAAAGCTTCTAGAACAGAACAGCAATACTGTATGTAGTCTTTCCTTCAGGCGGGCAATGGAGAAGCACGTGACAACATCCCCTTTGTGGGAATTTACAGTCGATCTTTGGTACTAACAGTATTTTGTATTGACATTCATGGACAAAATAAAGGGATATGAAATGCACTGAAGACTAAACTGTCTGTGGAAGACTGCCATGCAGAAAGGCTCCTGAGACCAGTGGCCATCTTTGTGTATAGCCTCCACAGGTTTAACTTATTCCCCTGCTATAAAGCTGGGCAAACGGTCCTCTCAAGCAGTTCCGTTTCAGTTCCCCCACCAAATGTTTGTATTTTCTCCAGAATGTATGGCTCATCCTACATCTCTGGGGAAGGCAGGGGAGCTTTCCAAAGGACAGCCACAGGGTGCTCCCACTCCTGCTCTCTGTGGGCTCTGCAATACCTCTGCCCCAAGAGAAGGGCACAGGGAGCTGGGGAAGGTGGTGGCAGTGGGGCTGAGGCAAGAGAGGAAGATGCTGAAGAAGGCATCAGTAGACGAAGGGCATGGGGTTACAGCCCCAGTCTGGGGAAATGCCAAAGCACCTGCAAGGTGGTGAGTTTCTCAGCTGTACCAGAGTTGAACTAGGCAGCTTTTTAGGACCACTTGGAATATAAGGAATGTAAAATGGTCTCTGTTATAATGTGAAAACAACTATCCCCAAATGAGTTACTTGGTTTGAAAAATTACTTATTTTTTGGCAGTGGAAAACTGCTTGGAGGAAAACTTTTTTTAAAAAAACCCTTTTATCAATCTCTCAGAATATTTTGCATTTCTTAGGAATGGCGTGGGTTTTTGAATCAACAGAATAGGATTTTAAAAATAGCAACATAGACTCCTACTACTTTTCTAGCAGCTAATCAGTAGTTTTATGCCAGGAAGAATTCTTTTTATCAAACTTATATGAGGTCCTCTCTGGCTTCTCAGTGATAACTACCTAGAAGGTCCTAAGAATGAAGAAAATTTCCCGAGTCTTATTTAAATAACAGAACTTATTGTCAGCTAAAATGGTTGAAGCATTTTTCTTACCTTAAGATATTTATGAGTTATTTTACTCTTTCACCTTGTGCAATATTGCTATAAAACCTGCCTAGCAATTTTTTAGAAAGACTCTTTGTTCTAAAATGTTCTTTAAACATTTTATGAATTCTCTGGCTGCTAATTTTGATGAGCAAGATACATACATCTGACACTTAGTCTTTGTGCAAAATCCTGCTTTGTAGTTCAGCATTAAGTTCAGTGTTTAATAGGCCTCTTGTTCTTCCTTCTGCTCCAGCATCCACAAAAATCCTGTGATGACTCTTGAATAAGATGCCCTGGCTGATATACCATATTAAGGAGGTGGGATAGTTTATATAGGAAATAAAACCTCCAGTTTATGTTTTGAGAAAATATTTGTGTGCTTATTAGGGTTCTCTTAATATTCTCTTAATAGTAGGTTTCGGTATATAGCAATGATCTTGAGTCTAATCCCTAAGAGTCCTCCTAGTTGTGTTCTGACTGAAAATGATTTAGGAAGCAACAGAGAGAGGCGAGGGGAAGTCTTCAGCTGTTATTTGAGAAAGTGTAGTAGCTGGTTAGTTTGGGAAGTTGTGCAGAGATCGGTTTAAGATAGATGTGGTGGCTGTGAATGGTGGTGTTTCATACCTACGTTCTCACATTCGGGTATGCGTTATTTGGCTTGTTCATAAAATTTTAAAATTAATAGCTTGCGTAATCTGTGCAATTTGTTCCTTTTAAATTCCTTCCCTTCAAGTCTTGATGATAGTGTGTTCCAGTAAATCAACAGCAGAGATTTTTTTTCCTTCCTGGTATTCGTCTGAAGCTTCAAATAATGTTGTTTTAGCCCTTACAGATTGAGAGCAACCAATAGTAGTTGGACACATCTCTCATTTCAAAGTTGGCAGACGACCCTGTGAAATCCCACACGCGTACCTCTGCCAAGTGGAAAGGGAAAGCAAAATGAGGGAAGGAGAGCCACTGCTATACTGTACAACCAGCTGGCGGGAGGTGCGTCAGCAGAATGACTCTCACTTGACACAATCAAGTAGGAGACCGTGGGGGGCCATGTACAAATAATTATCTTTATTTCTCCCCAGGGCTTAATTCTCTGCTGGAAATTATATGTAAAAGGAAGAAGCAAATTAGGAATGAGGTCTGAGGGTACATTTTTTGAAAGTCTACTTGTACTGTAACTGCCTTCACTGGAAGAGACATCCCCAAGGGTAGATTTGCTTCTGCACAATGGTCTTGACCCTTTCAAAAACAATGAAACAACATTGAAAACTTTTTTAAAAAATATCTTCTTGTCTAGGGTTAGTCCTCAGAACGTTTTAAAATATCATCTTCCCTGAGTTTTTTTTAGTCATTTAGGTACTAATTATACACCCCATATTAAAGAAACAGCAGCTGCCTTCCAAGGTTTAGGACGTAAAATGGAAGTGTTCAGAACAAACCACTCCGAACTGAACCCTAAACCTAATATTGAGCAAGATGCCTAGACCAAAATTAAAAGTAAATGAAAGCTTGTAGTTGGAAGAACTTGCAGAGATACGTTAATTCCTGGAATTGGTCAAAGACTCTCTTTTCTTGGCACTGGAAGTTACCACCAGTAGGGAAGAATTCAGGCATAGACCTTTTGTTACCTTCTGTACTACAGAAGGTGAACCACTGACAATTTCTTGGTTGCCATAAGAAGCCCATGTAGGTCACTGGTAATCACCAGGCTTTAAAAACTAGAACAGCAGAGGTGTTTTTCATTTTCCAGATACCTAAAGCCAAAGTCATTGCAGTATTCAGCACCTTAGCAAAGAAGCTGTGATATCTGAAGGAGTGGAGGCTGTATCAGAAGGGATGAAGACCTGAGGTCTCTGCCATTAATTAATTTGTGTAGCTGAAGCCATCTTGAAATAATTTAATTTCACAAATGAGGCAATTCTTGTGAATGAAACATTTTATGAAAAATGTTGCTATTTTTTGGTCCAATCTATGGATAGCCTCAGGAAAAGCTCTTTGGCTTCAGTTTCTCATGGGAATAATATTAATGACATATTTTCCCTAAGATAAATTTATATTTTTGAGGCTTTAGAAGGCTGTGGTAGAAATCCTGTTGAGGTTAGCACCTCTCCACCATTTCTGGGGTAGCAAACATCAGGAAAGACACATACAGTGATAGGCGAGAGAGGGATCATTTGTTGAACAAAGAGTGAAAGTGCTGAGCAGTTGTCATTTCCCTGCAGCAGCCCTCATCTTGGACACCGCATGAGGTGAGAATCCCCCAGAGAAAATAGTTCATATTCCTGGGAGTAAAGACAATCTCACAATGTATATACCCAGGAGGGGTCACTGTGACCCAGGCATGATAATGTGCTTCTAAGTAAGCAATCTCCTTCTAACCCACTTATCTTTAAGTGATATGTAATATTTATCATGGAGAGTAGCCACGGATTGAAGTGGAAGGTCCTTTACAGCATGTCTACAAAATACTTTTTAAAGGGCACATATGCACGTAATTTCACTTGAAGAATCAAAGTACTTAAGAAAGTGCTTTAAAAGCAGCTGGAAGCTCTTTTTTTTATAAAAGCAGTGATATTGGTTTCCATGTCCTTCTTAATGAATATGGAAAACCTGATATTTCTGTTCAAATACATCCTCTTTTTTTCTCACTTCTTACATTAACTGTATGGAGCAGTTGGCCAAGGTTTTCCCCATTGGGTGGAGGATCTCTTGGGTGCCTCCTGAGATCAGGCTTTGCAAGGTCTCATGCTGAAGAGGCAGAAATCCTGATTCATTGGCCAAGATCTTTCTGCTCTTCTTCTAGCCCAAATGTTAACTAGGCAGTGAAGCTGAAAAGTTGGTAAAGTGAAAATTGTAAAAGGAGAAAAAATCTATTTTAAAAAGTCATAGTTGCTCAACTTTCACTTTGCAGTGGCAGTATTTAGTTCCCTAATTACCTTCTCATCATTGTGGATTTTCCTAGAGCAAAAAGGCCCTAAAATTCTACTTTGGTGACTCCTTTCCTTACAAATTAAAACGAAAATTTTGGAGAGCGAATTATTAAGAAATTAATATGTATACCATTTTTGTCTTAGTAAGTTATATATAATTGAAAAATCTCCTTAGCAAAATCAGTTTATTTCTCAAGCTCTTTTCATGATTTTTAGCTAGTTTTTGTTAGCAATGGCAATCCAGCATAGGCATTTAACTATTGTTAGCATTTTCTTTAGAAAAGAAAATCACTATACACCATTACTGAGGTTAAGGCAGATCCCATACTATTTGCACGGGTGACACTGCCTAGTGGCACAGGATTCCAAGGGGCATCTCCAGCTGGTTTACATGCTTTTTAAATCTGTTCTCATTAAAAGTCAGTATCATGGCAAATTCAGAGAAATAAACAGTAAAATACAGTTATTATTTCTGCTGTTCTTCTCTTAAATATATGACATCAAAGTAAGGGGAAGTAGGAAGTGTCCCGCATTAGTCAATCTTGTAGCTCAACAAAAGCTTTAAACTATTGCAATAAGAAAGCTGCAAACTTCCTTTAACCACAATGTGATTTGCTAAAGGCTTGTGCCCTTACCTCACACAAATGAATGGTATTGCAAAAGGTAGGACAGAAATTCTGAAAGATGGATATCCTGTTTCACTTGGGGCAAGGAAAAACATGCTCATGTAAGAAAATGAAAGCAAGTTATGTGGTAATGGATTCTGCAATTCGTTGAAGAAAGCAATAGTGAATTGAAACCACAAGTTAGCCTGAAAAAAAAGGTCTCTGCCTGGTGTTTTGTTTTTGTTATGATCTCTTATTCCAAAAGGATTTTCAAAAATGTACAGTATCTTGTCACACACCTGACTGCTGATCAGTTATACCAATTTGCAAGACTAGCCTAGCCGTCTCTAATCTGCCCAAAATCAGATTTGTTTTCAAGAACTTTTGCTGTCCTAAACTTTATGCTCCTTTAATTGCCTGAAACATTTGATCACAAAACTTTGGTTTAAAGTGCTTTTTCCTCTATTTTGAACAATGCCATGATCCATTGAAATAAGTTTTCTAGTCCGGTAAAAATATTACTTTTTCAATTGCTCTTCTGAGACATGATTTTGATGGATCAGCCTTTGTTAGAGGAAGTGTCTCTGCCTGCATCAGTGCAAAAATGGTACCCAGTGTGTGGATGTGAGGCATGTGCAAGTACTGGAGACAGTGTGTGCTGGTACTGAAGACATTTCTGTGTGGCAAATTCATGATGCTGGGACTCTGTTCCCCTGCTGCTCCTGATGTCTGACCTGCATCATGTGTGTGCTCTGTCTGTGCCGTCTGACCCGAGCTTTTGCAGGGTCTCCCTCTGGTGCCCTCTCCCTGGTTGAGCTCTGCTGCTACAGGACCACAACATCAGTGGAGATGTAGAATGTCCACCACCACCACTGCAAATGCTCTTTTTTCTAGGTCTTTTCTGGTCAGATTTAGAATTTCATGGGAACAGTGGTCTGTGCCGGTGTAGCTTGCTGCTCATACTCTTAAAGTTGCACCAACCTCATACCGTGAACAAGTCTACAATAGAAAAAAATGTTCACATACCTATTAGAAGGAAACTGAACATTGTTTAAAAACACAGAGATTATAGTGGCTGTTCAGAGTATCTATTTATGGCAGATAGATATCCACAAGAAGGAAAACTGTTCACTGTTGGTACAGACACAAAGCTAGACTATGCCAGACAACGACTTTTGCATCCAGGACTTGGAATATAATCTTAAATTTAACTCTTCTGCACTGGAATGCCTTGTAGTGTTAAATGTAATGTTAAATCTAATGTAATGTAATGTTAAATACCATGTTTTTCCAGTCTATAGATCGTTAGTGAACATGACCAGGCTTTGCATGAGAATTAGTTATGTACATGCATTTAATGAGGTGTGGCCTAGTTCTTACTTGTCTGTAGTGGACAGGGGTGGAAAACCTGGCAGACAACAGAGCTTGTGCAACATAAACCATGGGTGACGTTGAAGTGGGAAGGAGATGCTGTGGTAGAAGGAACAAGAACAGAAGTTTGTCTAGCTCAGGATCTGGAGTTACCTGGCTGTGCCTTTACTGTGTCCAGCTGTGGAGGAGGAGGTGAAGGGCTGGGGAACAGAGGTACTAAGATCTGGGGTCAAACTAAAAGGCAAGATGGAACTACACAAACTGTGGAAGCAGGGACAGGTATCCTGGAAAGAGTACAGGGATGTTGCCCAGTTGTGTAGCAATGAGGTCAGGAAGGCCAAAGCGCAACTGTGTTATAATAATTTTATATCTATGAAAATATATGTATTTTAACAAACCATTTCCCCTTCCTACTGTAACCACATATCCTGCAATTGCAAGGATGATTTCAGAGAGTGACATGAATGGCATGTTTATGAAACTTTTCATGGAATTATGAAATTGGTACAGGAATAATTTTAATTTGGGGATTTCCCTAAACACCAGAGAACAACAACAGCCTACATCAGATCTCAGTAAAACCCATTGAAGAATTTGCATACAGTTGTGGAGGAAGGAATAGTACAGTGTAACAAGTATGACTCTAATGGCACTTCCATCATCACAATTTCATTTTTCCCACGACTCACTAAAAAAAACCCCAAAGGACATCTTTTTAACCATACAACTTTTAAACATTGGTGGAGTTAAAGCAGCTGATTGCCCCAGACAGGGGCAAGAGTGCCTGCCTATATGGTGTTCTGTGGCATCGGTGAGGGGCACAGAGGGATCATGCAGCACATCAGCCCTACCTGGTTAGCAGATGTCTCCAAGAGCAGTGGTATCAGGCTACAGAGACCTCCAGATTTGGTTGTAGCTGGTGCCAGCACAGACCCTGTCCCCAGATCACAGCAGAAGCCAAAGGGAGTGCCCGTTTGCTGTAGTCCCATAACATGAAGGACATGCATAGTTCTCAGAAGGGTCCAAAGCCACGGACTTTGTGAGGAAGAACATTTTGATGATAAAACTTGCATGAGCAGTCACAAGAGCCTGTCTAGGAATCAGAGGTTCAGTCATTGCACTGAGCCTCACTTGAGTCGTGTTTGAGCTTTGCAGGAAATGGTGTGTATGTGTTCGGCTTGAGATACAGCCTGATTATTTCTGTTCTGCAAAGTACTATATGCAGGAAACACTTTTCTGTGATAAGTTCCTCATTTACAAAACTAAGTATGACTTTGTTTTCAATCCATTATAATTTCCTCCTTTAGTTATTTGGCCACTTTTTATCTTTCATATTTTTTCTTTTATCACCTTTTAATCTTTTTAACATTTGCCACAGTTTATCTTTCACATTTGTGACCTAAATGTAAAAGTATTATGCAGAGGAACCTATGTTTTCTGCATTTTAAAGGACACTGAAGCCATCACATAAGAAGCTTTACTCTACATTTTGAAAAGCATTGTGGCTTGTGAAGGAAAATATTTCACCACAGTTAAGGAGTTGAGAAATGTTAGTACATGAACAAGAAAAATAGTGTCTAAACATTACTTGCTTTTTCTCGGTGCAGTTGACTATTAACATAATTTATTGTGTTTTATTTAATGAATAAAGATCCCATTTCTTTAGCAAAGGGGCTGTCCAATATCCAGATACACATTTTACATAGGCACTTCTTGCCTCCTCTTTTAACAAGTGGCTCTATTAAAGCTGCTGCAAGTCTAATGTGGATCTGCACTGGCACTAAAAGAACAAATTAACAGATTGAATGCTGTGTTGGGTTTGTGTGTTGGGTGGGGGGCGTTTTTTTGGTAGTGAGTAAGGGACACCTTGTCAGAGCAAAAGCTCCCCTGAATCCAAGGTAGAGACCCCCAGCCCAGGCTGAGCCAATGAGCACTAGAGAAACACCTCTGCCAATCCATACTGGTGAGGGGAAGGACTGTCCTGAAAAGAAATAGATGGGGGTGAACCTGGGGGAGAGGCCACTGACCTGAACACAAGACAACTATCAGCAAAAACAAAGGACAGACAGACAGACACAGAGAGAGCTTCATTGCCAGAGGAAAAGACAGAGACCCACACCCAGTTCAACTGCATGGAGTAGGAGAAGGCAAAGTCTCCTGCAGCCCATGGAGATCCTATGGCAGAGCAGAGACCCACGTGTAGGCCATAGAGGACTCCACGCTGGAGCAGAAAGCTGAGCCTGAGAGCAAGTGTGACTGAAATTGTGACCCTGAAAGTTGCTCACTGCCAGAATGGGGGTGGACCCCCAGAGTGAGAGGTGAGTCTGCAGCCCATGGATGACCCCATGCTGGAGCTGGGAGCTGAGCCTGAAGAGGTCTGTGACTCCATGGGAAGCTCATGTTGGAATATCTTGTTCCTGGACTTTCATGCTGGGAAGAGCAGCAATGGTGAATTGACTGAACCCCCATTCCCTGTCCCCTGTGCTGCTGGCATGGGGGGGAAGGTAGAGAAACCGGGAGCAAAGTGATTTGAGCCCGGGAAGAAGGGAGGGGAGAGGGAAGGTGTTGTAAGGTGTGGTTGTTTTGTCTACTCAGATGAGAGACAAAAAAAAGAAAGAAATACTTTTTTTTCCTACTCTACCCAAAAATCCAACACAAATGCGTTCTTTATCTCCATTAGTTAAGGGTCTGGTGCACATTGGTGAGATTTAGAAGTAGACAAGGAAAAGCATCAGAGTTAGTGCAAAGCTGTGCACAACAAAGAGGAAATCTGTGCTAGGGGAGTCTCAGTTGGGCTGACTCCTATGAGTGACTTGACTCCTATGAGTGACCTTTACTCAGCAGTGGACCCCAAAGGAACTATTCCCTCTGTTACTCCAAAGATATTCCCACTGAACTGCGCTCCTGTAACAACCTATTGGCTTCAGGTGACAAAACATTTAAGGCATCTGATTCATATATTTCATTGAAAGAAAGACTATGCTTTCCTTGAGCCTAGCTGTATTGGATTGAAAGAAGACTGTCCTAATGCCACACGTACTATGTGAAAGCCAAGGTCTCAGCATGACATTTCCCACGAGCTTTCCTCCAGGCCCAAGCCAACAATGCCTACCTCATTGCTCTGCTGCTCAGATAAAGGCAGTAAAAAGAAAACTGACAGAAGTAGTTTGCTACTTTAAACAAGAAATAAAAACTCACAAGACCTTCAGGGAGAAACACAGAAACATGCAGGATCAGGTTGCATCGTCTTAATCCAGTTTATGAGTGTATATATCTAGTAAAATTGCCTGGGATGGTCTGTGGAAGCTGGCCTAGACAAAGCATAGATGAAATCTTTCAACATGTTTATGTTGTGCAAAGGAAACTCTGTGCTTTGAAAAGGTTCTTGACACTTTCACATGAAAGGTTCACTTCACCTGAACTTAGAATCTTGCCCTTCCCTTACCCCAGGCATCTCATCAGAAGAAGTCAGGTTAATCGGCCACGATCTGCCTTTCAACAACCTATGCTGACTTCTCCCAAACATCTGTGACCTTCTTGTGGCTAGAAATTATTTCCAGAAGATTTGCTCCATAACCTTCCCTGGACCTAAGACAAAACTGATTGGTCTGCATTCCCTGTCCCAGGTTATCCTTCTTGAAGATAGCTGTTATGGTTGTTTTTTTTTTTTAAACATCAGGCATCTCCCTGAATCACAATGACCTTCCAAAGATGATAGAGAGGAGCTGCACAACTACCTTAGGACTTTCAGGTGCATCCTATCTGGTCCTGTGGACTTGTATCTATCCAATTGGCTCCAATACTCCTTAACTGTATCTTCCTCAACTGTGAACAACTCTTTACTTTGTCTTTCTTTATTTTTTTTCAAAAATACTTAGGTTTTTAAAAAATATTTATTTTTTTAAAAAAAATATTTGTTTCTTTTTTTTCAAAAATATATTTTAAAAATATTTTTTTCATATTTTTTCAAAACCATTTCTTTCTTTTTTTTCAAAAATATTTCTTTATTTTTAAAAAAGTATTTCTTTCTTTTAAAAAAATGTATTTTTTTCAAAAATATTTCCTTCTTTTTTTTTTCAAAAATATTTGTTTCTTGTTGCCAAAGTACTGACAATCTCTCTGCGTTTGCGCAGCTGCACCTCCGCTCCCCTGCACTGCTCACCCTGGAAGCAGGGTGCGGGCAAGCTGCGGCACCCGCCGCTTGCAGCGGGCTCCCCCGGGGCGCCGCCCTCCCGGCCCCGCTCTCCCCGTCGCCCTCCCGGCCCCGCTCTCCCCGTCGCCCTCCCGGCCCCGCTCCCCGCCAGCCGCGCGGGCACTAGGTGGAGCCAGGCGTCCGCCCTGAGCTCGCCGCGCCAGCCCGGCCCCGCTGCCGGAGGTGGGGCCTCCGCGGCCGCCTCTCCCCACGGCAACGTCTGGGGGCGGGGAGAGGGGGCTCTCCGTGGGAAAACGCCCTGTGGGAGCCTCCCCGGCCTGGCGGAGCCCACAGCACCTTGTGAGCCGGTGGTTTGCTTCTCCAGCAGCCCAAGGGGTTCAAAGGGACGATGAAGTTGAGTTTAATTAGAGCCAGAGCATGCCACCTGTTGCTGAAGGTAAACAAGGCTAATGAAATAAAGGTTACAAGAAGATGGATAGTGAGGTTATGGTAAGGAGATAGGAATCTAAATATTAAATACTCATACATAATGCTTTAAACAGTATTATTTAAGTACTAATCACTATTTAAAACACCAGCCCACAATGACCAAAACTTTTACGAGTGTCTGATAAATTGAGTTACTCAGCCACACATAACCTCAGGGTGTGATTTGTCACAGGACGACTGCTCAGCAGTACATAATAATTTGTCCTCTGTAAAGTGTTGAGGGTCAGAAACCCCCATCTCACCAGGGCAGGTTATCCAAGGTGCTTGGCATGGCATGAGCACACTTCCCGGAGCGAACGGTGAGCAAGGCGGCTCTCTGGTCCCGTCCTGAAACTGGGCTTTGGAAATCTTTCCCTGGAAAGATGTGAGCTGGTCACAAAATCTAGGCCAAACTTTATAGAACATTACACTAATAGACAGAGGGAAGAGGAGTTAAAGATGGTTGAAAGAAACCCTTGGTATTAATTCAAAAGCATCTTTGTCAATTTCTCTTCCAATGAGTGGGATATAAATGACAGAGGAGGGGAAGAAACCTAGCAAGATTTACTTGGCAAAAATGACAAGTAGACTGTATTAACAGAGACCGATAGAAAGGCATCGAATACAAATTAAATTATCAGAGATAAGTTCAAAGTTACAGTCTTTTCAGCTGTGCCCTTTGGTCAAATGCTGATTCATGTATGATTGGAGTTGGTGCTTTATGCAGCTGAGCGCTCCTTGCTTTATCTTCAGCTAGGAGAAGTTAGTGGAGCTGGTGGGGGTAGAGAAAAAATGTTCAATTAGTACAGTATTAAAAAAATCTATATGAAATACTACTTCTGTGTTAAAATTAATAACAGAAAACTTCAAAACATTGAAAATGCCGCTGAAAATACATCTTGGGGGTTTTTTTGTGGTTGGATGGCATCAGCCCTGTCTGGTTGTTTGGCTCAACCACCACAGGAGCCCTTGGCAGTGCTTGATGACATGTGCATTCTGGTGGCAGCTTCTAATCAGAGAGGACATTCACCCAAGCTACAAACCCAACTTGGTATTGCAGTATCTGAATTTCTCATTTTCTGTAGCCTAAAATTTGATGTTCATTAAAAAGCCGAGTTTTTAAAAAATTGTGTTTTGAAATGTTGCCTGACTTTTTTTAAAAGGAATAAATACTGATTTCCTAGAAATAGTAGAAAATTCTCATAGAAAGGTAAAACCTTTCAACTATCCATGAAAAAGTTTTAACAAAATTTCTGGCTAGCTCTGTGATTCATTCCCTTATTTACATAGATAATCCCATGCAAACTCAAGGGGAAACATGAAATTACCATATTTTAAAAAGTAGCTAAAACTGGAACAAAGTCCAGTCTGAAGGTGTTAGAAACACGGATTACGTGTTTGGATTTAAATTTGCATGGCACAAAAGAACTACCCAATTATTGCCAAATTAATATAGAAAAGAAGAAGTGATTGTTACCTCTGGGAGATTGGCTACCAGAGTGCAAAGCAGACAGCAAAGGCGGAAAGGAGGCTGTGGGTCCTTGAGTGATCCAGGGCAAGGCTCCATCACAATCATGACTAACAGAGCTGTAAGGTGGCTGTTACAGATTGTAGCTGATCCATTGCTTCCAGATATGCTCAACAGTCAGGATGTAGATATGCTAATTTACAGTGTATTACTCAAACTAAAGAATGTCTCTACTCTCCACTAATAGTTCCAAAAGATTATTATTTTCTAGTTAGCAGAAAAAGCAAAGCCTAAGTGGTGGAAAAGCTTTATTTTTATGTAGTTTTGTGATTACATTCTTGAACAATTCTGGATTAATTTGAAATAATTTATAATCCACCAGGAGCAGATTTGAATACCACATGTGCCAAAGCAAAAACACTGTGTTGGAATACAAGCCAATGAGCAAGGCAGATAGGCAAAGACTACGTGATGAAGATAGAAAAGAAATTAAGGTAGGTTGAAAGCACAAGTGAGCTGTGGATAGGGATTTAAGGGAATGCTTTAAGTGACAATTTGCAATTGGAGCACGGGAAATGCCAGAACGTAACATTATACTGTAATGCTGCCTAGTATACAAATCAATTCATGTATTATAGTGCGGATCACAATTATGCAACATGATGATACCAATTTTGTCCATTATAATATTTTGTAATATTGCTATAATTATATAATTGCAGTAAGTTACAATGTTACATATTATACTAATACATAAGTCATTAAGACCCTAAAGCACATGAAGCAGTGCTGCAAAATTCTGGTTTTCCTTCCTGATGGGCTTCTTGGGAATATTTGGGTGACCCCCACGTGATGGGACCAAAATCAGTATATTGTTGCTTCACCATCTTCCAGTTCTCAGTTGTTTTTCATCAGCTTCTGCTTATCTCTGGCTACATTTAGCACTAGATGTACCTAAAAGAATGACCTGCAGCTTCCAGCTCAGGCCCCTGGTTGCTCTCAGTGGTAAAGCCTCCCAGTGGCGATGTTTACAGTCCTGAGCTGCCACCACAAGGCTGACTCTGGGATGGCTGAAATGGCAGGAGGAACTAGAGGCGTGTTGTTCCTCTGTCCCCGTTCTTCTGCATAGCTGGTAAATCCTCAGCTGTTGGCTCCCAGTAAGCCTCCTGCTAAGGAAAGTACGCTTTGCTCTAGGCACTTAGAAGGCATGAATCATTTTTACTCTATGGCTTACATGCAAAATTATTATTATTTAAATCTTAGACGGCTTATTAGTAAACACTACTGCATAATTCATTGTGTACACTGGGAGCTTTTAAGCCTAATGTGCCACATAATGTACTGTGTGCCTTCAGTGGAATACAAACAAATATAGGCAGTTGTTTTCAGTAGTGTTGGCCAAGTCATTAAAACATCACTGTTATTGTTGTCCTAAGTTCTCTGCTCCCATCAGTGCAGCTTCCCACCTGCAGTCCCCTGCTGGGCTCTCAAATTTGTGGAGAAAATCCAGGTGGAAGGTTGCAGCCCTCAGAAATGCTTCTTCAGTGCTTTGTGGTAGGGATGAGGTCCTTGGTGAGATCCTGCTGACATGTTTACTCCTCATGTTTGTCACTGACTTAATTTACTTACTGTAATGGACCCTTAAAGTTATATGTTGGGCTATTTCAGGAAAGTGTTGAATTTTTTAAAAAATCTTTCTTTCTAAGTTGTAAGCTGCCCCCCACATCATAAATTACTTGGAGATTGATTCAATTAAGAAAGCAAGTATTTCTGCTTTCTCCATGTTTTCAATGTTCTTTCAAATAATTTAATTCTTAAAGGTCAGAAGCTCCAAGGATGTGTGATTAGTGCTAGAACTCATACTGATGTTGAGATGATAATAATATTGAGTAGATTAAGATTTAGATCAGCTATGTCATTGTGATACCATTGAAAGTTGCCATATTCCCAGGAGTTAAACTCCAAGGACCATGTTCAGAAAACTTAAACTCTACTAACTCTGTGAACCTAGTATTTCCTATCAGCTAGATGTACCTATTCTTAGATCAAAGTAAAATAGCAATGAAAATATGAGAACAAGGTCCCTATGGGCTTCCTCTGGGGAGGCAGAACTCAGAACTGCCAAACTCTGTGAACTGAACTGTGGTTAAGCCAACAAAGCTATTAAGATAATTCAGGCAGCCCCACAGAGAATTCCTCTTGAATAACCTTCTGGTTCATGGCTTGTTTGATTTCTTCTGGCTGAGTTTTGATGTTTCTTTGACAGGTTCTGGAGAGGTGCATCTAGCCTTGTTTGGCTGGTGGTGGAAAGTGCTAAAGCCAGGGGCCCTAGGGGAGCTCCAGGGGGGTGAAAAGGGTCAAACTGAATAATTCTTGTTTGCTCTGCCTCTACAGAGGGAGTACACGGAAAGGAAGAGGAAGGACTGTGTCTGAAAAGATGAAAACTACAAATTTGTGAAGGGAATCCATGTCTGAACGATATGTCCCTGTCTTACTTTCTGGTCTCCTATATGTTCTCCTGTAGCTTCTGACATGCTATACTTCCAGTCTTAAGGTGTGGATACTGCTAGGTCCAGTTGCTCGCCAGCTGTTGCATCTCTGAGTGACTGATGTGTTTATGGTCGTGCATCCTACAGATTGCTACTGCTGTGTAATTCACCTGTGTGAGGCAAGCAACAAGGAGAACAAACTCTTTCAGGTTGTCACGAAAACCAAATTGTGAATAGCATTGAAAAAAACATCTTTAGAACATAGAGATTTTGCAGTAAAGTGTGTAAAAAGTCTGGTCTTGGAAAACCAAGACTTTGATTAGAATTAAATGAACAATTTCATGCTGGTGGGGTGTAGGCAGTGTTTTTTAATTATTCATTTGATCCACTTCAGAGTGCTTTGATCTTGCAGAAGCAGAGTTGCAATAGTAAGGCCTCAGCTGTATATGCACTGGATATTTATGATACCCTGTAGTGTTGGGTAGTTCTGGTTGCACTGCTGAATACAGATTTCTTAGGGGTGTTGCTGCTTCAGCTGCACCCAAGAAAAGAGAGCTGAACTGCAGCCCTTTGTCTCTTGGTTCAATTTTCTAGATTTCCTCTCTTTACCTTTCAGAACAGTAATGCATTAATGATGCTTTGGCTGAGTGACTTGTGTTTGAAACCTGTCTTTATTATTTTGTTCTTAAAGAAGCTGAGCAATTGCTGTGTTGAAACCTATGTTACTTTACAGTCAGTAGCAATAGACACAATGCAATCTGGCAGTTCCCACGGCCTCATCCAAAATGTGTGATTTGTTTAGCATTGTAGTCATACAAGTAGATTGGTATAGAAGGACTGTGTACAGTCTTCCACCACAGCCACAATGGAGGGAAAACCAGAAACAACTCTTCCCTTAGTGAGGCAGCAGTTCATAAATTAAGATGACTTTCTGGACCATGTTGCCTCCTCTCCACCAAATGCAACACTCATTGGAAGGAGCTGTCACAGATTCGTGGATGACATTAGTAGACTCAGTGCTAACAGGCTGGCCACAGGACTGGAAATACTGATGTCAGGATGATGTGAACTCATAAATAATTTTTAAAAAATCATTCACAGGAACTTCAGGCATTGAACTGACACCTAGGGGAACACTTAAGCATAGGTTCCCTGACTTTTCACATGAGGAGCCAGCCCATGGAACTTGCTACCTGGCGGGACAACAAAATTCAGATTGATTTCCCATTTTCTGAATATCTCTTTTTATTCCTAAAGACAGTATCTTACTTCATCTCACCCCTTCTACCTCCCTAAAATTGTTTCTCATTAATTGCCATTGGGAAGACAGAAAGGAAAAAAAAAAATTGTCGTCCAGAAAATGTTGAATTAAGATCAAGGAAATACTGCCATGAAGATCTGAGACATTGCTGACATTGTTTATTTTAATTTTCTTTTTAAAATAAGATTCCTCCGTTTTGTGGAAGAAATCAAGATGGCTGAATGTAACATTAATAACATATACAACAGGACCATTGTCTGAGCTGGAACTACATGTGCTGGGTTGTGGAGTTTTAAATATGCTCAGATTCTCCAGAGCTGAAATGTCCTCACTAAGCTACTCTTTTTGAAAAGTAGCTCATAGCCTGTTCATAGATCCTGCAAAATTTAATGTCTCAGTCACTCCTTCATGATGCCAAAAGCAACCAGGCCTCCCTGTCTGGAGCTGTTCATCAATAGCAATGGGATTTCATCAGGTGTTTATGGAATGATGGTACCTTAAGTGTTGTCTATGGTGGTAATGCACTGGAGGTTAAAATCTCCACTACAGTATGCAGATGTCATCTAAACTCCATTTCTCATAATATTAACCATGGTGAAAAAAAAAAAGGTGCAGACTTTGGAGGGATAGTTAACATTTTTCTTAGACTGGTGGATGGAGTTAAGAGAGAATTAAGAAAGAAGGTTTCAGGCAGATACACAAATAGTTCTTAATCTTGACAGCATCCTAGAGAAGAAGAAGAGATGAGAGTGGCCCAGAAAATGATGCAGAATCAGAGCCTATGGTGTAACACTCTGCCCTCTTTGAAGAGGAAAAGGGTGAGGTGCTCCAAAAGCAAAAAGCATTCAAATGCCATTGTGCTGGATGGGGAAATGTAGTCGTTATGGGACCAATTGTTAATTTTCAGCTGGATCAGTTTTTCAGCCTAGTCCACTGTGAATGGTAGTGCTGGCAGCAGAGAGGCAAGGGCAGTATCCAGGACCAGGAGAGTCTGACCCTCCTTTCATGGCCATGCCGCCTTGTGTCAGACTAAGGAGCTTGTGAGCCTGTGATGGCATGCTTCTGATGCCATCAGGCAAACACAGGCAAACTAACCCTGTATTAAAAGTGTTTCATTTACTATGCCAAGACATTTTAGTATCTAAAAGAATATGATGGCCAGCTCTCTACACACCTGTAACAGTATAATTAATCTTCAGCAAGGTAGTAATTGAAATAAGCCACGAAAAGAATTGTTTAGCTTTATTTTCTAAATTTGTTTTTGACCTTTTATGAAGAGGGGGAAATCACTTTAATGTGGTATTGGTTTTCAGGAGTAAAGGTGTCTGAGAAGGGCTGAAAAAAGAAAATACTAATTTTCTCCCTATGCTTTGATACTAATTTGAGTGGAAACACCATTTGGAGGTCAAACATAAGAACTAGCTGACATTTTCTGACTGCCTCAGAAAATCTGAAATAGCAGTTCAGAATTTGTTGGTTGTTTTTGCTTTGGTAGAGTTATGTAAAAACACTGAGAAACATCCATTATTCCATTTTCAAGCAGTAGGAAGAATTGCTGCAGTCAGAAAAAATTATGCAGGGATATCCTACCCTGTCTGTACTTTCAGCGCATTTTCCCGTATCTTAATTGTTACTCATTATGCTCTCATTCTTATGACAGCATTTCCTACCAAATTCATTCTAGACTATAGAACTTCTTCAGCCCATAACAACAGGTTTTAGGGATATTTTTAGACATCGTTAGCCTATACTAATGACTGCTTTCAAGGTAAACATAAAATTCTTGAAAGTTGGCTGAATAGCCTTTGGGGAGTCCATTATAGAGCGGTTTACTGCTTAAAATTGATGTTCTGTGTTTTAATAACCAGGGCAGGCTGATCTATGAGAGTCTGGTATTTTTTTTGTTATTGGAGGGTTTTTAAACCACAATTCTGATACCATTCATTATTCCCTTGAGATGAATAGAATAGAATAAATTAATATTAAAATATTTAAATGTAGAACAAAGAGTTTCAAAAGTTACAGAGATTGATCACCCAGGATGCAACGTTGGTGCTTCATTAGTTGCAGCCCTCTGTGTTACCAGGCTGATGTACTTCTGTTTCACCTCATTAGCAATTTTTTTCTTTAATGCTGACTGGACAGTATTCAGGCTGTGTTGTGTACAGTCTCTTTAATAACAGCTCCTATTGATAGCCAGATTTGCATGTGCAAACTGGAATACTCTTTACCTGCAAACTACAGCAATCTAGAATTTTATACAAATAGCAAAATCTGCATGTATCTTGATTTTCTCTTTGCCAGAAGCTTACATTTCCAGGAGATTTCAAGGTGTGCTGGTGACATTGTGCATTCCAATGCAAGAAAAGAAGCTTTGCAAAAATTCTGATTTTTGTGGTTAGCTTAAAATTCAGGAATAGTGGCACTAATGGAGTGAGAGAGGAACAGCATCTTCACTAACACGGGCAAATTTTTTAGCCTCCTTTGGTTTCAGCCTCATCTCATAGTGGTTTCTCAGCTTCCCGAGACGCTTGGTCCATCCTGAATCAATAATCAATGGCATAGCCAGCTCACCTTGTTCACAGCTCTGAGGCTGGGTAGAGGAATCCGTGCTCCCCTGGGGACACGCTCTGTTCCTGGAGCAGCCTGCAGTGGGGGAGCTGGGGCAGGGGACAGGCAGGGAATGGGTGCTGGTGGCTCAGCAGATGGCTGAAATTCCTTAATCCCAGTAATAATACTAACATAGCCATATGGTCCAGAGCTGTCAAGAAGCCATTTCTGTACTAGTAGGCAATATCCAGACTTTAGCTGGGGGTGGGAAAAAAAAAAAAGACAAGCTTTCAAGCAGTTAAGCCCTTTGCCATATGCAGCATTGAGGAAGAACTGTGTAGCTATCCTGAATGATTTACATGTTGACAAGTACAAACGAATCAACTCAGTTACAAATGATTGTACTTTTTGTGCTGAAATCTTGTCCTCCAGCTAAACTAGGCAATGTTCATCCTGTAGATGGCTGACAAAACTGGGTGAAATTCGATGTAGACCCTGAAGGGAAGCACCACACTCCCAGGGTGTGCAAGCTGGACAGGCATTTTGGCATCAGTGCAGGGGGAGCAAGAGAGTCCCAGGGTGGACATGGGGCCCTAAGGCTTCCAGGACTGGTCTCACCTAAGGCAGAGACCAGCAGAAGGAGGCAGAGGAGAACCGGAGCCCCTGGTAGTAGTCTGAGAGCTGCAGAGTGCCGGGGGTTAGTCACCGTGGAGGTGATTCAGCTGTCCTGCAGCATAGCAGGGGTGCGTCGTGCTCACCCTGCAAGTGTCGATCTTTCAGCACTTGGAGTTTCCCTTTATCCTCAACTTAGGACCACAGATGTAAACCTGAGCCTGGCTTTCTTCCCAAGAGGCTGTTTGTAGGGGTTTTCCTCTGGAAAATCTTCTGTTTACCCCCACTAATCCGCCCTGGCCCAGGGCCTGCAGGCGTGACGCAGCATGGCAGCCTGGCCTTTCTGAGGTGTCGGGCCTAAATCTGCCAGGTCTACGGACATAAACCCAAATGCAAGACCACAAAACACAGTGGCCAGGAAATGGAGGAGGGCAGGGGGCAGAGGCAAGTGCCTGCCACTTCCACCTGAGGCTGCCCAGAGCTGCTCTGGACCCGGCCTGCCAAAGCCACTCACACTTGCAATCTCCCACTGGTGGGCAGAGGTGGTGGTGGCCCCTCTGCCTCGGCGAGGTAAAACACACAGACAGAGAGATAACTTTGTACTCCTCTGCCTCGGCCTTTGTGGTTTTGGGCCAATTTTATTTTGTGATTCCATGTGATGCTGACCTGTTCTTTGTTCCTTACATGTTTTTAAAAAAGGTTTAAGTTACAGAAAATACACCTACCTGTGGTTTTAAAAAGTCCTTTCTGCTAGGAATTGTCACTCTCATTATATTTATGCTGTATCTGCCCTCTGTAATGCCTCAGCGGAGAAGCTTAAGGTTTGCATTTGTAGCTGTGTTGTGTTAATTCAAAGATTGCTTTAAAATTAATCCAGTGGATGAAATGCAGGCTGAACACTGAGTGACTTTTGTTGATTTTTAGATATCAAAGGGACTTAGGTGTCATTGAATGGGCCTGATTTTGCTAGCATGGGCCCTGTGAGGTTCATGATATGGTAAGATACAGCACATGCTGTGACTGAAGCCCATTTTAGCTGCTTCTTGATGTGAGATATTGATTATATTCAAATCTATAAACACACCAGCACATGTCCATGAAATGCTCATGAAACATTCCCATGGCCTTTCTAGTGTCCTGGAAAGTGTGATGTGCAGCTGGGGCAAACACACCAGGTCTGGGAAGTTTGTAGGTTAGTGGTTTGTGTGGTATGAAGGGTTAAGATGGAGAGCAAGGCTCCCTTCTCCTCTTCCAGGCATGTGGTCTCAGATCTCAGGCTGTGGGGAAATAAGCCTTCCTGAGAAGTGGAATCTCGTGGGAAAAGTCTTCTGCTCCACGAAGCTCCCTGGTCTAAGGGGAACAGAGCTGGGGCTTTGGTGCTAGCTACTGCCTAAGAAATACACAGTTCAATGCTGTCTCGGTGGACCCTTTCACCCAGACATTAAAAAAAACATTTTTAAATTAGTTTTAACTTCTTCTGCTTTTCTCCTTCTTCCCCACTGGGGAAAGTTTCCTTTTCCCAGGCATCACTTAAGCACATGCAGAATTATCTGGAGGATTAATGAACACAGAGAAAGCAGCAGGATTTAGAGAGGACACCCACGGGAGGAGAAGGAGTGCTGAGATGAATGTTTCCAGTACACAGATTATGTAGAAATTTTGGCTTTCATGAGGGAAATCTAGCACTGGTTGCACAGGTGTGGTAGTAGAGATCACAGGGGTAGGGGGACTGAACTAGGTTCAAACTGTGCAGCCAAAAGAAAGCTCACTGGTGGGGAAGAGAAAGTCTTCAGATCCTTCCAGCACCACAAAGTCTTCACATATGTTCCATATCAACCCCCTACATGAACAGTATGTTGTCAATATACTCTGCATGCACTTTTCTTTTTTAGGTGCCCAGCAGGACAATTTGATTCAAATACTCTGCTTTTTCCCCACCTCTGTGGCAGTTGAAAAGGTTTTTATCCCTTAAATGTGACAAAAACAAATTTTGGAGCCATCTCCTATGTGCCCTTTCTGTGCCATGGTCTTACCAAAGGGTCATGGGTACCATTTGTTTGGGAGATACCTTAAAAAAAAATTGTCAGCACATTGCTGATTAATTGCTTCATTTAAACCAGTGAAACAAAGAAGTTCAAATTAAAAACTGAGGGACTCTAAGAGCTGCAGGTGTTTACCTTTGACTGCTCTTTTGTTTCTTCTTTAAATTTATGCTAGCTGGCAGAACCAATATCTATAGAAAAATCCAGTTGGTGCCTACTTTCTCTTGCTCCCCGCACCCTGTACTGTGTCTATCGTAGCTTTTCACAGGTCCAGTGCACTCCACTCATGTTTCCTGAGCTGGCCACTGCTGCTAACCAAAGTCCTGCAGGGCAGAACATGCTGTTAAAGGGAAGACCCTGGAAAAACTGCAGCTAAACTAAACACTCTTTCTGCCTCTCCTTGAGAAGTGTATCTGAAGTATATTGCTTTTAACTGAAATATTGAAAGCATCTGGGAATTTTTATGCAATGTCAGTTTAAAAGCTTTGATACCTTATTCCACAACTTCTGTTGGCAAATGTGAAAGGGCTTCCCAGTTCCTCAGGACTGGGACTGTATCCTGCCAGCATCTCTAGGGGTTGTGGCAGATAACCTAAGCAGGCTGTAGGACATGGAAAAGCAGGAGCACACAGCTCATTGCAAGGAGGTTGCAGCAGAGAAGCAAACTGTGCTGGGCTGCCCCATCTCACGGGGAGAGGAGCATTAAGCAGAGCTTCCACTGGAGCGACAGTGGCACTTTTAACAGGTACTTAGGCAGAGTCAGGTGCTTGTTAGTGGGGTTATTATCTGTCATGAAGAGATGTCAGAGCAGTTAATATAGCTTACTGGGGGGAGGTAAGGATATAGATGAGCAACATACCTGTCTGCCTGTAGAGAGTTTCTCTTCCATGAGTATTTTACCTATTCATAGTAATTTGCTTTCTACATTAAAGATTATACATATAGTGTTGAGCTTTGATACCAAAATAATTGCTTCTGGGTTACAAAAACAAAGTTTTAGAATAATAGAATCCTAAATTCTTCAGCCACAAGAAAACCTGGAAAGATTTCATTTGTCTCACGCTGATGCTGTGAACTTAATACTGGACTGAACTTAATTCTTGACTGGAATGTGCCCATTCTTATCTAATGGTAGACTACATCCACGGGATGCCCCAGAGAGGCTGCTGCTCAGCCGGTGCCAGTGTTGATCCCGAGGGAGTTTAGCTGCCTTCCTGTGCGAACACAATGCTGAAAAAGTCTCTGAGATTGCAGGAGGAGCATCAGCCAAGGGGAGCATTGTGGCATGCCGACAGGCAATCGCCAAGGATTGCCAGCAGTGCCTGGAAATCGCTGTGCACAGGGACAGCACTGGGGCTCTGCAGCACGGGGGAGGTTTGAGCCAAATGCAGGTGTGTGCTTGTGTAGCAGTAGATGTCAGTGTGCAACAGAATGCTGATGGAAAAGCCTAAGGGTGGACGTCAGAAAAGGATTCATTTCGCATAGGGCCTTGTCCAAAAGACTGTCAAAATTGCTTTGTCAAATCTGGGATGGAATTCTCTTAGCAAAGCTGTTTTTTACCTGAGCAAAGTAGTCTTTTTCTTGAAGTAAAAAAAACTCAGGGAAAAAAAAAAACCCACAAAAAAACCTAATAGTCAAAGAAACTCACCTAACACTTCTGTCTTTCACTTTTTCTCCTGAATTTGAGATAACTGAGTTCTGGGCTATTTCCTGGGTTTCTAAGTCTCATCTCATCCAAGACAATTTGAGCACAGATACAAAGTTGATTTTTATCTAAATTCTCCATGAAGCTTCAATGTATTTTATTGTTGCTTGTTTTGTTATCAATATAATTTTTAAAACCACATGAAGGAAAATAATTGCTTTAATCACTTGGTGAAAACCTATCTGTTGTGGTTGTGAGAACTTTGTCTGAGTAAGTTCTGAAAGATCAATCATGTAAGTCCTATGGATCAAACAATTGTTTAAATGGTGGACGCTTTTTATTGTAAAATAAAGGTTTCTGCTTTTTATTTTTGATCTCAGGCCTGGGCTGGAACTAAGGATTTCTGAACCTTGGGGCTGTTTCCACCCGAATCTCTAGGCTAAGAAGGGCCTCTGTAACCACTGCTCTACTGCGGGACGTAGATCAGCCTTTCAACCTTGGCTTTACAGGGGATTAATTTATAGTGGCAGTGGTGCTGCTGGAGAGGTGTCTGTTCAGGGGCTGGACTCTGCTTTCAGGTTTTCTGTCCATGGGAAAGAATATGCTCTGTTCCTCCACTGTAAGCAGGCTAATGTGCTTGTTTTAACAACTGATTTATAGTTTAATTATTAATAATTTTCATTTCCTATTGTTACTTTTCCAGTTAAGAGCCGTTATTACAGGTAAAGCCTGTGCAGAAAGCATTCAGCTGGGAATCTGCACAAGGTGACTAAGTGTGTTTGTGTGTGTGCTTTTAAAGGAATTCAAGTTAAATTGAGCCCCATATGTGGAAAACAAAATAGAAAATGTGTATTCTGCAGCATTCTTTTCCAAGAACAGTATCTTTTTCACAATAAACAACAAAGGGCACAGAGGCAATTACGTGGTGGCCATGAAGAGGATGTGATACCACTATTTTCTCATTGTGCAAACAATGAGTGCTGCCCATCAGGCCCGGTACAGGCTCTGTGTTTGCTGGTATCCCCAGCTGTCCTTGTCTGCTACTGGAAGCTTGACTCACGTGTTCTCAGTGCAGGGCCAGAGCTGGCCCAGGGCATGAAGAAAGAAAGCAGCTCTCTTTAGCTGCCAGGGGCAGTTCTGCGCTTGCCTCTTGCTGCAGGAAGGATCTGCCTGGGAGAGAAAGGCTGGATTTTCTACCTGTGCTTCAGAGATGCCCAAGGGCTGGGGTGTTTCGGTAGCCAAGCTAGCCACTACCTTCCTACAAGATGCCACACACAGCCTGCTCTCTTCTTTATCTCATTTTGCCACATAAGCAACACAACTTTTTGGCTATTTATTATTTTACTGAGGAGAGATGCCCTATAACAAACGTGGTGACATCCACAGCTCTTCCTTTCTTCTTGTCCTTGATTATCTCCTTCTGGTGTCTAATTGCAAAGAGAAAACTCCAGGAGATCAAGCCACACAGTAATTAAACCTATGTTAAAGATTAAATGAAAGCATTTAGCGCTATTTGAATGTGCTATTCTAAATTTAATGGAGCAAACTCCTTATTTGGGAAGGAAACTTACTGTGTTTTGCTGAAGCAAGTGATAAATTTTCTGGACTTTTGGGTTGTATAAGAAAAGCAGGGACTTGGGTCCTGGATCACATAAAGCAACTAAAGCTAGGAAAATATTTTCACCACATTTTTGAAGGTTCTAATATCTACTAGTTCTATTTTGTTAAACTGTATTTAAAAATACATTTATCTGAACTTGCTTATCAAGATGCATATCCTGCGCAGCATCATGCTGATCATCCTGAAATGAAGCAATTTCTCAACTGATAATCTGCTGTGTCACAAGAAGGGCAGGTGAGAAGTCAAGACTCCAGGGATTAAATTGTGGTCCCTTTGAAATCAATCGGCATCTTGCCAATCACTTTGGATTCTGCTCTATTTTGTTGTTCCACATGGATTCTGTTCTTGATTCTTATCAGTGACTTGCTGTGGGACTTCGGCAAGTTATTTAACTCTTCTAGTCTTTTACTTTCTCCAGCAGTATTTCACAACCCTTTGTATTATATATAACACAGTAAGAACAACATGTAAATATATTAGATGTGTGTGTAATATTAAAAATATTAAGATGACCAAACTTTCATCTGTGATCACTCTCCTGACACCAATTTCCTGTTCAGGATTGTGATTAGGAAAGGACAAAGGTATTTCCTACATTGAGAAATACAATCTGATTAGGAGAATATTTTACATTCTGTGGGTAATGTTCTGAACTCTTTCTTCCACAGGTTCCGTGGGCAAAACCCCTTTCGAGGTCCACAGCAGGGCTATGTGAGTAGAGCCTGAGGCCCTCATTTGGCCCTTGCTGCGCATAGCAGGATGCTGATGGGAAAGGTGTGCAGGCCAAGCTCTGTAGCAGCATGTTTTCTCCAGCGCTGGAGGACACAGCAAGTGACACTGGTGCTGAGAAGGACAGCAGCCACGTTATTCCCTAGGAACTGCAGATCTCACTTATTTGTCCAGTTGTTCTTGTTACATCTAAGACAATCCATCTGCTGCCTGCTGTGGAAAGGAGCATCCCCTTTCTCCTTCACACCATCTTTGGCTACATGCCACACTGTTTCCCTAGCCAGACACCTAGTAATTATGCCCTTGCTTGGTAAGTTGATTGGTGTGATGGAACATGGAGCCACCAAAGCTGATATGAGGGTAGTGGAAAGCAGGACCATCCCAGTGGAGCATGATGTTAACTGTGACATGAAATCATGCTCCCAGCATTATGGTAACATTCAGCCTTTATTCTTTAAGGTACTTGTGCACCTGAAATTAAAGGAAACTGAGCATTTTGTCTACATCTATGCTGCTAGAGGTATATGCCCGCAGGAGCAATCCTTTGTTGCCAGGTGAAGGCATGAGAAGTGGCTCATGTTCAGAGAACAGCATCAGGGGACATCTCCAGGCCTTGCATGGTCACCCTGTTGAGCAAGTAAAATATGCTGTGCCCTGGCCATCCCAAGGGGATACCACACAGCTGATGGATAAGCTCTTCCTCTCCAGAACAAGGTAATCTTGGCCATCTTCTCTCTTAAGAATAGTCACTGCATTGTGGTGTCCCCTGAAGCGTGCCTGGGTATTGCAACTGGGCAAGAGTGCCTGTTGGAAATTCAATAGTATGGACAGCGGTCAAGTTTGTGTCCTGGACCTTTTTAGCTCCCTAGTATGTGTGCTTCCTTTATGATCCAAGATGTCATTATTATTTTGTGGTACCTTTGCAGTTTGGAGTGCCTTAGTGCTGCATCACAGCCTGCCAGATGCTGGATAGGTGGCGTGCAACCAGGCTGCATGGCTTGTATGTCTTGGGACGTGGCAAGACACGTGGGTGGGGTGTTTTCAGGTTGCAAAGCCAGTTAAGGTGGTGTTGGAAGATTAATATAGAAGGAAGGACCCAAATTTTTAATGGTTTCTTTTGTGCTTTCAGACTGTGGGATGATTATTGTCAGCTGGACTAAGACAGCTTTTGATGCGCTTATGCCATGTGGGTGATCAGGGGAGCAAGGGAGTAAGCTAGAAAATGACATTATTTGCAGCACAGGTGCCCCTAGCTTTGTGTTGTTGAGTTTTTCTGTGCTTTAGGATCCTGGAGCGGACAGAAGGTGCTATGTAAGTGCAATGCAACAAGGCATGAGGGCAGCAGGACTGCTGGGGAAGCAGGTAGTGGGAGTTTGCTCTACACGCTTCTGCAAGGTCCCAGGGCTGCCTGTGGCTGTCTGCTTGCACATCTGAGCTGTTCGACTCTTTGTTTAGACTGAGTGAGAGCAGCAGCGGTGCCCTCCTCTCTGCCAGGCCATGCAGCTGCTGCTCTGCAACCCAGGCTGGAGGAAGAAGTGCACATTTACGGAAAGTCCTTTTCCCTCCCTTTCCTTTCCCTTTTAAGGCTCTTGGCCAAGCTGTGTGATTCTTATCTAGTCTCTGCAGAGCCTTTAAGTGAGGTCATTCAGGAAGTTTAATTAATCCTGTACAATTGTCACTACATCCTTGGCTGTGCATTGTACTAGGGCCCAGCCCACTACCACAATGCATCTTACGACAGCTGAACATCTGTTTAGAAACTGATTGCCAATAAGAAGTACTTACTAAGCCTAGTTTCCTAGTTTTCCCTCTGGCTGTGTGTATCCAGTTCAACACAATATCGTATGACAGTGCTAAGAGAAAAAACAATTTCCTGCTGCTTTCAGGATCAACTGTTAAAGCAAACTAAAATTATCTGGGAAATTCTGGTTCTAAAATATCGGTGGCAAAGCAATGGGCTGGCCTACGTGTGTCCTTCTTGGCTTATTTCCCAGGCTGATGCCATCTGGGGAGCTGGGCTGTGAACCAACACTGTGGCACATGGGACTTGTTGGGATGCTGGGGTGGTTTCACCAGGGGCTTCAATCCCCAGCCACTGTTGTTTTCTTGCCTCCGTCGTGGGATTCTGCATGTTCCCAAGGTTGTGCACTCTTCCACTCCTCCCAGTGGTATCTTGGGGTGCATTAAGAAGGGTGTAGCCAGCAGGTTGAGGGAAGTTATCGTCCCTCTCTACTGTGCCTTGTTGAGGCCACATCTGGAGTACTGTATCCAGTTCTGGGTTCCCCAGTTCAAGAAAGACCAGAAACTACTGGAAAGAGTCCAGTGGAGGGCTATCAAGATGATGAGGGGACCAGAGCATCTTTCTTATGAGGAAAGGCTGAGAGAGCTGGGTCTGTTTAGCCTGGAGAAGACTGAGGAGGTACCTTGTCAATGCTTATAAATACCAAGCAGATGTCAAGAGGATGAGGCCAGATTCTTTTCAGTGGTGCTCAGTGACAGTACAAGGGGCAACAGGCACAAACTGGAACACAGGAAGTTCCATCTGAACATAAGGAAAAACATATTTACTGTGAGGGTGACAGAGCACTGGGACAGGCTGCCCAGGGAGGTTGTGGAGTCTCCTTCTCTGGAGGTATTCAGAACCTGCATGGATGCAGTCCTGTGCAACCTGCTCTAGATGTACCTGCTTTGGAACGGGGGTTGGACTCGATGATCTCCAGAGGTCCCTTCCAACCCCTACCATTCAGTGATTCTGTGAAAATCCTAAAAGGAGTTGCTCTTTGTAACGGTAGGCAAATATTGGGACCCGAAATGACACAGCTCGTCTTTCAGGGAGAAGCAAAACTTGACCCTGCCCCCACAGACAAGAGATCCAATGTGCTGTACCCCAGCGCCTGCTCCCCTGGGACAGCTGCTCCTGTTCGCGAAGGGTGGAGGAGGTGGGATGGTGCAGCTCCTTGTCCCCAGCACATACCTGCACCAGCCCGGCTGTTCCCCAGCCCCTTGCTGGCACAGCAGGCCGCTGCAGCTTGCCTAGGAGTGCTCTGACATGAAGACTGCCTACCTTGCCATCTGTGATGAATAATGGATGGGGAGAGTTAACATAGTAAAAGAAAGACTTTTTGAGTCTCCTGAGGTAATAATCCATGCTTCCAATTTCCTGAATGGTCCCGCCTTTTGGTTCAGTAATGAAATCTATTTTTCATAGTTTGGCCTTTTTGAGTTATCTGATTGGTTTCCCTCTTTGCACTTGTTCAGGGTGGGGGAGGAAAAAAAAAGAAAAAAGAGACATTGCTTTCTTTGAGGTTTTGCAGCGTGATTATGCAGTTGGATGGACAGAGAGCTGTTATTTACATGCAAGTAGAGCCTTTGGGATTATTAATCCCAGGATATTAAAATTTAACTTCATACAGGGACAACCTTTTATTCTGGACTTGGCAATACTGGTTTATCTTGAAATAAGTTCTTCTTTCTCTGGTATCAGATAGTCCTTTCTTGGGGCTATTAAGGAATAGAATTTAAAATTAGAAACTTATACTAATTAATTTAATTTTCTTATTTTATGTACTTGTCTTGCAAATACAGGCAAGCTCTAAGCAGTAAACAGTTTGCATAACCTGCAGTGTAGAAGGTATAATCTATAATTATGATGAGATTATATATATAATTATATATAGGTAAATGTGTCATCTCCAAAGAACTGAGACCTATGCTGACTTCATGCACAGAGAGATGTCTACATGTTGCCTGAACAGAAATGTTGAGGGGCTGAGCTTTCCAAACGTTGTCTATGTGGAGATGTTAAATGGGTGGCTTAGGTGGTGTCCTCCTTAGATGAACCACACAGCTGGTCTCACTACAGTGTAAAGGCATAATAGGGTGGCTGGGGACCACTACTGGTGGCATGATATCTGCTGGCAGGAGGTATCTGTCTGTTCCCACCCTTACAGCACCTCTCTGGAGGACAGAACCAAACCCAAAGCCTATCATCCCTCTAGGGATGCCTCACATGTTTTGGATTTTAGGCATCCTGCTGTTTAGGTATACTGGAGAGCTTTGCACCCAGTTTTTATCTAAGGAACTTGTGAAAGCCAACTTAAAGGAGAGTACAAATACTGAGCAGGACTAGAGGTGATATCTAACTTTATCTTTCTAGGAGGATTTATATTTATTGCTAGCTTTCTAGCTAGTATTTTCCTGCCCCAACACAATCCTCTCAAGTACACTTATGGGACTGCATGAGCTGCATTTTAGGGGGTTTATCCATCTTATCTTTTGACATTGGCACAGATGTGTCTAACCTAAATTTTTGTGCAGAACCGTTAGGAGCCGGCATAGCCTGGGTATGTGTCTTTCGTAGCATAACTCCTCCCTTGTTGTCCACACCTCTGTTCTGTAGTACTTCTGCCATTTTCATGTTTCATGTGTCTTGAAGCTGCCTGAGCTTGCTTCCCTCTCAGAGTATCTTGTACTGTTTTATGGCTTCTATGGAAATTATAGGCAACAGAGAACTGCTTTCTGTGGGTGTAATATACCTCTTGTTTGTTTTATCTACTTTAGGGTAGAAATCAAAGTCAGGAGATGGTAAAAGTGGTGTTTTTAAAGTTTAGTGGCCAAATTCTGTCCTGATCTTACACCCTATCTTTATTCAGATCTTACAGTTGAAGCCAAAAGGTTTTGTACTGGCACAGCAAATACAGAATATGCTCCACTACCTCTGAAATAAATAACAGCTGGTACTGACATATACAAAACCATATTTCTTCAAAGGATTTACCAGACATTAACTAATTAATCCAATAGTGCTTCTATGTAATGAGGTCTAAGTATCAGCATGCTCAGGGAAGAAGTCTATTCTCTAAGCACAGGTCTCTGAAGAATACTGCCTTTTGTTTTAAGTGCCACATGCAATAGTATTTTATTGATTACTGTTTTTCTGCTACTGTGCCATAGGGTTTTCATGCAGGACCATGCTGAAGAACCAGCTTTACCATGCATTGTGTTAGGTGCCATGACTGCAGTTTGCTAGTACTTGACATTTCTGTTTAAATGGCATTTAAAACTCCATGAATTCTCACAGAAATGGAAAAAAGAAAGAAGTGACTAAGAAAACCATCAGCCCTAGGAAAAGGTGTCCTGTCTCCTGTCTCAGTTTGCCTCAGTTTGCTGCAGTGTGTCAATACCTTAGCACAGTGGCTTGGATGCTTGAAATACAGCTGGATTTAGTCGAGGTTTGGCTCCAGGCTGAATTTTTTGTCCTTCCTGGGCACTGTCTAGGCCTGCGAGGTTTGTTTCTCTCCCTGGCACACAGCCCTCACCTGACGCTGAGAACCACCCCCCAAGGCTGCCTGCAGCACTTTGGGGCTCAGCAACCTTATTGCCCCGCCAATTGCTGGTGTCTGCACAATCCTTGGCCGTGGTGAGAACAATGCAGCTGTCTGGGGTGGGACATGGCTGTGGCCCGTGGTGGGGTGCCTGCTGGCATCTGTCCGACCTCAGGGCTGGTTTCATCTCCTGCTCCAGGCGATGGTTTCAGCTGGGCGAGGGGCGGATGCGCTGCACGCGGCAGGAAAGGCGGCTCAGTAGGCGTCCGCTTTTATGGATTGCTGGGAGTCACTTTTTTATCTGCGCATGCAGAGCTGCAGTTGTCTGCCAGCGCCCCCAAATAACTTGAGAGTAAGACAGATTGGAGGCTTTCACCAGCTGAGTTAAATTGTGCATCAGATCAGTTGGGATTCTGATCATTTAACAGCCGAGGTTTGGTTTATGAGGTTGCAGTGCCACTGGCACACCTCGTGATTTATAGTTATAAAAGACCAAAGAACTGCTAAGATTTTAAAAAGCTTTATAAATGTGTAATTGAGGAAGATTGATTAAAAATAAGTTTCTGGATGCAACCAGCATCACATTCTCTGATTGAATATTAGCTAATTATAGTTTATCCTTATTTCTCCTAGCCTCCCATATAATGAATCCCCTATCAGGCTTCTTTCTGGTATATCAAATGTATTGTCAGGTCTTGTTTTGGCTTGACAGGTTGTATTTTCATATGATGGTTTTAGTGTTTGTCCTAAGTGCCTTAGCAACACTCTTTACAGGGTGCAACAGGTTTTACTTTTTCTCTCTAACTCCTTTTTTCTTGCTTTATGCTGAATTTCTACTGACTAAGGTGGCTTGTTAACAGCCACATCTACCATAAATTTCTGCTTACCTATATCATACTTACTGCCCCACTGTCAGGTTCTCCAAACTGCCCTTTATATATTCTCAAGGCCATAACTCAAAGCAGAGACAAGGAGAGAAAGGGATTTTTGCCCATTTCCCTCTTTGAATTGTCCAGTTTGTTTGGGGGGTGAGTATGTGACAGAAATGGATCCATGGATCAAAGACATCAGTGCTGGGGGACCTGCACCTCCACTGTAGGTAACTCACCCCTTTACTCCAAAGCAGGATTAGTCTGGTTCTTCAGATGAGTGCCCTCGGTCATTCATTTGGGCTTTTGTATTCCCAGTAAGGCTTAAAGTACACTTTCTTCTCCGCACACCTGGTTAAGTTTCCTCTGAAAGCAAATTAGTCCATGCACACCAAAGCCCCCCCTGCCCCAAACAGCACCAAAATGCACCCTACAAGGATGAACGCGGGGCTGTGTGGCTGCTTTGTGCTATGACCACAGCCTGAAATACAGATGTGCAGATCCAACCAAGGGAGCCTACATAATGTTGAGTTTATGGTAAATACAAGCAGTAGATTTTGTCAGGCTGAGGATAAAGCTGGCCTGAAATCACCAACCCACTTCTGCTGGACTAACCTCCACATCTCTCAGCTAGCCAGGTAGCAATTTCAATTCTTGTAAAGGCTTCTTTACTGAGTGTGAAGTGCATGTGTTAGGAACATGGGATTTCCAAATTAATGTTTGAATAGAAACCAGTGTAACTAGAGGAAACACTGAGCTGGCTTCTTGCATGTACTGGAGAGCCGTGCCTCCTGCTTCTTCAAACCATGGGGACAGCAGCATTTCCCCATTGACACACTTTCCCCTTTCCTCCTTTGTAGGATGGCGTGTTGGGTGCAAAAATTGCCTAAGCTGCTTAGCCAGCTGGGGCTGCGGGTCCTGCATCATCTCTGTGTAGATGGCTTTGAAAATTCTTAAGACAGCCCTGAGAGAGACCTGACCTGTCTTGGGAAGGAAATAATCACACAGTCTGTTCTGCCCATGTCCGGTTTGGAGCCAAAGATGTCACATTGCCACAAAAGCGGAGAGGAAGAGGAAGGGGGAATGACCTCACCCCACTGCAACAGAGAGCACGAAGGGGACAAAACCACTGGGGTCAAGCTCAGCTGCTCTGGGAACTTCCCTTCCCCGGCCTTTCTGAAGGCATCATCGGTTTCTCCAACCAACCACACAATCTTCTGACAGTCTGACCCAATTCTCGCTCTCCTGGCCAGCCTTCCCTTGGCAGTGGGACACCTGGACCTGTGCAATATGTCTCCCAGGCTCCCTCCTCACCTCTCGTCTTCCATCTCCTGGCACTGGCCACCTTTGCTGCCTTCCCCTGTGCATGCTGGCCTTTGCTGCACCTGCTGGTGTTCTGCTCAAGTACACTTCAGAGTCTATCCTTCAGTAGCAGTTGTAGCTATGACTGAGTCTTGGGCTAGTCATGAGTCCATCCACCTCATTTTCATTGGAAGGTGGAAGCTGTCTTGGGGAAGGGCTGGTATAAAACAGTCTGTATCACACAAACGTTACTGGAGATAAGAACTCCCAAAGAATACAGATGTTCTGTGCCTTTTTTTTTTAGTGACTACTAAGTCATAAATGAAAGCTAGTCTTCCAATCTCCTTTGATGTAGGCAAAAAAAAAGTGTAAGGGCTTGGTTTTGGCAAAAATAATATCAGAATAATGCATTCTACATCCAAAGGAATTAGAAACAACTAATAGGTGAGCTACAGACACATGCACATGCTTTAGTTGTGAAGGAGAGCATCTCTTTGGATATTTATTGCCTTTTTTATGCCCACAAATTTCCCTATTTCCTTGATTTGGTTCACCTCCCAGGGTGTGTGAATACCAGGAGATGAGATCAGTTTTAACAGGGGAAACTAGGAGTGGGAAGTGAAATTACTTTTTTTTCTTTTTTTTCCTTTCATACAATAGTGGAAAGGTTTGGATCTTATTTTACTGGAATAATTAGCTTAGCTAATTAGAAACTGGTTTTGGTTAGTCCTGCTTGTGCATTAGTCATCTAATGGGAATAAGAGCAGAGAGCCCAGGGAGCAGAAAGACTTCACAAATTCTTTGTAATATCTCGATTGGCTTCTCTTTAACACACAGTGTGCAAAAAGGTATAACAGCAAAATTATGATGATAAAGTATGGTCAGTGATGTAAGATTCCGTAGTCATTTGCAAATTGCAGTTACTAGATCTTTGATAGTAGAGGGTTCAGCCTCAGTAAATACTAAGATAAATTCAGCTACAGCTTTCAAGGTATTTTTATACTGTGAGATCAGCTACCATAGTTTGCAATGTTTCAGCTGGGTTTTTTTTGCTCTTTTTCCATCCTTTCCTTACCTCAGAGGAAACAGTTTTTGAAATCGTAGGACATTGTGCTTCAAAGCAAAATAATAACATTAAACATAAAGTTCCTGCAACTTGAATATCCCCGTGTTTTCTCAAGGTGATGAATTCTAATGCTGTCATCACTAACAAGGCAATTAAAAAATATAAAGAGCTGTTGGTCTCATCAGCGTTTTTAGAGGAGTGATGAGATAAATTGCAGAGTGAAGCAGTTAAAAGTTGGGATAAAAATGCGTTTATTACCTTTTTGAAATTAATACATGTTTCAGAAATGTTCAGCAATGGGCAGCCTGCTTTGGACAGAGCACTGTGCTGGTAGAGTTCTAAACTTACTGAACTGGAATTTGAATTTGTATATGCATGTGTCAAGCTCTAACAGGTGTCTCTAATAGCTAGAAAGGAATTGGTGATGCTCATCCTCAAACATCACAAAAAATTAATTTATATTTTCCCAAATGCTGATCTGGACCCTCTGTGTGGTTTGGTCCAGCATCAGGGCAGGTTTCATCCTCTCCTGAGAGGCAGTAGAGGAAGGTAAAACAAGTATGGTAATGCACTCATATGTTGGCAAAGTAAGAATCCTTTTCTAAGCTAAGCCTACTGCTCTCAGTAAGTGCTTTGAGACTGCTGTTTCACTATTTTGATTTCCATTCCAGGTTTTCCATTTAGATTGTGTCAAAAGATGAAATTTTATATGGCCTTTCTCCTGGCCACTTCCATCTCTCCTTTACCTCACCTAACCTTCATGTAAGACTAGATATATTGGACACCAGAAAGCTTGCATTTTGCTTCCAATTTCATTTAATCCTTTGCTTAATGATGTTGAAAATTCACAGAACCTCTAGAGATCTCTTGGGTTCCAGGCTCTACATTTACAATTTACATGAAGGTAAATGGGAAATACTTAGGAAAATGAGGTATTTTCTCTGCCATAGAAAATATCTTCCTCTGATAGCTGCAAAATCCTTGATTAGCCTTTATCTTTCACAACCCTTTTTAAGCTTGTTATCTGTGTCTGGGTTTTGTATGTGTGGCAGCATCCAGCAAGTGATTTTTTTCCTACCAGCTATCGAAGAGGAAGGATTATATAGACACTGATTGCAGAACTGTCCTGATTGCTTAGTAACTGGCATTTTGGAGAGAGCTGGGAGAGGAAGCCTGGGTACTGGTAGCCTCAGGACTGACACTCTCTAAAGACACTGAAAAAGATAGCAGGGAGAGAGAGGGGTTTCTTGCAGCACTATAGGAACTGGGCAGTTCCCCTGGCAACAAACTGCTGTTGAAGACAAATTTGCAGCACCTGAAGAGTCCTTGAGCTGGGGAAGCCAGAACTTGCTCCCAGCTCTGTCCTCAGTCCAAGCTGTGTGATGCTAGTGAAAGGCTTGGAGGAGACACACAGCAGAAAGCTCCCTTGCAAGTTCTGCTCTCTCCAGCCAACTGCGTCTGTACAGATTCTTGCCAGCTGGGTAACTGTGGGCGTAGCATCACAACGCAGGAGACCACAGTGGAAGGTCCAGGTTGCAATCACTTGGATGGTGCTTCACCGTGGAGGTGTTCAGTGCTACTAGGCCTTTGGGTGCTGGAAAATATCTTTGGAGGCCAAAGGATCCCTGTTACCCAGGAAAAGGCTGTTACACGCGTAAGAGTCATGGCTGGAGCCCTGCTGCAAGGCTGCAGGTGGGGAGAGGGAATGGTTTTGTGGGGCCTGAGGACTGTGCCAACACAGGTTGTGCCCACTGAAGGGTGAGGAGAGCTTCCCTGTTTATTGCCATTCTGGATGAGTGCATGGAGTGTTTCACCTGCCATCTGCTGAATGTGGGAATCTCTATTCCATCAGCTCCATGCTCACATGACAGTGGCTTAAAATCTGCTTCCCCAAGTAGGGCTGAGTTTCTCCTCAGCATGCATAGTCTGGAAATAAAAAAGCAGCCAGATACTAATTTTATTATTTACTTCTATGCAAATTAACTACAAAAAATTGTGGATGCTCTCCAGGGCTAAATTCTCAAGCTAAACCCAGCGATTTTGGGGGACAAGGGAACGTGTGGAAGGACTAAGCATGGGGTTGGATGGAAGGGTCGTCTTCTTGGGTCTGGGGAGGTGGGAGAAGAGCTGTTTAATGAGCATAATGATGTTGGAACAGTTCCCACAACGTGGGCAGTCATGGAGGGAAGAAGACTGCTGGGTTTTTGACATCTATTTTGGGAACTGGCTGTAATTTTAACTGCTTTCAGCACAGCCCAGGCTCCTGTCTTGAACGATATGTTCCTTTACAACAGGAGGAAGGGATTGTTCTGCCTCCTATAAAAAATACATATATCTAGTGCAAAGATTTTTGGACATAGCATTTTAATTAGAGACAACCACGATGGATATATTGGTTTAAAAATGAAAGTGGTGGATGTAGGTGTAATTATTTCTCCCTTTTCTTTGATGTGAAGATACTTAAATGTACTTCTCATCCAACTAGAACTGACCTGGGGGTCATTCAGATAAGGGTTACTAATGTTTTGCTGTCTCTTTTAAGTCTAGCAATATCTGTAGTGACACAGCTGTGGCTCAGTGTCAGCTTTCCCTCTCCCAACACGCCTGTTTTCAGGTATTTGTGTAACTGCTGCTGGAATTTCCTGCTAACTGGTTGACACTTGTCAGATCTATTGAAACCATTTCAGCAAATCAGGAGAAAAAAGTGTCTGCTGTTGCCTAGAATGGAAAAGTTTTGGGTTTTGGGGGGGTTTTTTGTTGGTTTTGTTATGTTTTTTTTTTTTTTTTAAAAAAAAGGGAGGAAAACTGAAAATGTTTATAGCCGAAGAAGTTGCCCAGAGAAGCTGTGGAATCTCTGTCGTTGGAGGTTTACAAGACCTGACTGGGCAAAGCCGTAAGAAACCTCAGCAACAGGCTGTCTAGATGCCTTCCAAGGTCCCTTCCAGCCTCAGTGGTTCTGTGATTGTACGACCTGTGAAACTTCGCAGTGTGATGTTAATGTGCTTCCAAAGATTTTTTTTTTTTTTAAATACAGCACTGAGGATAACAATGCTCCAAATTGGCAATATGTTAAATGCCCGAGGTGAGATGAGACATTTGCTTACAACCTCTACACTGTGTTGGAAGGAGCTGGTTTTTTGATGGCAGTGCTGTACATCTGTCGAAGAAATCCCACCATGTTGTTCACTGTGAATGTGTAGTGCACGTGTACATTGCAGTGCACCTATACAATCTATATTCATAAAGCATACTCTTAATAGAGTGATGTTCCTTTAGGCATTATCTGAACTCATCTTGCTGTGATAAGCTGCTCTATAATGCTATGGATCTCCCTCTCCCCATCCCTCCAGGAGAGCCTGCAGGGTACCACAGAAATGGCCAGGACACTTTCTCAATGGGAAAAGTTGTACATTTTCAGAATTGTGTCTGTGTTTGCCAGGATTCAATGTGTCAAAAGCTACAGTTAAATAGTGAATGTCATGGTGGTTATTCACTAGGTAGTATGCAGAGGCCACGCACACAAAAGGAGAAGGCTGTTGTACAAACCAGTACACATCTTCATATGTAGCAAGTGTTGATGCTAGGTTAGTGGTTTGACTCAGTAGACCTTCAGATTTGAGCTACCACATCTCCCTGTCAAATACCTTCTTTCCAGAGTGGTGTTTGATTTTCTGCCAGGACTAAGCTGAATGGAGAAAAGGCACATGTTTCTTTGTGCCGATGTTCCCATTGCAAGGTATCTTACTGGCTTCTTGGCTCCAGCTTCTTTGGAAAGGTGTCATCTTTCTAGTGGTGGCTGCCACTTGCTGATGATTGCTGTTAGAACAGTTGCTCTCCAGGCACCCCTGCAACCAAGATTTCATTTTCATGCATGGTCCTGCTATGTCTGCCTATAATTAAAGCTGAGCAGCCAGTTCGATCATCAGCAAAAGCCCGTGGAAGTCAGTATTACAATATTCAGCTGCTTGCATGAAATAAAGCAATAATTTTGCATATGTGAACCTTCTTCCATGGTTTACTTGACAAAGCATCAGTGTTGGCTCAGTTCTGCTGTTGTCGCCTTCTAACGTGAATCCGTGCCGTGTGAAACTGTGCAGTCAGGTCTGCAGATTAAGGCCTCAGCAGCAGCTCTTTGCAAGACTGGGTCCAAATTAACCATAAGAATTCTTCTCTATTTCTTTGCTTCCTCTTTCACTTGGCTTTCCCACCGTGACTCCTTCTCATGTGCACCTTCACTAAGACAGTACTCTCCATGTTGTGCTGGTTTAATATTTCTTTATTCTATTCTGGTTCTTATGCCGCCCACATCAGTATGGGGTTGTAACTATCAAATATAGATTTGAGGGGAGAAGATTGAAAAAATGAGAAAAACAGCCCTGCTAATTAACATTCCTCTAGTGACAGAAGGGAGAGAAATCGTTCTGTTAGCGTTTAATTTTTAAAAAGCACTCAGTGTAAAGGTTTTGGGAAGAACTTTCTAAATACTTTTCTTAATAAAGCAGCAATTAAGTGAAAATGAGAATAGACAATGATTGCAGAGACAATGAAATGTGATTTCTGGAAAAAAAAAACAAACCCACTGTGCAAACTCAAGTCTGCTGATGTCAAAGAGAGAACAGCATTGATGTAGCATTGATGAACTACACTCAAGGAAAGTAAAATACTAAGTAATGGCCATCTGCCAGACACTGTAGAGTAAAAGATACCTTTTTGTTGTCTTTTGAAGTTGGAACAGAAAGAAAAATGTTTTGCTGAACAAGATTATAGGAAAGGACATTCCAGATAGTGAGCCCTTAATCTGGTAGATATGGAAATCGAAAGATATATGGGGGGCCTACCCATCTTTTTGCCTATATCTATGGTACTCATTGCTCAGCTGTGCAGTCAGAGTTTGGGGTAAATTAGCATGAGAAGATGAGAATGGAGGATGACTGCGGGAAGCAGCCATGGCACATAGCTTCCCAAAATTGTGTGGTGGTTCTTTGTTGTTAATTTTCAGAGATGGAAATGAAATTTCAGTGACTGGGCAGAAACTATGTAGGCAAGATTAAAACAAATTGTAATTAAATATATTCAGTGCCATTTCTAACAGCTTTTCTTCTGTCTTATAGTAGTATTCCAAATAAACACAAAGAGAGAGAAAACATCTTTTCTCTCATTACAAACTTCCTCTACAATTATCAGTAGCAAAACAAATACTTAATTTCAGTAGCACCTAGAAAGCAGGAATGAACTTTAATCTCAGCTCTATACTTCAGTACAAGCCTTCACAAGAACATCCGGTACTGATACGCATTACCATTTACTTCTGAACACAGAGAAACAGGATGAAATAAAATAGGATACAGAAGGTACAAAGACAGCACAGCAGAAATGTAGCATACTGCAACATGATGTTGAAAATATTTTTATCATAGCTGTACCTCTAGTTCTCAAAAAACCCCAAACCCTCTAATACATTTTTTCCTTAAATTTGGCTCGGTTTTTGTGGTTTTGGTGCTTTTTTTGGTTTTGTTTTTTGTTTTTGTCTTTTTTTTTTTTAAATTATTAGATTCTGGTTCACACAAAAGGAACTGGAAGAGAAAAAACAGCATACATAAAAGAATATGGGGTACTACTTTTTCAGTTTTAATAAACTCAGTGGCAGCTACAAGAAGCAGTGATGAAAAATTGTTCTAAGTACAATTTATATTTTATATCTGATGCCAGGTAAAAACAAAGCAACAACTGAGACAGTAAAATATGCTAGGTTAAAGTGTAAGGAAATTAGACCTTTTCCCTGCTTTACCCATCAGTCTATAATTGGAGTTCATACCTAAATAATATGATGAAGGGTGCATTAGAGGTGGCACGGGTATTTATAAAAGTCCAAACCATGTAGGGAATGATTCCACACTAGAAGTGTATAGTAAAGCAAGATCTGACTGAACAGAGCCAGGCTTGCCCGCACAGAGATAAAAACAAATATTTGGACGAACGTACCTCAGCTTTTGTATTATTAAACACACCTACCGTTTAGAAAAAAATACCTCTTCCATGTTGGAGGAGTCTGTTCTTCCTGGGGAATCCAGCTGAGTTTACTTCAATGTCTTCCTTGAATCTTGTTAGGGCAGATTTTTCTGCTACTATTGTTTGCAGTGAGCATGGATGCTATGTTGTGGAGGGAGTAGACATATCCTTTGAAGCCTCCTTTTTGTTTTTGGGCTTGAGGGGGTTTCTTTGAAGGCTGGTGCTAATACGTCTGTGAGCACGCACCCTTGTGAGCTGCATTGATCTGAGTTAGTCTTGCCTGGGCTATATGAGTGTCAGCAACTTAAGAAAAGAATGAAGCAATTCTTTCAACCCTCAGATGTCTGCACAGGAGTGAGGAACTGCAGAGGTGCCTTCTATGGTATAGAGCAGGGGTCCTCAAACTTTTTAAACAGGGGGCCCGTTCACTGTCCCTCAGACACTGTCGGGGGCCGGACTGTAGTTTGGAAAAAAATGAACGAATTCCTGTGCACACTGCACAGATTTTATTTGTAGTAGTACACAAAAAACAGGAAAAAGAATGCAATATTTAAAATGAAGAACAATTGTAATCAACAAAACCAAATAATATTTCAATGTGAACTATGGGCCTGCTTTTGGCTAATGAGATGGTCAGTGTTAGGCTCCATATTTGTCACTGCCAGTCGTAGCAAGTGGTGCAAGTGCTCATCAGTTGGTCTGGGTCTGATTGGAGATTTCTGATGTTTCATTCGGGAAAAAGTCTGCTGACAGACATAGGTGCTGCCAAAGACGGTTGCAGTTTTGAGTGCATGGTTCCTGAGATTGTGATATGTCTCTGAGGGGAGAGATGCATAGAAATTAGTAAGGCTGCTTGATTTGAATGCATCTTTCAGTGAGTCACAAGTCTGTAGTTCGGCCAATTCCATTTGGTAAATCGGATCAACAGTTTCAATGTCAACAGAACACGGGTTCCAGAAAAGCTGTGTGTCCTGGTCATGGAGATGAAGCTCTTTAAATCTAATCTGAAATTCCTTTTGCAACATTTCTAGTACATCCATACATGTTTTGTTTGGGAATGCAACTGCTGGTTTTTCTGCAGACAGGTTTTGAGTTGTGGGGAGATGGCAGAAGTTTTCCTTCTTTACTTGGTTAATAAGCAGGTCTAATTTGACTTGGAATGCTTTCACATGTGAATACATATCACAGATGAGCTTCCCCTTTCCTTGAAGCTGGACATTGAAATTGTTGAGTAGCTCTGTTACATCTGTCAGAAATGCAAGGTGCCATTTCCATTCTGCATCTTTGAGCTCTGGTACTTCTTTGTTTTTAGAAAGCATAAAATCATAAACCTGTGGAAGTAAGTAATAAAATCATTTCAAAACTCTCCCTCAACACAGCCAATGGACTTCTGTGTGGTACAGAATATCTTCATGGGCAACATTTAGCTCAGACAGAAATTCCTGAAACTGTCTGTGGTTTTGTGCATGAGCTCTAATGAAGTTAACACAAGAAACCACAATTTTCATGACAGAGTCCAGCTTCAGTGATTTACAACACAGTGCTTGTTGGTGGATGATGCAGTGTATGGCTATTGGATGTGAATGGTTGCGTTTGTCCATCTCTTTGTTAATGCGTGCAACCACCCCTCTCATGGACCCCACCATGCCAGGAGCACCATCGGTTGTCACACGGAATAGTTTACCCCAGTCCAGCTCCAAATCATTCATAGTTTGGCAAACTTTCTCATGGATATCCTCTCCTGTAGTTGTTCCTTTGATGCTTTTCAGTGCAGCGATTCGCCTGGGCTGGCTGGACCTCGCAGTCCAGAGGCTGCCGACTGAGCTCGCCCGGCAGAGGAGATGCCCGCGCCTCTCGCCCGCTGCAGGGGGGCAGATCGAGGATGAGGCGCTGGTTCCAGCCCAGTCCCAGCGGGTGCTTGGGCGCTGCGGAGGCCGGCGCACGGATTAAGTGGCAGGAAGTCACCTGTGGCTGCTTGGTTCCCCCCCCAGCCCCCGGCGGGGAGTTCTGTAAATACCGCCAGGCCGGATTGAGGACCCTGGGGGGCCGTATCCGGCCCGCGGGCCGTAGTTTGAGGGCCCCTGGTATAGAGGGTGTTGTGCAAGAGGGAGGATTTGGGGAAACGCGGTGGTACGCGTATACCCTCTGACATGTGGTTAGTTGCGGGGCTCACTTGGCAGGTGGCAAGTGGCTAGGGAGAAGCAAGAGAGATGACTGAGAAAGGAGCATGCCCAGTATCAGAGAATCCACTTCACCATGGCTGGGCAAATCAGTGCATGTTCATGAACTACCTTACGTCAAAATCCCTGTGTGTCCTCAAGCCATGAGATGGGTACACTGGAAGGCTGACGGAACGCCAGGAGGCATTCATCTGAAGAAGACAGTCGTGCCTTCCTGGGGCACGTACTCCACGTGCTCCCTGTGGGAGAGAGCTAGCATGCAGCTGGGTCCTTGGGCAACCCAGCAATGTTGACCTTGGCCACCCTTGCTGGCTTACTTCCCACCTTGGCTTGAGATTTGGGTTGCTTAACTATCTCCGTGCTACCACATGCCTGTCGCAGGAGGGGTGACATTGCAGGTCAGGCAACATAGCATGGGCATAAGAACTATGCAGGCACTGTGTATGGGGCCTAATGGACCTCAAAAGCTGCATGTTTTCTACCCTTACAGGACTGTAGGGACCTTCAGGTCTTGTGTTCCATGAGGAGATAGCATAAAGGCACTAAAATCAATTCTCTTTCCCTTCTGTAGTTCATTTGCCCCATATCCAGCCCAAATACCGGGTGCAGCAGGAAGCACTGTGCCCTAACTGCAGAATTATTTCCTTCTAACATTAAAAGAAATTTTAATGCACAGCAAGCTCCATTGAAGTGCCAGTGAAGGGCCCATTTCATAAAAGATTAAGGCACCGTCTTGCTGCATACTTTTGATTTGTGCAGCAGGGAGCTTGCACTTGGGAAGAAAAAGGAGTGGGGGGAGGACTTTGCTTTCAATGACAGCTTTTTTCGTGTTCATTTTGCATTTAAAACCCCAAATATGTTTTCTCTCTCTCTAGCCTTGATTTATGACCTTATAAAAATGAGATAGAATCAGCCCAGAAAGAAACAAAGGTGAGGTCTTCCCAGAGTCTGCAGCCTTTGTGTAAGTCCCTGAAGAACAGCTGTGCAAATTACATTTGCTGCTATCAGATAAAGTGGAGACAGAGAGCAGTTTTTCTAGCAGGATCTGGACAAGATTCCATTTTATTTTGTCATTTTGAATGCAGGTTTGATTTTGTTTGCTAGTAATTACAGCCTTTAGTGTTACCTTGCTAAAAATGGCTATTGCAGGAGAACTTGCATCAGTATGATATCAGTACAGGCAGAAAGAGAAACATCCTGTTTATGTGAATGTCCCTAACAAAAGGAGTCAAGATCTAAACAGATAGAAGAGAATGCCGGTAACCATGAAACAAACTACATGCCAGATGTTAGTCATGTTGCTTGGAGCACTACTAGAAGTTGATCAGATATTATGTTGATGAGTGCAGCTTATGAACCTGTAGAGAAGGAAAGCATAGTTGTCATTTGCATGATTAAAGGCTCAGGTAGTACTTCTGCATTAAATCATAAATAATTTAATTTTACCTGATTGTATGTATTAAAATTTCATAAATTCATATAAAACATTTTAAAGTATAAATTAGTTTTATTTTATACATGAAGAGTCACAAAATCATAAAAACAATTTGATTGAAAGGGACTTCTGGAGGTAATCTGGTCCTAGCCCCAGCTCAGAGCACAACCAGGTTCAAAGTTACATCCGGTTACTCAGAGCCTTGTCTAGATAATTTTGAGTTTCTCTATGGAGATTTTTTCCAGACATTTTCCACCACTCAACCACCTTCACAGTGCAATTCTTTTCCAGCCATGTGGCCAGAATTTCCCTTGATGAAACTTGTGTCTGTTGCCTCTTGTCCCTTCACTGTGCACCTCTAAAAAGAATCTGTCCTCATGTTCTCTGCAGTGCCCCAAAGGCCCTGTCAGGACCCCCTGAAGGCATTTCTTTTTCCAGGCTCAACAAGCCAGTTCCCTTAGCCCTGCCTCACTGGAGAAGTGCTGCAGCCCCAGCCATCCTGATGGCCCTCTGTCATCTCACTCCTGTTTTTTTAATCTCAGTTCTGTACTGGGGGATGTGTAACTGGACACAGTGGCTTCACAAACACCAGGGAGAAAAACTGTTTCCTTCCACATGCTGACTATATTGGTTTGATCTGTGAGTTTGCTGAGGGCGCACTCCATCCCACCATCCAGGCTGCTGATGAAGATGTTTAACATCATTATGATCACCATTCATAACTGGATGCTAATTATACTGAATGTTGAAAATTGTCTTTTGAACCCAATGGTCCAACTTCTCATCCATCTTGTATTAGTTATTTCTGAACTATGCATAAATTCTGCTATTGCTTCTCTCTCCTGTGATAGAGATAACTTGGAGCAGAATATTTAGGACTTGTGGAATTTAACCAGCTGTCTGAATAAAATGAAATTCTGATTATTCAGGCTGCTTTCCATTTTGAGAGTCTTTTCAGAAAGTAACTGTGTTTCTCAAAGACTAACAGGAGATTATTTTTCTTGCTTAAATCTCCTTTGGGTTTCCAGAAATCTTGGAGGAAGTGCAGTGTGGGAAAGACTAAGGCCTGAAGTAAAGGGACTAAAGCCAAGTCCAGCAAAGTATGGATCTGTACAAGGATAAGACCTGTATCGTCACAAATGTGTTTGTAGCTAGCAGACACTATAAGCATTCTTACTACTCACTCGATGTAGTTTCACTATTTGACTAAGGAAGCAGACATTTCCCCTGCAGCAGTACATCCTTTTTTTCGAATGAAAAATTTTCACAGAAGCTTTGGATTTTCCTATAACTTTTGATCAGGTTGAAAAGAATCACCTCCTTTGGTTTTTTAATCAATAGTAGGCAGTTTTTTCAATACTATCAAGTAACCTGCTTCACTACGTGAGCAAGTAAGCATTGTTTTGCATTGTATTAAAGGATGCTAGGAACAGTAGCAGCATTATTGTAATATAAAATCACAGTGTATTTGTTTGATAAACAGCTTGTGCAGTCAAAATGAAACAATTTTATACTCAAAACCCCAAATTTTAAAAAACAGTGTTTCATGGGAGCTTTTGAAATGTCAGTTTTCTGTTTCAGATAGCTTTATGAGTTTCTGAAACTGCTGAGAACTGAGGTGGACCACATGCTTCCAAGATTCATAGTTCATGACATGGTGAGATTTCACTGTTTTGAGCAGCCCCCAAGGCGGTGGAGGTATCCATTGCTCAAAGTAGCACTGATGGGTAATTCTTGATCCTGTTTTTTTTCTGTACCATGGTCTGATAATAATGAATGGTTCCTCTGTCTCTTTGTTGCTTGTCATGTAACAAAGGAAGCTTCCAAGCTATACCAAGGTCACAGTTAAGCCTGTCTGAAGATGTGGTGAGCACTGTAAGTTGTAATAGCCACATTGCGTGCTATTGTCTGTTTAATGGTGCGGGCGCCTTCATGGTGGTTTAAACTAACACATTTTACTTTGCAAGTGTGGCTTGCTAAGAACATCCACATGGTCAATTGTTGTGATTCAGCTGATGGACTGCCTGTGCCATGGGAACTCAGTTGTTTTGAACCTAGTGCCACTATACCATTTCTTAGATAAAGCTTTTCACTGAACAGCCTTTTTAAAAAATATGCTTATAGTGGAGATTAACTGATGCCAATGACATAAACCAAGGTGATGCATATATAAAAGGCAGGGTGTTTATATATTCTGTAGAGAGTTTATAGGGGCAGTAATGGGTAGACTGCTCAATGATTTAGAAATACCACTTTTCCAGCAAGAAAGTGCATGTGAAGGGGTTAAAAAACTATTTCCTATATTGACCAAAGCCTTCTGCATGGCTAAGTGTAAAAATCTGCAGTGGTCACCCTGCTCTGACTTCCATGCTGACATTTTACGACTGCCCCTGTTATAGTCACTAGAGCAGGCAAATGCAGAACACTGTGAACTGGGTTTTTGAAAGCCAGGATGTAGAATTCAATCCTTCAGAAAGCAAAACACCATCAACAAAAGACAGTGATTGTGCTTTACGCCACCTGGGAGCAGAGAGGGAACATATGCTCAATCATTCAGAAAGCCAAGGCAGCCCCACATTGTTCTGCTCCTTATTTTGTCAGTGAGATGTGAAACTGAAGCAGTCGTGTTGTCATTGATACAGAGGAAAATCAAGTAGTCTTCCCATGATGACCCTGAGGGCCAGTTCTGCTTCTGAGATAGTTCTGTCCAGTCTGTTGTTTCTTCTCCTGAGCCTCATACTGGAATAAAACAGGAGAATGACAAGGGTGGGGCATGAGGGGACAGCAGCTTTTGAACACCTCCTGGCCCCCTGCCTATACCAGTGTTGTGCTGCTGTGAGGGCAGCATCACATTTCTGGAGAGGAGCCTGTAGAGTTGCCCCAAAGTTGTACAGCATTGGATATGCTGGAAAAATGGCTACTAAGAAGGATACAGACTGAGTTTGGAGACTTAAAGAGTAGCCACTGAAGTCAGTAGGTGGTGAACATGAGGGAAATCTTCTGTAACAGTAAGTTTTGCCATGGAACAGTAGACAAGAAATGAAGCATGGGGAGGTTGCTTGTTTTTATCTAGCACTCCTAGTTATTTGTTTACACATTATCAGAAATAAAAGAGAAACTCTGATAAAAGTTAATCAAATGAAGCCCCTTGAACCCTTTATCCTGGAAGACAGGTTGGCAGAGAAATGGGGACGCTGATTGTGATGCTTCCAAATGTTCCAGGAAACGAGCAATATTCAGGAAACTGGAGAAGCTGGAATCCCTCGCACGGATGCATGCCAGAGACAAAGGCATTGTTATAACAGCTGAAATCTGTTTGTACAGGCCCATTGAGCAGGGCATAAGTACGCACTTAAGCCTATCCCAAGCCAGCAAGGCGCAGAAGTGTGGGCTGAAGTTCCAGCTGTGCTGCTGATTGCATGTTGCAGTATTACGATTCTCAATACATCCACAAAGAGATTTGCTCTGCTTCAACATTTCTTTGCTATACCAAAAGTAATTATGTGAAGGTGACAAACCTGAACTGGAGCATGGCTTTAGGTTATCTTAAACTAACGAAAGCAAAGATAGATATTCACACTGTCTGATTCTACGCATCTGTTTAGGTGCTCGGAGCCATGTGCCAGCATCTATGTCTTTCCCTTTGGGCATGCAGGGAAGTTGGGCTCTCAGGCTTACATGTTCTGAATCACATTTTAATTAGATGACTAAAATACTTGCTATAAATATCTCTCTAAAAAGCAAAGTTTCAACTGTGAGTGCAATAAAGTGTTGGAATCAATTTCAAAAGTAATTTCAATTTGTCATCACTTGCAGTTCTTCAGCTGAGCATGGATGTTTGTAAATATATATATTTTCCCCTGCTTGTGTGGGGTTCTTATGCTGCAAGTCTATTGCACATTCGCATAATGTGCTCTGCAAATTGAGTCAGGTCCGTGGTGTGCTTTACTGCGTGTTCTTCCTGAGGCGAACTGTGTACAACAGGGTGGCTTCTTGTGGTAGCAAAGTTTGGTATGATTGTAATAGCCTGCATTTCTGAGAAGATACCTGGCAATATTTTACAGTAATTGTGGTTTCCCAACAACATATACTTCATGCTATAGTCAGGTAATGGATGATCAAGGCATGACTTACTAAAACCAGATTATTATTTACCAGAGACAAGTTTCCTAGCCAGCTAGGAATAATTGATAGATGATTCTATAGGAGGTCTTGATTTCAGAAAGAGAATGCAAGTGACTTTCCAAGTAACAAGTCTTGCAGGAACTTAAGTCCTGGTATTCTAACTGCTATATCTAGTGGTTGCTTGTAGATGTTGAAGAACAACTGTGTGAAAATTTGTGATAAAGCTGTTTTCTCCCATTACTTTTTGAGCACCTCACTGAAGAAAGAGCTTAGACCATTTCAGATTGTTACCCTGAACCTTGCCTTTTTTCTCAGGAAAAGGAACTGAGTCTCTGAGACAGCATCAAATGCTTTAGGCAGTTCCAGGAGAGTGAGAAAGGATGTTTACTGTCTATCCACTGACTAAAGATTTTGCATCTATTAAATGATTTCATATCCAAGTCCTGGATCTGAATATAGACATTAAGCTTCAGTTATACAAGGCTACACTTCATCTTTGGTTATTTTATTTTGAGCTTGCTAGAGTAGAGTGGGGAAGGGTTGGCCATTGTCAGTAGCAGGCTGTTACCCCTTAACCCAGGCCACTTTGCTTGCAAAATTGAGTCTTTGAAGCAGAGAGCCTTCTCCTGCGGGTTCTATGTCAGCTCTTTCTGTCAAGTGGCACCTGCTTACCATGATGGAGGAAAAGCAACTGTTGTATTCAAAGTTCTTGGTTCCTGCTGTCCTCTCAGCATGTAACACTTTGTGCTGGCTGAAGGTAAAGGGCACTGGGAGCCTTGACGGACTGCTGGGTATGGTGGTGTCCTTTTATGGTCCCTTGCATTTCTAATGCTTGTTTGATTATAAGATCTACCTGTTCAGAACTGATTAAATTATCTGTGAATTACAGGAAGGCTTGGGTGAGGTTGCCAGCATCAGTGGAGTGAGATGGGCAGGAAGGTTTTGTGGGAGTGTGGGACAGTCTCAGCTTTTATTTTCTGCCGCTTGACACTCGTGTTTCATGCCTCTGACAGGGGAATACATGCAGTCCCAGAAAGCTAGGGAGGTGTATATACATGGTAGGAAGACAAAGCCATATGGTAGTCAGCGTGCTGATTGTCAATGGTGTCCATGGTAGTGTCCCACAAGCCCCTCTGGGGGAAGAAGGCACTTGCATTTTGGCAAACCTGAGTTGAGTAAGTCTGTTAGTAAGGTTGTTGAGTATTTGTGGCCAAGTCAGAGGCTCTGGACTTACGGCCGGTGTCCTAATGAAATGATGGTGTGTAATTATTACTGTAATCTTGATAGCTGGGCTGGCAAGCAGCATCTGACTAGCTGTATGGCCAGAAATTATCTGTGACAGAAAGAAGGAAGAATTTGGCAGTTTTACTCCAGCAGTCTTACCAGCGTTGTTGAATCTGGATGAACTGTCTAAATTATTTCACCATCTTCAAAATATTAGTGATTTCTTTTATTCACCCTGCTCCTTTCCTGCATTGTACCTACCAGCTGGAAAACAGTGAGTCCAAACTGTGTGCTCAGACTAAGCGCCATTTATTCATCCATAGCTACACAGCCTCCAGAGAACAGGTCAAACAACAAATGGCCTGTTTGTATATAGCTTGCCTTTTTCCTATAACTTGGGTAGGACAACGGTTTCAGACATGGAGTCTGTCTTGCAGATCCTACCAAGCAGTTTTACAGGCAAGTAGGTACCATTTTGTTGTGATGTAACAAAAGATAAACCTTGTTTATTTAATTAAGGTATGTAGTTGATATCCAAGATAAGGCATGTGAAGGGCATGTATGGTATACGTTTACCTGGGAGGTTTGTTAACTTTGGCCAATTCAGACTTGACTTTTTTTTTCTTTTTTGGCATAAACAAGCCAACAACTGCCATGCTGATAAACTACCAATCCCAGGTACTATAGAATGTGTATGAAATCAGTGCAACTCTTGTTAGATATAACAGACTTACTTGCATATGGATTTGTATTACTGAGCACTCAGTGACAGGGAATTATTGTCAGTGGATTTTGGACTTTGGAAAGAAAAAAAAATAAATAAACCAGCAATATAGATGGGTTCTGTGCAGCTTTTGGTAAGAACTGAATTCTTCACAAGCAGGATTGTGAAGTCCACTTTTAAAATTTCTTGTACTGTTCGTGATCAATCTGCATTGCCAAGAATAACGTAAGTGTCCCGTCCTGGCTTAGTTACATTCTACACACATTTTACACAAGTGTGAATCAAAACCCAGTGCAAAATGTAGGTGTCTGCAGTGCAGCTGCCTAGATTTGAGCTGCTTGCTTTAATTCACTTTATAGTCAGGGGAGATAAAATGTCATTTTTAAGACATGCTTCATCCAAAACACAGTGTCTGAATCCAAGCCTACAAAATCCCGTTTCTCTCCATGGACAAGAAAGGGAGTCTGGTTGATCAGTTCACATGTAGATACAGTGTAGATAGACAAAACCCAAAGGTGAAGAATCAATATAAGAAACTGGTTCCATTTCATTTTTCTCCATTTTGAAATGCATTTATTTGGTCTTTAATGAGATCCAATGTGCTTCAAAGTTCTCAAACAGAATAAGAAGTTCTCAGCCGTTTTTCAGTTTGGCTCAGCTTTGTCAGTGGAGCTCACAGGACAAGTTGTCTGATTTTACATGACCCACTTAGTTTTAATAACTTCCCATTCAGATAGCATTCTCGCTTGCCAAAATAGAATCTTTCATGAATTACTTAAACAGTAATCAGTACTTACAAACTGGCAGCTTCAGTGAAGGCTGAGAGGAAGATGTTCTTGGTTTGTTTACAGGTCTAATATAAGCTCGGAGGGACTCAACATATGTCTTCATATTTTTATCAGCCTTCTCCAGCCACTTACATTCCTTTTTTCCCAGGTGTCTTTTATTAGCTTATTGAAAAACTGTGGGAAGGGAGACACTTGAACCTTTGAAAGATTCACAACAGGTATTTACTCCCTCCTTTTCTAACTCAGAAGAACCAAACAATATTAGAAATTGAGTCACTGCAAGCCAGTTAAGAGTAGCTTACTACTCCATTAGTTTATTATTACCAGAAGGCTACCTAGGTCTTAATTAAACAGCAAATCAGTCTCCCTGAGACAAATGCAGTTTGGCAAGAGTTGGGAAGCAGAAAAATCAAATTTGTAATTAAATATTTTTCTGTTTCTTTCTTTAATGTTTGTTAGGGTTTTTTTAGAATTGCTGCTGAGGACTATGTTTAGAAATAAGTGTCTAGCTGTAAACATCTGACTGTTTTGAGGCAGTCACATATAAGCTTGGGATAATAATGTATGCCTTAATTATTATCTTAAAGGTTTGACTGTTAATTTTGATGTGAGATGCTGGGTTTGCTTTCAAGTTAAATTCTTCACAAATTGTGTTGCAAATGAATAAAAATACTGGGAAAAAAAGTAAGAATTGCTATTGTCTAACCACAACAGTCTAGGCAGGCTGCCATAAGAGTATTATTGAAGCTCTAATTAAAAAATTAGTCTCAGCTACAAATGTATTAGTTTAGCCAAGTCCTCTAGCTGGCAAATGCCTGTCTTAAATTTCCTTTGATACATGCTGCTGTTTGGGCTGTTAGCTTAATACATCATTAGATAGTTTAGGAATCACTTGTCCATGAGTTAATATGTTCGATATCAGCTTGTTAATTAGATTAATTTGGTTTGGTGTTTTGTTAGAAATAGCTTAACCTTTATAGGACTTTATAATTTTATTTAATTAAAGTTACAGTTGAAGCATTGTTTACAATGGTAGTGTATCCAAGTCTCAGAAAACACTGTAAATGTCTTGCAGGCAGAGTACAGAAAAGGTGTTTTTCCAGGGCTTCAGAGGGAATTTTTTTCTCAACGGCAAGGAAAATTAATCTCATGTCTTTCTCATGCATAGGTCCAGAAAAATGCTGTATGTTTACTGTGACTCTCCTCTGGCAGGTTTTGCACAGCTGCTGATGTGGTTGTCAGGGGACTGGACCATAGGTGTCTTCTTGTTTTACAGTTCTGAGTGCTCCCTGGTAAACTAAACACATTTCAGACAGCTAAACGCATGCACTCCCCAGAGCTAGTACTGTTCTCACGTAGAAGTACACCTATCAAGATCAAAAATCATAAACATTTTCAGCCTCTGTAGCTGAGGTTCTCACTGAAACCCACCCCTCTTCACAAGCCAACATCCATAATCTTCCACAGATGGTCTCAACAGGACCCATCAGTTTACGTTCTAGGCCAAACTGGTTTGCTCTCCCTATTTCTTTAACTCCTCAACTCCTATTGCCTTTCAGAAGTCTCCAGGGGTGTCTGTAAGTAGTTAGAGGTAGCTGAATGGAGAATTGATTGGAATAGGCAGGACACAGCCAATTTCTTCTTTTTTTTCAGGTGTGCTGGATATCTCAGCAAAAGGGCAGCTGCTTTGGTCAGCCACTTCTCCTTCCTCATCCCTGCTGTCTACTACTTCCTTGAATAAGTCATTACTAAAATAATGACAAGATTGCTTTGATCATGTTTTCCCACAGCCCCTTTGAACAGCTGTTCCACAGGACAAGTGAACAGTCAGGAATCCCACGAGGGCTGTTGGAGTGAGACTTGAGGGTTCATCAAGCCATAACTCTGGACACAGAGCTGAAAATGCCCTTGTGTGGGTCCATTCAAAAGCCTTTTACTAGACCATAGGCACATGCCCACTGCAAGAACACTTGGTCTTCCCACACTGGCAGATGTGGAAGACAATATCTTTCCCTGGCCTTTTGCTTGTGCCAGCAGACTTGCTGGAGTGAGCCCTCCCTGCTCTACCACTGCTCAAAGGGAAAGCAGAAAGCCACCTGGATTGGACACAGCCCCATTATCTCCCCTGGTGCTAGTCTGGCTGTACTTCTACCAGGAGGAAATGGTATCCTTAACAAAACCAGAGGAATGTATCTGGTCACTGAGCAAGCCTACACCATCCCTTATACAGTGGAGATTCTCTTCTGAACCCCCACTGGATGCAATTTTCTCTTGCAGTCATCTGCCTTGCTGTTGCTATTCAACAGCTGCGGTGCTCTTGTTCAGCAGGAAAAATCAGGCACATTTAAAACAAAACAAAAAACAGAACACAACACAAACAAACCAAATTAAAGAAAATGTTTTAAAGCATTTCATTCCTCACAAGATGTTGTGAGATGGTTTTATGTTTGAAATTGTAATATTATTTCTGGCAATTGGTCTCATGCTATTCCTTTGTTGATTTTTCCAACCTCTCAAGAACTTGGAATGAAAATATTTTACTGATGTTACTATCCCTGGGAAAAGCTTGTCAACATGGATCCAGGTTTATGCTGCAAACTCAAAATATTTGGCATGTGGTTTTGTATTTTCCCTCCATCAAAGGGATTATGCGGGGCTAAGGTCTGTTCACATGGAAGCAGTGAGAGATACTGACACTGTACTTAAAACGAAGGGCGACCTTGCATATATGCGTGCACATACATGGAAATATCTCTTTTTGCAGGTGATAATACAATCATATGAGAAAGTCATTACTGTTACATTACTGTAGCTTGCTCATATGAAAGCTGAATGGACACTGCAGGGTTGTATACGCTATAGAAATGTATATATATAGATATCTCACAGTTCTGCAGTGGTTCTGTGAGCAAGGGGATCAATGAAACCTGATTTTCTATGGATTTGTGTCTTGAGGTTGAGACCCTATCTGGATTTTCTAAGGTCTCATATGAAACACTGAACTTTTTACCTCAGTGAAGCATTAACTGCAGCTCTTAACTAGCAGCCTATTTTCAGAATACTTTTAAGGATTTAGTTTTTGGATTTCCATACCTCTGTCAAATGTGCTTGATGAGCTTAAGTGTTTGAAGATTCAGAGGGGTCTCAGACATACAAAGAGGTAGTGCAGTGTCTTAAACTCAGTTTCTACAAAATCTGGCTAAAGAATCCTCACACTTACATATTTGGAAAAGAAACATAAAATAGGAATTCAAACAGAAAACATTAATTTAAACATATATATGCAATTCAACAGCTAAGGAAGCAAAGATACATCAATCACTCAGAGGAGATTTTCCATTGATTTTCGTTGAGAATTTAGCACCTAATTGCCATTTGTCTCTTTCAAAATCTCTTAGACAATCTCTTCTGTAAATGTATGTAAAGCTTCTCACATTGGACATTTCTTAAAAAAATCACACATACGCCCACGTGCCTGGGAAAGAGAACTTGAATTTTGGTTGCAGCTGTCAGAAAAACTTCTGATTACATGGGTTCATTTATGTGTTTATTTTTTAAATTTTTAATTAAAAGATATTGAATTGTCATTTTGAGATTTCTGTGTTCAGTTTAAAAAAAAAAAAAAGAAATACTGAACAAACTCTACTGAGGATCTTATGGGCTTTGGAGTTTAATTTTGGCCTGTAAGAGAAAGAGCAATAGCTAAATGACAACATTGTTCTGACAGAAAAGGCCAGACATGAAAGCTTTAAGAGTTTTAATTTCCCTGAGGGGTCATAAGGTCCCCTTCTTCCAAGTATGTTAAAAAGACAAATCAAACTGAAGAGTCGAGTCAGGTTCATTAGCTCTGGCAAAGCACAATTACCACAGCAAATGCATTCTTCCTTGGGTTTGTATTAAATCAAAAGTTTTGCTACGCACCAAACAATGTTTTAGGCTGTATTTACATTAGTTTTGCCCTTGTCACCATGGCCCAGTGAGTCTTACAGAGGACCAAATTACTAAAGGAAATACAAAAAGAGATCCATTTAGGATTACAAACACCTCTCTGCTCACCTTCTTTCCCCCACCCTCTGTCCAGTGCCATAATTCTGGTTCAAACAATGGCAGCAGGAAACCTGGTGGCTCAGGAAGCTCCTGAGGTCTCTCATCTCTGAGTGCTGACAAGTCGATAGCAGGGACCATGTACCCATTCCCTGGATGAATTGTGAGTAGGATACAGGCTGAGCAGCTGTTTGAAGATGCCTCAAGTTTTGAAGCCTGGAATTGGGGCTGGGGGCAGAGGGACAGGCAGTTGTTAGTGCAGTGCAGGGGGAAAGGGTCAGATGCTGAAGTGAAGAGGTTCACAGGCCATCAAGAGAAAACTGGGGGTTGAATTAATAGAGGCAACTTCAGCCTTTCCAGCTATGAGTCACACAAATCATGAAACTACTTGAAATATTTCACCTACTCATACATCTCCTTTGTCTTTCACCTCTTTTCTCTGTTTTATAGTTATTTTCCTGTTCTGCTGTCTTTCAAGTCACACCCTTTACCCTGTAGGTAAAGTGACAAGAGGCAGGCATGTCCCTTCTTGGGACTGGGGAATGTGCCCCAAAACTCCTGTGAGGCACTGAAGTGGCAGGTGGTACAAAGCCTTTCCCAGCCTCTCTCTTTTACAGGGTCATTGCACGTAGTGTGTTTAAAGCCAGAAATAAAAATCTTCCAGTCCAGGCTACCCCATGCCAGGAGCCTGAGAGCTGGCAGGTCTCAGAGCATGACAGAGGCGGTCTGCAGTTCATATGCATTGGGCCTGGAGTAACATCTGGCAAGTTAAAGTTTGTGGGATGAGATTTTTGTGAGAGCACGGGACGAGTCCCACAGAAAGGGACCTCCTTTGAGGTTCATATAGATGTGGTACAGGGAGGTGGGCAGCACTCAGCTCACCTCCTCCTGCATGGGAGAAGAGGTGTTATGAAGAAAAACTGCTTGCTTGCTTTCTGAAGAGATGGGAAGCAGAAAATCAACTCAGTTTCTGAAAGAGTAGAAAAGCATTGCCCCACATCCCCACTCCAGTAGGACCGCCTGGGGAAGGGGAAGTGATGTTTGGCTGGTTGTACAGTGGGTGTTGTTGCTTTGGGAAAAACTTGCTTTGTTTTGAATGCCTCCTGCCAGGTCAGGGAGAGCAAATATTCAAAAAGGACTGCTGCAAGCACCTGGCTCAGGATCACTGCCTGCCGATGGCTTCCTCACATCTGGCTCCTGGACCGTGGCACCCTGCAGTTCTACCCATCTTCACTTCATGAACAGAAAACCAAAGTGGCATCTATTGATCATTCCAAAGGAGTCAAGAACTCCTAATACTTTAAGTCCAAAATGAGTGTTTATTATGCTTTGTCAGGAAATGTCTGATTCCAGATAATTCTTTTTTTTGCAATGATCTACTTAAAAACTGATATGCAGTGCATACAGGCATGAAACAACTTGAATTGTTTTTACTGCATTTCTTTTGATTGTGCTACACAATGAAAGAAAAACAAACACATTCAAAAGAAGCAGACACTCCCAGGTCCCACATCTGTAAAGTTGCAGTAAACTTTCTTAGGTCTCCAGACTCCATCCTGTATCCATTTAAACATACATGTTCCTATATTTATACGAAGTCTCTTGCAAGCGAGAGAACAAAACCTTGTCCAGACTTTATTCTGGGAAGCGTATGCACACCTAGATTTCTTGGTAGAAGCACCAGAGAGAGTTATCTCCTTGGTTTTGCTTTATATCTGATCAAATTTAAAGCATTTAATCTGGAGAACTGGAAGTTCCGCAGTTCCTGCACATGGTCAGTGGATCTGCTGTCTTCTTGTGTTACTGCTGGTGCCTGCGAGGGGCAGGAAATGCAGTCAGCCAGGGGCCAAACCTGCTGGGAATAGGGACCCTGTTCCCACAGAGCCCTGCTCTGCCTTCAGTGACAGTTCACTGAAGGCAAAATGCTCTACGTACAACATTTTGAGTGCAACACGCTTGTTTTGGGGGGTTTTTTTTTTTTGGTTTTGTTTTTTTAAAATGAAACTGTTTTGCCAAATACTTCCTGACCAGACCTAGCTTTGCTCTCCCTCCCTGCCTGTTCCCCCTCTCGCCCTTCCACACTTACCTGTGAGGAAAAAGAACAGGTATCAGACTCATTCACCAAGCTAAAGCTTCTGAGCCTTAACAAAAAAGCAATATAAAATTTAATTTTAAACAATGCCTATCACAATCTTCCCCAAAACTAGAATGATCCAAACTAGAAATAGAAAGACCTAACTACTATCTAATCAATTTTCCTGACAATTGTTAGTCCAAATCATGTTATCCGGCAGCTGATTATTTTTAAATGCACTGCACAGCACATTTATTTCTCTTTTGACGCTGTTCACAAGTTATCTTGCTCAGTTAAAAAACAAACAAGAAATGCTGAGCACTGGCATAATTTTACTCTTTCTTAGCATAATCAAATTACTTCTGGTTATACCCCAGTCTGTCACATTAAATCTCACTTTACTGAATTGTCTTACTGCTGTTTGTATTGTAGCAATGCCTAAAGACCCAGACAAAGGACACGGTCCTTTTGTGAAGCCCATGTACTAAGAATTCATTATTCTTTTGGGTGCAGATATACCTCTCCTCATAATTACATCCTGACCTGTGACAAAGTGGCTGCCAGGCAACACAACTGTCAAAACCACATTGCGGGGCAGTTGGAACACACGAATCAAGTGAAATAACAGAAATGCTTGGGACACGAGGCATCGCACAGAACAGTCAGCGCTCTTCCTGTTCCTCATGCCTGATTATGCAGCACAGCCCTGGCTAAAGCATCTCTATGGCACAATCCCACTTGGCCTTGCAAAAGGGCTGGCGTTAATGTTGCCAATTGGGTCTCACAGATCTCCCTGGCGTTTTGGGGTTGAGGGTCTGCAGCACACTTTAAACCTAAGTTAAGGCTGTCACATTCCCGTCCCTTTTCTGTCTTTTGTGTCAGCAATTGGCATCATCGATGGGCCATATCACTCCACTAAAATAGCCCATTTTTTTTACACCTAACCTTTCAGATTTGGCTCATGTAGTGGGCAATAATTGCTGTTATGGGCAAGAAAGATGTGGTGGCACAATGTGGCTGGAGCAAACCCCATCCTTTTCACGAGTCCTTGGGTCTGCCTGGTTTGCACTGCTCACGAAGTCATATGCACAGGATGCAGTTAAGCTGATTTAATGACGGATGGCTGCTGAAAGGAGCAGTCCAAGTTCTGCTTTCCCTCCCTTGCAAGTTTCTGCCTTTCTCGATCCTGTGGCTGTGTGGTCACAAGGTGGATCAATTCAGCTGTCTGGCCAATGGAAAATTCATTATTTTCTGAGGTGTTATTTTTCCACCCAATCGATCAGCTGACTAGAGTCAGATGGTTACCAGATCCTGCGTCAGGGATGCAAGTGGAGTACCCATCCATGGGTTGCAGGCAGGATCACCATTTCGCAGCAGCCTGCTGTCAGGTCAGCACAACCGAAAAGCCAGGCTACTGCTGCTGCATTCAGGTGACAGATAACCCAAGGTCATGCTGATGCTGGAAGGGCCCAATTCTGTGTCTTGGTACCCTGACATGGGTTGGGCACATCTGCCATCTCCTTTCCACTATGGGTACCTCTGTGATTCCAGAGGAGTTGGTTTAGGGAGCACATCAGTGAGGAAAAAAATATTCAGTTTTTTAGCAAGGTTAGTTTCATAGTTAAGCCAGTTCCCTGCAGGGCTGGATGAGTACTAGGGTCAGTCCCTGAAACCAATTAAACCTCTTGCTTGGGACAGGGCAACAACTTTCCATAACATGTCTGTGAGATTGGCTTAACTTATAATATCATTTACCAAGACATTTAGGCACTGGTGAATTCAACCTGGAAGAGCAGGTCAGCCTTATTGGTAGCTCTGAGGCAGAAGATTATAAGGAGAGCCCCACCTTACATTCAGTTCTCTGGTCTAAACAGATGAGAATAGAGTCTGACAGAAAGGAAGCGACACTGAGGTCGAAAAGGCAGACTCCAGAGATTAAATAAAGCCCCCATAACTCGAGGTATACTGGATTCTAGACAAGTGCCATGAATGTATCATTCTTCCTTATATAGAGAGTAAAGGAACTGGTTTCTGGCATGGAAGGTTCCCTCCGGGGGGTTACCTGAATGACTGGAAACAAGTCATTCACCTGGGATGAACTGCTGCTTCTCCACTATCAGTGCTGACATGGAGAACAAAACACCTCACCTAGCCAAGAATCTACTGGGACGGGAGCAGGGAAGCGCTTCACCCCTTACAGCCATCGATAATCCCTGGGGATCACAGGGTGACTCGGGCAAGTGGGGACGCCGGGAGGCTTCCAGCGCTGGCCTTGGGCTTTCTCCTGCCTGGCCTTGGCAGCTCCCGGAGTCAGCAGAGACCGCCCAGCCTCTGGAGGAGCTGAACCCCTCTCGCATCGGCTCAGACCCACCGCCTCTTCCCCGTGTCCCTTCCGTAGGTAGGGGGTCTGTGCTGGGCGCAGGCCCCCGGGAGGGGTGGGAACACGGCGCGAGTCGGTCCCCGAGCGCAAAGGAGTTAATAGGACTTTCTGCCTCTTCCCGCCCGCGCCTCCTCCACCCTCCTCATTACCTGCTCTTTATCACCGCCGGAGCCGCGGGGCGGGCGGGGTGGAGGGCCGGCCGGGCTTCCTGCGCCGCCCGGGGCTGCCCGCGGCGGCGGGGCCCTTCCTGCCCGCCCGGCGGGTCCACGGCGTGCGGGGGAAGGTGTGCGAGTGCCCGCGCCCGCCTGCCTGCCTGCCTCCTGCCTGTGGGTGGGAGCGGGGCTGGGGCGACGCGAGGGGAAGGCGGGCGGGCAGAGCGGGCGGGCGAGCGGGTCTGCGCGCCGCAGCCCGGCAGGGATGCGGCATGGCCGTGGGCTCCGTGAAGATGCCGTCGCCGTGTGAGGGCGCGGAGCTGGCCCGCAGCTGGAGCCCCGGCGGCGGAGCCCACGAGCCGCCGCCGGTGCAGCTGCGGCAGAAGCTGCGGGAGCTGCCGGCGCTGCTGCGGAGCGGGCTGACGCTGCGGAGGAAGAGCGCCGCGTCCGCCGGCCGGGTGAGTGAGCCGGAAGGTGGCCCGGGGCAGCCAACCCACCGGGGCCGCCCCTGCCCTGCCCGCCCGGTGGCGGTGCCCGGGGCAGGCGAGGCGGCGCCCGCAGCGCCCTCGGCCGAGCCGCGCTGGGGGGCGGGTGGGAGGGAGGGAGATCGGGCTGCACCGCGGCGGCCCCCGGGCGGGGGTGCCCGCAGTCCGGCCCCGGGCTGGGCCCGCCTCTGCCAGCTCCGGTAGGAAATGAAGTGCCGCCCCTGTCCTGGTCCCCGCGGTCGCTCCGCTCCCCCCCCTCTAAGTGGCAGGACTCGCGTGGGCCAGTGCGCGCTCTCGTCTGTCAGGAGGTGCCGCGCAGGTGATCTCGGACACCCGCGCAAACCCGCGTGAAAGCGGCGAACTTCCATGTGCGCTCGGGTGTTTGACGCTAGAAAGCCTTTCTGGTGCGCCTTGCCCTCATTCTTGCGAGCTTCCAGAGACTGAGGCAGTGGGGCCAGGTGGGCAGCGCAGAAATCCCTGGCCAAATTTCACTCAGGTTCACTCGTTTCTAGAAGGGCTGATGGTACGGGGGTGGTTTGTTAGGGAGCAGCGCCCTGGGGACACACAATGTGACATCGCTGCAGCTGGGAACCGCAGTGGTGAGCAACTGTGCGTGCCTTCCATGTCTCCCAGTTGTGACTGGAACCATACCACGGCCGTGGGACTGCCGTCAGGTCGCAGCAGAAACTGGACTGAAGCCCACCATCCGAGTAGCTGGAATGAAGGGGTTGGGTTTGTCTACGTGGGGAACGAAGTGAGTTGCTGTGTGGTTTTTGTGCACTGATAAATGTTTGTGCAGGGAGTTACTGGGGAGAGGTCAGCATGGTGGGTATTTGTACCCCCATCAACTTCTCAGTGCTTTACCCATGTGAATAAATGCTTTCTCTGCATGGAGAAGTTGTGAAATATAGCAGGGTGTGAATTTAAGAGCAAACTTCCTGGATTGATGCTTTGTTCTTAGAAGATATACACACAAGGAAGATAAATAGGATCAAGGTAGTATATAAATTTACAGCAGAATATTCATTTCCGAGTAATATTTTGATTCAGATTCTTGCTCTAGATTAATTTCTTTCCTCAAGTGAGTTTAACCCACAGTATAAAGACTATTCTGTATGGAGATGCCTAATAATTTTTATTGTTCAGGTGAAATAGTAATCCACTTCACAAGTATCCATACGAACATAGAATTAAGGTGATTCAGTTAATTTTAAATAGCCAGGTTTTGCTCTGGCCTAACAGGATGTTTACAACAGATAGCTATCTTCCAATGAAGATGAGACTTTTCTCACTTAAGTTTAATTTATGTCACTTTAAAAACCTCCTACCAGAGAAGTGGAGTAAGTGTGCGGTGAGGAGGTCAGAAGCAGTGCAGAACCGCTGCTGGTAGCTGTGCTCGTTTGCAGGGCAGTCTGAAATGCTGTTTTAGCACAACAAATCCATGATTCTTCAGGGAGATGCCATGAAGAGCAGGCTCAAGTTTATCCTCATGGTTATTCCTCACCCCACTGAAAGCATTTGACAAGTGAATGGTACAAGGAGTTACTCTGTAAATATTGGGAGGGCGTGAGTTAACACCCTGGTGAGAAGCCTGGGTGTCTCCTGGGTTGTGCAGCTTCTCAGTTGTGGATGCTGAAGGCTTGGTCCCATCTTGCTTCATGCAGTCCCCGCTGAGGCTCTGCCTGTCTTTGCTGATGTGCTGTGTTACAGACCAGCAAACACAGCGTGACAGGCTTAGTGGTGGTGTCATCTGTGGCTTCACCCCCCTGTACCCCATGGGTCATCTTGCAAAGTTTTTCTTGAACTGTCTGTCCCAGTAGGAAGAAGGCTGGAGGGAAGATGGTGAGTTTGTAAATCAGTCTGGAGTCAGCCCAGCAGTTCTTGGATCAGTGGGCAATGCTGCGTGGAGATGCTGTGTGGCTCCAGCAGGACCTTCTGGCTGGCACCTTGGTCCTGTGTGGGGAGTGGGACTGCTGTGCTCTGCCATCTCTGGGTTGCAGGGGTTCTCCTGCAGCTGGAATTATTCAGCAGCACAGGTATCTAGTGGGGTGTTCCGAGGCTTAGGTAGTGCTAGGAGTCCAGTAGTGACTTTAATGTCCCTTGTTCCCTTTGGAAACAAAGTGGACACTTGGGGTGCATGGAGGGTCTCTTCCACACGTGCGATTCTCCAGGGAGCGGTCTGGCTCTGTTAGCAGTGCCCCGTGTTGATTCCTGTCTGCTCTGAGCGTGTGCCTTTTTCCCCCCAGAAATGGAATTTTAGAGGCATGACTCTTTTCACATATTTCTATTTAATGTGGAGAATAACTTCCACCCTGAAAATGTCAGTATTTGGGAGAGGGAAGGGATATGTTAGAATAATAAAAAGCAGCATTTTTTTCTACTCTCCCTTTTGTACATGACTCTTAAATTCAAAAAGCCTTAAAATAAGGTTGGAGAAAGGTTGAGTAACACAAATATGAATCAAAGATTCTTTTTTTTCCCTCAACTCAACACAATATTTCAAGTTAATCTAAAGTTAATTTTTTGAGACTTTTGTTTGCTTATGAAATGTCCATTCTGTCTATCCCTTTGAAAAAAAATTTAGTCTGATCTTCCTCTCCAGTGACTTTTTCTTTGTGCTTTTTTGTTTGTTCAAACACCAAGCTGAGAGTCATATTTGTCCAGCTGGCTTCATCAGGAATGTTGCTCACTTAGGTGAGCTGTTTGCAAGTAAATGCTGACCAGCTGAAATTTTTAATTTCCTAGAAAAATATTATGACCCATGAGCAGGGGGTCTGCCTCTGATGCTGAGGTGCTGAGGGACCACCTGCAGTGCAGTTTGCTTCCTCATCTGTAAGGCAGGGATAATCTGCGTGTGTGCCTGCCTGGGAACTAGGGATAATAAAACGTAATGGAAGTGTTAAGGGTGCTCTAATTGTTTTAAGGATGTACTTCACTGCGTGCTGCTCAAATACTTCCTGTGGTGGAGAGGAGGAAAGCCTTGTGTAGCAGAGGGTAGTATACAAAAAATGGAATAAATTTTGCAAACCAGCATGGGGTGGAATAATTTTTTTTAAGCCTGTTTGGTTTTATCAGTCCTTGTCCCTTGGTATTATACTGTTTGATAACAGAGAAAACAAACCTCCACTTCCTTTGTTAGGGAAGTCTAATAATTTTTTTAAAGCTCCTGAACTTTGAACTAGATGCTGACCTTGTCCCTGATGGTAGTTTTTCTTAAATTCGGTGTTAGGGCAGGTGCAGCACAGGTGTCTGAGACAGCACTGGGGATTAAGGTGCAGTTCCACAGTGAGCTACCAGGTGTGGGTTTTATTCCTGATCCTCTGCTTGGTTCTTCTACGTTTCTGCTGGATAAAATGGCAGATAATGATCCAACCTTTTGCTGTGGTAGGTGTTTGTGTGTCTGTATGTGTGTGTGTTAGAGCTTGTGCAGAGGCAGAGGAGGGATCTGTTGCGCTGAGTGTGCCCTGCAGAACTGTTCCCCTCTGCCATGTGCTTTCTCAAAATCTCTGGAAAGTGGGACCCTTGTGTTTCCTAGTTTGCCTCCTTGAGGTATGTGTTAAGCATACAAGTAGTAAGCATCAGTATTTTGGTTATGAACCGTGCTTGCTGTTCTTCCTGGGGCTTGCCAAAGATGTCTTCCTCTTCTCCCCTTTTTCTTGTAATTAGTGATGAAATATGGGTCTCTGTCCCTGGAAGCATCAGGAATGCCAGTGGCGAGGTCCTGCGGGCACATCAGTGCAGCAGTCCCTCTGTCATGCCAGAAATCCTTTTCACAACACTCAGTTGAACTCTTAATAGAGCTAATGCTGCTCCCGAGTGCCTCCTGGGAGAGCAGGGGAGCGCTCAGAAGTCAGAGAAGGAATTATTGCGTGCACACACACAGACCCACACACTTTTAATGATACCTTCTGCTTTCTAGGTTCACATTTACACACAAGCAAAATACTGTTGTACATGAGCATGGATGTTGCTCTCTGTCACAGTGGTGGAGCTGGAAAACCTTTTGGACCTCATGGTGTCAAACTCTATTACTCTGATATTGTGAAAGATCTTGCTGGCCTCTACAAACCTTCACGATGGGATGTGCCTTTTGGCTTGTTGGAAGTTGAAGAAATACCATGACTATTTTCTTTTCTGAGACCCTGTAATGACTTTTGTGAGGTTCCTAGAGGTCTTTGTCCAGGCAAATGTTCTCAGACTGTCTTCACCTTAGCTCTGTTTTGAGTGACAGCTTTGCTGTATGTTTATGTTAGGATGTAAACTGACTGTAGGGTTACAGGTTGCAAATAAACCAGAGGAGTTAGGGTAGGGATGCTAAAATTTTACATGAGTTCATGGAAGTGACTGGGAAAGTTCGTGGAAGACACTGGGAAAGTTAATGGAAGAGAAATATATTGAACATATACATAATCCTCATCAGGCACAGAAGGTTCCTGAGCTGAAAATAACTGGAAGGTTGGAGCGTATTAGAGATATCTATCATATATTCTGGCACTGGCAGTTGTCGTGCTGTTGGAGGCAACTTCCCTTTGGCAGAGGAAAAAAAATCAAATTATATGCAATCTGTTTTAATTAAATGAAATATCTGAACCTCTTAACCTACATTTTGCTAAACGTTTATTCATCTCTTGTAAGAAGCTTTCAGTTGCTTATGTCATTCCAGTTACTTTCCTCTAATCAATTCATCCTGTGCCTAGGGAAACCGTAGCGTTGTAGGATGAGGTTTTGCCAGGACATTAGAAATTTGCTGCTGGAAATACTCAGAAATTCCAGTACTTCTTTCCATGGCTACCTTATGTTGATGGTTGATAGTTGCATTTTGATTGAGCCAAGGGTATAGATCTACCTTGTAGTCAGGTAATCTTCCCACCAGTGACTGACATTTATAGCAGTCCATATTCCTGTTGGCAGCTCCTCATCCGTGTAGTGCCTTGTCTTTCATGCTGCTGAATCACACTCTTTTCCTAATATTCCAGTCCGTGAAATTACCTAATCTTTACGTACACCATTCTGTTTACACTTGTTTTGGCAATGCCTTCAATTTTGTGCCATCAACACATTTCATTAGCACCTTTATGCTCCTTTGAGCAGTGTTGTTAATGAGAAGAGGAGAAAAAAATCAGGAACAATGACTCTGGTACCTGTGTTTCTATATACTATAGAGGCTTTCATTTTGGAGTTTCTCCCGCATTAAAAAGATGCAGTGTTGTGGTGTAAAGATGATGTGCTGGCCGGAATCAGTGTACAAAATACTGGATTGGCTCAGTGAATCACAAGTTTTACTGTCAGAAGTATTATCAAAGTAGGCTGATTTATATTGGTGATGTTTTGCTTTAAAGCCTGCCATAGAGGTTCTGCTCAGTTACTTAATACCCCCAGCACTTTGGCAGTTATTATGTGACTAAAAATAATTGTGGGAAGTAGTCTTGAATTTTTCCTATTGTAATCAGGGTTATTGTGTATTCTTGCTAAACGTATTTGATTAAGATAATTGTCTTTCACGGTATCCTCTAACTTGTCAGGTCTGTGGCTGGTGACACGTGAAATGTTGAGTAATGAGTAAAATAGCTTAACAACACTGACCATGATAGCTGATGGGAAATTTTAGTGTCTCTTGTAATTATTTGCATAATAATTTGCTTCATAGTCAGTGTTCAGTGAATTACTAAATTGAGAATACTTCTTAATTAGCCCATGTGTTATGACATCTGAGAAATTATGCCTGGGTTTGATTAACTACAGTTGAATGGAATGGAAGGCAAACCCACTCTTCTGCCCTAGGAAATAACCTAGTAATTTTTGCAAAATGCAAAGTTATTTTTCTCCCTGAGGCTGGAGATTAGCCTGGTGGCCGGGATGATGCCCACTGACAGTGATTTTATGCTGGCCCTGGGCGTGAGTTTGGCAATGTCTACACAGATACCTCAGCTGCTTTCTGGCATCCCTGGGGAGGTCCCGGTGCAGCACTAGCAGGTGCCGCTGCCAGCGCATGGGGAAGAGGTGCCATCATGTGGCTCCTGCTCATGGGAGGTGCATAAAGTTGATGTTGACCCCTTGACACAAGAAATGCAGCAGGTTGCTCTAAGCTATGGGACAGGTTCTGTTTCCTTTCTTTGTTTTGGCCAGATCATATCCTGTTAAGTCCCTCTTTGACCCACAGTTGGCTGCTGGAAAACCTGATCTTGTCTTTAACCCCCTGCCCACACTGCAAATTGAACTCAAGCTGAAAACACGTTGAGTTAATTTTGCCTGTGCTCAGTGTTTCAGTGCTGCTTTTCTTGTGTTGGTAATAACACCTTCAGTTAGGGACTCTGAAAGAAAATATACATCAGCTCTGCATGCTTTTGTAATTCTGGATGAACAAGGATCTTGGTACTTTCACTTTTGATTTTGCTCCTGTTTCTAAGGGTCATAGCCTGCAGATCCTCAGATGTGGTGCTGTCATGTGTGGCTTGGAAACCTATCAAGGAAATCTATGTAGGAAAGAAGATCAACTCCGTTGGAATGAAAAGGAATGTATTTGAGTATTTGCAAAATGTCTGCTAGCGTTACATCTTGAAGAAAGGCTCGATTTAAATGTCAGCTGATTGTCCCCTTAGTTATATATTTAAAGGGAAATAAACAAAATTCAGTTTGTGGAATGCTATGCTTTAATTTTCTTAGTTCAAACCTTCATTATTGGTTAATTCATGCTGGACTTCCCAGCCACCAGGATGAATGAACAACACCGCACCATACGACTATGGCAAACCCTGTTAAGGTCTGTGTTCAGTTGTTACTCATATGGCCCCAGTGGTTTGAGTTCCATTTGTACTGTGAGGAAATAGCAAAACAAGCTGTGCATTTTCATGCTGATGAGAATGCTGAAAATAGCAATGGCTTTTTAAGAGGGGAAAAGAAAAAAAAGGAAAGCAGAATACACCATCTTTTCAACCTAACTCACAGAAAGCCATTGTAATAAAACAGGTATATCCTTAGTCTATAACAATTAAAGTAATACCTCACATATGGGAAAGAAAGGTGCTTGTTCTTTTTATTCATACTCTGTAACTTTATACTTATACCATAGAACTTGATATTTATACTATATAACTTGCTTATTCAGTTATAGGAGACGTGCTGCTGTCCACCCGTGGTTCCTGACCTCGCCCCAGGTGGGTGCTGGTGTAACAGCCAGCGTATGAAGCGATGGGGTTCAGTATGTGCATTTTTGGTCTGGCTCTGCTGAGCTACTCGAGACCCTAGATGAGTCTCACCACATTCATGTGCCTGATCACCAGGCACCCAGGTGCTGTAGATCTGGTCACATAGTTGTCTTCTTGGGATGTGAGCCATCTTCTATTAAAAGTTCATATTAACGCTTAGAAAAAGAGCCTTAGTGTTGGTTGGGGCTCAGTATGGTCCTGTAGGACTGAAAATAAAATAGGACACCTTTTAACTCTGGACAGAGTGAGGGTGCTCAATTCTTCTGCAGTCCCTCAGGGCTGGCTTAGCTGGGCCATCCATACATTGCTCTGCTCTGTGTACAAACTCCAGATCCTCTTTTTCCCCAAATCAGGCTGCCTTGCAGATCCTGTAGGGTACATATGCATAAATTCATTTCAGTGGAATATTTGAGGTTGCTTTTTAGCTGTATAAAATTTATCCATATGACATCTTTTGATTTAAAAATTTTTCATTATATCTGTGCTTTTGGCAAAAGTTTAAGGATAAAAATGAAGTCATTGGGGCTGTAAAGTTAAAAGCTGTAGAAGCAGGATCTGAATATTTTCAAGTTCCAGGTGTAAAATGCAGTAGCTATTCATAATTGTCACGGTGTCTTTTATCTCGGTTAACTTATGGTTTGACTTGGGTTAGTCTGACCTTGTAAAATGATCTACTTCTGGCTGTTGTATTAAGCTGGGGTCAATTATTAATATTTAAATACTATAGTATGCAGTTTATTCTCATGAATTCCTTTTTCACAAGATATTTTCCTGGAGAGGACACAGCAGGCTAACTGATTAATAGTCAATATACTTTTTATACTGCAAAAAGAAAATATTCTGCTGATTGAGGGGGGGAAAACCCCTACTGATATAAATATCAGTAGAGCTGTATTCATAGCATTGATAATCATTTTTTGCTTTCAGTTTTAGAACTGAATTAACAAATTAAAGCTTAAAATGATGGAGGATTTTTGTTTGCCTTTTTTAAAAGATTCATTGTGAAGAATACAACTTTCTTGTTTTCCCTTGATTTTTGGGGGGATAGGGGGCAGGTATCTTTCTTTGCTTGCTTCCTGAACCTCATTCCTAAGCATTTCTGTAGCTGAGATACTCATGGGCTACAGGACTTGGAGCAATAAGGAAGGAAATAATTCAGAGGCTCTCCAGCAGTCTTGTTGCTTAATTATGGAGTGAGTTTTATATGTGTGTGTTTTATTGTGATCTTCTCTTGCAGCTGGCCCTTCTGAGCATCTCTGAAGGTTGCCTGTCAGCATCATCACTGGGGCTTTGGAACAAGCAGCACCAAGCAAGGGGCTGTGTCTGCTTGCAGTGGTACCACTGGCTAAAGCAGTGTATGTCAAACCGTGCCCTTCGTGGTGCAGCAGTGGTACCCTGACACACCCCCCACCCCTCAAAAAAACCCAACAAAACAACAACAAAAAACCCCCTAACAGAAAACTGAGGTTCAAACCACTTGTGAGCATGAGGAATTTATGATGTTGCTTGGGGTAGGGAAGAGGAGGGAGAGCAGGTGTTTGGGTTTGTTTATTTGTTTGGGTTTTTATAGGGTAAGCATTTCATTGTGGTTTTCTGGCCAAGTCCTGGCCCAGAGAGTTAGACTCAGTGATCCTAGAATGCTTTGTAATTTCAGATGGATGTGGTAATCATTTGCTGTCGTAGACTGCTACTGCACAGTGTTAAGCAGATGCTCCATTTCATCCCATAGGTGAATGCGCTTCAGTGGTGCATAAATTGATTTTTAAAATATGGAAAGAAGGGGAGAAAAACAATGCACACGCATGGTTAGCTCTGAAAGTCACAAAGCTGCTGTTTACTGGATGGCTGAAGGAATGAGCTAAAGGAATCCCTTAGATCTGGTCTGGGTCCCATCTCGTGTACAATCCAGTGCTTTGTTGCTGATTGTCGTTTCTGCGGTGCCCGAAGCCTCTTGGCAGCAAAAGCAAATCTGGGGGTGTGGGCTACAAGGCTGCTTCCGAATCTGTGTTGGAGGATGAACTGAGATTTGTGGTGTTTTTTAAGGAAGGCCAAACTCATGGAAGATCCAAGTCCTAAAGGAACAAAACCAGAATCTGGTAGTTAGCTGCCAAAGACGAAAGGTGAGGACATAGCACATCCCAAGCTTAAGTATGTTTCAGCTTAAGAAAGGTAAACTGTAACATCTGTCTTTGCTAGCACTGAATTATGCATAGGAGTTATTTAAAGTAGTCTTCCTCTTCATTTTGTTGGAAAAGATGAGTTAAGATACAAGGTATAATGTTCCTGTTAGCTTAATTGTTATAAACACTTCTGAAAACTTAACCAGAAATTAACTCCTGTTCACAGAGAATGGCGTAATCGTGCCCAAAACCAGAACTTGGACGCATTAAAAACTCACACCATACATGCTATCATAAAGCTGTACTCTGTCAGCTCTAAGAGTGTTTACAAATGATTAAAAGACCTGTTCTTTTTATTCCTCAGTATCCATGTGTATGAAAGAGATTGATAAAACTGGTCAGCCTGTTAGAGCACAGTTATTCATAAATATTGTTTTTGTAATTGTCTTTGACAGCAATTGCTGGAATAAAATACATAAAATGCAAAAATAATAATGGTAGTTAAATGAATACCTCTTTATTATATGTTTATTATTGTGTTGAAGGATACAAAGAGGAACATTCAGCAGACATTTAGTTTCTTGTTTTATCTCATTAAACAGATAGTCCCCAAACATAATGAGTTTCAGATTAGTTTTGCCAAGGCTATTTATCTCATTATGGCTTTCACTGCACTTGAGTGAATGGCCACAAGTCAATAGGTCTCTTAGGTTGCCAGGACATGCATCAAAACTGGTGAGTCTCCAAACTGAATAGCAGGAGTGATGTCTCTTGTTTTTTTCCCATGAGATATCTGTCCTCAGTTCATACAGCATTCACATAAACTGGGAATTTGTCTGAAGTCCTGCTTAAAAAGTCCCACTTCTGAGTTGATTATTTCCAATTCAATGTGGCAATAAATTTTTACATTACACTGGTAGCATTTTTATTTAAAGACAAAACAATTTTTTTCAGAGGACATTAGTGTAGATACAAAACATGATGTAGCGGGTCAAGATGATCTTTCATCTAGTCCTGGATCCACAAGTTTTAAGGTTGATCTAGCAGATAACTGTTTTAGCCACAGAGCACAAGTTTCTTGAGCTTTCACGAGTGTGTGGGCAAATGTTGTATAATCTGCCTTCCACATTGGGGTTTTTTTCTGATTTCAAATAGACAGAGATAACTTATACTGTGCTGTTCGGAGGTCGTGTCCATCAACCATTGTAGTTATAACTTTTTGTGTTAGCCTTTTAATGAATCTGGCTTGTATTTTGGCTTCAGACTCATCTTGGAACTCACATTCACAGGGCTTGTGTGTGGGATTTGGTGATAAAGACTTTACAAGGGAAAGAAAAATATGTTTTGTTTTTTTCTGTTGTTAATGAAAGCATTTCTTATTGATCAGTTTTGAATATTACACCTTTAATTTCAGTGACCCTTCTGTTCTTATGAGGCAGGGAACTTCCAACTTCTGTACAGTTAGTTTTTATGTATTTTTTTATACAGCTGTTTTTTGAAAGCAAGCAACCCCAGTCTCTCTAGATGACTCTTTCCATGCTGTAATCATTTTTGTTACCTTGTTTTGAACTCTCTCTGGTTTTGCAGTGTCCCTTTGAACTCATGATGGCTTATGCTGAGTTTAATATTCTAGGTGAGTCTGCACTGCTGATTTATATAAATCAGGCAGTTTCCTCCCTCTCTCCATCATGTAGGCTTTTCATCCTAGCAATTTGCTATCTTTTCAGAGTTTCTGGTGGCACAGATTAGTTCTTCACTGAAATGTCTTCACAGCCATTCAGGTTGCTTTTTTTAAGTTGATATAGTTAATTTAAAACCTTGTAAGTCATCAGCATTTTTTCCTTCCAATGGATGCTACTTTGCATTTGATGTGGATAAACGTAATTTAACTTGGAGTTGTCCATTCACCTACCTTGACTAGGTCGCTCTGAAGTTGTTTATAGACTTCTAATTGTGATTAACCAAAATAGTATAATCAAAATTTGCTGATCTTGATACTGACATCACAAATATGTTTTATTAAACAGCATTCAGCCTAGGATATTTGAGTTAAGCAAGAAAACAGGCTGAATCTTCATCCCTTGCTTTAGCAGTTCTCGGTGCTATCTGACTTTTAGAAACAAAGCTAAACACTGAGGATCTGTGAGTCATCTTCTTTTCAGCCTGAGCCAACTCGAGTTTCAGTATGCGTACGCTTGTTTCTTTATACTGTGACTTTTTGCCTTCTAAGTTAGTCATTGTTATCTCTTGGCACAAGTGTGGAGAAGTTAAAAACATCAACAAGCATGAGGCACGCTAAAAACATGCAAACAAACCTCCCCTGTAATCTTCCAAACCCCAGAGCATTCCTGTTCACATCACTTTGTTGTTCATGAACCTATCTGAACTTTTGATCATATCCTAGTGGAAGGAGCAGGGAGGTGAATTCCAAAGCAAGGGCTTACTGACCAGGAATGGTGTCCTGGAGGCCCTCTCTGGTTAACTTCTGCTGGTTTGTCCAGACATTAAGGCATTGCACAGAGAAAAGGCAGCAATAGATTAGAGGTGAAAAAACTTTTGTTAATCTTTTTGTAAGCTTTGCTTTTTGACGAAGTCTGTGTGTTTATCTATGTACCAAGAAGATGCTGAGACTCTGTTTAATTTTGCTACAGTTATTTTTGGCACTTGAGAAGTGACCAAATAGATATGTTATCCCATAGGCTTGGGCTGGCTTAGGTGAAATTGGTGAAGCCTGTATGCATTATGGTGGTGGTTCCACTGAGACAAGGACTGGTTTGAAGTCATCTCTGAAAAGCTGGTGTGGGAAAGGATGGAGCAGTAAGCAAGTTGATTGGGGTGAGAATCAACTGGTTCTTGAACACAGTGTATCTCAAAATGAAGGTCTTCTACAGTAAGTGGTGATTTGCCATCAGTCTGCTCTAGTGACAGAGTTTAACCAATGGCTTGGGTGTCCTTGCTGCAGAATGAGCTACTGAACTGGATGGGCTTTTGAGATTGTCATGGTGAAGGGGCTGGAAGAGTCTGAACAGGTATTGCCTACTTTGGTAGGGTGTCCAGGTTGGCTCAGGATTCCTTGGTGAACTGATGGGGGCAGACTGTTAGGATGTCACTGACATCTTGCTTTTTGTTAGTGTTTGTAGAAACATGGTTTGGTGGTTTGGGTAGCAAAATCAGGACACACGGGTAAAGCGTCTCTGCTAGTCTATGACAGATCAGTCACTGTGGTGGGGAATACTGCAGTGTATTTATCTTTTAAATAATTTTCCTTCCCCGATTTCATTCTAAATTCTCTAAAAAATCAGCACCTTCCATGGGCTTATAGCTTGAATCTACTTTTAAAGACAGCAGTTCCCCATCTCCCCCCACTCCTCTCTCTCCCTCCCACCTCCTGCTTTGCGTAGGTCAGAAAACATTTGTTGACTTAAAATGATATCTGTTACTGACTTTTAAATCCGAGTGGGCTGGTAACCAGGATACAGTGGGCAAGTGGAAGGAGAATAACAGCATATTGAAGTGATCAATGTTGCAAGCATTGGCTATCATGCAGAATATTAAAGAGGAAGAAAGTTAATTCTCTTTGCCCCTAGAGCTGAAAAAATGTGGTCGTTTTTTACTTCTAGTCCTTTTCTTTTCATGGGTCAGAGCACCTCTTTGAGGATCTTGGAGTGAAGACTCAATCTGGTGAAGCAGAAGTAGGTAGCTCACTTCTGTGTGGCTGCTTTACATGGATATGTAAAGGATGATCCTGGAAAAGCCCTTGACAGTGGTGTGTGTGCTAGGGCAAGGAAGATGCAGCTCCAAGTAGCACAGGGAATGTGTGAGCTGCTACTTGGTCTGGTGGTCAGAAGCTCCTCAAATATACTTTTTCCTAGCACTGGCTGCCAGGCCTGACTGTCCTCAGGTGGTGGAAATATGACCCTGTAGAAAGGCAGTGATGTGCGAGTCCTTTCCTCTGATTTTCCTCTGATTGTACTACGGTGTCAGCAGACCATTCTGCTGGCTCTTTGAGGTTGCTTTGTTCAGGATACGCTCAGCTATACACTGGCTGTGAGTAATGCAGAGGCTATTCTACTTTTCGTTTATATGCTCTGGTTCACCCAACTGATAAGCATGCCTGTGTTCACATTGTGTTCTTCTGCTTCTCTCTTACGTGTTCTAATGACTAGTTCTTTAAAAATAGTTACAGTGCTACCACTGCTGTCTTAAGTGAGGGATGAGGTTGATCTAGGCTGTTATTTCACATTCTGCAGGTGCAGGCTGTGGTTTCTGCCTCGTGTACGCTTTGAAACATCCTTAAAAAGATCATCCACAACTTTCAAGCCAAAGGCTTCTGTTTTAAAGCAAAAGCTTATGATCAGTTGAGTAGGAAGACTGTGTAATAAGAGTTTCACTGAGCTGTGCCAACTACAGTTAAATTCTTAGCACAATCTTCTGATATGTGTTTTCTGGACTATTCCCCTATCTGGCGGACATTGGCCTGTTCCGTGGTGAGATAAGTAACCCCCAAACAGTTCCTCTGGAGCAGTAATCTCCCTTACAGCATCTGATGCGCACAGATCTTATTGAAATCGTAGAGAATTCAATCTTTTTGTCAAGAGACACATTCACACAGGCTGGTGTGTTCAACTTCATAACAAAAAATTCACCTCAGATCCCTGCACTACTGTAATACTACAGACTTCTTTTTTTTCCACTGCACACATGCTTTTCATGTTACTTTAGACTCTAGCACTCTTTTTTTTTTGCATATGCCTTTGAATATAGGAATAAGATTGACTAGGATATAGACTTCATGTGGTGGGACTTCTTTTGGGATGCAAAACTAGATAACAGTTGCAAATGCAATTAAAGGATAATTAATTCAGATAATTTAATCAGATACAAAAGTAGAAAAATCTTCTAATCCTGTAACTCTCATTGTGAAGGGTTTTTTTTCTGTTTAAGGAATAGTATCTTTCTTGTAAAGGAAAAAAAATTGCCTTTTTAATTGTTTAAATGCCTACTAATATATATAAGGAATGAAACAAAGGGATGGGAAACTTATGCTTTAAATACTAGGTCTAGTTTTGCTGGAGGGTTTTTTTTTGAGGGCTGGGAAAGTACCAGGATTAATGACTTTGTGTAGGACAAGAAACTGATGTGGGACAAATTGAAGGAAGATGTATTTATTTATTTGTTTTAGTTAGTTAGGCTGCCTAAAATAGTATTTTCCATATATTATTTTTCCACAAAAGGTTTAGTACAACATAGTTTGTTACTTCCTTTTTCTATGAATTTAAGTGGGGTATTGTCACACAGGGCGTTAATCTCGCAAGAGTAACTTGTCAAATTTTGTGTCTTTTTGCTTAAACTGAGCCTGGTAGAACATCTGTATTCTAAGCCTGAGGAGAGGTTCAGGGATCACCTGTGCAGGCCCTGTCTTATCTCACCCAAGCTGCCTTGAAAATGAATGATGAATGCAGAGAACCCTTATAAGGACCAGCTCTGTTCATGACATTTTCAAGTGTCTCTTGTTGGAGCAAGGTCCTACCCTTCAAAACTGTAGATCAGAATGAGGAAACTTCCTGGTACCAGCTGGAAAATCTCAAGAGATTAAGAAACCCCCAGCTCTCACAGAGAGGGGTCAAACTTCCACAGCAGTAGGAAGAAGGACTTGTAGACTTAATTGAGTTTACAGTGAGTAAATTTACAGCAGATAAATTCAGAATAATGCAGCATAGACACGATGTGACATATCCATATGCTTTAGTAGTATAAAATGTGTGCAAACAATTGTTGTATGAATAAAGAATGAAAATAAAGATATATATCAGAAGAAAAGTAAGTAATTCAAATTAAGGGTAAAGAATATCAGTAAAGAAATCTGCCTCTTTAGGGTGGAAGTCTTTCCTAACTGCAAAGACTCTGTTCTTTTCTTGAACCTATTCTCATGAAGGAGGTTCCTATCTGAAGATGCCTGAACTGTTTCTTTTTGTGACTTTATGGGGGTGCTGAGCACATCTTTTACTTTCTTAGTAGCATAATCTGCATAAGATATATGTCACTTATATTATTTGGTTATGATCCTATCATACTAAGTAAAACTTGTATCTGTTAGGTACTTGCACTTGAGCTATTTTTCCATGTCCAGAAATTTACAAGACTCACCTGTGCGTTGCCTCTATATTCTGTAACTTCTCAGTGTATTGAAAGCTAAATTTCCCTAAGCTGCTTTTAGTGGTTATTTCTATATGCTAAACTCCTGTTCACATTCTAATCCTATTCCATATCTAGTGGTTATTGCACACTACTTCCCATGTTACTTTACATGATAAGTAACCAGGATTGAATGATAGGCGTGCAGTGGTTTCTGGCACACCGGCAGAGACTTTTGAACTACCTTGTTTTTCAAGTTCCTCTCCATCTCACAGATGACAAACCTCCCTTTGGAGATGGAGTGCACTTGAGTTTTCATTTGTTCCTGCTTCAACAACCAGACCAAAGGTTTCTGAGCACAAGAAAGATGTTATCAGGATTAATGTGATCCCATTCTGCAGGCTGTTTGAAGGTGCGGGTAGCAAAGCTCCAAGTAGTGCTGAGGCTCTCTTGAGAGCAGGTGAGGAGTTCCTGGATCTACTTTGACAAGAAATTGCTTGTGTGATCCAAGAGAATAATTTTTTTCTTTCCTTGCATATTGAGTGCTTTTTAAGCTCTCTGTGCAATGAGGCCTTGACAGCTTCACGAAACTAAAATGGTTAAACTTTAATAGTTTTTCTACACAGAAGTAAATTACAGCTGTTCTTCTGGAAGTAGTTGAAAACTCCCACTATCCAGTCCATAGTAGGTTGTCACCAGCTTGTGCCAAGAGCTACTGTCAGTGAAATTAATATTGTTCCCAGGAGGTCACATAACAGAATGCTGCCAATACAAACAATGGTGCTGCAGACTCTCAAACTGTTAGAGACTGTAAGGCAAGCTTCTTTAACCAGAGCTTGTTCACCCAGCTTGGAGGCTGTTCTTGCTCTCTGAAAATCTCAGAAGCAAGAAAAGCAAGAGTCAGCAGTTTTATTTGTGATTTGTTGTGTTTTAAATGTCCTACAGGTATTTGAACTTAGGAGTGGGGCTACCCTGGCTACATGGCAAAGCGCTTGGGTGCTTCTAGCCCTTAGCTGATAACTGCTCTTTACCAGTAGGTCTCAAAGTGCTTTTCAGAGCAGAGTGGTCATGGTTGTTCCCATTGCACAGCAAGGGCAATGACTTGCTGAAGGTTGTGACTGTACCAGGTTCAGGAATAAAACTGAGGTATGCTGAACAGCCTGGTGCTTTGTCCAGTAGGTCAGTTGGTCTCTGCAAAATCAGAAAATCAGTTTCTCGGGAACAAAGAGTAAAGAATTTCAATGTCTTGTACCTGAAAGGAATAACTGTGCTCTACTTCTAGGAACAGGGTTTGGGAAATTACCAGGTGACCTACCTTTTGTGCAGGCAGGTATAAGTGGAGCTCTCTGAGAGCAGGAACATTAAAAACATACCTTTGCATACTTGTAGAGCAATTAATGGACTATTTGTGTGCAGCTTATGCAAAAAGAAAAAAATTTTAAAAAGAAAAAAAAAAAAATAAGGTTGCCAGAAATATAGAAATTTTTTCAAATAGTAAACTAAACTAATGCAATTTACTGTGAGGTATTTTCATAAATCATAATCAAAGCACTGAATTTTAACTTTGTAATTTTGTACTCGAAACATTAAATATACTGTAGTTATTGAAATCTATAAAACTGGTTCTTTTTTTTCGAATGGCTTCTGAATAAATTAAGGTTTTAATTGATTTTCTTATTCAATTATATATATACTTTGTATTGACATTTTTAGCTATTTATTGTCAGCATCCTTCAGAGCTGATTTGATGAATATTTGCTAATATTTGAAGTTTTGTTCCTGCATCTGTGTTCTCTGAAATAGCTGTAGCAATATTGGATATTTTTTCCCTTCTGCTGCTTGTTACAATTCTTGTGGCAGAGGTGAGCATCCTTTCAGCAGGGTGATGGGGGCAGTTCACAAGAAGGCTCCTGAGCCTGTGCTGCAGAAAATCAAGTACCAAACCATGCTGACACCAGGTAGGGAGCATCTGAACTTACATCTACATGATGGGTGGTTGGTAGTGACAGGTGAGATGAATCACTTGTTTAATTGATTGTCTGCTTTAAAATTTTTTATTATATTTAATTTCTGACAAATGTGGGTTGCTAAAGGCTGAGCTCTGGCACCAATATTATCTGCAGTAATGTTGACAGCTGAGGTACATCAGCTCCTCAGCAGTTGAGACCTGGCATGTTGGATAATGTGACGGGGAGAAGTTTTGGTGAAAGGCTAACTTGAAAATATGTGATTTTAAGAGCCATTTTTAAACACAAGATGCATCTAGAAAAGTGTTTCTAGTTGCTCTGCAGCTCCACAGACTTTCTCTCCTGTGCCTGATACAGCTGGTTGGAGCAGGAGAATTAAGTTGTGTCTGGGAGTGGCGGAGCAGGAGAGAATTACAGAATAATTTGGGTTCGAAGGGACCTCCTGGAGGTTGTCTGATCCACCTCCTGGTCTGAGCAGGGCTAAATTGTCTGGTCAAGTTATGGAAACTCCAGGAAGGAGATTGCGCATCCTGGACATCAGTTCTTGTGTTTGACGTGCAATTTCCCTGTGAAATTTCTTTTTACTAATGGGTGCTTGTGAATCAAGGCTGCTAGGCTTGCAGAATCTCTTTGCCATTTGGAAATGTGTTGTGAGAAGGTATTTTGCTGGCAACACAAGAAATACGCCAACAGAGGTACTTTGAAAAGCTTTTAAGTATGCAGACAATTGGTATTTTCCTACTCTTGATCTCTTTTCAGTGTTTTGTTGATATCTTCATTTAGATCTGTCTGAAGAGAAACGGTAACCTGTCACAGGAAACATTTTTTTAATTATAGTGTGAAATATCCAGTGTGCATTCTTTTGAAGGCTTCAAATAATGTATTGTTGCATTATAACTTGCATCATTAGAAATATTGTTGCAGAAAATGTTAATAATCACTGAAAAAACTCACTCACCTGCTCTTGTGTGATAGATTAAAACCAAACAAGATGCTGATGGCCAGGAACATGATGGTGGATTGCGACGAGCATTTATTAGGTGCTGAGTTTTAAAGAGAAAGAAACATAGCAATTCTGCTAAGTTTTTATGGTCTCTACAGTGCCTATTTTGTACTGAATAAAGGGAGGATGCTACTTTCCTGTGAAATGTTGCTGACAGTCAGGAAGAGTGAAATGCCCTGGGAAGCTTTTAAGGTAGCATTAGGAAAGGTATGGCTGAAGTGGCAAATTAGAGCACAAAACTGCAATAAAGTTAGGTTAATGAAGGAACACAAATGGTCAATTAAATGTACTCTGCATATTTTAACGTTAGATGAAGCACGATAAAAAGCAGTAGAATTCTGATTCTTCTCTTCATATTTAATGAATTCTTACTGCGAACATTGTATTAGCATGTGAGTTGAAAATGTCCATAATGGTTTTATAAGAGAAGAGAGAACTTGTTTAAGCTCCGTTTCTATATTGTAAACTATGGCTGTAGCCCATGCAGTCTACAATTGATCTATGGAGTTAAATGAAGTGGGATTTCAGTTTTACTTAAACTGATGGGCTTGTGTGAACATGAAGGTGAGAGGTGAATTTCCCCATTACTGACACCTTTGAATTTTGTCTTACGATTTTTTTTTTGTGGGCATAGTTAATTTCCTTTGTATGTTGACAGAACAGAGACACTGAGGATTTATTAGGCGTGTTTTATGCTATCATTCCTTAGATAGTTTTAATTCAGCATAAACAAGTGCTTCCTCTGAGCACAGCTGTCCCTTCCTGCCTCCCTCTGTGTCCCACTGCTCTTGCCTGTGCCCCTGCCACCCTCCTTCCTTGTGATCCTGTTTGTATGGCTCCCTAGTGACCAGCCTGGTGGAGGGAAATAATCTGGGTTAAAATGAATTGTTATTTAATGAGCCAGTTTGAAGCTATTGGTCCTTCAGTTTGGTTCAGGAGTTGGCTTCACAGACGCGCATGGAAGCACAAAGCAGGAGAGCAATGGGGATGGGAAGGTGAAGCTGGAGGTGGAGGAAGGACAGGACCTGCTTGTCAGCAGCCGTGTTTTATGGTACTTGAATCTGGTCATGGAATTGCATCATTAGCAGGTCAGTGGCTGTCTCGTTTTTTAAAGGAACGTGAAGTTTCTCTAACCCAGGCATCCCCTTCTGCCAGTTCACCGCTCCTCCCTTTCTCTCAAACTGAGCTGGGTTCCATGCCAGGATGCCGCAGCTTTGCTTGAGGCACAGGATATGGACAGAGGAGGTTTGGTCCTCTGTTGGTGCCATCATGAAGCTGAATTTATCCAGGGCTTTCCTCACATGGTAGGACTGGGGAAGAGGGAGGAGGGCAACCAGCCAGTCCTGTTGTATTGTCTTCTGTGATATTCTTTATCCTTAACTTCTTTTAGGTAAAGAAAAGGGTGTTGCAAACAAAACGTGCTCTTGCGCACCAAATGACACTCCTGACTAAGCTATGGAGACTTTAAAATGGTTGGCTTACGCCAGATTAATTTAGAAAAATAGTTTTGTTTGAAGCATAAACCCATTCAGCCATATTTAGTTTGGTAGGTACTAGAAAATACGGAAATGCTTCTGAATGCATTGCTTTCCTGACTGTGGTCATCTCAGAAATAAGTCTTTAAACCTAAAGAGCACTGCTTGTCTTTATAAAGAGCAGCCATTTTCCTCACACATCCCTTTCTGGTTTGGGGGAGGTGAGAATGAACTGTGAGTTGTGGGTTTCCCTTTTGTGAAATACCTTACTCAAATTCATTGCAGGTTCTTTTTATAGAGAAAACAGGTGAGAAAACACTCTTCCGCTTTCCTTTCACTAATGTCCCATTTGGGTTTCTCTAGAGAGCTTTGCAGGCTCACCTGGGAACCCTACGTGGCAAGCTCTGCTGGATACAGATTTCTCTTTTTACAGCTTTTTAGCCTTTTTATGCTACAACTAAGTAGATGAAGTTTAAGATGATCAGGGGAAGATCTTTCCTTTATTAAGAAGATCCTTTATAAAGAGTTTTATATTTAAGATTAAATAAATATTAATGGAGAGAACTGTTCCATTGCTTGTTCTTTGTTATCCATGAATCCTGCCAGTGGGTTTCAAGATGAGCAGTGGAAAAAGGTTGTTTGCTATGAATATTATTGGGCAGAAAGTGTGGCATCTTTTACGGTTTCATATGAATGATATCTGCTGAAAGTCAGCTAGCTTCTTAACCAACTCTGCTTGCTGTGCCTTAGCAACCACAAGGAAAAATCTGCTGTCACATGGAAACGGATTGGGATTCATGACAACACTCCCTATATCCAGCCACCCTCAAACAACAGTAACATTTCATCTACTAAACACAGCACCCATGTCTTATTTCTGCTTAAAACCCCTATAATTCAGACAGTAGCAAGCTGTCAAATGCAAAAATCTGAAGGTGGCAAAGTGATAAGCTGAATTGTTCAGTAATTTTCTCTCCCTTCCCCCCACTCCTTGCCTGGCATGAATAAGTACTGGGAATAAATGAACAGTTACTCCTGCAGAAATTGCTGCCTTCTTGTGTTGCAGGTTGAGGAGGGTCTTTTGAGCAGGTACAGCCCAGCTTTGCTCCAGAATTCGTGGTCAGATCAGAGCTGGAGTGGAAACTCTCTGATTATTTTAGCTGCTTGCTTTTAGCAACTCCAGCAAATATTTTTGAAGAAAAAACCCCACAGGGTTCCGCCAGTTGTAACAGTTGCAGTTGTTTCTATTGCTGTTATGGCATTATCATTGTCATGGCTTGAAATGAGAGAAAAAAAATCTATCTAGGAAAAAAATAATTACTTTTTGATTTATGCACGGGGTGGGAGAGAAGCCTGAGGGAAATTAAGTAAATACCCCCGGTGCATTTTTTAAATTTTTCCTGAGCCACTGTATTGTTAGAGTCGAATGATTAGTAAAGAGCAAAAACCACAAACAGATGATGGTTTTTGAGAGTGAATTTGGATTCAGCTTATTTGTGATCTTTTTCTGTACGCTGTCTCTCGTGGTTGGAATGTGGGAAGTTTCCAGCATGAATACTTGTGAAAGTGTATTTTAGGCTTGGATGCTTAAATGATTGTTGGAAATCTGTCTGAATATATAATTTCCTTTGTGGTCACATTAGCCAATTTAGGATTCAGGTGTTGAGTAGCTGGAGAAATCCCCCTGTCAGGGAATAGAAACGATCTCATTACCAGGTAGTCTGTGCTACACCATGTGCATTTCAAAATGAATTTTTTTTTTTTTCCAGGCTATTTATGTTTGGGGAATAAGCCTTGATTGAGCACAACACTAAAGCATTTACCCAGTTTTTAAGTATAGTGAATAATCCAATTTGGAATGTACAAATGCTATACTGAATAATTTAGGGACATAGTGGTAGTGCTCTGCAACTATGAACAATTGTTTTCTTTTATTTGTACACAGAAATGTTCCTAGAATTGCTCAGCAGTGTGGAATTGATCATGGGCATATTTTCGAATTAAGCCCTGATCAAACAGACAAATATTGATGAGCATGTTGTAAACTGAAACCAGGTAAAGTTTGATTGTGCATTGCAAACTCAATGTGGCATTATGCTCAATTTCTAGTAATGCAACGAGTTAAAAACCTGCTTATTTGAAAAACTTGGAGTGGAAGCTTAAACAATTTGCTGGGCATGAGGGAAGGGCCCTGATTCTGCCTTTTCTCATTTCTTTTAATTTTCATATAAATCTTGCTGTAAAAGATTTAGAAAAAGAAATACTCTTGATTAATTAAAAAAAAAATTCTTATATCCCTATTTTTGCCAAAGCCTTTTTTTCTTGCTAACTGCACAGGAGTATCAGAAGCTCTTAGAAGAAAGATAAAACATTTGCATCCCATATTTGAAATGATTATTTTCCTACAATTTCTATGGCCTCTTCTGTAGTACTAGTGTGACTTCTAGTGTAGACAGGTTACTGGCTGCTACCACTATACTAAATCCCAGCTGAGGAAAGCACTTGAACTGAAGCTCTGAGCACTCTGGGTTTGTTTCTTTCTCAGCATGGAAGTGATTAAATTGCTAGCAGCTGTATGGAGCATTACTGATGCTACCATGACTGGTGTGCTGGCAATGGCAGAAATATCAGCAGTTGATGGAACAGCTTGGGCAGGAGGCAAAGCACAAGCAAGTTGTAGGCAAGTCATCCTCTAAAGTTGAGATGAGGCCAAAGCAAAATCCCAGATCTAAAACCAAGGAGGAAATGCAAATGAATCTCCAAAATGTATGCTCTCTCATATCTTTAGCCCTTGATTAGAACATCAGCCAGGTTGTAGTAAACGCATAGGGAGTTGCTGTAGTGGAGCCAGTTCAATACTTTGCTGAGTAAAAAACCAAGTCAGCATCTCGCAGTAAGATTCAGCTTGCTCTTTCCAGTGGAGACCAAAATGTGCCTTCATTAGTGCACTTCACCTGTTGTGTAGTACATTGTGGGGGAATTTCTTTCCAAACCTTTCAAAAATCAGTTTGTGCTCCTATATTAAAATATTATCATCAGTATCTTTGCATGCTTATCTTTAAATAATAGCAGAGATTCTGAACTTGTTTTAAAATAAATAAAATAACTTGTCCAGTTGAAGCAATGCTAATTTAAACCCAGGTATAGACCTTGCATAGTAGTATCAGTCATTTAATTAGCTACCTCTTAAAATCGAGCTGGAGTATTTGATTCTTTAGCTAATAATTCCATGATGGATTGTATGGTCACGTGGATTGTAAAAAAGTATTTCCTTCTGGTGGTTTTAAATTACTTGCTGGTCACCATATTCTAATCTTCCCATTCTTTCAACACCATTTCTCTACTCCCTGTGTTTCTAGTGGTTTTAAATACCACTGTAAATGACTTTATAATTTTTCCCAATTTCAGACTAAATTATCTGTGGTATATTCAGATTTGGACCCCAGGATTCCTATTCCAAAACCTCCTGGGCCACCTGTCCCAGCTATCCTTTCTTATCACATGCAAGTCATGTCCCCAAGCTAGGATGCCATCCCTAAGCCCTGTTCATACTTCATGGTCCTGACCTCCCAGCCCAAGGCATCATCTCCCTGCCTCTTTCTTCCTGCATCCCCAGCAGGGAAGTTGAAGCCACCTATGCACACCTACTCATGTACAATGGGAGAGCCCTCTTGGAGGTCACCCAGTGCTCTGGATCTGCTCCACTTATGGTTTCCTGTCCCAGAACTATATATGCTGCCACATCCCCATCTCCTCCCTGACACGTGGTTTGGCAAAGCTTCTCCTCAAGCTGGTGAAGAGGCACAGGGGATGCCTGGGTGGCAGCACTTGGCATGCAATAGCTGTTCCAAGGTAGTCTTCATGAGAGATGACTTGTTTGCTTGATGACTAATGAATTTGCTTTAAAAGCACATATTGGCTCATTCTAAGAGTTATTTGCAAATGTATTTTGAGTTGGGGTGCATGTGTCAAAACTGGGAGGAGCAGCCTAGATTTACCAAATACCTCCAGGGAGGAGTGGTGCTTCCACTGCACAGCAGCCTGAAGGCTGGGGTTTTCAGACAAAGCCTGGACCCCCAATCCACTCCTTCCTCTCTGGAAGAAGACTGCCCAGTTTGTCGCCAACAGCCAAAGTAGAGTCTGCTGAACAGAGATGTGCTCAGCAGCAAAAATGAAAGGATTTTGTACTAGCTAAATTTTATTGAGGCAAGTTTAAAAAAAGAAAAAAAAAAGATAATTAGCTTGGTAGCTAGGATGTAAACCCTAAAATTTGATAGGAATTTCAGCTGAACTGCAGTGCTTCAACATTGCACAGGCTGCACTAGAATCAACAGGTAAGACAATATTTTCTACTCCAAAATGCTACTTCCGCTTTTGTTTTATTTTCCCCTATGCAATTTCCATTTTCCTCACAGTAAAGAATTTCTTCCTAATATCTAATCTAAACCTGCCCTCTTCCAGTTTAAAGCCATTTCCCCTTGTTCTGTCACTCCCTGCCTTTGTAAAAAGTCCCTCCGCAGCTTTCTTGTAGGCCCTTCAGATACTGGAAGGCCGCTATAAGATCTCCCTGGAGCCTTCTCTTCTCCAGGCTGAACAGCCCCAACTCTCTCAGCCTGTCCTCATAGGAGAGGTGCTCCAGCCCTGGAATCATCCTTGTGGCCTTCTCTGGACTCGTTCTAACTGGTCCATGTCTCTCTTGTTTTGGGGGCTCCAGAACTGGACACAACACTCCAGGTGGGGCCTTATGAGAGCAGAGTAGAGGGGGAGAATCACCTCCCTTGACCTGCTGGCCACGCTTCTCTTGATGCAGCCCAGGACATGGTTATTGGCCTTCTGGGCTGCCAGCACATATTGCCAGCTCATGTTGAGCTTCTCCTCCACCACCACTCCCAAGTCCTTCTCTTCAGAGCTGGTCTCAAGCCACTCATCCCCCAGCCTGTATTTGTGCTTAGGATTGCCCCGACCCAGGTGCAGGACCTTGCATTTGGCTTTGTTGAACTTCATGAGGTTCACATGGGCCCATGTCTCTAGCCTGGATGGCATACCTTCCCTCTAGAGTATCAACCGCACCCCTCAGCTTGGTGTCATCTGCAAACTTGCTGAGGGTACACTCAATCCCACTGTCCATGTCACCAACAAAGATGTTAAATATTGGTCCTGGACCCCTGAGGGACATCACTCATCACTGGTTTCCACCTGGTCATCAAACCACTGACTGCAACACTTTGAGCGTGACTATCCAGCCAATTCCTTATCCTCCAAGTGGTCCATCCATTAAATCCATGTCTCTCCATTTTAGAGACAAGGATGTGTGTAGGACAGTATGAAATGCTTTGCACAAGTCCAGGTACATTACTTCAGTCACTCTTCCCTTATCCACCGTTGCTGTAGCCCTGTTGTAGAAGGAGACTGGATTTGTCTTTTTTGCTGAGTTTGGCTGCCGTGTAGCAGCAGCAGTATTTTCCCTGGCAGAGGCTCAGCCGTACTCAGAATGCCGGTGACCGGGCCAGTACAGTGCCAGGGGCTGTAGTTCCCACTGGCATCACTGGAATTGGCTTACTGATGGGAATGCTGTTAGTGCCAGCCCCGGAATGAAGTGGGGAGGGGGGAAACTGATGTATAGGCTTTGACCGTGCTGCTGCAGTGAGTGAGGCTTGTTGAATTAAAGATATGGATGGAAACCAAGTGAAGTGGTGGTATGCGGGGCGGCTGCAGAGCCCAGGTGTTAATGACGTGCTGGCTACAAAGAGTAAGTGGGATCTGAGGCAACGTTGCACTCTTACAACATCTTTGTTGGGTACGGGAGAGGGGAATAAAGCTTTGATGTTATAGTATTTCCATATGGAGCTACTGTTACACATGGAACCACACTAACATTTATGATGAGCATGGAAGGGTAAACAGTGTTAGATGCTTCTGTGGTTCCTCGTCACTTTCCTTCTCTTTCTAAAAATACAGTAACAAGAATATGGGGGGGGGGGGGGAAGCAGGTGGCATTACTGAAATATGGATTCTGTAATTCTTACAGGGTGTGAAAGACTATTTTTTTTTATGATTACGATATAACAAGTGTGAATTGGATCTTTCTCAAAGCAAGGAATTAATTATGCTGTCTACAAGTTGGAATAATGTGAGGGAGCACCACACAATCCTCCCATTGTGCTGCCAGTGCACCTGCACAACGTCTTCTGTTCCACTTCCAGATTTCTTTTAGGCAATGTTTGTTTGTGTCTTGTGTGGCTTGTAGTAAGACAGTAGTTGTCAGGAAGCATCAGAGTAGACAATATCTTGTCTTTTAACACTGACAAGATATGGAAGTATCATGGTGATAAAGGTGGGGTAACCTTACCCTTGTAGAGATGTTTATCCTGTCTCTTTTTGCCTTCCAGAGTTGTGGCTCATTGTTAATTTTATAACTTTAAATCCCCAATCTTTATTGGTCAGCTGTAAGGTTTTGGTAGTTGCCTTTCCTTGCTGTGAAAAGTTACAGGTAATTTTCCTTTCTATCCCCTCAAATATGAATCCTCTCCAATTTCACTGAGTGATTGGTTATTCCCATGTTACATAAAACAGAACACAGAGTCTGTCTTTTGTCCGTGCCGTTTCATTATTTTGTATAATTACATTGTCTCTCCTGTAATCTCTCCTTTGTAAGGTAAATAGTTGCAGTCTTCTCTGTCTCTTCTCATATTAAAATTTATTATTCCTACTACTATTATTGTCTGAATCTCCTCTAACATCGGAGTGTCCAGTTTTTGAGGTGCTGTTGCCAGTGCCACGTGTGGCACGGCAGATATAATGGTGATTTACATTAGGGCAGTGCTACCTCTCCACTGGTCACCATTTTCTTCCTCATTTATCCTAGTATTTTTTTTATCTACAGTAAAGAATTTAATTTGGAAGTGTGGTTTTCCTTGAGGAGTGTTCTGTGACCCTGAGGTGTCTTTAATGAATTGATAAGGTTTGCTTTAGTACATGCTGCTTTTCATGTTGAGCTCATCATAATACTGTCTTTTTACCTAGGTTTAGGTTTATTTTTAAATTCTTCACTGTCATTTCAGGTCTTTCCTGACCCAAATAATTGTGTGTTGGCTACAGACTTTGCCACCTTGTTGCTCATCTTCTTTTCCAGATCAAGAATAAATGTAGTAAACAATACAAGTGAGTTTACCAAACCTTTTTCCTGCTGTGGAGAAAAAAAATAATAAATTTTTGGAGACTTCAGTTTGACTACTTGGATGATTTGATAAATTCTTTCTATTTAGATTTCAATATTTAAAGGACCTAGATTGCTGCTACTTTTTTCACAGAACAAAACTAAAGCTCTACCAAATTGTCTTGCAGACCCTGTCCAGAAGAATCTCAAATCCCTATTTGGAAACTCCTTCAAACAAGGTACTTGTCAAGCTTCTTTTTAATTCAATTTCATCAAACAAGATATTAGGAATCTTTTTGCTTTGGTTCAACCTCCTAATCACAGCTTTGAAGACACTTGTGAATGTGGCATGCAGTTAAATCCAGTTAACATATTATAATTTGTGTGTCTTAGAAATGGTCTTCTACTACTACTGAATTTGCAAACTGACTTCTTGTGAATTCCAACATGCACTTGCTTCCCAGACATTTAAATGATTGCCATTGTTTAGCTTACTTTGGCAATATTTGAGATCTCTCTTTTTGCATCTCCCAAGACCACTGTCTCAGGACTATTTTGTATTCCTTGAATGATTCCTAAACATAGGAAACAAACAAACAAACCCCCCCCACACTAAAAAAAAACCCAAACCAATTAAAAACCCCCCTACCCCCCCCCCCATTCTCCCCCTCAAGGTTAAACTACAGCATTGTTTTTCTTTCAAGTTACTTGCTTTACTGATATGTTTTAGTGGGATGGTGAGGAAACATTACAACAGAAGGCTGAGCTAAATTCATCAGTAAGAAGTGGTACACAGAGTCCATGTGGAACATGGTATTATGGAAGATGGAGTTGGGTCCTGTTTTGATAGACACATCTGCATCCTTGAGATGTAAGGTGGAAATCAGGCGTAGGGGAAGTCAGAGGTGTATCTGTTCTGAAAGACCACATCCTCCTGGCGAGGTATGGATGATCTGATGTGTAGCTGTCTGTGGAGGTTTCACCTGGCTAGCAGCCAAGCACAGCTGCTCGCTCACTCGCCCCCTCCCAAAAGGGAACAGGGGGGAGAATTGGAGGTGTAAGGATAAGGAGACCTGTAGGTTGAGATAAGAACAATTTAATAATTGAAGTAAAAAACCCCCTTAAAATAATAATGACAATAATAATAGTAAAAAAAAAAATAATGGTAATAATAGTAATAATAAAATAAACAAATTAGTGACACACAGTACAATTGTTCACCATCCACTGGCCAGTCCCAGCCCGTTCTCAGATAACAACCCTGGAGAAGCGACAATCCTGAAAACCAAAACTGCAATCCTGGAAGAGTGAGAGCCTGAGCAAGAGCCAGAGAGAGAGACTCCTACTAATATGCTGAACATGACGTTATATGATATAGAATATCCCATTGGCATATCCAAATACCAATTTGGCTTACTAATTTTAATATTCCTCATGCCCACAGACCTGGCACCTGCAGACTAGCAAAACACAAAGTCCTTTGACTTCCAGTGGCAATTCAAAACATTAGTATGTTATTAATGATCTCATAAAAAATCCCACACTGAAGCCAAAACATAACGCTTTTCTAGCTACTAAGAAGAAAGCTAGCTCTGTCTTAGCCAAAATCCAGGATGCTATCATAGGATGCATCCAAAGATTCTGAACAAAAAGAAAAAGCTGTGAAATGGTGTTTCAATGTGTATTAGGCTTGTATTAAGTTATTTAACTCAAATACAGATGGAATGAATGTTTAATTTTAACTGTATTTGTTTGGGTTTGCAATGGTTAATTTTTAAAGTCTTTTTGCTTTGCTAGAATAGAACTTGTCTGTTGTTCAAAGGTGAAGTTGACAGACACCTCTGCTTTTCTAAAGCAGCAATTGTAGAAGTAGTCCAGCTTGTGGAGGCATCTGCAACCCATGATACAACTGGGTATGGCAGAAGTTGGGGTACATATCCTGTGAGGCTTTGACTGCTTACTTGTTGTTTTGCTGCGGAGAAGGCATTGCTTGGAGGGAAGGAGCAGGCAGTGTCAAGACAATTTACTACAGCAGGAATAAATCCCCATTTGTCACAGTTTTCAATTTCTCTTTTCATTCAGATTTATGGAGAAAGTTCTTCCTGTGCTGGGAGAGCTCTCAGGAATATTTTTACACTACAAGCGTCTGACCTGATTAAAGACAGGGTGTACCTTACTGGCATTTGCAGGTAACCCAAGATCATTTTAATAAATTGGATGGGTTTTCTTTGCATTTGTCTATGCCTTGATTTGACAAGAGGGTAAATTCTGAGAGTGAAATTTTGTCTCTGTTACTAAGAAATTAAAATATTTTATAAAAAAATTCTTTAGCATCTCATGTATTTCAGTATCTTTTCTTATGTTCCTTTGTCAGTTGTCAGAAGGCAGCAGTGGCCTGATTTTATGTCCATTAATTTAATTGCTTATGATTTCATATACAATTGTTTGTCTGTTATTTTGTTGAAAAGAAAGAATATTAAATTCAGCCCTGGTCTGAAGTTATAGAACAGATTAACTGGATTCCTAAGATTTAGTTACACAGTGACTTTTGCATGTAATTTATGGAATATTTCTGTAATTAAGTGATTTTCCCATTGTATTGCATTACAGCATAAATGCTTCCTCCTATTTTCAATTACACCAAAATGTGCAGGTCTTTATTATAGCACCATTCATTCATATCCCTATTTAAGAAAAAGCCACAGCTTCTTTTTTAAAATTATTTTAAAAGATAAGGTTACCAATAATGTGAAAGGTGAAGTACATGCTAGAACAGCACTCAAGGTATTACACTTATATTGTGTTACCTGTATTGCTTATGCTAATGCTTAGAGAGGAAATAAAATCTTGAAGCTAAAAGCTGAATTTTATTTATCTCATATATATATTTGGATGATTGTCTGTATGCAGCACAAATTGATAAAAATATTGCATATTGTAAAGTGTGCCACAGGAATGAAGTACGTAAGGGAACTTAGCTAACACAAGCCCCCTTGTTGTAACTAGGGGCATCCCCTGAGGTTTGCCAGAATAATTTCTTCCCTTGAAATTAATAGGATTACAAAAATTAGTAATTGAGACAAAGGGTTTGCTCTGCTGAACAAAAAGATTTAATAGCTCTAAGAAATAGATGTTTATTATAAAAGATCATTGTAACATTGCTGTGGTGTAAGAAGTGATGTTTTGCTTATTTTCAGGAGAAGCTGTGTTGGATCGGAACTGGTAGACTGGCTTTTGGAGCAGTGCCCTTTTGTTAAGTGCAGATCTACAGCAGCTGGAGTGTGGCAGCTCCTCCTGGATATGGGCATTATATTATCAGGTCAGTTTTGATAGTAGTTCTAGCGTGAGGAAGGCTATCAGTTTCTCCTCCATAGGGTAAGACTCATGTCTTTGATGGAAGAGGAAGGAGAAAAAGAAAAAAAAGCACAGATCGATCTCTTTCTTGTGTTTTTTGTTTTACTATCTCTTTGGTTGGCTCACCTCTGTGACCTTTCATTTCATAACTACCAAATATTAATCTCTTTTTTTTTTTTAAGGCATTTTTTTCCTTTTGCTTTTGCAAATGTAATTGTCTATTACCAAGTTGCAGACAGTGTGCCTGTCTTTTCCAGCCTTTTTTTTTTGTTTTTCTTCTCAAGCTCTTTTAGGTTTTTCACAGGATAGCAGCTGTTTAGTCACTGCAGATCATGGCTTTGCCAGATGAATTCTCTAGCTATTAGCAATTTTTCTCTTCCTCTCTCTGTTTTTCATAGTTTTAGATTACATGGATTGAGAGAGGATTCAGCTCCATGAGATGGTTTTTATACCAGGTTCTACACAGCTGTCCCCACCTTCCCTCCCAAATTTAGGTGTTTGGTCCAGCTAATGTGGTTGGTGTTAACTACAGGAGTAACCAACCTCTGGAAATCTGATCGACTTTACTTTGTAACTGGGAGTACTTAGGTAGCTCAACTCAGAGCATACCCTGCCATGGGGTCTGTGCTGGACACTTAACCTTCCTCCTTACAAAAAGGTGGGATGTTATGGAAGATTTATGCTTGTGTACACTTTCTTCTGCTCCAACTGCACTGACAGTATGTCTGATCATGCAGCCTCAACAAGGGCTGAATGACTCTCCCAGCAGGACCTTGTGCTTTTGGCTTTGGACCTCATCCTTCAATCCCAGTTATGCCAGGGAAGACTATGGCTGTTGTATGGGTGCATCATCTTACCAGGTCTAGTCTACAAATCCAATAGCCCTGAATTTGAGGAGAAGTTGATATAATGATGAGCTGCATCCCCATTATTGAACTTTGTTTACTAGTGCCTGGCCATTAGTGGGAATAAATTAGAAGCCAATGGAAATTAAGGCTCAGAAATCTGTCAAGTGGAAGGTTTTTATCTCCTAATTCTGAATGGATTCCAAAATTGATTAAATACTCAGTAGTCTTAATGCCTCAAGTTGAGGTTTTGGTGTTGTGTGGTTTGGATGCACCAATATGAGAGGGCTGGATCACTTCTATGCTGTTTGTGATACTTTTGCTCTGTGTGGTGGTGCAACTCAGCATTAAAGTCAAGTGTAACATTCAGTGTGGTAGAGACACAGAACCTTTACATGGTAAAGGTTTAAAGACTATCTAATGTTATTTTTTCTAACAGTGGACAGACAACTCTATTTTCAAGACAGTCATGCTTTCTACCAGTTCTCAGCAGATGAATGTACCTACCTTTTCTGTGAATTTGAGAAAGGGGAAGGATGGAAGAATGGAGTAAAGCTCCTACTTCAACTACTGCCATTGTCTCCTCCCAGGATCGACATGTGTAATCTGTAAGTGTGCGTATACAGCTGTTTGCAACCTTTACTGACTGTCTTGTAAGTGGCTGGCTTATATTGACACTGTTTAACTCTAAACCACCATGCAGATGAGCCAGCCTTCTTTTCAGGGATGACAGGCTTTGTAGAGGTGGGCTTTTCAACTGAGAAAGTCAGTGTGGGTAGACAAATGAAGGTACTCGGCTTGGGGATTTTGGCATGTTGTGGTTCTTAAGCACTAGCTTGCTATATTACCTGACCAAATACCTTTATTATTTTTTTGGTGTCCTCTTACCTTTGGAGGTTTGGCACAAATTTGGCAGCAGATGTGCTGTGGTGCTGATTGACTAACAGATCAGGTGCCCTTGTGCTATGTCAAAATCAGCCATGAGATTGATAGAGAGGATGGGTAGGAATGTGGTAGCTTCAGTCATCTGATTTTAGTTTGCTACTGCATGTTTGCCAGAGCTCTGTAGTCTCACATTATTATTCCTTTTTTAGCATATGCCTGTAAGAGTTTCACTTCCTACATGTCTCCTCTTTCACCTGACTATTGGATGTTATCATACCTTCTGTGCTGATACAGTTGTGCTCTAAGTGTTGCCTATTTAGAGCAGCTAGAAGGAAACCATAGTTATTTGTGCAATAGTGAGAGGAAAAAGGTGTCAGTGAGAGGTCTGGAGGCTCGTGACCCCTCGAGCCTTAGCATATCTGCAGGAGCTGGCCTGGATAGACAAGTTGGGTTAAATTCTTTCATTGTCCCTAGCATGATGGATCCTCAAACCTGATGCTTATACTGTGGAGAACTATTGCTCTGCCAGTACTAGGATTTATTCTCTTTGATGTCAAAGACAAAACTTTCTTCTGTAGGTACTTTCCTTCTCTACATATTAGATTTAAAAAACACATTGTCTCAGATAAATGTCTGATGGAAATATCTTAAAGGAGCACAAAGCCCTTTCAAAGTTGTCTCGAGCCCAGCTGCTTAAATTCAGACATGTTGAGCTGGTAGAAAAAAAAATCTCAGTAATTTCTCTTCATGGCTCAGGGCAGAAACTTTATTCCCTCCCTTGCTGCTGACTCCCTTCACCAGCCAGAAATTGGCAGTTCTGGAGTAGAGATTCTCTTGAAAGCATATTTATTTGGTCAGCTTGAGTAAGTGTAGCCAAGTGACAAGGACCCCAGATTGGGTAGAGCAAGGGACTAAATGTAATCTTTTAAGCAGATGACTCACATGGGAGAAAACCTTTGAAAATTTTTGCAAATAGAAATTCTTATCTTCCAGCCTACTCTGGTGCTAAGCAGTTTGGCTGTCCCTTAAATATCAAGGTGATTTCATCTTGATTTCAGTGGGAATTGGGCTTTTCTTTATTATCGCTGCAAATCAGGACACTTTTTGTGGTTCATGTACTTGTAGAAAGGTTTGGAATCAAAAAGACAGAACAGATAGGTAATATTGATATCTTATGTGAGGGATGCTGTGTAGGAAAATGGATTGAAGACTTTTCAGGTTTGAGTTAAAAATGTGTCCTGCATGCTGACCTTGGCCAGTGAGTACCACTGTTTTACAGTCTGCTTTGTAGTTTTATTGTTCCAGTGCAATTGTCATTTCTAGTGGAGGATGATCCCTGTCACATGAATTGAACAATTACTCATTAATGTACATTTCCAGCTCCTTCCTGCTCATATTCAAATTTTAGTTGAAGTTGGATTCCTCTTGGGAACGCTGTCACTGAAGAGTTATTTTCTGGAGATTTTACCTGTCAGATTGTGAGGATGCTTTTAAAAAAAATATGTATTGAAGGAATCAAATTTTAAATAATGGTATATTCTCGAGGGAGTGTGATATTAAAGGGAAAGGAGGCTTTTCCAGGTTCAGAATTCTCTGTGCTTGATGCAAGTAATACACTGCTAAAATGCAATCTGAAAGGGAATAGATGTGATGAGGTATTAAAGTTATCTGACAGGTTAAATAAACCCATATATTCTTTTTCATGAAGAAAGAGGGCAATTCTAAAAGCTCTTCCTTGCAGTAAGTGTTTGTCTTTTTTCAAATATATAAGTTGTTTTGCATACCATTAGAAGCATAGTCTTTCTTGCAATTTAATACTTTAGTATTCATTTTTCTGTCTTAGTTTTTCTCATAGGTTGTACTAATGGCATTAATTCTGTATGTACATAGGCATAGAGCAACTCTTACCTTATTAATTAGATTCCCTGCTTTTGATGAAATCAGAAGCAGCTGCCTGCTTGTGCACCAGAAGGCAATGTTGGATGTCTCCTGGTGGTCCTGGGAGCCAGACAAGCTCCATCTCCTCCACAGCTGGTGGGCAGCAGGACTGCTGGGTGCATCAGTGGGTCTCTGTGGAACACCACGGATCTACTTTCCCAGAAGGAGACTGTAGACCTGAGTAGACAGTAGCAGCTCTGGGGACTTCCTTCAGCAGCTCTTCTGGAACTTATTAAATAAATGTGGCCCAGTCTCAACTTGCTGTACAGATTTTTGATGGATTCATGTTTGTTTCTGGTCAGAATTAGCAATGTTACCAAATAATACTATATATAGTAAGTTCTACAATGAAAATAGTGTTGTGGAGCCTGAGACATGCTTGTGGTTCCTGAATAAATGTTCCCTGTTGCCTTTTGACCTCAGCAAATTCCCTACATTAAACCTAATGTTGGTGGGAATCTGCCATGGAAAACAAGACTGGATATAGCAGATTTTTAGTAGTTCATGCTAAACTGAAGGCTAATGTTGTTATATGTATTCCACAGGACTGAGACCCCGTAAATGTTGTCAGATGAGATGAGACTGATGCAGAGGCCTCTTGGGGGTCATTAAACACCCTATGTTAATCACAGCTTGAATAGAAGTGAATATTGCAATAGCCTGGAAACAAAAGATCTGTATTGAAAGCTGTGCCATGGACTTCCTTAAAACCTTGAGCAATCACTTAGGCTCTCATCCAATGCCTCCTGAATTCTGTTCAGTGCAATGGCTTTATATCAGGTGTTTAATCTTTGTGTGCTTCTATTTCCTTCTTTATAAACGGGAGTGTTTATAACACCTAATCCCCAGAACCACTGCTAGACTCAATGAACATTTCAAGAATGGATTTGATACCTTAGACTATTGAAATGTATGCCATATTTTTATTATTATTATTATTTTAAGATATGTTAAAAGGGGATTTTTTTTCTTTATCTCATATTGCTTGTTATTTTCTTTTCAAAAGTGTTACACTATATTCTGTATCTTCTGTCCTGAAATAATTTAAATTTTATTAATTTCAGAAAAGTAACCATTATTAAGAGGAATTTGTTTTTAAGCCAAGATGGGATATGCATTTAGTTACTGCCTGTTGGAGCTCCTGGAAAGGTTTTGCTTTGATGTTGTAGGTGGTTTGTAAAGCTGGTGTAGAGATATATGTAGTGGCTCTACTTTGGACAGTTGAGGCCCAGGACCATGGGTGTATCCACATTGTGTCCTCCATCAGCAGGTCCAGAAGCACTGTAGTTCCTTTCACGCGGGGTCAGCAATAATTGTGCCAGACCTGCCTTGCCTGCATGCAGATCTAGGGCGAGCACCCCTGCATCTTGCTCTGCTTAACACACTAACACGGGCTTGTTTGCCTGGGCTTTGTAGCTCCTGTTTAGTACCAGCCCTACTAGGTCTTAGCTGGCCTCTTTTGAAAAAAATAGGGTGATATCTGGCCTGATTCTGTTTCTCAGTATCCATTCTGTCTTGCTTTTTTTTTCCATAAGCCTGGGTATCAATAATACACTCTTCCTCTTTGATTCTGAAGAGCTGACTATAATTTTGAGTATATTAATGGCTTCAGAAGTATCTGATGCTCGTATACAGATGAATACTTGGAGTATTTTTAAATATAAGATGAAGTGATAAAGGCCCAGGACAGAAATAGCTATGCTCTATGCTCTTCTGGGTTTATAGATTGCATCTGTGGCTGTGTCTACTGAGCTGCTGTATTTCGCCTCCAATTTAGAAGAATTGGGTCCTAGCCTGGTTCTGAGAGATCAGAAGAGATCAGTTGTGTAGGGAAACATAGACATGTAAATAGGTCAGTTATTTTAATTTAATTCCAAATTATAAAGAGAAAGACTGAATAAATCAGTATTTGTAAGTTAAACTGTATTCATTTATTTCTTTTGGGCTATTTATAATACGTAAAATGTTAAATCACGTTTTTTGTTGTATAGGAAAGGCAGTTGTGAAAGTAATTGTGTTTTCTTACCTGAATTACCATTTGGATCTGAATATGCTTGCCCCTCAATGAATGCATGTGTCATTCTGTGCTTTCTGACCTTAATTTTGTAATCAGGGAAAGAAATTTTTGGACATGGGATGTAAGAATGACAATATATTGGCTGCGTATTCCAGACATGTTGCCAGCTCTCTCCCTAAACACATCAGGCATATGAGCAATGAAATAATTTAGTCAAAGCAATAAATAAAAGTCAAAGGTAGAAGCTTCTGGTAATACCTGGGTTTTATATTTATTACAGCAGCTGCAGTTTTGTGTATCTGCTCAGTTTGCTGGCATGCCGTGCTTCTTGAATGCCATGGAAAGTAAAGACCTCAAGAGCATTTTCTTCTTCCCATAGTAATAACCCTACCATATTGGTATCTTTCTTCTGTTTGTCATTAAACCTTCCAAAAGGCTCATAGGTGTTTTAGTGATAGGAATTAGACTGTTTTAAGGAAAAACACAGTCCTATCCCACGCTGTCCACAGCAGCTTTTGTGTGGCTTTTTCCATGTGGGCCAGACTTCTGTGGCAGTTTCTAGAAGGGTTCTTCCTACTCTGCCCCACTTTTACAAAAACACATTAAGCCTCTCTGTCTTGTGAGTAACTGTCAGGACACCCTAATAGTGTGCTCAGCCATTGCTATAGTTTACTAATTTATAGCTTCTTGCATGTATTATTTTCACCTTTTTTTTATATCAAACTTCATGTGTCACATAATTATTTTGATGTTGTCTGCTTTTATCTATGTGAGCTTGCATTCCATAGGCATTGCTCCACACGTTAGCAAAGCTGGGTGGTGGGCAGATGGAAAACTCTTTACTCTGTTAATGGAGTGGTTTTTAGCAGAGCAAAATATTCATTCAAATAAGCAACTCTGAGCTAAGAGGGTCCTGCATTCTTCAGTTCTTCATCATATTTTTATGGCTGAAGAATTCTCTCACTCTTTTCTGTTAGTCCTGTCAAAAGAGTTCTTGACAGCAAGGGACAAAGGTTGCACTCTGTCGTTACTGACACAATTAATTATTGTCATGTTGCAGTCATCATTTTGATGTGGAATCTCAAAAGCCCTCTTACATTAGTGCCTGTGGCTACACAATTCCTTGCTTTTCAGGAATCAAAAGATGTTGAAACAGAATGAAAGAAATAATAGAATCTTATTTTTATTTTTTAAGGACTGATCAAAAAATAGAAGATACGGCAGAAACCAATGCTGAAATTCTTGCTCGTCTCACTTCTGCGGTAAGGTCACTGCATCAAAGTTTGTACTGATCATGTTTGAAATATTGTAATGTTTTAGATCCGTTCAAGTTAAAGACTGAGTCTTAGTGAGCAGATGTTTGTAGTGCAAACTACTTTTAAAACACGAGACATGTGGATGTACTGGAGTGTATGCGAATGACCATGAAGATGATCAGGGGAGCAGAGTATCTGACTTACAAGAAGAGGCTGAGAGAACTGGGAGTTGAGCTTAGAGAACAGAAGGCTATGGGGGGATCTTATCAGTGTGCATAAATACCTGATGGAAGGGAATAAGGAAGACTGAGCCAGACTCTTTTCGGTGACGTCTTCAGTGACGAGACAAGAAGCAGTGGCACAAAATGCAATTAAAAAAATTCTAGTTAAACATAAGAAAAAAATTATTTACTGTGAGGGTTATCAAACAGTAGAACAGGTTACCCAGAGAGGTAGTGAAGTCTCCACCCTTGGAGATGTTCAGAACTAAACTGGACAAGGTCCTGAGTAACCTGCTTTAGCTGGCCCTGCTTTTGAGCAGGGGTTTGGGTCAGATGACCTTCAGACGTGCCTTCCTACCTCATCCATTCTGTGACTCTGGTTCTGCAAACATCACACCTAAATCATGGTGTCAACAAAGGGAAGGAGAATTTGTGCTATATTTTGTAAAGTCAAATTTCTTTACAAAAGACATTTTGTAATGTGTTTAGAAAGCCAGTGGTTCTGTATGCTCAATTGTATGCAAAAATACTTTAAAATGTATGACATTAGAAAATGTTGTGGTTTAATTTTTAAAATTTTTCTCAATATTCCTATTTCTTATTTTCTCTACCTTTTTTTCCTGACTGAAAATGGAAGGAGAACTCAGAACCTCAACATCCTTCATTTTTAGTTCCACAGAAAGAAAAAAAAAAAACCCAGAAAAACATAAAATACTTTTTGCAAAGTGATATCTTTAAAAAAACCCACAAACCTACCAACTCTATAAAACACTGTCAGTATCCCTCAAAAGCTTTGCCTTTCAAATAATAGAAGAATAATGGTTTTTCATCAGTTAAAGAAAGGGAAGCACTCAACAAAACAAGGTGACATTCTGAGTTTAAGAACTGGATCTAAGTGTTGCTGGATACACTTGATTGAAATGCATATCCTTAAAGACGTGAGTAATTGACAGCGAGTTCAGAGTGCTTTACATCTAGATTGCAAGGTCAAATCTTTGAACTGTATCCTGAGTGATCCCAGCAGCAGGGCACATGGACAGGTTTTTTTGTTTTGGTTTGGGGTTTTTTTAATGAACCATTTAAATTAACCAGCTAAAGAAAAATTAGGCAGATGAATCTCTGGATGACCTGAGACCCATCTATTGCCATGGTGGTGTCAAAAAACCTGATCTTTTCTACTGCATTTTCTGATTTTCCACAGAACTGTGCAGGCACTCTGTAACGATTTCTAGTCTAACCCTGGAGAAAAGACTAAAGCAGAATCCTCCAAATATTAACACCTGTATGTGAACTTCCCCCTCTTATCCCTCCAGAATATTGCTCTTCCTCCATACATACATACATACATACATACATACATACATACATACATACAGGGATCTAAAGTACTCCCTGTGAGTTTATGGAGAGCCTTAATGTGTCCCAAGGGAATTTGAACCCTCAGCTTTCACCACTCAGCAGAGGGCTGGATTCGCCAGGATACAGGTTCTCAATTTTTTTTTTTTTTTGCTGCCAGCTTCAGAATTTGTATGGAAAAAAAGGAGTCCTGTGAGCAGGAGCTGGAAACCAAAAGTGAAGGTGTTAGCTGTGACTGGAAATGTGTTCACACACTCTTGCTTGTTGGCTCACTGAATGTTTGCGTATTTTGTACAGAATCAAACCAGTCTCCCTTGAAAAATTCATAATTCAGATTCCTGTTCACAATACTCTTCAGGTCAGTGTTTCAGAAGTTTAAAAAAACCCAAACAACCCAAAACCTTTATTCCAGACAAGCACTAAAGCAGTCAGAGATCAGAGTTGAATTTTTTATACATTTCCAGGTTTGTAGGTTCATATCCCATCAGTGTTGATAGTACCACCATCTTTTCTGCTTTTCTTTTCTTGTGCTGGAATAAAACACTCTGTGTCAGGTTACAAGGATGCTTCAGTGTCAGCTTTTCTTTTTTGGGGATTAAATTCCCAAATTTTCAAACCTAAACTGATTGTGATGATCCAGCCCAAGCAACATTGGAGGAATATGCGTGCCTAAAATATAAATCGCTGGTTTAGCAACTGAATACACATGAAAAACTGTAAGGATGCATGCATGTAAGGTCTAATTATATATTTCTGTAACTCTATAAAAGCTCTTGCTGTTGCAGAGGATGGAACTTACCTAGTCTAGAACTGATTAGTTAGGGAAACAAACTCTTAAACAACGGTTATGGAGATTATATTATTGCTATGAAGGTAATAGCAATAGCTGCAGTGAATGATGCCAAGTCAGAAGGGCAGCAATGAAAAAACTGCAGGGGTTTCTTTGTCATCTTAATTTGTGCATAATATATGGAATTTATCTCTTAAAAGCAAAGTCAGCGACAAAAGATAGGAAATTAACTTGTTCAGGGTCTCACTTTTTCTATATGCCTTGTTCTGTGATGGAAGAAGCAGAGTCAATCAAGATAACTGAATAATCAAATTATAAGCTCATATTGTATGCTCCATTACAATGAGACACTGACAACACCATCAAACTTAAATTGTAAAGGCAGCTGACATGTAAGCAGTGCAAAGTGCCATGTGAAATATGTTTGCATTGGACAATCGTTTTGATTGTGAATTTTAAAGAAAATGCCATGATTACTCCTGTATTCAAAGATGCATTCCAGAGCATGCATCTGTCATGCATCCCATGTCATGTCCCAAAGAGGAGCTTCATATTCAGTGTCTTCTCTGCTACAACCAGAGCACAGTAGGATGGCTAAGGGTGTTTCCACTGTAAAGCTTTTACCTTACCTTGTGATGTGACAGAAGAAAATTGCAGAAGGGTGTTAATGCAGTGTATCTGGGAAATGCTGTTTTCAGGTACTTTAAGTTGTCAGCCAATACTACTTTTATTTACAGTCCAGCAAACTATCATTACCTCAGATGCAAAAATGTGAACTAGATTCTTTTCTTTTTCAAAACCCTGCTGTTTTGAACTTTCTGTTGCAGGATTTCAATTTGAGATTCTGTAAGGATTGCCACTGTGTCTCTAGATCTGGAGTCCTACTTGTTACATTCATGTCCAGAATACTGTTTCACAAAAGACTACTATAGGCAGAAAAAAAAGAGAGGGGGGAAAAAGGTAGAGGTGGTGTGCACTATCCACTAGATGCACAAAAATGCCGTCTTATAATAAAATGACCAGATTCATGGATAAGAGAACAGTAGTTGTCACTTACTTTTGAAATATCTCTATGCCATTTGTATTTAAGCAAGCAGAAGTATACGTGGGTACCACTCTGTATGCACACTCTTGCTCTTTCATATTGCAAAAAGAAAACTAATTAAGATGTGGTAACATGCCAACAACACACTCACAATGTTTTCGTTCAGACTTTCTTAATATTTCTGTAAAAACTGTGAGGTAAGCTGGCCTTTAAACTGAATCAGTTGTAACATCTATGATGCTGCTCAAAATAGGATACTATCTAAATAGTGTTAGCTTTGTAGCGACAAGCTATGTGTATAAACAATTTTTTTTTATATATTTAATATCTCAATTTATTATGGTAGGCGTAGCTCTTGTTTGAATGTGTATTTTACATTGAGTCCACATTATTATCTTCAATGTGATGTGCAACTATTGATTTTGTCAAACAGGCAGTAACTGAAATCCTATTAGGAAGAAGTATGATAATGTGTAGCAAGTGTGCAGTGAGGAATGAAAGTTGTACACAGATTTCTATCAGTGTAACAATGCAAGGGAAATACCTGTCCAGCAGAGATGTCAAGTGGATTTATGCTAAAATAGACAAAAGCATATAGATTATGAAATCTAGGGACACCAGGCCAATCCAGAAGGATGCTCAGCAGTACCAGTTCTTCGTGATTTGAGTGAGTCCTATGGGAGGGAACTCAGGCTGTCAGGATGAAACCTTTTGGTGAAGGAACTGTTGATTAATATTAAGATAAGAGGAACATTTTTTTTCTCCTGCTTTAACTGAAAGGTTTTGCTCAGGTTAAGTAATATGCCAGCTGCATTCCTGGCACACAGTGAACAGTGAGATATTTTGCATAGCATAAACAAAATAAAGAAAACCAGGCTTTTTGTTGCCTGTGGTATTAGCACTGTCTTTCAAGCTTGAAAAGTGCCACCTTATATGCAAAAGTAATACTGCAAATATAACCACAGAATGCCACAATACTGCTTTTCCTTCTGAAAGGATGGGTTTTTCTTTACTTTCATGAACAGATTTGGATTTTTCAGTTGTTTGATTGGGCTAATTGGTATGTTTACAACTGTTGCAGATAAAGCTAACCTTGAGATAATGTATTTATTAAATGCTAAAAGATAAAGATGAGACATCAGTGCACTATTTCTTACTGTCGGTAACCTGTGAGAATAGACCAAGATTGGTGCCTCCTGCTGAGTTTAATGAAGGGAGAGGTTCTGAGGAGTTTAGCCACAAAAAGTCATGGTGTTGTTATTCAGAAACAACTTGGGCTTTTATTGAAAATCCCATTCTAACTCTGGATAGCTTGTATGTATTGCCATTGCTAATGTATATTAATTTTTGCAAGCAAGCACATAACTTGTTTTTCCACAGAAGAACTGTTCTTTCCCATCTTACTTGCAGTTTATGTTTACATTAACCATGATTAACAGTTCTCCAGACATGGGAATGAGTGTACAGGAAGGAAGGAAAGGAAGGTAATACTGCCAGCGTGCACAATGGTGCTGGAAACAGGATGACATTTAAGAAAACTGTGGCACTGCCTTCATATTTTCCTGCTTGGAGTGGCAGAAAACTGCGGGCAGCATCAAGAAGCAGAAAAGATCCTTGTACCTTGCAAGGATAGCAAAAGAGCTCCCTGGTCCTTTGCCACAAGGGAAGGAAGGATGCTAGCAGAGGAAGGATGTGGCCTCTGGTATGACTGCTTTCTGTCACCTGTAGAGCAAACTGCTGGGTGGCTGCTGAATATCTGATCAGAGGATCAAATACTAGAGTTACCATTGTACTGAGATGTCCTGGGTGATCTTGTCTGTCTTTCTGCTCAGACCAATCTAGTGTTAAGTTTTCCTCAGAGTCGTGAGTGGGATGTTGACAGTTGTTAGTAATTGTATTACTTTGGGGATCCTTCATAGGCTTTGCGCCTTATTCTGATAACACCACATGTCTCGTGAATGATGTTTTAAATTTCACATGCTCTCAGAAACTGGATGTCAAAGCTCCCACTGTAGAATAGCCTTGAGCTTTGCATAGGTCTGTTAGACAAGATGGCTAGTATCTAGGAGACTTTGTACAGAGAGGTAAGACAGTATCTAGAAAAATAGTTTAAATGACCCATAATTTTTTTAATACTGAAGACAGGCTGTCTTGGGAAAATTATGGAAATTGGAGGAAGCTGGGAGGTGTACAGAAGAGTCTGAGAGCATGGATGGGGTAGAGGAAGGGAAGAACTGAGGTCTGTGCAGGAGAGAGTGTCTGGGGTGCTATAGGTCAAGTGCAGCACACTTGAAGCAGCTGCAGTGGGACAGATGATGTCAGTAAGGAAGTATGAAGCATAAAAAATAATGCATAATACAGAATTTTACTGATACAAAAAGAAACAGATCTATGGAGGGAAGTAGATGTAGAGTCGAGGACAGTAGCTGGTTGTGTAGAGCTTATAAGGAAAATAGGAAAAATGCAGAGACAAGAGGCTGAGGAAAGGAGCTGGCTGGCATGGCAGGGCTGTTTCATCACAGGCTAGTGAGGTAGCCTGTAAATCTGGAAATTGGATAGCTCTTACTTCTGCATGTTCATCTCAAGCTAAATTTTGCTTCTGAAGTGCTTAGCCATGCTATTAGGAGAGGTTGTTTCCTTCTTGAAAGCTCCAAAAAGCAAATGTCAATTATATACATGAACCTCAGCCAAACCTCAGCATGGAGAACTCGCTTATCCTGGAGTCACACAATAAATCCAGCATTACAGTGTGCTCAGCAGGAGCAAAGCAAACATTTAACAAGGAAAGGAAGAAGCTTCAAGTGTGTGCTTGTGAAAGAGATATGCTATGCAAATAAATTACAGGTCAGGCCACTGAATTGCTCACTCCCTAAGGAATGTGCAGTAAGTATGTGAAATTAAAGTAAAAAACCAAAACAAAACCACAATATTTTTCACAGAATTCTCTGCTGAAAAGGAAGTAAATTTGCTAGGAAAAGTGACTGTGATTTCAAAACCAAGTACCTGCATAATTCCACATGCAATTGACTGCTCCAAGAGATTGATAGCTGGTATCTTACCAGTGTTGCATTTTGTTTTATCTGTGCTGGTAACTATAACCATCCTTTCCTTTCCTGGTGTTTTAGGTACAGAGAGAACTGGCTGCTGTCATTGCCTTGAAAGCAAGGAAGTCAGGTGAGTCAGGCTGGACTTTAGAGGGGTTTTTAAATGCTGTTCCCTTTTTTCATTTATTGAAGCATTTGAATTGTCATTGCTGTCTTATTAACATGGGGAAGCAAAGATAGCGGATCTCATTCCTCTGTGGTTGGAGAATCTGTGTATATAGCACAATGCAATTACTGTCAAGCTTCACTTCCTCTAGCTTGTCACATCTAATGACCTAGCTGATAAAATCAGAGTATTACAGCTGAATGTGAACTTGAGTCTCTTTCTGGACAAAATAGCTATTTTCTCTGGCTTTGTACTTTATAAAAGAAGCTTATGTCTTTATTTGACTTACATTTAAGACAAATAGGTTGATAATTTTCCTATGTTTTCTTTTATGGCCTAATATATCATGCCATCTTTGTTGTGTTTTACCTGCCCAGTCAGGTGTATTTCTTTATGATAAAGCAAAATAACAACTTCATGCATGAAAGTGTTCTTTCCTGAAGACTTGTCTATACATCTGTATGGCTGTAGAGGCATGTCTCTGTTATCAGGGCAGCAGAAGGGAAAAGGCAAGTGTATAACTGAAAATCTCTGCAAACGCTAGTGATACAGTGCAAAGGCACTGAACTATGAGGTCATCTCAGCTCCATCGGGGTTTGGTGGGACAACTACTTTCAGAAGGTATCTGCGTTGCTGAGCTGGAGTGGAAGCAAGGGAGCTGTGTTTTCTAGGCACTGCACAGGAACCAACGAAACCTGTGTGGCCAGACCTGACTCTGTACAGGGTTAACTCTCTGGTGTCTCCACGTATATTGCAGTTAATCTGCAGCAAGGGCAAACTGCATATGGTGAAGTGAGAGTTGAATGTATTTATAGACTAAAGCAGAGGTGGAGTTGCCTTAAATTATTGGCGTGTTCCCAAAGCTATTGAGGTCTTTGGGGGCATTTTCACTGAGCATCTGTTGTGACCTTCAGTGATTTTTCTAGAAACTGAGATCATGGATCTTGCACTTTTGGAGCTATTTTCTGACCTGTTAATAATATTGCATCATAATATCTATATCTGTCTGTCTGTGGCTTACAAGTACAGCACAAAACTTATTACACATAACACATACATTACATGCAACATGGTATCTTAAACTGGAGGCACCAAGACTATGTGGCTGGCATATCTGCAAATATTTCCATGTGAAAATGTAAGTATTACAAAAATATTCTAGACACAGTTTGATGCATTTTTTGTCTGGAAATAGAAGTATCCATAGGTTATATCCACAATCATCTGTAAATGTTGAACTGCAGAAAGTAAACACAAATTTAAGTCTGAATTCAGACCTAAATTACTTCTGTTTAATTTGCTTCTGAAACTGCTGTAGTAGTTCACAATGTTAACACCTCTCAGCTGCTTGCCCTTACTTGGTATCACCCCAGTCCCACCTGAATTACAATGGCTGAACATGGAAATGCTTCTGTTCTGGTTCAGTGCAGAGAAAAACAGGCTATTTTAAGGAAGGAGTCAAGGTAACCTTTTGTTTGTTGTAAAATGGACTGAGTATGGTGCCGTGTACCTTTTTACTTAGTGCTTGTACAGTTCTAAGAAATCTCTTTCCTTGCTCCGTGGCAGTTGTGTCAGCAAATATTACTACTGCTACTGGTAATAAATAAAAACTCAACTCCAAAAGGAGTTGTTTTTATCTGAATTACCCTCTCATTTTCTTTCAGTTGATGGCTACATAAGCAGTTGTGTCTGTAGAAAATGGGATTAGGAATGAGCTGCAGGAGATGAAAATGGGAAAGGAGGCTAGCTCTTGGAGTCTCTTTTATACTAGTGTAATTGTAACCCACATTGAGCAGGTAGAAATATTATAGTTAAAAATCACAGCATTAAATAAGCAAAGCTCCCTATAGAGCTTTGAAGTGCTGACCGGCCTTTCCTAATGCATTAATGTAAACACTTAAAATAACAGTTTAGATCCGAGTGTAAGATACCTCTTTGGTCAATTTAACTAGTGCATGCTTGTTGTTGAAATTTGCATTTCTTTGTGCCTCATCTTGGATGACTGTAAAAAATAGCTACATGATCAGGCATAACTGTAAGGTCTAATTTAAGTTGGTGCCTTTACTACAGTAGTAGCATAGTAAATTAGGGTGGTTGATTATGCTTTTTTATTTTACTGCTGATTGTTAAATTCACAGCACAGCAGTTACTGTTAGCAATGAAGCTATGGTATGCTGTGCCTGGTGAAGTGAATCATAGAATGGTTTGGGTTGGAAGGGACCTTAAAGATCATCCAGTTCCAACCTCCCTGCATGGGCAGGGACACCCCCCACTAGACCAAGTTGCTCACAGCCTCATCCACCTTGGCTTTGAGCACTTCCAGGGAAGGGGCATCCACAGCTTCTCTGGGCAACCTGGGCCAGTGTCTCTCCACCCTCACAGGAAAGAATTTCTTCCTAATATCTAATCTAAACCTGCCCTCTTCCAGTTTAAAGCCATTTCCCCTTGTTCTGTCACTACCTGCTCTTATGAAAAGTCCCTCCCCAGCTTTCCTGTAGCCCCTTCAGGTACTGGAAGGCCGCTATAAGATCTCCCCAGAGCCTTCTCTTCTCCAGGCTGAACAGCCCCAACTCTCTCAGCCTGTCCTCACAGGAGAGGTGCTCCAGCCCTCGGATCATCCTTGTGATCTCCTCTGGATTTGTTCTAACAGGTCCATGTCTCTCTTGTGTTGGGGGCTCCAGAACTGGACACAGAACTCCAGGTGGGGCCTTATGAGAGCGGAGTAGAGGGGGAGAATCACCTCCCTTGACCTGCTGGTCACACTTCTCCTGATGCAGCCCAGGATACGGTTATTGGCCTTCTGGGCTGCAAGCGCATGTTGCCGGCTCATGTTGAGCTTCTCCTCCACCACCACCTCCAAGTCCTTCTCTTCAGAGCTGGTCTCAATTCACTCATTGCCCGGCCTGTATTTATGTTTGGAATTGCACCGACCCAGGTGCAGGGCCTTGCATTTGGCCTTGTTGAACTTCATGAGGTTGGCACAGGCCCACCTCTCAAGCCTGTCAAGGTCCCTCTGGATGGTGTCCTGTCCCTCCAGCATGTCAACTGCACCACACAGCTTGGTGTCATCACCAAAAGTGCTGAGGGTGCGCTCAATCCCACTGTCTGTGTCTCCAACAAAGATGTTGAACAGCACCGGCCCCAAGCTTATTTCAGAGAAAGTACTGCTGGAACTAAAAGCCACAGTATCTTTTAAAGACTGTTCTTCTAACCCTCTCCAAGACTCCACATAATTCCAGGAAAGAAACCAACAAAGATCAGACAAAGAGTTTATTCTGGCATGAAAAGAGTGGACTGTGGCTATTGGGCCAGCTGCCCTGGGTGGCTTCCAGGCTGGTGGGAACGGCATGGTGCCTGGCTCATCTGTCCTGGGATTCACAAGTGGGCAGCGCAGGCAACAGGCAAGGTCCTAACCTGCTGGCTGGAACCTGCCTGCAGTGGGTAATCAGTTCATTCACCAAAAGCTTTCCTGGAGATCGGCAGCCCAAAACCAAAGCTATTATACAGAAGTTCCTGTACTGTTTTTGATGGTTTGGCAGTTTTTAAATGGCAATGTTTCAAAATATTTCCTCTAGATAGCTGGTTAGTGCTACTAGTAAGAGCAAAAAAGGAGTATTTTTGCTTAATGAAAGCACTGTGTAATTTGTTTCTGAATTACTTCAATTTCTGGATATATCTGGATATACCTCTGCCCTTAGAGAGGCACTTCACTGTTATTTAATGGTACTAGAAAAACTGGTTAATTTAAGCTTCCGTATTACTTTTCTAGGGCTGTTGTAGTAATCACTGGGTTACATTGTGTGGAAAGTGCTATACAAGCACGCAAACACCACAGCTCCCTCTGCAAGAGGTGAAGAAGGTCCAGCTAGGAAGGTTTGCTGTGCTTGGAGGGGTTGAAATGTTGCCTTTGGTTACCGAGGTGAAAAAGTTTATTTTTGTTTAAAGGAAGCCTGGGTTTGCTACCTAGTGTAGGTATATGAAAAGCAGTAGTTGCAACTATTTCAGTTCTTGGGCCAGAATGGCTGTTTCAGATATTTAGATACTGTATCTACTGACAAAATGCTTTGAAAGCCAAGGTAGGGACCTGAGCCTGCTGTGGGGTAGGGCAGAGTATCAGGTTCTTGCTAGCACAGCATATGACTTGGTGGAGAATGTCGGCTACCAGAAAATAAAAAGTCAGTAGAGTGTGGAAGGATAATGCCCTTTCCTCAAGAGCTATTCTTTTGTTTTTATTGTGGGGTGGAAGAATAGGAGAAACGCATAAAACTGAATGGCTGAAGGACAAATGCCAAACCTGAAAAATTACAAACTTCTATGCTGTGGAAAAAAGCTCTGTTTTCATCTTTCAGATGTGTACTGCAAGTATACCAACTCCAACAGCAAGGCGTAAGCTGATAGAGAGGTACTTGAGAGCCCTCATGCAGAGGGAGCTTAGCATTTTTAGCTTCTTTGCAAATAAAAACTTAAAAAAGGGTAAAATTAATGTCTAAAATCCTGAAGCTTTGCTGGAGGTAACACTGTTGACTAGAAAGCATACTTTTATTTCATTAGAATAAAGCTGTCACAATAAAGGTGACCTAAGAGGGGGAAATGAGCTTCTGCACTTCTCTGTGGCTTATAAAAATGCATTAAAAGTGTTCTTACTTAACTTTAGAAATAAATAGATTAAATTCTGTCTTCCTTAGTTTGGTAAAAGGTCTTGCAGAAGCAAGTAACTGGAGCTGAAGAGAACTTTGGTTTTAATTGTAGGCACTTGGCATTAGAATTGTGTTTATTTATACCTTGCTGGCTTCTGATGGGTTCTGCCAATGGGCTGAAACAGAACAGAAATGCAGCCTCTCCTTGGAATGTTTACAAGGGTTGGCAGTTATCTCAATTGCTTGTCATGGCTCATGACATGTTTCTTATGTGTTAGAGATGGTAGCTAAAACAAGGATAAAAAGCAGCTAATAGCCTAAGGCTGGAGGCTTTGGCCGGTGGCATAGCTACACAGGTACAGCTGAACTGATCAAAATCTGTCAGGTAGATGCTCCGAACTGGTGTTAATCTGTGGTGGTTTCACTCTTTTGGCTTGCAGCCAAACACAGCCTGCTCTCACTCTCTCCATCCCTGTTCCAGGGAGTAAGGGAGAGAATTGGAAGGGAAAGGGCGGGGAGACTCATGAGTTGAAATAAAAACAATTTACTGATTGAAATAAAATTATAATGGTAACAACAGTAATAACAGAACATAACAATGGAGTGATGCATAGTGCAGTTGCTCACCACCCACTGACCAATGCCCAGCCTGTGCCAGCCAGTGATCCTGGAGCCCAGACAGTCCCGAAACTGCAATCCTGGAAGAGCGAGCCCGAGTGATCCCCAAGAGCATACCCCCAATTTCCAGTCAGCCCTGGTTAATATACTGACATGCTGTGGTATGATATGGAATATCTCATCTCACATCCAAATGCCAACTATGGGTTTTGCTATTCACTGCACTTCTCCTTCCTGGTTCTAATGCAGCTGTGAACCAGCCAAACATGGTGACCTTGGGCTCCAGCAACAACTAATAACACCAGTACTTTATCAACATTCTTCTCATAACAAATGCTACGCATAACCTAAAACACAGCACTTCTAACTACTAAGAAGAAAATTAACTCTATCCTAGCAAAACCAGGGCATAATCCCATCCACAAACAAGACACCTTGTGTTTCTGTGCACACACATAGCTGCACCCATGGCATCACCCAGCAAATTCCTTTAACTTTATATGTAAAGGAATTTCTGTAACTTTATTCATGCAAAGTGCTATTAGTAAGAGCATGGCTGTGGTCCTTGTGTTTCTGAATACAGGGGCTAATTAAAATAATAGCTGAGAGAGTATTGATGAGGTAGGAAGAGGGTGACTGCAGCTTCTCCCCAGGCATTGTGGGAGCAGCAGCAGGGCTGTGGGTACTTCTCCCTCCCACTATGAAGAACAGGGCAGCCACAAAAGCCCTAGCACTTGTGTGTGGTTTTGCTCCTCCTAAGAATGATATTCAGGCTTCCACAATGTAGTTAGCTGGTTTTACTCTTGCCATTCTTAAATTGACAAGCTCTATTGATTGGTTTTTTTTTTTAAATGGCTCTTTACATTTTATTTATAATAATATGACTTTTGCAACATATTAACTTTGTATTTGAGATCTTCTGGATTACCTCCACCCTATTCTGACATACATGTATTCATATCCACCCTTCCCCTTTTCTTTTGTATTGCTTCTGTCAGGACTTAACTGCCTGTGTGATTTGCTTAGTATTTTTATTTTAGGGCAGACGATTCAATACGAAGCAGTCACTGGGGCTTGAGCTTTGCCGACATGAATGAAAAGCAAGCTGTGACCAGCTATTCCTTTTCCCAGCTGCTGCACCCCTTCTACAGCACTGCTGTCAGAGCTGATTGCGTGACTCGGCTCGAACACACTCCAGGCAATGTCAGCTTGGTTAAAAACATGAGAACAGCCAGGCTGGGTCAGGTTAAAAGTCCATCCAGCTCCAATCCTACTGTGAGTGATGAGTAGGGGATGCTTAGAGTAGAGAAACAGAACAAGTACAAACAGTGCTTCTTCTAATGCTAGTATTCAGCATCTGCCAGTCTGTGCTAGAGGGATTTTTCTGTGCCCACGCTGTTGTGTTAGGAAGCCCTTGGTGGGCCTTTTCTCCATTAATTTATCCAACTGTTTTGAGCCTGCTTATACTGCTGACCTTCATCATCTCTTGTGGCATTGTGATTCCCACAATTGTGTAGTATGTGAAAGTGTATTTTTTCTTGTTTGTTTTAAACACATTCCCCACAACTCTCATTCTGTTGTGATACAGCTCTTTGGTGATGGAAAATGGTGAATAATCATTCCCAGTTCATCATCATACTATTCAGGATTTTGTGCATCTCTGTCATACCCCTGTGACTTATCTATTTTCCAGGCTAAATTGCTAGTCATTCTTCATACCAAATCTATTCCATTAAATCTGATAATCTTTGCCACATCTATTATATCATTTTTGAGATGGAGCAGCCAGAGCAGCACGCGGTATTGCAGCAGCATGTGCTGGAGTTGGCACAAAATGAGGGTGGCAGCTTCTTATCAGGGTGGGGATGTAGAGGGGTGTGGGAAGGAGCCCAGTAAGACCCTTTTGGCAGCACTAAGCTGTTTTATCAGCTTAGTTAACTCAGGAAACTGCATCTTTACCATTCAGCTCTTTTCCTCAAGTAGCACGGATCCTTGTGAGAATTCTTGGTAACTTTACTCCACAATAATTAAGTGGAATGAATGTGAATGTCTGATGTTGTGTCGTCAGTTTTATTTACTTGTAAAACAGAGTTGTTATATAGGCAATGGAAATCGTTATGAATTTGAATTAGATTTGTACACATACTTGAAAAATGAGATTTCAAATACATGATCAGAGGTCATTAAGAATGAAGCAGTTCAGTATGGTGTATAAATCTCAAACATGTTAAGTACCCTTTGAATTTACAGGTTTTGTAAACAGGTGTAAACTGTGCACAGTTTGTTATCACTTACTTTATACCACTAACAAAAGGCACAAAGAGGGATGAAAAAACTTGCTCCTGTTTACAGAATAAAGTGGCAGTCATGTGCCAGAGAGGTGTGCATTTTCTCCTGTGGAAAAATTGAGAAAGTTTGAAGGATGGCAAAAGGTTATTATCAGTAGGATCTTACGTCTTTTCTATGTCCCCTTATGTCTCTCTTCAGTGGGTTTATTTACTTGACTTAAGTAAGACCTTATTTCATTACAACTTTCAATTCCTTCAAGCATCCACTTCTTTAAAGCAAGGGTCAAACTTGGCAAAATGTGTGGGATAAGAGTTCTTCTGCAAGTGTTACTAATAACGTTAATCCTGGAGAAATGGCCACTCAAAGTAAAGGTGCAGGAGTGTCATGCTTCTGGTAGATCTCAGTAACTTTGTCTTTACTTTTTCTCTGCCCATTGAAATGTGGTTCAAAATAAAAGTTGCGCCTGAAAACATAGCTAGGAATACTTTAAAACTTACATTGTGCTTTAAGGATCTCGTGCCTTGAAATAATGGAGGTAAATCATGTTGGCTTCTTTAAACATTTTATGCCTTATTGAAGGGAATGGCTACTCCTAGGGACCAATGTCTTATTGCATCCCAGGGGATTCTTCCACTGCTCCTGAGATCAGGCATACCAAGAAACTGGCAGCATTTCAGAAGGATAGAATCAGATTTCTTCTGGCCCTGGGGAATGGTGTTGGCCAGTCAGGAACATTATGAGCGACACACACACACAAAGCTCTGCTGTGCCGTGGCTGAATTGGTGATCACCTGCTCTGTGCCTGCCCTGAGCAATGCTGAGGGTGGGAAGTGCCCTGGACAACATCAGTGAATGGACTACACAGTTATGCTCACCAGCCTTTGTGTATTCAACAGCTGATGTAAGGCAGAATGGACTCTGAGCCTTGGGAAAAGAAGGAAAAGAGTTCTCAGTGCGAATTATGCTGAGAGGGATTTTGGCAGTTTATGGCCTGGTTGTTGCAGTCGTTGAAGAACTTCAGGCATAGTTCTTTTTGTGTGATCTATAAGGCACTTGCATAGAAGAAGTGAGCAATGCAGAATAGCTGTGTAGGTGACATGTTTTGCACATATGCAAAAAGAGATCGCACTGTAAGGTCAGAAAGACGGCAATTGTGCAAAAAAACAATTCCCAGGTGAATGTTTTGTTTCCAGTGCTTTGGGAGAGGCATTTACAGAGAGTTCACAGAATTTATTTATTCAGAGTCCTCTTTGTTTCCTGCCCCTTTCCTGGCCATGCCCGGAGGATGTTTCCATGGAATAGAGTGTGGTGTTTCGCTTTGCACCAGCCTGCTCAGCATTGCCTGCACCTCCTTGTTTGATCAGTTCCCAGCAATCATTCTTCCTGTGCCTGCTGATCACGTAATGAGCTCTTCTCCACCCTTTCAAGGTCTAATTTCAGGCAACATTGCTATAGATACAGTCACTACCAATTGATTTTTTTTTTTTTTAATTTTAAATATCATGTACATGAGAATGAATGTCTAAAAGCACTGGGTAAAAGTTAAAGCTTTCTGCATTCAGCCATCACATGTTTTTCCTTGAGCTGCTATTGCTACAAAGAACATAACTTCTGTCTGTTCCTGTGGTAATCCTACAGTGTGTGCAACCCATTTTCCACTTTTGTTTCTCCTTGATAAAAAATGTTATGAATTTTTACGCTCAAAAAGCGGGTGTAAAATGTGGCTTTTCCTTTGTATGTATCACAAAGTGCCAGGCATTGGAAACCAAACCTCCCCTGGCCTCATGAAACAACAGTAGTTGATTATCTATTAAAAAATGCCTCCCTTGTTTAGCCAGAGGTGTTTTACAAATTAGGTTCTTCTAACATACCACCACCTTGAATGAAATATGGGCCTTCAAGCCCAGATGAAAGGCTTTAGTTCTGCTAAATAAAACAAAGAGAACTTCCTAAAAAACCAATTGTACAGTAACTTGAAAAGAATAGCAGCAGAAGCTCCCGGCCATGATCTGTGTTGGGAAATATCGATGGCTTTACTTGGTACGCTCATTTTTAAATTTAGAATGGCTATATAATGTAGGCAGGCCTGAGTCTCATTTAAACTGAGGTTTGTCCTTCCTGTGGTCATTCAGATGCAGTGGAAAGGAACAGTGCCTTAATCTGTCAGCCTCCTTTCTTACCACGCTGGCTTTGCTCTGTTTAGATTGCAGATTCCTACCCTTGCTGTTATCTGTTCCTTTTGATAAACTCTGCAATGAGAGGAAATATTTTTGCATCATTTTTGGGAGTTCTGTTTCCTATTTGAGATCTGAGAAATGGCTTGTAGCACTGGAACCCTTGGGAACTTATTTTTCTCTGTGGAAACTAGACCAGCATAATGAGTATCCTCTGTGCAAATTCAATATTAGTTCTACACCTAAGGTCAAGCAGAAGTTAATGACCATTTTTTACATATAGAAATCAGTCATGAAAACAACATTACACTTCATGCTTTTTGTCATTTTAAAATGAAACAAAATTCTGGATAATTTACATTAAATTGATTTAAACTACAAAGCATAAATATCCTGAAACCCCGATTAGTGTTTGAGAGAAAATGGCATCATTGTCACTTGTGCAATAGTTCATTCCCCAATTTACAAGCACCTTTATTCCAGGCCATGCTTTCTGTGATTTTTTTAGATACAGAGGTGCTGAACAATGCTGTAAACTGGAGTCTGTCTTTAATAATTTTTGCATTTTCTTTGTTTCTTTAATTAGCTGATTTACTCAGCTGATTGCACAGCTGTCTGGGCAACGCCCCCCCAGGGGCCTACCAACTGTTTCAGAGATATGTAGTGTACTCAGTGAAGGGAAATCTGTACAGTAATTTGCATATATATATGCAGAAGTAGTGGGAAGGAATGAGAAAGCTCAAAGGCAATTTCTGTATTGCTAATAAAAGAAAACATGTTAAGGATGAGCTTAAAAAGCTTTCTCTTTTCAGTTATTTCTGTGAAAAGATTACAGTTTCATGGTAAATAAGGAGCCAATTCTCAGTTGGAGGGTTTTATTCCTGGGATTATCACTGTCTCTTATATCCAGTTGGGGATTTCAGAGGTACTTAGTGCTTGTTGGTTTTCCCCCTTTAATTTGGAAATAGGACTTGGAAAATATAGGAGTATGCAGGAGGACCTGGTCTGGCTTAAAATGTTCCCCTAATCTGAGGTTTGTAAAGCATTTCCTTGCTGCTCATCTTCCTTTCCACTGCTCAGAGCTAGTGCCTTATGTAAGCTAGAGGATCTGGCTTTTAGTTTCCCCAGTGGTATCAGTATGAGCTATTCATTTTTTTCCCCAATCTGATAAATTAATAAGCATCAGCAAACATTATAACACTGTCAAACAGCTCGGAGCTGCCATAGTAACCAGTCTCTCTGTAGAGTTCCCTGTATACTCTTCTCAAAGAATAACAAGAGATACCACAAGTTCCATTGTTCAAAATAACAATAAAGTTTTAAAAGATCATTAAATTAGCTTAGAAGGATGGGATTTTTAAAAAAATGCTTTTTTGCTGTTTGTTTCTGAAAAGCTTCATGCTAGCAACTTCATTTGGAAAAAACAGAACAGAAACATGCCTCTCAAAAAATTCGGGATACAAGAAGAATGCTAGAAGTTGCGAGCTTCCCAGCAGCTGACGATAAATCAACTGGTGCAGGCTGCTGGCAATTTAGAGCACTGGAGCCTTCCCCTGGGGAATATTCTTGCAGATTCCTGAGGTCTTTTCAACAGTGATGGTTTGACAGGGACAGAAAAACAGGCTATAACCATCCAGCAGGGATGAGACAGTGAAAATCTGTTGCCTTGTCAAATAAACAAAGTTCTTCTGTTCAGAAGTAGGCTCTTTACCACTTCCAGAGTGCTGTGTCTCCTATCTGTAGAGGGCTCGTAGGCACCTTTTGCTTACTGGCTAGAAAAAAAGAGATGCATATATAAATTTTGATCACACAGTACTGAAATGATTGAAATCTTACAAAGGGCAAAGCAGTTTGATGTTCTAGGATGTTAGCAGGTTAAAGAACAACACTAAATAATAAATGAACATCCTCATTTGAAATGAGGGAGCATCACTGACAACATGAGGGATGTAGCCCAAGGGGCGACCGAGCTTTGTACAGGGAGCAGAGCTGCCTCTGGAGCAGCCGTGGGGCCAGTGAGCTCCTCTGCCAGCCTGTGCTTGGGCTGTGCCGGTGGGCCTGGTGGTGTTGGGCAGCTGGATCCCACATGCTCAGGTGTTTCCCGAGGCTACCCTGGAAGGTTGGGACGTGCTAAGCAAGTTCAGTCTCAGGAGCAGCCTAGGGCAGAGCAGAGGTAAACTGCATGTCTGCCAAGGGCGACGCTTCTGGGCTCCCGTCCCTAAAAGGCAGGCAACCCTGGTCCCACAGCTGGACTTCACAGCAAGCTGAAGGGCTGAAGTTGGAGCTGTGTGGCACCAGGGGTCTGGCAGCAACGCTGGCTTGCAGGGTGCCCTGTCCCCTGCCCTGCCTAGGGCCTCTGCTCTCAACCAGGTCATCAAACTCAGCCAGGTTCAAAGAAGTCCTTTGCCCATCCACAAACCCAAATGCTTTAGGGTAGCACAGAGAGGGCACTGGAGGTGTGGGGCAGCCCACAGTGCTGGGGTGCGAAGCTGGCTCTGTCCTGGCACAGCCATGTGGGTGCCACCCAGAGCGTTCCTTACCGAGAGACAGATGTCCCTGCCTGCTGTTCAGCAGCAAAATGGTTAACTGTGATGTCAGTCCTCTCTTAACATTTAAATAATTAGCTTTCAAAGTTAACACCCAATTAAGCCAAAGGGAGGAAGTTCACACCTCTCCGGGTGTTATTGTTCCAGTCTGGCTGGCCGCAGCAGCAGCATGACGCTATGGTTTGTGTTGTGAAGGTTATCTTTGCAGCCAGAAGGGCTAGAAAGAAGAAACTTCATTTATAGAAAAGGAAGAAAGCACAATACAGCAAAGCCCCTGGGAAGATTGCAACGCTGTGGGTTCCAGGAGTTGGTTTATGTGTGGATTTATTTATTTTGGTTTTAGCTGTCCTTTCCAGTTTCAGTTGGGTAAAAGATTCTGCTATGTTGAGTAAGTCAAAGTTTTAAAATGAAATAATGTGTATTTTATTATGTGACTTTAAAAAAATCTTATCAAACGTAACTATTTTACATTCAAGTTTGGGGGCATGCAGAACAGCATAGTGTGGAGGCCCTGCTCTGAGGGCAACCCTGGCACCCTGGACAGGATGTTTCCATAGGCAGAAGGTCCATAGTGCTGCAGGTGGCCGTTGTGACCCTCACTGCATGCCAGTCTGTCTAGTTCAGGTGAGCCCTTAGCATGCCTGTAATGCTGCTGGGGAAAACAAATTCCCTCTAATGCCTTAAATAAATCTACGTTAAACTTTGTGGCGTGGCAGTGAAAGTGAGGGAGCACTGTCGGTCAGTAGTGCTGATTCTGCTGAGGTAGCTAGTACAAAATGATTTACTTTTGTTACTTGTTTCTTTGTTATTTTTTCTTCTGATTTAATGAGCTGAAATGGGATTACTAAAGGACAAGGCTCTCCCCTGCAAGAATTATCTGTTCCAACATTAGTTTATAGAAGAATCTGCTAGCAAAATCTCAGCTTTGGTCTGTGGGGGCAGGAGGAACTCAGATCAGATGATGACCCTTGTGAGCCTTAAGTAACCATAAAAAATCAACATCCTGAATTCCCTAGGCTAATTTGCAAATGGACACATTTGAACTGCATATTAGCAAGCTAATGCTCATTTAACAACTTTTTCTTTCATACATGGTGACCCCTCCTCTAAAGAAGGAGAAATGCTGCAGGTAGAAAAGGGAATTGGTCACTCTGTTTGCATTTTTTTTTCCTGCCTTTTGTCTCAAGCCTAAACCCAAACATAACATCAAATAGATACCTGTAGATCAGGGTAAACCACCTTTGCCTTTCCTTGGTATCGCTGCTTTGTAAGACATGCTGGGATGTTCATATCAGGGAGCAAAGCTGGGTTTATACTGGTGGAGAAGGAAGATTTTGGCCCAGCTCCAAAGTTCACAACTTTTTGTATGTACATGTTATGGTTTTAGAGAACCATCCCAGAATCAACACTTGCCTGGGAAACACTTTCCCATCCCACCCTAACCTTCTGCTTGCTTTTCCTATGGTTGAATTTGCAACGTCAAGCCTTTTCATTAAAAAATAAATGGCTAACTGACAGTAAGTGGGAAATTATCCTTGAACTCTCATATTTTATGACAGAACTTGTATTGCCTGCACAAAAGCCCATGAGAGCAGTGCCTGGGCCAATTCAGCGGATGTCTGTGAATTGTTATGGGGTTAAGTGGCACACTGTGTATAGAACAAATCATTTGGTTTGTTATGTGTGTGTGATAATTCACAGTAACATAAATTTCTGAATATACTGTAATATTTTAAGAAATTCGTGTTTTTTCTGTGTTTTATAGACAAAACAAGTACTAACCTTTTCATACAGAAACCAAGAAAATATGCTTAAGGGCTGTTATTCATCTGTGTGGCCACTTCAGCCTTCAAGGGCCTACATTCTTGTGATGGAAAAAGATGTATGAGATGGTGTAATTCCTTGAGTATTGCTCTCTGGGTGTAGTTAAATGGTTCAATTGTGGCTGGTTCTTATGGTTTTGTATAAGAGGCAGAGAGGACACAAAAATCAAGTTTGTGATGGAAATTTCATGAAAAAGAACCCAACTGCTCCCTCTTTCCCAAAAGGGCTGCGAGAACATCAGTATGAGGTCTGGGATGTTGGTTTTTTTTTTTTCTTTTAGGAAAATATTTACTGATTCTTTTCTACATTACTTATATAGTCTAAACAACATTGAAGCCAAGGAGAGCTGGGTTTAGATTATGAACTTTTTCAGCTTTTTAGAGCTGAGCTGTGAAATTGCTGATAAAAACAGCTGCTTTTTTTTTTTTTTGCCCTTTTTTTTTTTTTTTTAAGCTGGCTGTTCACTTAGGATACATCTAAACTGAGGTCATTTTCTCATCTTTAAAATTGCTGATGCTAAAATTGCTCAACACCCAACGATGCCTGTATCTGTTGGGGTTGTGGACACATACCCTTTTTCTCTCTCCCTTTATGCCAGGTGAAAGATACTACTGCCCTCAGCCCTGGGTGTTTGTTGCTTATCATTAGCTCCTCAATCAGATACTACTCCATTGCTGATCTGCCAGCCCAGCCAGGTTAGCAACAGTGTGCTGCTCCTCAAAGTTCCACCTGTTTCCTTTGGTTGAACATGATCTGGGGTGCTTGCCCTAGCAATGAGCAGGAAAGGGGACACTTGTAACAGAGGCTGGTGACAAAAAGCCGTCTGGCAGCCACTAACCTTTTCCCCTGCACAGCTGTTTGTGGAGCACCCATCTGCTCAGGCTTGTCAGAAAAGCTGGCTGGATCAATGTAAATCACTTAAATCGGGAACCATGGTCTTGTTACTAGCAAGGTGCCACTCCTTTAAGTGCCATGATTAATAGCTGGCGTCTGTGGGGATATTTTGTCCATCAGTGGCTACAGCAAATTGATTTTAGGAGAAATCAAAAAATTTAAAGGAGAGTTGGTGAAATGTTGTGTTTCTGCTAACATAGCCACAGACTTAAGTGATTTGCAATTGCTCAAACAACCATTTTTCAGCATTCATTAATGCTTTCTGGCATTGTAATGTTCCTATCCCATGCTGGTTGTTCTGAGTAGTGTTCAGCAAATGGATGTCCTGAATGCTTTGTGTCTCCTGTAGCAGCACTGGGTAGATTTGGGTCACGCACATATGGGAGTGTGCAAGAGGACCAAGCAGCTCTTGGGGAGGAAGGCTGGAAGACAGCTTAGAAGGGAAGGGTCTGCAAAGAGCCCCCAGCCTGGTTGGATGGAGTAGGTTGCCTTGTGAAACCCTGACCTAGGAAAGCAGGGACCACATGAAGCTGTTGAGGCCATCACTCTGATTACTGCTTCATTGGGTTGTTCCTTTTCCAGCCTGGGGCAGAGGTATGCCACAATGTCCCAAGCACGTTTTGATTTTGCCTGGCTTTAAATGCTGCTGGGATATAACCCCCATTACACGTGCTTTCTGTTGTAGCTATAGATTGACTGTGTTTTCAGCATTCACCTTGAATTTCAGAGGTTGGCTGGTAAAGTGATGCCAGCAAAAACCCACTAGTGAAGATTTATACCACACCTCTGTTTTCCTTTGATAATGGAGTAAAAAAGATCCCTGAATGGAATAAAGTGTATTGACAAAATAACTTTTTCCCCCTTTTATAATTACATTTTTATTACTTTTTTTTATAGCATAAGTGGGGGAAAAAAAGAATTATACTCTATATGATATAGCAATAACAGCAGAAATCCTGCAGTAAAAAGGAAAATAAATCCATATGCTTTATTTTAGAGGTCAAGAACAGTGTAAAGTTACTTTTCTTTGAAGTTGGTGGATGCTGCCTAAAGGTTAGGCTGCTTTTTGTCTGCAGCAGACCTAGAGCACCCACAAAGATAGACTTCAAAGTTCATGTTACACATACCAGCTCAGCCCTGGCAACCTGGTTGTATGTCTAAAGATTGAGACTGAGGGTTGAGAAGAACTTAGGTGAGGGTGGCTGGTAAAGGTTGTACTGCTACATGCCAGCCGTTCTCCTGCTCCCTCAACAGCCCATTTGTTCATCAATGAAATCCTGGGCTGCCTCAGCTCTCAGACATAGTTTTAAAGGCAAAACAGAGCTGGTGATCTTTGTCTGAAAACACCATGCTGAGGCTGTTCAGATACCTGATGACCAGCTCAGGTATCCAGGGGTCGAGGAGAGAGGAGGTGGACAGGGGGAAGCACACAAGCTGAACCCTCCTGCCCATCCATCAAAGCCATGAGGCTGGTGTTGTTCAGGAAATGGATTTGCCAGCTCTACCACTTCAAGGACGCTTTTGTTGTCACAACTGCTACAGCTCCATTGGCATATGAATTGATGTGTACACAAGAACAATGATATTTAAGTATGGTGCTTGTAAGTAAATGAGTACAGTGTAAGGTAAACTCATTTCACTTTCATTTCAGCGTCTGAGGGCTTAATGTCCCACCAAAACACAGCAGATGGGTGTGTTGACTGGAAGGGTGTCTTGGGCTATAGATAGTAAAACTACCTATAGATATAGCTGTTTGCAATACAGAAGTCTGATGTGTCCCTTCAAAAGCGGTCCTTGTTTCAGCGCTGGTTTCAACCCTTCCAGAGATTACAAGTTGGATACAAGACTGGCAAAACTTGCTGGTATAAGCAATGTTGGGAGCTACTGTTACTGAGCTAAGTTACTGGTTCCTCTTATTGTGCCAGCAGCAAATAACCTTCAGTAGAACATCTTCTGCTACCATTTATTTATGGAGATATCTTTCATGGCTAATGGTGGTGTTTGTTAAGATGGAGATCACTTTGCTTGCAAAGGACTTCCCAAGTCTGAGATGGGGGATAAATCTGCTTATTTTGTTTAGTTTGAATTGACCTTCTGCAATATAATGAAAGTAAAGGGGGGGAGGGTCTTACTTTTTTTATTCTTTATGAGTCACCAGTTCTTGTTATAATGCATGGAAAAGTGGAGTTTCCTTAAATGTCACCATTTTATCAGGACTAACAGGAGCAGAAATATAACCATTTAGTACTGCATTTTACTGCCTGGGGAAAAAAAGGTACACCTTATTTAGAATTTGTTCAAACCCAGTAAGGTATACCTTATAGGATTTGTCCAAAACTTGGAATAAGGTTTCTTGAATGGTCATCTTATTTGATCTAAACTGGGCCATGCTGATTTGCTGCTTCTTGTGATGTAAGCCTGCCTGCTTCCGATACATTCCCTCTTTCTTATTTTAGCAATTCATCAAAATGAAGAAAATAGCAGTCAAGAAACAAGAGGACTAGAAGACCTCAAGGATTCTTCTGATGCTCAGGTAAATGTGTAAGATTAATGGTGTCTTGGGAACTTTTTCAGATCTACAATTTGAAGGATCTGCTTTCAGTAGCTCTGGGAAATGGATTTTCCTTGATGTTCTGCTTGGAGAGCCCATAGGGAGGAGAAAGTCTGCTGGATCTTGTCTTAGGTGGCCATTTAGAACAAGATTGATGATTATTCTGTGAATTAATCCCATGATGTTGCAATTGGACAGTATTCTTCTGCTATTTTAAGATAATATACACAGCATATGCTAGATGCAAAAATAAAATGAGATGTGTTTTAGAAGAAGAGGGCATGTGACATTTTGATTGAATTTTAATCACTGTAAGTAGATACGCAATGAAATGAGGATGCTTATTAGTCACTCGAGTGTAAGCAACAATGTTTTTCTTTCCTTCCCTAACTGCCCTCATTTACAACCAAAGCATACTTCTAGATATTGCTTAGTAGCAACTTAACTGCCTTTTAGAGTATTGTGGAATTGCTTACCCTTTTTAAATATGGGAATATTTTTTGATTAATCTCAGTTCAATCAGTCATTCAGTTCTTGCACTCAAACTGTGCAAGTGTAACTACATTGCTCATTGTATTGTTAATGATTATTGCTTTTAATTTAACATTTATTTCTCCCAGTCTTGACTGTTGTATTTTTCTTCTGTTCCTCCTGCAAATCTTATGTTCCCCAACAGTTGCCACAGTTTCTCCTACATACATATGCAGCTTGCTGCTCCTGTCTCTGATTTATCTCCTAACGTCTTGCCTGCTAAAAAACTGTGTGGGAGAAAGGATTTGCACTGATGTCTGGGGCAAGTTTAGCTGAAGGGGTACAAGCCATGTAGCCATGTTAGCAGTTATCTTTCTAAAGGTAGGGGCTGCCCCAACCACAGTGAGCCCAGGAGGGGCTGTAGGTCGCTCCAGTAGCAGACCTGGGCCATGGCAGACACCAGGAGAGTGCAGGCAGAAGAGTTGAGGACCGTGCAGATAAGCCTACTGCATCAGTGTGTGTGTCTAGGCTTTTCTAGCTTACTCTTCAGAGCCATACTCAAGTAAGATGTTTGGAAATGGCCTGCTCTTTTCTTAACTGCACAGAGTTTCAAAAAAAAAAAAAAAGTGTAGTAGGAGCCCTAATGTGTGGAAATTTTGTTACCTGGGTTTGATTCCTAATTCACATCAGTGTGAGGTTGAGGATCAGTCTTCTAGAGCTCAGGTGTGCATTACAGAGCTATAGGAAAGACCCAGGGAAGACTGACCTCACTGCACAAAAAAAAAAAAAATCTATCTTTCTGTTTTCTTTTCTGTGTTTCATATATGCTCAGTTCTATGTGATTGTTATAGTTATTATTTTTTGAAAATGTTTGTTCACATTTATGTCAGAGATGTAAAAAGAAAGATTACAATGTGTGCTCAGAGCTCCTAAGTAGCCAGCTAATAAGATTGCATTGGCAGATTCTAAAAACCCTTAAGAATTTATTATTGGGATATTGATTCACTCAGCTTTTATTTGGCTGAAAACCATCTTCTGAAATTTGGAAGAATTTGATACATTTTTAAAATCAAGCAATTATTAAGTGAGCAGTTAACAAAAGCTTCCAAGTATGCAATTGGGAGGATAGCAGGAGCATTATCAAAGCAGCTATTACTCCAGTTTGTTTGTCAGTGCCAAAAGCAAATGATCTTTCAAGGCAGTGGCATATGTTTTTTAAGTTTTCAGGTTGCTTAAAGGTGAAGCTTGTAATAATTACGTCATTTTCACCAGACACAGAAGGAGACAGAGGTGTAGTGGAAAAAAAAAAACCCAAACCACCACAAATCTATTCTGTTAGCAGAGTTGAAGGCTGTGGTGCCCGCTCTAAACATCACTTTGCAGGATAGAGGCTTGACTTACATTGGAGTTAGTTGACAAAACTGGTGGAAGTGTGGAAAAAATTCAGGGATTTTTTTAAAAGCCAGCATGCTGTAAACAATGTAAATAAAAAATCCTATCCTGTCTGCCTCAGGTTGTCTTAATTCACCTCCGTGTCAGTGCTAGCATATTCATTTATGGACTTTGCAGAGAGAATATTTTCCAATGGATGTACTGAAACAGAAAATGTGTTGTCAGCATCTTTGCTTTTCCAAACTCAGTAGTGACTAATTTACTTTACTTCCCATTAAATGTTTTTATTTCATTTCAAATATTGCATAAACACCCTTAATTATAGTAATTTTATGCAGTGAATGGTAGTAGAGCCTTACCATAAAGCTCCTACATTCTTTTATCATTCATTAAATTACAGCCAATTAAAATATGCAACTTTGTGGTTTTCACCTTGACATAAGTTAGTACTTGTGTCTCAGCTGGTGTACATGAATTAGAAGACTAAACAACAGCATCTAGGCATGTGGGATTTTGGAGGGTGTGTGCCTGCACAAAATACAAATCAAAATTGTGCTTTGCAAGTAGGGCAGCTTGCCTTTACCCTTTTGTCTAACAAGCAACTTCAATGATACTGCTTGAAAATTAAACTTAGAATGACAAGTGAATATGGCCAGTAATAGGAGACTATCAACATCTTCGCAACTAGCTTTTAGAAGCTATCATCAATTAATTAATTAGTTGACCTGGATGCTTTCTTATAAATATTTAGCTCAAAGGTTTATAGTGGAAAGTCAGCACAATTGAGTAAATGAGAATTAAAAGTGAGAGATTCATATTTTTCTTCTTAATTATGAAAAAGCATGTTTAGCCTTTTGTATTTCAAGTGCATTCTTTGCTCCCAGAGCCAAGCGTGTACAATTACCTTAATAATACCTTAGCCGTCCCCAAAATGTTTTAGTTGACCTTTTATCCACTGGCAACACATAAAATAAATATATTTTTCACATTCTCTGCAATTCTTTAAATTAAAGAATAGTTGGGGGAGGAGAGGACATGATAAAATGTGAGATTTCTTCTTGGTGGTTATTTGAAATGGGACAGTATGATTCTTTAATGCAATTGCCAATTTGAATACAGACCGTATTTGTGGCAGGGGTAATGGGCTTGTACCTAGAGTTAATTCTTCCTTGGAGTGCTCATCTATGCAGAAAGCAGTACTATGCTCTGTCTGAACACAGACAGAGGGCAAGGGGTGAAAGAGAGCAAGGCTCATGTGTTCAAAAAGTTATTTCTCTGGGATGTTTCTTCCTCTTGAACATACTGAAGCCAACTGTTAACCCAAAAGTGAAGTCTCCCTTCCTCTTCTTAACATAAGTGGTTTTAACCATTGAGCTTTGTTTCATACACTGATCAATGAGTATTTGTTCAGCAGAGTCAACACTGAATTTTAGTTGATGTCCATCTGACATTTGAAGTGGTAAAAACCATCTCTGTCACTCATAGGTCATTGTCTGACTTTTCTGGGTGCAACATGAATGTGTGAAAAGTGCCTCCACAATAGTAAGATCCCAGATCCAGAGAGACTGTAAATCTTTATAGTCCCAAAGCCCTAATAGGCCATAACACTTTGAGTTTTCCTTAGCCTACAAGCCTGGGGGAAATACAACACACAGATGTACTGTGTGCTAGAAGCATCCCAAAGCCATGAAATGAGCAGGTTTGGCTCTAGCTGATGTCACCAAGCCATCAAGGTGTTGAGTGTTGTGAAGTGCGGGTATCAGACCTCAGCCACGTCTGTGACAATTGCCTAGGTTCCCTGTGTGAACTACTGAAGAAAAAGGAGAATTTTAGGAAACAACTCATCTGACCATTTTTAAATGTCTGCTGTGGAGTAAAAAAAAATTATCTTCTTAAGTAAGTCTTTTTCTCTATTGATTAAAGGAATCTGGACAACTTGTTCAGTATATTCTTCCACATTTGATAAAAGCAGTCTCCTGATCTGCAGGTGATAACAGTGTGTTAGAACTGGTTTACATAACCATGTCCTTGATTTAGAAGATAAGGGCTAATCTCATAGAAAATGTAAGGAACTTTAGGTTAGGTGCTGCAATTTCTTATTTTCTTAGTGGATTTCTGAGTTCTTGATGTGGGAAAGCTAAGTTCCTCCGGAGGCTGGAGACTAAGCATAAGACATGCAAAGCACAGGCTATGTCTGAAATTCTTTCCTTCTCCAGAGCAGAAGTGCCTTATGCAGGCTTGTGAGGAGATGCCTTCATCCAGACTGGAGGAAAGCAGGCACATAAAAATTTATTATGTGGCTTTATTTATTAACTATTTTTTTCCATCAGCATTAAAACACTAACTCAGAAAGTGGATTTGTTACCCTCCTCATCTGAAGAAACCTTAACCCACTTTTTTTCCTCTTCCTTGGAGAAATCAGCAGAGTGTAGGATGGTTTGGGTGGGCACTCTCACCCCTTCAGCTGTTGTGGGCAGGAGTTTCTCAAGGCCAAAGGAATGGAGCCTGCATGGCCCTGTGGGTAGTGGTCAGGGCATCCCTGTCTTTGATCCCAACTCATAAGATGTTTTATGAGTTGTGGAGTACATACTGATTCAGTAAAATTCAGGATGAATAGCAGAAAGAAAAGGGTAGAGGAAGTGGGGAAAAAGGTTTATTTGCAGGTTGCCTTTAAAGTCAAATCACAATAACATACCCATGCCACATGCCTGGCCCTCCCAAGGCGTATGCTGTTCCCATCAGGAAACATCTGGGCTAATAAAAGCTGTGTGGTGTCATCAAGCCACGTCTCAGTTATGCAGAAGCTATATCCATGACCAAATCAGCGACAGTGATATTAGCTACTGGCTTTGCAGGGAGCAGTTCAGTCCTCATCAGCTAACTTTGTGATGGGTCTGGTATGTCTGTGTGCAAGCATGGATTCATCTTTATATATAGACGGCATTTTTATAAAACAGCCGGTGCTGAATGTTTGGTGAAACACTACTGCCATAGCTTGAATAACTGGCAGAATATTAGCCAAAAAAATAGCACTAACATAGTTTTTAAAGCAAATCCCATTTTCTTCCCTAAACAAAATCAGGAGTTATTGATTTGTTATTTGCAGAATAAATAAATGTGGCCCAAACGTCTCTTAACTCTTGAGGCTTGCATACGTGAAAAATGGTTGGAGCGGGAGCAGAGGGAGTTGTAGCCTGTTATTTTTAGGAGTGCCTTGTGCTGCGCTTCATTCTTTTTCCAGGGCTGTTCCTGGCGAACTTTCCCATGAGTTTTTAACCTCTTGCTCTTGTTCTCTTATGTAACAGGAAACAGGCTGACAGGAACAAATAAAACAGAGCGTCTCTGATAGTCACACTCAGAGGAGCAGTTGATTTAGTTAGCCCTGCCTTCGTTCCTGCAAAGTAGATACATTTGGAGATTCAGATGTGCCTCAGCTCCTCTCCAGTTGTTTCCCAGGAAGCAGCGACTTGTTTGCGTTCAGCAAGCGGCATTGAAATACCACAAATATGAGAAAACAGATGCATTTCTTTTAAGGTTGCAATCTGTGGCGGTGTCATGTCCTGGGATTGTGGATTTAAGTATCTGTTTGCTCTTTCTCCCACCCTTAAGGCAGGGGTTTTGTGCAAGCTTCAGGGAAGAGATGACATCGGACGGATTGAGCTGGTCCAGAAGCTGGCGAGAGAAAACTGCCAGTTTTTGCAGGCAGATAGAAAACCACCAGAGAAGGCAGAACAAGTAAGACATTTCGTGTTTGGGTTTTTTGTTTGTTTGTTTGTTTGTTTTTTCTGGTAGGGGAGGGAGGTGGAGGTCACAACTAAAATAGCGAAGCTGACGGTCAGAATCCAGGGCACACAATCATGGAGCTATAGCTGCTCTCCTCTGGCTTTTACATTTATCTGAAGTGCGTTCAGTTCAATGGTCGTCAACACACTTAAATTATTATGTTGTCATTAACTGTCAGTTACTGCTATTAATATCTTAACACACATAAGAAATAGCAGATTATTTCAGGATGCTTTCTTCCAAATTGCTGTTAGTGATTATGAAATATTTGGGGTTTAGGGTGTATTAAAATAATGTATAAGGTATATGAGTGCTTCAAGTACTTACTTTAAATTATCTTAAAATTATTTTGCTGCTGTAATTATTTTGCTTTAGGTGCAAGTATTGGCTGGAGCTTTTCAGTGTGAATTAAAATGAATGGTCTGGATAGGGAATTCAGCAGTTTCTTTAAAAAAATTATATTTTCAACCAAGAGTGCCACTGAAGAAAGCAGCATTCTGTTTAATGCTTCTGAAAGCACTTATTCAGATGTTAATAACTGGTTTGAAAATGCGCTAAAACTTGACTGCTCTGCTTATAGCACAATGTATCCTAATTTTGTTCTCCTTGTAGAGATTTCTGTTCTGATTGCATATTCATCTAAAGGTGCCCAGGACAGTAACTGCAAGAAACAACAAAAATTCCACCTAGTCCTCATGTATCTTACTATAATATATACGTAATGTATTCCATTTTCTGCGCACTGGACAGTAGAAAAAAGGCATGTGCTTTAGAAATTAAATACTTTTCAGCTCATCTGCAAGCTCATTCCTACTGAAGTAAAGCTGTACAAAGGAAAAGAGAAAGATGAAATCTTATTTCAGAGCTTCGTGCTGTTCTGTTCAGCAGCATATAAGGTCTAGTCTGGCATAGTTAAATATATAATTGTATCAGTAGATGTGCATGAGGGAGGAAGGTAATTAGCCAGGCTCAAATCCCTGAGATTGAATTGTTCTTCAGCAGATCCGCTAGCCATGGACATCTGGCAGAATTTCCATATATCTTTAAACCATATCAGCAAAGCATAATTAAAAGTTTAGGTGCCTAAGTAAAGAAGATTTTAAGCCAGGGGAAGTTTCTAATTGTTTTTCAGCATTTGGAAGCAAGATTACAGATGCTGTGGGGATAGGAGAGAGGGGAATGTTGGGACTGCTGCTCCAAAAATTCAGTGGATGTTTTTGCTGCTTCCTCTGGTCATTGCAAAGGGTGCTGTGATGTCAGCTGTACAGCTGCAAAAATGGAAAGGCAAGAAGTGCTCGGCTTTTCTTCTCCTTTGAAAAGTGTGGTACTTAGCAACTGGAGCTATTTAGGAGACGAGTGAGTTCAGTTTAGAAGGAACTAGAGCAAGCTGCTCGTAGAGCAGTTACTGCTCTTGGGCAGGGACGTGCCTTTAGACCTAGGAGGTGACAGGAAAGAGAAATGTTGCCTGAGAGATTGCAGAAGCCCAGGTCACTCCTCATATGCCCTTTATTTCTGGGTGGGGAATAGTGACAGCTAGTGCTGGGAATAACAAATTACGGTGTGGTGCTTCCCCCTTCCTGTTCTGCTCTTTGCTGGTTGTTGTAGGGTGGGGCGTTACATGGCTCTTCCCACAGTCCAGGCAGCCCATGCCCAGATGTAAGAGACTCCGAGTCCTCTGTGTGGGTATATTTGCTAAGTCCCCAACCAGTCTATTGATTTCATTAGGAATAGTCACCAAGAAGTTGTTACTGAACAGGGGCGAGGTCTGTCATAGGGTTCTCAGTTTAGCTGACTCAGGTAATTTACTTTCGCTGGAAAAAAAATGCTCTTTGCTGTGGTGGGGGCGGTGGGTCACATACGTTCAGGAAGCTGTGAGCTTCCAGCCCTTCCTCTCCCTCCCTTCCTCCCTTGTGCTCTGAGAGCTGCTCTGGTGCACATGCAGGTGGCAGGATTTGGCTACTTGGGTAGAGTTTGCTGCCCCGAGCAGCTGTTCCCTCTCTTTTCCAAGGAGGAAAGCAGAAGGCTGGATTGTAATGAGTCCTGCTCAGATGCAGGCTTTCAGACCTTCCTGTCTTATCCTGCTGCTCCAGATGTGATGGCAGATTCATTGGCATTGGCTTACTGCCCAGTCCCTTGTGCTCTAACTGTAAATGTTAGAGGGACAAGTTCAGGGTGTCGTGTCCCTACAAAATTATGTGTAGCATGCCCATCTTTCTTGGGTTTGTTTTTTTTTTTAATTATTTTTTATTTTCAAGAGCATAGCTTACTCTTGCATTACTTTCTTAGAAACACAAGGTAATGGTACTTGATATAGGCAGTAAGGTGGAGCAACTCTGTGGGTCCTTCACAGGACACTAATTTCTCAGCAAGTATCCCTGTGCTAAAACTTTCACCAGCTTTACCTCCTGGGGAGCTCAAACTGTGCTCTCAGGGATGATTTGCCTTCCTCAGAGGGATGGCGTGGGGTCTGTAAATGAGGTGCCTGAGCACCGTGCCAGGTTCCTCTCCCCGCGCTTGGAGAGCTGGCTAGCTTGAAGCAGAAATGCTGCTGGTTTGCAGGGCTGTGTGTTTCCATCAGCCCAGGGTGGGGGGAACTAAGGGCTTTGTAACTCACCTGGAAGTAAAGCTGCTCTTTCCAAGATGGTCAAGAGGGGAATTTCTGCCCAAAGCAGAGTTCTAGCTTGTTCTCCTCTAGGAATATGCAAAAACCCCCCACCTTGAATGCAGGGTTAGAATCATGCATATGCGTAATTCCTCGCTACACGCATTGTGCCCCACACGCGTAATGAGCAATGCGGCTCCTCTGGTGCCGCCCACTGTGTTTCTAAAGCAGGTCTCTTCGGATTAGTACAACCTCACGTGGTTTTCCAGCATTAACAGCAAACACAAATGTAGTATGATTGGGCTTTGCTGATTCTCGTACTTTCCTTTGAAGAAGGAAGAGCTCCCAGCCTAATTGAAGAATTTGGTACCCAGTGACCCCAGTAGCTTTTTTCCAGTAGAGTCAATGAGTTGATGGGGTGTGTGATGGGGAGTGTGAGGAGGACTCGTGAGCCCTCCTGTCATTCAAATAAATAATCACCATCTTCATCTGACTTTGAGGACAGAACTTAGGTTTCCTAAAGCTTCAGTTTTGCTGATGAGTAGCTAATGAGTAGAAAATAAGTAGTAGTAAATAAACTTCTAAATGGGCAGATAAGCTTCTTTTCTGTGCTGTTGCATTCCTACAATAACATTAAAACATCGATAAATAAATAAAATAAAATGGTTGTCTAAAATTCACAGAAATTATTTTAATATCAAATGTAGACTAGACTAAACTATGCAAGCTTGCAGTTCTAATTTTATCATTAAATTCAAATCACACTCAAGCCTAGAGAAATGTAAAACTGGATATTTGTATTTTTATGTTATTTAAATATTTAGTTCCCTTAAAACAATTGCTTTGATGGGAAATAGATGAAAAATCTGTATTGAAATACTCAGCTATAAAATGAGCCTGCTTTTTTGAGAAGTTCGCTTACTGTTAGCATTAATTACAATATAGAAAACAAGCTCTGTATGTAAAGCCATTTGAAGTATATTGTCATAGCTTTTTTTTGCTGAAGCATACATTTGAGGTATATTTGCACTAAGCCATAACTTTTTTCAACTCCTTTTAAGCAACTATAACTCAATTAAATAATACCTTTGTAATAGACGTGATACTGTTTGTACAGTGTTTCCAGTTAGTATTTCAATGGAGCATTGCACTGATTAAGAAAATCACATTTGTTTATAGTGTCATTGTCTTAGCAAAATCATAAAAGTGCTTTTCACCTCAGCAACATGGAGAAAATATTCTTTAGATTATAGTACCATTTTCATAGTCAGATCAACGATATAAGCTTTCTACAAGTTGACAGTAATGTTCAAAGGAAATTTAAGATTCTATAATGTATTCTTCAGAGAACTAAGTATATTAATTTCTTTATTCAACTATATAAATTATATTCTAGGCTGGGGCTCTTCCAATACTTCTGTGCATCAATGAGGAGGGGAATGTTTCCTAAATCCACCTTGTAATCCCTTTACAGACTAATGTATATATTAATTAGAGTTACGTAGTGTTTAAAAGTATGTAAGTACATACAACTTGAATGTATTGATTCTGGGACTTACTTCAAGATGAAGGAGATATGTTATAGGGGTGCAGGTTTTCAGAAGGACAACAGATACTGAAGAATAGTTTTGTTAATTTACTGGGTACTAACTTTTGTAATAAGTGGTTTAATTAAAAAGACAGATGATTTGCTCATTGAAACAGGTTAGTGGTTGGGCTGAAGCTGTTAAAAGGCTTACAAAAGAAGATTAATGGTTTAGAGCCTCGGGTTGTATAGATTAGTCATGACTGAGGAATTTCTTGAGGAAATTCCAGCCATGACACATCAAGGTTATTTTAGGGTGCACCTACCTGTCCAGCTGTACGCCTGCAAGGAGATGAGAATGAATGTCAGGACATGCCCAGAGCTGCAGTTTTTGTTGGCTTGGCAAAGCTGTGGCGTTGCACTGATGTTCTGTTCAGTAATTAGGGCTCTGATGGAAAAATATTCTTTAAAATAATGATGTTGAGTGACGTCTGAATGCAGTCAGTGACTTGATATCTGTGCTTTACTTTTTAAAAAGGTCATCGCTGCTTTTTTTTGTATCTGCCCTGCCGGCGTCAGATCTATGGGGCAGCTTGAGTGCAGATTTAATGCTTTTGGTTTTTGGAGGCTATTTTGCATCTCTTGCATAACTGTGGATCAAATGGACGTAACATCTCTATAGCACAGTGCAAGTTTTTGTAGAAACTTTCATGACTTCAATAGCCATGAGACGGTATGGATGTCTGAAGTCATTGAAACAGAACGGATTTAGCACATCAGCACAGGAGTTTGCTCTTTCCCTTCCCACCGATTAGATCCGCCAGCATTAGCAGAGAGAGCTGTACCGGGGTAAGATGGTTGTTTGTAATTTTTACTTAGTCTTCAACTATAAGCCAAGAAAAAAATTAGTCTATCAATAAGGTTGTCAGTTTATAGTTCTGTGTTAAGTAAGAGTAAGTAATTAAGAAGTAGGTACATGCTTGCTATGGAGGTAACCTGAAGTTCAAGTCTCTGGTCTGAATCAGGAGGAACAGAGACTTGAATCTAGTTCTGTCATGTTCTGGAGAGTGTCTCTTCTAGACGGTTGATCTTTCATCTGCTGGAATGAATTAATAGCCCCAGGTGATCACCTGTTCTTCATAAGCCAACATCTTCATCTTCTGAGAAGAAAAGACTTCTGCAGATCCTAGGATTTTTTTTCAGTGCAGAACAGGCACAGGCATATTTTTGAAATAGAAAAAGTTTGCCAGAGATAGGATCTTCCTGCTCAGATGTAGGACTGGGTTCATTTGGCTGCTAGGAAAAGTTTTATTTTTGTCTCTGGCAATGCTTTTGTTAAAATAATAAAGTGTTTTTATTTACTATATACTTCTAAGAGGACTTACTATTCTTTTTGTTGAGTATATTTAATGTGGCCAAAGTTCTGGAGGAGAATGTCGTCTTGCCAAGAGTGCAAAATAGCAGTGAGATGATATGATCCTTCTTCCTGCAAAAATAAAGCACGTGAGAGAAGTCATGCTTGTGCTCACATGGTGTGCCATAAGCACAGTGTAGGAACATGTTGAGTGGGAAGTTCACTCTTCCTTTGAGTCGAGTTACATATTCCCATAATACTTTCTTTCCTCCAGATGCTCGGCCTAGTGTTTAAAAGAAAAGAAAGCCTAATTTGCTCCTCTTTGATTTATTCTGTAACATTAAATTACTTTGTATAGAAGGAAATTCCACATACACATTTTGCATGGTGGGCTTTCTTTGGTGTGGAACAGTGACTCATTCTTGTATGAGACAATACCTTAGCTACTGGGCTGAAAGGGGTGAAAAGGGCACGTGGTTATATAGCAGGCTAAAACCTGGGAGCCAGAACACTGAATTTTTTACTCCATCAGTTATTTAATATGTAACCAAATCATGTCACTCCTCTGCACTCCTCTTTGTTTATCCAGATAGAAAATGGGGTCTTAAACATGTAGGACCTTTAAGGGGTGCTATAAAACCTGCAGTAGTTAATGAATGTTGATGAATTGCTTTATGATCCTTGAGAGGTGGTTTGGGGATCCCAGCCAGCTGGAAGTCCATTGGACTTTGAACTGCTGAGGGCCAGGGGGATATTCTTTAAAAACCTGAGTGGAGCTGAGGCAAGGCCAAGCAGTTGCAGTCACTTTGCAGTCCTTGGGCATCGCTTCCACGGTTGTGCCGTTGGCAGCATCCCTGCCCCAAATGCTTGTCCCTGTCCCTGGGCTGCCCTGTGTTGTGCTGCCTTGTGAAGACACACAGGGAATAATCCAAATACACCTTTGCTGAGGGGTTATTTTCCAACTGTATTAGTTTCCTTTGTGGGGAGGGGATATGGGTATGGGGTGGGAATGATACATAGTGTCAGGGATGACTCTCTCTGGTGAGAGCTATTCGGCAGTTGTCAGTGAAACACAGCCTTCCTCCTGTATTCCCCAAAGTCTTGTGATTTACCCAATCCAGAAACTGAGCTGTGTCAAATTAAATGTCCTTGCGTTTTTTTGGCTGGCATAATTTTAATCTAGATCCTGTTTCACCATGTGGCTTCATGAAGACTTACGGAAGGGGTGAATGGTGAGCGACGGCCAGCATCCAGGAGCAGGGAGAGGACAGGAGTGTTGTTTTTCATGGGCATCAGGACTACATAGTTCCTGGTAGCACAAACACTGAAAACATGGTTCCATGTCTTCTGCTCTGTGTATCAATGTGAAAAAGCAGAGACACTCTCATAAAGCTTTCATCTGCAGGTTGTCACTGTGTCACTGTCCTCTGCTTCTGTGTTTCTCACCAGATTCTGAACTACTTACCTGCCTATGTTTCTAGATTGTTTAAAGGCTTACCTAAAATTAATCTTTCATTTTCTCCCTTAAGAAAAGTAGAAATTACCAGTTTATAAATTCTCTAATGTTTTCCAGTTTTAAATTTACTGTTCTGTCCCTCTCTTTGTATGATTGGTACATTTGATGATGTTCTGAATGATTTTTTCTCAGTTTTTCTGGTTTATTATATTGAAGTACTCACAGTTATGCTGATAATACAGTAGATGTATCCTGCCATCTACTTTGTACAGGTACTTCCACTCTTGTCCTGGGAACTCTGAATAACAAAAGTCCTTGGATCTGTCTGTCAAGTTAGGGAGTTTATCTAAGTTTGGGAAGATTAAAAAGAGAAGTTGATAATGCTTTGAATAGGTACCGTGCAAACTTATGTCAGAAATTCCAAGCAGTTTCTGAAATTGAGGAGAAGTAATTTCGTCTTTCACTTTTCAGTGAAGATCTTTTAAGTAATTCATTATTTTACTGGACTTTTCTCTTGGAATTGAAACCAATCAAGGGTATCTGGCTTTGCCTCACAGTGTGGACCTGGCTGAGAAGAAACAACCAAGGAAATTGGGAAACTTTGTTGATAAGCCAGAAGCTGATGTCTGTCCACCACATCATCCTCTTTGGAAGTTGTCTGAGATTTAGTAGCCTGTCCAGTGGTCAGAGTCATGTAAAAAGGATTCAGTGCTCCAGGTGTACTTTTTTTTTTTTAATTCTTCTTTTCTCCTATTCTCCAAAAACAAGTTCAGGAAGTATCTTCAGTTTCACTGAATTGGAGATTTGGGCCAGTAATGCAGAAGATACGTGGCTAGTGTCATTAAACAGGTGAACATATTTCTACATGTCAAGCTTTGCTCCTGTTTGGAGTAGAAACTGCACTACAGCCAGTTCTTCAGTAAGATCTGCATTCTATACTAAGGTCAGTGGTTCCAGTGGCAGGGTGCCCTGGAGTCAGTGAGGCCTTCTTTGATTTCAGGTGCTGCCACTGGGCTGGTGCCACAACCCTCCCCAGCTGCCACAGCAACCTAGCTTTCTTCAGAGATCTGAGAGTCTGTGTCAGGACCTCACTGGAATAAATGCCACCAGCATTTGTCAGCATTTGTTCCCACAGGCGGGCTCTGGAGACCACCAGGAGCGTGATGGTGTGAAGACTCAGCCTCTCCCTTACACGCAACTGCCTCCCCTGTACCAGTCTTATCTGCACTGAGTGCTTTTTGGAACGGGGTCAGCTGTAAAGTGCCTATCTCTGCCTACATTGCTGAAGCCTACTCCACAGCAAGAAAAGAAGGACAACTTGACCTTGTATTTTTTTGCAGGCTTCTTTTTTTCCAGGATTTATTTATTTTAATCATGAGACATCTCTTAAATCTCCAAATATTGTCCTTTTGCTATGGCCATTCTGTCACTCAATGTGCCTGCAGTTTAAAGCTCAATTCAGTTCCTGCTGATGTTAATATGTATTTTTTGGTGAGAGCAGGGTATAGCCCTTAGGGTCTAATGCTTTCATCATGCTATAGCCTTGGGAGGTGGTGGCATTTTGCAAGATGTGCTTGACACACAGTCACCTGTGGAGAAAGCTGATTTGGTAGCAGTTAATATACCGCTTGCGTTCATTTTTCCTGGTTGTGTGTGGCAGCTCAAAGAGCAAAGGAATGAAAACCCAGGCGATTAGTGATATTTTTGCTGACTGTCTTCCTTTAAATCAAAGCAGGTATTCCCCTCTCCTTCCTCGATTAGTGTTCTTACCGCTGTGTGCAGCACCTCCTATATTCTAATTCACAGCACGTGAAAATGAGGTCTCAAGTGCACATGCATGAATTTCATTTTAACTACCCAGTGAAAAGTTTTAATTAGATGTTTCATGTGGAAACATGAAACAGGGTTTGAAATTAGCAATGACCTTGCGGCCTTCCTTGAATATATTTTTTGATACCATGTGGCAGGCAGTTCCCAGCATTTTTTTGTCACTGGCTGGAACGTGCACATCTGAGCGGGGAAGGCTCTGAAGTGTGGGAGCAGCAGTGGTTGCTGGTTGCAGGAAAAAGTACTTTAGCTTCATTTGGTGACTTGGAAAATAATAGAATGACCTAACTCAGGAAGAGCATGAATAGCAGCTGGTATTTCCTTTAACAGCTTGCTGGAGATCAAACCTCAGATGGATTTCCAAGCTCTGAACTTGTGTAAGCCCTGAATAGGGGTGATGCTGAACTACACAGCCCCGTTTGATCAAGGGAAAGGCATATAGCTCCCATCCCTTTGCTGGCTGTGCTGTGCATCAGCTCTGTTCCCTACCAGCCTGGATGGCACTGCTGTCTCACCTGGAGGGGCTGGACTGAGAGTAGTGCCATCCCTTAATTTGTCTCCATTTTCTCTGGGAGGTGAGGACAGTCAACCTGTGCGTGCTCTATCAGGAGCAGCATTTCTACTTAGCCCAGTGCTGAGATGAGCAAAGGAGACCCTGCTCTTTTGGTAGAGTAGGAGACAAGTACAGAGTGAGAATATGCATTACCTTTTCAATTTGGTTGCAAGATCAAAGTGTCTCTTCCTTTTTTAGAGGCACTAATATTTATCAAATGGATACAATATCAGTTTAGGCCTTTTTTGCCACATACTTTCGATATTGCAGGTAGGGGATTATTCACCACAGAAACCTTTAAAACATATATGTGGGTACAACTACAGCATTACATTGATTTAGTGTTTGCAAGATATGCTATTTGGCCATATTTAGCAGGTTAATAGAGAGAATTGATGTTGTCAGGGTCAGGGGAGAAGACACTAATCAGAGGATTGTCCTACCTGCTTTATCACTGGCATTGGAAGATGTTCCAGAGGAGTTTGAGAAGTGCCTAATGCCCCACTGGGAACGCATCAAATCCTACACATTGCAGGTGATGGCATCCTGCATGTGGGGCCTTTCTCAGGATTTCACCAAGGATACAGCAGAACCCTCCTCCAGCAAGGAACCTGGGGTGCTCTTGGTCCCTTAGTTCTCCTTCTTGTAGAGATACGTGCCTATGGGTGCATGTGCTGTATGTATTTACTCATTAAGCAGACTGCAAACCTTGCTAAAAGCAGAGCTGATTGCTTACAAGGACGAGTTATGGAACTTTTTTTCGCATTGTAGAAATAACCGGTCATTTACACACAGTCTCAGTTGGTAACATAAAGAAGCTGCTTTCTCCTGGTGAGCCATCTGTTCTGACACTCCTCTCCTCCTCCTCTCTTCACATTGCATCAGGTTTTCATCTAGCAGTTTCTGAAAAGTTTCAATCTCCTCTTCAGTGCTTCAGATCAAAACCTGAATCTCGAGCATCACACCTGAGACCCATACCACCTTCTGTGCCCATACCTCAAGGACATCGGGGCTGTGAATGTCACCTTGCCCCTGCTCTCCATCCAGTGCCTGCTGATGGAAAAAAATGATAGATGCAGGTTGTCTCCTCACTGGGTTATCTTGCAGATAACTCTTTGTAGGTACACATTACCATAGCTGCCTCCCCGAAGACTAAGGGTGGCTGGTGGAGTCGGGGTGCCAGATGGGGACTCGGGAGCTCCCTGTCCTGCGCAGGCTTCCTCTGAGATCTTGGACTAATGACTGAACATCTCTGTATTTCAGATCCTAGTTTGTACGTGGAAGTGCCACTTCCCTGCTTTCAGGAGCATCATGAACGTAGGCTCTCAGATTGCTTTCCTGCACTGATGTGGTGCTTGAGGGTGCACTGGCTGGCTGAAGGGTGCTATATAGGTTGAAGCAGCTTCCCTTTTAAAGTCTGAACAGATATCTTCAGGTGACAGATTTTTAATGTGGGACTTCCTTAAAGTAAATCAGGTACTTTCTTAAAGGTGGCTGGGGTTTTTTTTTGTGGTTTTGGGGGGGTTTTTTGTTTGGTTTGGTTTGGGTTTTTTTTCAGAGAAGCAGCTATAGCCCTCATTTCAGGACACCTCTAAAAATCAGCCTGTCTTACTTAGTTTTAGATATTTAATTGTAGGAACCTACGCAGGAACTGAAGGAACACGCTCCAGTTTTACAGTAGAGCTGTGGGTATTGGTGCTAATTTGTGTGGGATCCGCAGCCATCCGTAGAACAGAGTTGCTCTGTTGGTGCACTGGGTGGCCGTATGCTCCCTGTAAGTCGTCTGTTCTCACTCTCCCACCCTCAGCTGTTCCACAGGCACACATATGTATATGTACAGACACAACTATTTCTTCCCTGGTGCAAAACTTAGTTTTGTACAATGCAGGGAAAAAGACTACTATTCCACTACATTTTCCTTTTCAGCTGCTGTGGCAATGCACTTAAACTCTGTCTAATATTTACTGGTTAATCAATTGACACATACTGTTTTCACTGCAGTGACATGTAAATAGTAAATATTTGGATTAGACAAAAGCTATACAGTAAATCATGCATATACTTGTTGTTTTAAAATGCTATTAGTTCTTAATTTGTGTGATATTCAATATGTGTTAAGGATCCCCTAAGAATAGAAACAGTAAAAAATTAGCAATTTACTCAGTTAATTATGGTAGAAATTCATGTCTTACCTGCTGTAAGAAGAAATAAGGGTTTAGCATTCCAGCAGAAATATCAACAAGCTGTAAAAGTTGCTTGACTGTTGTAATGTGAAAATCTACTAGAATCTCATAGGCATTTGCAATTTTCCTTGTAATTAATTAATCCTGCGGTTTCTGGTATTCCAGTGCTCTTGTGCATAGAAAAGATTTGCATCAAATGGTTGGGTGCCCAGCCTGCTTGAAAAAAATCCTATTGATTAAGATCTAATAATACTTCCCATGCTGGTGATTCTTCATTTGGCCAATTTTGCTACTGCAGCACAACATGTAATATCAATATACCCCTATGACTTTGGCTTTTATAACAAATAATTTGTTCCAATCCTTTTTACTTTTTTTTTCCCTTCTGATTTGCCACACACACATTAAGTGCTTGCTACAGCAAAACTTCTTCACTTTCATACCTTAGACAACATATTTAATGTACTTTATCTGCATTGCATTGTTAAGGGCAAGGAGCTAGGAGCTAGCTCTAAATAGACCAAGGCTTTTATGAAAATGAAAGCCCCAAAGAGTTGCTTCATCATGGGAAATCACTGCCAAATGTCATGTGAGCCCTTGCTTTCCTGGCACACACAATGTAAAGAAATGTTTTCGTTTTTAGCATCTTGACATTCAGCTTTTTTACTTTATTGCTTTACCATTTTTTCTTATATGAATATTTTCCTTTAAAATGCATTGTTATTAATTTGCTTATAAAATAAAAATTGAGATAATATAGAGATATAGATAATTAGAGGCTTAGATCATGCTGTACAGAAACATCTTAATCAGATGAAATAAAAACCTGCATTTTATTTTTAACATAGTCTAATTTTTAGTGAGCTAAAGCTTAAAATCTGATGAATTGGCAATGATTTTGTGATTTGATATTCAGAAAGAATGCATCCTGAATACCAAATGAATGAAAGTTACTGTGGACTATGATTACTGCATTTTTTATTTTTACTTTGAAAACTGGGTTAATTTAGTATTTTCCACATCTAACCTTGAAACATAGTAATTAGAAAAAAAAAAAGTACTAAAGGTTAGCAATGCTTTTATTTCAGTTGTCATGGGGGAACAGTTTGAAGTTTATGGGGGTGGAGGAGAAATGTCTTCAAGATCTTCAAATAACTTGAAAGTTCTGGTGACACCAGCACTTCAAATTATCATTATCCTAAAAATGTCCTTTTGTGCCACTGAAGTCTCACATAGCTAAAAGGAAAGGTGACTGGGGAATGGGATTTAAGTCATGTCAGGAGGATGGGAATGCCTGAGAAGCTAATAATCAAACCATTGTGTTGCTGTGCAAACATATCCTCCTGCACCGTGGATGTGTGTCCTCACAAAATATCCTTTGGTGCATCATTGTTTTGGCAGGTCAGGTGAGTAGTTATGTGTAAAGTTTATACTTCTTATGTCAAATTAATGCTCGTGAGCCTAAGGGCTCGTCCCTCTCTTTGCTGGTTATTAGCATGTAGCCGCTGCACCAGTACACACTAAGGGTAGATGAAGAAACATGCTTTGTTCAGGGAGAGTTTACTCTGGAATAGGTAGTGGTCTAAGACACAGACAACAGAGTTTTTTGTCTTTCCCGAGTGGGTATTTACACTGTAAACTGCATTGCTTACACTGGAAAAAAAAAGAAAATCCTAACAGATCTTCAGGAACATTAGATTGTGACCACTTGTCTTTTAAGGGAGCAGAGGAAAATGCAAGCAACTTCTGCTTAGGATCACCTGAAATTACCATTGTTTTTATTAAAAATCCAACAGAAACTTAATGTTTTAGATACCTAGGATTTAAAAGATGTTGTCTTCCCCCCCACCCCTGACAGATCATCCTGGTCTCTGTGTTTCTGATTGCAGTCTCCTAATCCTCCAGTGCCTGTGTTAAAATTCAAGGCATCCATAAGGCACGAGTCCTCCTGACCTAGTGCTGTGGTTATGATGATGCATAAAATAAATCATTGCAATTACTGAGGGAGTCTCAAGCACTTAGTAGCTGAGGCGATTGCTTCTTGAAACATGACTGAACTGAAGAAAGGATCATTAGTTATTTCCCTGGAGTACATGGATATTGTAACCCTCTCCACAGGGTTCTATTAAGGAGTTAAGACCTGGTCATCCTGGTCATTTGTTCACACATCTCATTTTATCTTTCCTTCACTCAAATGCTCTGTGACAGCTGATGAATTCCAGCGTGTGTCTCCTCTTTACCCACAGCATCTCCTTACCTGTCAAAGTTCAGGTCAAATAGCAAATGGCCAACCATATGGAAAGGAAGAGCCCAGCAATGAGAAAGTAAACAGTTTTAATAGGTCATTATTGGAAGGGCTTATGAGATAGGGTGACTTTCTGAGACATATGACATAAAAACAATTTCCTGAGTAAGGAGAAAGAAGTTGGTTTGATGAGATCTCAAGCTTTTACACAAAAAGAGTATAAACCCTGTATAAAGCTATAGAAGTTGTATAAAGCTATGAAGGTCAGGAAGGAATTGAAACCAAAAATGGGGGAAGGTAGGTCAGGATTGGAGGTAGATGAGAGTTTTGATATTTATTTGGTGATATCATAGGTCTTGGCAGTGTCCTGAGTAGTCCATACTATGCTGTCTGGTGGTAATGGGACGTGGTGTGAAGAAGAGAATGGGATCAGGAGAAGATATGTGTCAATGGACATTTGCATCCACAAGTTGAGCACTTAATGGCTGAAGAAACCACTGTGCATACAGTGTGATACCAGAAGCTGATGAGTGGCATCACAGTGTGGCTTTCTACCTCTTCCTAAAGATTAGCACCACTTCAGGTTGCTCAGGGGTTCAAGAAGGAGGAGATATTTTAAGGGAGGCGAAAGAGTGTGATCCATGGGAGGTTACTTGGGAGTCTGCTGTTGATGCTGCTCCTTGTGGTGAATTAAAAGGATGGGGAAGGGAACCTTGTTTGGGCATGATAGTGGCTAAAGAAGAGCTAGAAAAGGGCAGCAGGGAAGTATAGTCAAAGCCCAGTGACTGATGGATATTTGACCTTTTATGGCTCGGACTGGCAGTTGAGCAATATGGTTTGAGGGGTTGTTTGAGAGTTATCAGAGAATCATAGACTGGTTTGGGTTGGAAGGGACCTTAAAGATCATCTAATTCCAACCCCCCTGCCATGAGCAGGGACACCTTCCACTAGACCAGGTTGCTCAAAGCCTCATCCAACTTGGCCCTGAACACTTTCATGGAGGGGGCATCCACAGCTTCTCTGGGCAACCTGTTCCAGTGTCTCACCACCCTTACAGTAAAGAATTTCTTCCCAATATCTAATCTAAACCTGCCCTCTTCCAGTTTAAAGCCATTTCCCCTTGTTCTGTCACTCCCTGCCTTTGTAAAAAGTCCCTCCCCAGCTTTCCTGTATCCCCTTCAGGTACTGGAAGGCCGCTATAAAATCTCCCCGGAGCCGTCTCTTCTCCAGGCTGAACAGCCCCAACTTGCTCAGCCTGTCCTCATAGTAGAGGTGCTCCAGCCCTCAGATCATCCTTGTGGCCTCCTCTGGACTCATTCTAACTGGTCCATGTCTCTCTTGTGTTGGGGGCTCCAGAACTGGACGCAGAACTCCAGGTGGGGCCTTACGAGAGCAGAGTACAGGGGAAGAATCACCTCCCTCGACCTGCTGGCCACGCTTCTCTTGATGCAGCCCAGGATACGGTTATTGGCCTTCTGGGCTGCAAGCGCACATTGCCGGCTCATGTTGAGCTTCTCATCCACCACCACTCCCAAGTCCTTCTCTTCGGAGCTGGCCTCAAGCCACTCATCACCCAGCCTGTATTTGTGCTTAGGATTGCCCCGACCCAGGTGCAGGACCTTGCATTTGGCCTTGTTGAACTTCATGAGGTTAGCACAGGCCCAACTCTCAAGCCTGTCAAGGTCCCTCTGGATGGCATCCCGTCCCTCCAACGTGTCAACTGCACCACTCAGCTTGGTGTCATCAGCAAACTTGCTGAGGGCGCACTCAATCCACTGTCCATGTCTCTGACAAAGATGTTGAACAGCACCGGCCCAAATACCGACCCTTGAGGGACACCACTCGTCACTGATTTCCACTCGGACTTTGAGCTGTTGACCACAATGCTTTGAGTGTGACCATCCAGCCAGTTCCTTATCCACCGAGTGGTCCATCCATCAAACCTACATGTCTCCAACTTAGACACAAGGATGTAATGCGGGACGGTGTCAAATACCTTGCACAAGTCCAGGAAGATGACATCTGTTGCTTTAGCCTTATCCACCAATGTCGTAACCCTGTCATAAAAGGCCACCAGATTGATCAGGCACGATTTGTCCTTGGTGAAGCCATGTTGGTTGTCACCAATCACCTTCTCATTCTCCATGTTCCTTAGCATGGTTTCTAGGAGTATCTGCTCCATGATCTTGCCTGGCACTGAGGTGAGACTGACCGGCCTGTAGCTCCCCAGGTCTTCCTTGTTTCCCTTTTTAAAAATGGGGGTGATGTTCCCCTTTTTCCAGTCTGCAGGAACTTCACTAGACTGAAGGAACTTCACCAGGACTTCACCGTTCTGAGTTGTCTCGTTATGAGTGGGGAGAGGGAGAGGTGGTATATTAGCTCCTGATAATGTCAGAGCAGCAGCGTGGTTCAGGGCTGATGCAAGGGTAGATCAGATGTCTTTGTTTTGGGGGTGGCAACATGCATCAGGAGGGTGGGGCGGATGGCTGGAGGCAGCAACAGCTCCTGCTGCCCCTGTGCCATGTGCTGCTTCAAGTCTGGCAGCTCTTCACACTCTCAGGAAGACTTTTTTTTTTTTTAGTGCTGTTGTGAACGGTCTTCTGATGCCAGGGTACAAAGTGAGTTTGAGAGGCACACTCTGTCATTTGTAAGGTTTCACAGTCTTGATGGAGGCAAATCCTAGCAAAACATTCAGTGTTTGGTCTTTTTTTCAGTATTTCTTCCTATTCTAATGATAGATCTGTTTAAATTACCCTATGCAAAAATAACATTTTGGATTGCTTCCATCAACTTTTTGTAGAAGAGACAGTGAAATCTAGACTGTGACACACTCCTGTGCACGCTCCTCTGCAAAGGAACCGTTCTGTGCAGAGGAGGACATACAAGCACACAGATGAGTGTTTACTCAAGATGCCTTGCATCTCATTGCAGATACCATGTGATTTACCAGTTGCCATGGTAACGATGCATTTTTCATTCCATAACTTGAATAAATGTTGAGATTGCCCTTGGTATAACTAACTTACCTCCTTCTTAAATTTGGGCACAATTGTGTTACCTAAAGAAAGAAGAGAGGAATCTCCCAATGTTCATTCTGAAATAAATTTTTGGAGCATGTAGCTAGTTAAGAAGTAGGTACATGATTCCATCTGGAACAAAATGAAAGTAACTTAATATGTGATTATTTAAAATCATAAAATGGGAGAAATATAAAATGGTGCTTCATAATGTGGTCACTGGCATTGTATATTTTTCTGTAAGTTTTATTGTTTGTGACACTTTGGTTTTCTTCAATACATTAAAATTTCATTAAATTTATCATTTCTTAGTATCAGTCTTTACATAGACATGCAACAAAGCCATTTTCTTCTTTTCCTTCTTGTAATCTTGCAGTAAAATTTATTTATTTCTTGTGTGCTATAACCTCCACTTTTGAATAAATTATTGCTGGCAACAGCTGGGTAATTGTTAACCTGCTCTTCCCCACCTTCCTTATTCTTTTCTTTCTTACTTTTGCTACATGTGGACAACAACCCATGTACCAGAGGGAAAAAAAAAAAAAAAAAGAAAAAAAGCAGCCTTTAATTTGCTGCTGTGCATGTAATGTTAGAAAAAATCATCCTGTGTAGAAACAGCCTGATTTTTCTCATTTCTGTAGTAGACTATCAGTTGATATCAGCGAGCATTTTATTCTAAATAATAAATGCAGAATCAAATCTGCTATTTGGTGGAAGGGGTGAGTTTTATTTTTCCTTCTAACTCGTTTTTCCTTTCTTTTTGTCAGCCTTATATTAAGCTCTAAGCATTGCTGTCTACTTCAGATATATTATCAAGTCTGCAAGTGATTAGTGGCTTATCTGTTTTTGAATGATTTAGATGTATGAATTAATTAGCAAGAAAAGAGCTATTAGAAAGCATTAATAAAAAGGCTGGTCATTTTAGGCTATTTTGAAAGGAGCTACAATCATCATACAAACCCAAGAAAATTGTAGTCATAGTGATTCATGCTTTTCTCAAAAGAAATCACTGCATTATATCTAACTTAGTTGAAAACAACTACCAAAACACAGGATATAAACTCTACTTTGTGACGTCTACCCTTGGGCTTGAAGTTAAATAAATTAGTTTTATTTAAACATTAGCTTTGGATTTTTTTTTTTACTCTTTTACTCAATGTTTTTTCACTATTGCTCTTTGAAGACCATGTTAAATGTCAGTGCATTTGAGAGAGCTTGATTCTGGAGTTCCTGAGAATGAGCTTGAGCTTTATCTAGTATTCTTGGGTTTAGAGTTTATCTTTAGCATTTTGTGTAGGCCAGAACCAGCTCCTGGCCTTTGCTGAATATTTGCTCATGAAAAATCAGCTGCATCCTTCTGTGAGCATGATGCTTCAACAAAAACATATATGTCTCATGATAAATGTGATGAGCAGCACCTCAGTTTAATAGACAAGTTTTAGTCTTCCGAGCTTGGAATTGTGGCTTATAATATAGATAGTGTCTATATATTTTTATTTTTTTTTTAATTGGAGTAATGGCATCGTTAGTATTGACTGGTGCTATGGACATAAGGCAAGAGATAAAGGTTTTTCTGGTAGACAGTAAGTCAGTTTTTGTAAATAATATTTTACTTCACACCAAGTATAAATTGGAGTGAAAGGCAAGGAAAGGGATTAGCAATCTTGTCTGTTTGATTTAGAAGTTGTATGTGTCCAGCACTGGTAATTAGAGCAATATAAGGCTGACAGTGTCATATATTTACTGCCATCTCTCTTCCATTCCTTCAGGAGACCTTATTTATCGCTACGTTCATTAGAAAGGCTGTAAGGCCTTTGTACACATGTCCTCTCCAAGGTGAATATTAATTTACATTAATAAATTAAATCCACTAATGTTAGCGAGCTATCTTCTGCAGTTTTCATTCTTGTATGAAAGCTGTACAAGGGCTGTTGTAGAAGCCAAGTTCCAGCCCTGTTAGATGTTAATCAAGTTGTTATCTAGTTCCCCTCATATCCCAGTAATTTCTTGAATTTCACACTTCTGATGTTAAGATTATTCTCAAGTACGATTTCTGTGTATCTAGTCAATCATCTTCTGTTTTCTTTTCCTAAAGCATATGGCAATAGTAGTATGTGTTATCAGTCCTGGGGTATCTGGGTTAAGTCTATAGTCCTCCTCAAATCCTCGTCAGTCCTTCTCACTTCCTGGGCAATACATAAGTCCTGTAGTTTTTATATCATTTCCCTCATGCTTTTCACTGCAGCTAAGGCTTGATCACTTCCACTGACATCACTGGAAGACACTCTTTGGTAGCTGGGGGATTGAACTGTAGCTTAATCTACTTATTCTATGCTCCTCTATTCTTTGTGCAAAGGAGATACTTGGATCTGGTGTTTGAACATTTGTCCTATAGGAAACTTTACATTTTTTTGGGAAAAAAGTTTCCATTCTGATTCTAGTGAAAATAATACAATTGCTAAACTCTGTTAGGGCAGAAATACAAATTCAACTTTGTGGTCACTTACCCTGGGATATGGACTTCCAGGCTGGATAAGCTCCTGCAGGGCAGGGGATTAAGAAACCCTGCCAGCCTGGGGTGGGCAGTATGTGGTGGCGGTGGGGAGAGCCCAGCAGGCTGCTTTCTGTTCCAACTGACATGCTCTGGCACTCTGTCAGTTGTAGTGAATCCACATTTTTTCAGTAGAAAAAAAAGTTGCATTGGACAATTTCCAGCTGCTCCACACTCCACCTCATTAATTGCAAGGCCACTGGAAGGGATGGTTGGCACCTGCCCCCTTTGTTTTACAGTCACATTAATTTGCCCTGGTGTGGTGCAAGTTTTCTAAAAAAAAACCCCAGAGGCTCTAGGTCGGCTGTTCTTCCAGATCCCAGTGTTTTTGAAGTAAGTGCTGCCCTACCAGCTCTGAGAGAATGGTAACAATATTAATACTGTCCTCACGTCTTTTGTCTCTCCCCACTCCCTCCCCCTTGCTTTTTCTCCTCTGCTTTTTCTCCCTTACAGAGAGAAGGTCTCCTAGGTTGTCCTTGCCAAGGTGGTAGATCTCTGTCAGGCTGTCAGACTTACCTACTAATAGCTATGAAGAGCTTGTGCTCCAAGAAAGGGAAGGCTGAAATGCATAGCCTTCAGTTGTATTAGAAAGACATTTTTCATTTTCCAACAAAGAGTTGTGGAGTGTTAAGGTTATGATATCATTACTTTGGTGGTTGTGACACCAGTAATATTTTGGGTTTTTTTTCATGTTATTTTAGAAAGTGTGCCCTTTTCCCTGTGTTAGATGTATTGCTTCCTTTCATTAAAGCCCAATCTGTAAAAGTGCTCTCACCCTGAATTATGATATTTGGAGGTAACTGGGAGCTAGTTGGGAGTACAGACAATTTGATCTCAGTTTAGGGCATTTTTTGCTACTATCCCACTATGAAATGCTGTGTGAAGCTCCTCTTCTCTCACTTCTTTAGTGTTTCTTGAAATACACTGAATTTTCGTGGTTTTTAAGTGGCCTGCACAATGAAACTCCAGCCTCACTTGCAGTGGGACCACTGCTTGGGAACACAGGCAACAGCTTTTTTTTGCCCTAGGACCTAACCACAGCCTTTCTGCTCACATAAGGACTCTCATTTAGCAGTGCCCTATTCCCATGAGCGGTTTCTTTCTTCTTAGTAATAGGGAAATCAGAAATAATCCTACTCTCAGCAGTTTTGGGATTACAGACAAAAATTGAGTTCCTTGATGTATGACTGTGTAGGGATATTAATCTTTTCCCTGATGCCTGTTGTCTGTCATCTCTGTCTTACCAGCACTGTCCTTTTGACCCCACTACAAGGGTAACTTGTTATTAATGTTGCCTTTGCCGCAGATGCTCAGTATGCAGATGACAGCACCAACAGTTTTTCTGAAAGGGCTTATTCTGTGCATTATCAGATGTGTTATTCAAAATTGGCTTCAGCAACAAAGGATTTTGATTTTTTTCTCCATGATGTAGCTTGTGCTCATTTTACCACCATTTGTGAAGTCGATAAATTCATAGGAGGTTGTGTTGAGCGAATGTTGGCTCTTTGTTGTGCATCTCTGAGACAGATAGCTCAGCGTGAGACCACCGGCAAGTTTTGGTACGATCCCTGGGTGCTCCTTGCTGGGAGAGGTGATGGTCGAATAATTTTTAAGGTGTTTTATGATTTTATAGACTGATCAGTTTGTAAAAGCATGTTTAACCACCGCAGAGGGAAACAAACGTTAGAGTAGAAAGAACTGGAGAAAAGTTCATGAGATGAGAAAAATAATAAAATGTGTTATGAATCTGCTATGAGCTGTATTTTATAGTGAAATAAAATAACACAGCCTTATGTGAGAATTTTTTTGAGTCTGAAGAGTTGTTGTATGAAAAGCTGTTGTTTATGTTCCTGCAGTCTCCTGTAAGGTGTTTTTTCCCTTGAAATTTGGAAAAAGTGGTGATCATGCAACTGACTATGAAATAGGCAGTCCCATTGAAAATATTTTGTGCTGTGATATTTTAAGTAGAGGCAGAATAGTAGCTATTTTTTATTTCCATCTTTCTAGAATAAATAGAGGGTAACCATGGCAGAAGAAATACCAGTCTCTTCCTTATACAGCTTGGATCAGCTGTGCTGGTGACTTTGAAATGCTTCTCTCCTGCTGTAGTTGAAAGTGAATCAAGCCTATCTGTGCAGATTTTGGTCTGTCTCGAAACTGAAATACAGTACTGTATTCTGAGATGGATTAACCACAGAGATCAGAGATACACTTGTCATCCATCTACACTTTAATTGTGATGTGTTCATTTCCATTTTCTTGTCAAATAAACAGGAATAGCCTGATAGAATCATTTTCGTACATCTATTTGTACTTTGGTGACTTTAAATCTAATTCTGCAGTCTCTTCAGTAACTGATTGGGAAAAAACGTAGTGAAGTGTAAGCAGGCAGTCATCTTTAATCTTTGATAATACTGTCTGAAAAAGTGTCTCCTACAGGGGAAGCTGTTAATAGAATGGTTTAATTTTTTTAAAACCTTCTTCCATGTTTGTAATAGAAATATGTTTGTATTTCATGTCTAGGACTTATTTCATTGGCTACTGCCAGCACTGGCAAATGCCTCACATTGTAAGACTTCAATTTCCTTCACTTCTAAGAGTTGTTGCATTTTCTCTAATTATTCTGAAAGGTGTCTGCATCAACCTATTTAATTTTTTTGCTGAATATTGCAGCCAAGCTGCATTTTCAGAAGCTGCTAAGAGTAACATTGGGGTAAATACTGTTTTGATATGTTAAAAAAAAATTCTGGCAGTAGTTCTCTGAAAAGCTCTTAAGCCCTTATACTTCTGAAGTGGGATCTGAAATCCCTTTGGGGAAGTCTTTGTTTTTTTGCCATCTTCATAAATACCTGACAAAATCTGGCCCAAGTTAGAGGCCAAAAAATGCAGTTTGTACATGCTCTGTAAAGAGTTTCTGGAGCTTTGCAGGTTAATATTTGAAGGCTCGGTAAGGTTTGAGCATGCTGCAGCCTGAGCTGTGAAGGGTTTTCTTTACAGCTGTAGCTCTCTGCTGTTACGGCCAGGAGCTGCTTGTAGGACATAATGAGCCTGGATGGAGCTCTGAGCTAAAGCAGTGCTACAACTTGTGCTTTGTCCAAGCCAGTTCTCAGTGGGCAGGTTTGGGGACCTCAGTGTCAGAGCGCAGAGGCACAGGCCTCCAGCCTTTGCAGAGGGTACAGCAGGGTCCCAAGAGCCAAGGACATTTTACCTCAGCTTTGACCCAGTCCCACAGCAAGCCCTCAATATACGCTGAACAAAGCAGAGGTGTAGTGAAGGCATGGGATGTGTTTTTTTTTTTTTTTAAAAAAAGTCTTATTCAAAGATGCTAAATTAAAGAATAGCAGTCAGTGTTTCCCAGTTTTCAGACCTGACCTTTCTGTCTTTATCATGTTCTTGTAATTCTTCTTTTGTATGGGTAATATGCACCAGGGATTTATTATAACATCCAAGCAAAAATACACCTGCCCAGGAAAATCATGTCATCTGAAATGAGGATCTTTTTATTTTGTAGCTTTTGTTCTGCTTCATTACTTATTTGAAAACTTATCCTGCACTGCAGTGGAAGCCTCTCTGTATTTGTGCTTCCATGCCTTCTTCCAGCTTCTGCTCTTTTATTTCACACCTTTTACAGGGAAATATTCCTGTGTGTGTAGCACTGCAGGGAGCGGTCTCCTCTTCAGGACATGAACAGCCCCAGGAATTCTTTGTATATGCCTTTTCCCATACCTCTCCAAGGGCATGCCCTGGCACCAGCTTCAAAAGACATAGAGGCAGAAGTGATCAGCGTTATCTGATTGTGTTGAGTCAGTTTTACCAAATTATGCTACGAAAACAAAATGTTCTTGCCCTCCATAACTCCTAGAGGAGGCAATTTCTCTGTTATTTAATGTGATTTTGAAGCAGATAGCCTGTGTAAAGTTTGCTTTGTTGCGTGTTGCCCAAAGATGATTCTCTTTGCCTTTGCCCAGTCGTTTTGCAGCAGGAAAATCTGTCTGCAGACTGAATTTTCAAGGCTCCATTAAGTTTATAGGTGTCTTTATTCAGGCTATCTCTTAATTACTGTATTAATTCTTTTCCCCTCTCAAACTAGCAATGTGGGACTCTTTCTGGATCTGGGGTTTGCTGGGCTATCTCTGAGTCTGGTCCCTTTTTAAAAAAAAAAACAAACAGATAGAGAGATGTTGGAGAAAATTTCTGTCATTGGAAGCACATAGTTTGCATTGCTAGTTAGGGGTGTTTCAACCTAACAGGCATTTCAGTAATGGGTAACACAAAGAAATTAATCTTAGCACAGGTGTTCTGTCCCATGGAGGGGTGATGTGAAAGTAAAATTTCTTTTCAGTGAAGCAGGCTTCTGAATATTCTGTATCCATTGCAAAGCCTGCTGTTTTGTTTTGGTTTTTTGTGGGGTTTTTTGGTGGGGTTTTTTTTTGTTTGTTTTTTGGGGTTGTTTATTTTTGTGTTGGGTTTTTTTTTCCTGTTAGAAAGCTGTTAGAAAGCAGAGCAGCTTTTCACAGCTATTTCTAGCAGTGGATGTTTCTTGTAGGAAGAGGGGAGGCAGTACACTCTGGGTGTTGGTTCCTGTTTGAATTAATTAAAAGGCCCAACTTAGGAATTTGAGGAAAATGGAAATACCCCTGACACATACCAAAGTTGTTGGTTGTTTTGGCCAGAGACTGGATTCTTCCCTGCCAATTGCAAATAACACAAATCCCTAATGTGTTCCATGAGGCAGCCAGCACACCGTGGCCATTTTCAATGCTACCACATGTACCTCTGCTTTCTTCTGCCCCCGTGCTAATTCAGAGGGTCATATTCCTACTCATGCAAAGTGTAACCTGCACAAGTTAAGGCCCGCTAAGCAAGGACTTCCAGCTGTTTCATTCCTATAAGTGTATAAATATTTATACCACTCCAGGGTTCCTTTCATGCTGAAAATAAAGGTAGCACTTGTCTGCTGTTAAAATACATTACCCAGGAGATAAATGGCTTAGCTCAGTACTAGGAAGATGGATGAGAGGAGTGGAAAATTGACCATAATATTGGTCAGAAGATTCACCAAGTCCAGAGGACCTTACTGTTTACTTGAAAGTGCCAGGGAGTAACGTAGAGGTTGATAGTGCTGCATTTAGCTCTCAAGAGATGATTAATTAAAAGCCATAATAAAAGTGAAATATAATGGTTGGCACACACAGTGCTTCTTGGACACTAGCTACATTTCCTAGTGATGGGTAGTGTGCACCAGGGATTGATTGTAACATCCAAACAGGATGTGAATGGTGCTTTTAAAGGGACAACTGAGACAGGGAGAGTCTGCACAAGTGACTTGCTCAAGGCCACATGTGCAGTGAGGGACCTCTGTGGCATTGCTGGTGCTCTGCCCCTCCTCTCCCACCTCTGTGAAAGTCCAAACGTGTTCTGACCCAGGCTGCTGGGAATCATTCTCACTTCCCTCTGCACTGGAGTGAAGCAAATGTCACATAGGCAGCGTGGGGGGCTCGGAGCTGAGGTGCCAGTCTAATGTCACCCCAGTTTGAGCTGTGATTCTGCTGGTGATCTGCAGCAGGACCCTGCGGTAGCCTCTCTGCCCCAGTTCATCTGCCTGGCCGTAAAATGAGAGGGGTGGTAACAATGAGCTGCTGTGCTCCAGTGTGGTTGGTGAGGGTCACTTAAGCAAGGGCTGCATGGGAAAAAAAAAATGTGCTGAGAGGCTTTGTTATTAATTGGAGTATGATGAGAATGTCTCTTGTGTCAGCCTGCTGACTTTCAGGGGCTCAGCTCAGCCAGGGTGCTGCTTTGCTCTTCAGTACACGCTGCTGTCACTTGGGGGCCCCTTGCGTCCTCCTCCTCATCTGCCACTGGATTTGGATGGAGCACGCTGGGAGCAGCCCCATTTGCTTCCAGGGAGAATTAATTATTTCACGGACCATTCAAAATGGCGATAAATGAAGCGTGCCTTGATGTCATTTTAAAGTAATATCTGTAGTGAAATCAGAACTTGTAAAAATTGGGAAAATACATAAGAGTTGTCTTTGTGTTTTGCTTTGTTCATGTTAATTGTTGTTGCTTGTGGTATGATTAAAAGGACTGACCAACCACAAAAATACATCATGCATAAATGGGATTTTAATTAAATACTAATTCATCCCGTAAAGTGAAATTGTTTTTAACAGAAGACAGAAAAATAAATAAATTCCCTATCCCTCTCCTTGTTTTTGGAAATAATTATTACAGGTAATAAAAATCCAAATTGAACCTGACTGGCCTTGGTTTTGCCCAATTTTTGTCTTTCCTGTAAAATAGATTGATTTTTCTCTTCCTTGAAATTGATAAAACAAGCAAGGATGAGAGGAAGAGCCTTACAAATATCTCACCATTGGGGCCCTTTACACAGTTAATTTGTGGACAGTTACCCAAAAGATTTTCTGAAAATGTTTCTGCTTGGTGAGATGCTGAAGTAGGATCACGGTGTCTTCCAGAACAGGCCACTGTCAATGTCCTTTCAGTATGAGAGCTTTTGCCCTCCCAGTGCTCTTGTTGACTCACTGCCAGCCACTCATGTATGTAATGTATATGGGTATGCTTAAAATCCATTCCCATATATGTGGAAATAGATGGTTTGTACAAACAACAGCACCATAGATCACATATATGCCCTAAATGTGCTGCAGTTTGGAATGTCAGTGAGCACAGGGAAATGAGGATCGGTGCTCTCTTAGGGGATGCCAGAGAAAATACAGAGAAATTGAGATATTTATTTCTTTGGATAAACCTCCCGTGTTACTTAATTGCTTTAATGCTGCACCTGTTTCTTGTTCTCTTTCTCTTTTGCTGCTTCTTTCATTGCAGCTTTTCAAATATGTAGGCAACAAAAAGCCACGGCCGGTGAAACAGAAGATTACAATTATGCATCAGTATTCCTGTAACACGGCTGCTCAGCAATGTCCCCTGGGAATGCTACAATGAATTTCTGACATTAATTGGCTCAGTACCTTTATGTCTGACCTAGCAGAAATTAAATAGATCAATTCTACATGTTGTTTAGTGATAAAGAAAACTTCAGGGCAGGGGCTGCATCTTTGGACATGCTTGCACCACTGTGACAACCAGGAGCAGCAATCAGACTTATTTGGTCTCAGAATAAGAAATAAAATAATAGAAAGAGGGATCATAAAGTGTTTTCTCTCCCTTGTTTTGCCAAGATCTGTTCCTCAGCAGTTTTCAGCCCACTTGAAGTCTTTGTCACTGCTGGATACTGTACACGTGATGCACAAATGCTGTTTTTTTCTCTTTTGAGTAGCCCATGTATTGCCTTCATACGTGTGTTTGACATACTGAACGAAAAAACTAAACCAGGTCAGAGTCAGAGGAACAGCAGCTACTGGATGTACTTGCATCGAAGCAGCTGCCTCTTTTTGTGTCGCTCACTCTCTGGGGAGGGAATCTGCCAGGAGGGTCTCGCAGGGGGCTGGCAGCCGCTCTTCGGCAGTTCCCGTGTTTCAATGCGCCCTGCTCAGACAGCAGCAAACGCGCATCTCCCGCACTGCACCGTCAGCTGGCTTTGGCTGCTCTGTGGGTGCGGGCTGCCTGTGCAGAAACGGATCATTGTTCAGCTCCCTTCCCTTTCAGGGAACCCAGGGGTAGAAAGTCAGTGTCCAAACCGCAGCTTAGCCGAGATTCACGCACGGGGTGGTCACTGGGCTTAACTTCTGTGAGGGCGTTTTGTTTCCCAAGTTTAAAAGTTGTTGAAAAGGAGGGAGATTTGTACACGGAGTATGTTCAGAGATGCTCGGAGGCGTACATTGCATGCCTGTCCCACTGGGGTTTTTTGCCTTGGTTGAAGTGCAGGAGGGAAGCTTTAGTGAAGGTGAATTCTGGTTCTGTGTGATAGGAGGGCTCGGGAGCGCACGTCGCTTTCCGACTATTGTTACTTGTTCCCTGCTCTCTTTGACCGGCTGGGAATTAAGCCAGCCATCACCTCGGGGACACGGGAACCCACATCGCCCCCGAGCCCCACTCCTGCGAATTAAAACCCAACGCACGATGCCGAGTGCCGCTCACAAAGGGGAGTCCGTTCCCGCTCTCTGCCCCGCAGTGCAGAGACGCGCCTTCTCCCTTTAGACCTGCGGCAGCGGGGCCCGCCCGGGCAGAGCCGGCGGCGGGGCAGCGTCCCAGCCGGCGGGCACTGACCGCGTTCTCTCTCTCGCTCTCCCCCCGCTCACGGAAGGCGGACGCTGGAGGCGGCGGCGCTGGGGCGCGGGAGGAGGCCGGCGCGGCGCTGGTGCTGCGGAAGGTGTGGTCACGCAGCCCGGCCCCCGAGCGGCGCGGGAGGTAAGGCTTCGCGGCTGCGGGAGCGCGGGGCTGGGCCGGCCGGGCCGGGCTCGGCGGCGGCGGCAGCAGCGGGCGGGGCGGTGGCGGCCCGTGGCGGGGCGATGGCCCCCGGGGGACGCACCTAAGGGGGGAGCGGGGCGGCATGGGGAGCGGCGGGGTGCGGGTGCCCGAGGCCCTGGCGGGCCGCGGCGGCGAGCGGCCGCTGCCCACCTTCGACGTGCCTTACTTCAAGTACATCGACGAGGAGGATGAGGAGGACGAGTGGAGCAGCCGCTCGCAGTCCTCCACCGAGGATGACTCCGGGGACTCTCTGCTTTCCGACAGATACGTGGTGGTGTCGGGGACGCCGGAGAAGATTTTGGAGCATCTCCTCAGCGACCTACACCTGGAAGCCGCCCAGGACAAAGAGACGGGTAAGGAGCCAGCCTGGAGGGGAGGTGGAGGTGGCAGCGGCGGCCGGGGAAGCGGCCGGCCCTGGGCGGGAACGGGCTGAGGTCCCGGTGCCGGCAGAACGGGGCGGCGCGGGGGGTCGCTCCCGGGCACCCCCGGCCGAAAGTCGCCCGCCAGCCTGGCGCTCTGGCCGGGCCGCCGCGGGGAGGGCACGGCCAGCGGGAGGCGGCCGAGCGGGGCGGGCGGCCTCGGGCAGGAACGCCGGCGAGGAGCAGAGCCGCTACCGAGCAGCAAGTTGGGGCTTTTAATGTTCCGGTCCCGCCGCTGCCCGGGCTGTACCCGGCTCGGTACACTACCTGTGTCCCTTCGGGCAGCGGCAGCCGCCCCTCGCCGCCTGCAGCCGTTACTGCCCTGATCACGGCACTTGCTGTGCGCTTCAGCCTCCCGGCTAACTGCGCGTTTTGCCACCACCCCAGCACTTAGGCACATCTGCTGTCTCCTAAGCACGGCTTATAAATTTCCTCGCAACCCAGGACACAGCCTGATGCTCTACTTGTGTGTCTTCAGACAGAGACTGTAATTTGTTCCAGCCTAGGACTATTATTACATTGATCGGGCTTCTTGACATGCAGTTTAATTTTCAGCTGGATCTCTTGGCTGTATGCACAGCTTGCTGTCACCAAGAGCTCCTGCGGTAGTTTGCCAGAGTGCCTGCAACCCGCGATTTAGAGATCGTTTTATTGAAAGCGGCCGGGCTGGTGAGACTTTTGGAGGTGCCGAATGCTGAAGAGCTGTGGAGGCAGCTGGCTGTAAATGGACCTGTGCATTTCATCCTGCCCATCAGGGTTAAAACGCACGCTCCTCCTGCCTGTATATATCTCTTTCTACAAATGAGATTACTGCGAATAAACGCACTTTAATCCTTTTAAGTGACTGAAAATATAAATAACATCTGTGATTCCCAGAGGAACATCAGGATTTGGCTCTCCGAACAAGTCATTACTTTAATGTGGGACAATAGGCATATGCCTAGTACTGATGTGTGAATGCCCTGAAGAAACATAGAGGGTGTCTGCTGCTGATATTATTACGGTATTTCTAGTGCTGCTTTTGTCTGCCTAGACATTCATATTTAGTGCAGAGAGAGGCTGTGATGGTTTTCCTTCCACAGATGCCCTGAGACTAGTTCTGAGTGTAATTTACATGAGCCAGCTCTTAGGCAGTGTAGTAAGGGTCCTCCCTTGGCCCTTTAAGGTCAAATGTTAGATCCAGAATAAGTTTCCCCATAAATGGTTATCATATGCAGATTGAGGGACATGAGCTGCCCATCTTTATAATCTACTTAATCTTTTTCTATATAAGCTCACAATCCTGCTGGAAGACAATGAGATGTTCTTCAATATATTCTAGTGTTTGTAAATACAAAGCACTCCTTACCTGAAGCATTAAATGCTGTGTACATCCTCACCTGTACTACCTTTTCTTTTCTCTTTACTCTCTCTCCCTCCCATCACAGGGAGGCAGTTCATAAGCCTGTTCTTATTATAGAGAGGGGCTGGTGAACTGCCCTCAAAACAAATGCTAAACCGCTCCTTGCCTGGTTGTTAGCAGATGGTAATATATTTAAAGGTTGATTGGCTTCCCCTCACCTCTTCTGCCTTATCCTAACTGCTTTTAGAAAGAAACAATTAGCTCTGTTCTGTAGCCAGGGTTAACTCCATCCCAGGGGCAGAACAAAGTAGCTGTGGCTTCAGGTTTTTTTCCATCACAAAGAAGTGTGCTAAACCTTGCCCCGCAGCCCTCTGCTTCCTCAAGGGTAGTTCTTAATACAGTTTTCTCCTGACTTTGTTAATCTGGTAATATAGAACTTTGTCAAAATAAAAGACTTTGGAAGTTATGTTTTCCAATGTTTTATGCGACGGATGCTCTGAAATTATTTTCAGCAGTCTGATTTGCAGAACGAGTGGTATTTGTCATGAGGAAGTATGAGATATCAACCATATGTATGTACATCTTTGTGTGTGCACCTGAAGGCATCTGTCTGCTGCTTGTGTGCTTGGATTTGCTGTTCTCTGTATTTTTTGTAGTTCTTGTCTGGCCCATCTCAGAGGACAGTCCAGTTGCAGAGTCCTGCAGGCTTGTGTTTTAGCAAGCATAGCTTTGCAGAATGTAAAAGAACGATGTTGTACCCAGCTGCTGCTCCTGCTGTCGGTTTGCCAGTTCCAGGATGACTTCCTTGGCCTCTTGCTTTCCCTGCAGCCCCCAACCCAGTTTGTTTATTTGTGTCTGTAAAGCACGTGAGAAAGAGCTGTTCTTACATATGCTGGTCAGCCCGGGTCTGTTGTCCTGTTTGACCCTTTGCACTGCTTCCCAAGGAGGGATGCTCTGCATGTTTTCATTCCCATCCTTCGTATAACAAACCTGAACTGCAGCTCTCTGTGGTCATTATAAAAATATCCACTGTCTCCTGGGGCTAGCATGGTCATGGGGCACCACTTTTTATAAAGATGGCTGAATGATGCACCATGTATTGGTCTCAGCAATCCTCCATTTTCTAGCCCAAGTCAGCAGGTACCACTTGTAGCTGGGAGAGTAAAGGGAAGCTTTGGAGCTGGCCTGGAATAAATTTAACTGTGGTCCAGCTGCCACTAAACCTCTAATGAGATACCTTAAGCACTCTGTGTCGGCATCCTCTTCTGTAAAAAGTAGGTGGGGGCACCTTCTCTTGCCCAACCTGAAGAGGAGTTCTAGTGTCTGTGCTATGGCTGAACACTGTTATAGCAACTGAGGACACTGAAGGGGACACTGCAGTGTGCACAGCTGGACTCCGATGACTTCTGTAGGCAAGGATGTCTTGAAAGCCTGAGGTCTGCAAGACTCTAAGCTTAGCTACTTAATAACAGTTTAATAACTTAGGGTCTTTTTGTGATAACTTAAGTCAGAGAGTATATGTGAGTTCTTGTGGCATCACCTTAAACTGGAACTTGCCAGCAGCAAAGTCTTACCAGCTTTTCATCTCAAGAGGAGAAAGTTCTCATCTCACTGATTTACTGTAACCTGTAATGTACCAGGCCTCAAGAAGACTGATGTTGTTTCCTACCAGGAGATGGATGGAAATTTCTGTAATGAACAACTTTTCTGAGTCATCTCAGGTTGTTGGAATCACTGGGGGACATCTGCTGAATGAATACTTTAGAGGCCAGTTTCAAATTTTAAGAATTGAACAGTGAGACACTTCAAATATGTCAATATCCAGACAGAAAATGCAAGGTGTACCTCCTGGGCTAATTGTCATCAGGGATGGTGATTTGAACAAGTAATCTCCAAGAGGCCAAATGTTACTATCTCAGGATCTTTAATCCCTTCCCATTGACTACAACATTTCTTTCAGAATTGTTGTCCTTTTCTGCACAATATTTTCTTGGGCATTAGCAGCGTTTCCTTCTCTGGATATTATCCAGATCTAGTCTTTGGAGTATCCTCTAACTGGTCTCTATTCAAACACACTGTCTTGCCTCACAGTGTTTGCATTCAATGTTTGGTAGCCTCTGGAATGACACAGTCACCATCACATCCACTGCTACTTCTCCAGGCCTGCCTGGATGTCTCAGACCATTTCCTTCAGGCCCCCGGGGCACCTCTCTCAGGCAGGTTAAGCAGAACATTGCTGAAGCAGAATGTAATCTCTTCCATGACATCTTATGACACTACCTCTCTTTTATCTCCCTAGTGTGGGGTTAATTGTAGGAACTGAGTAGGGAGAAGAAGAGATTGATTTGTGAAGGTCTTTGAGAGCAAGAAGCAGTGGGAAATGGTGATCTGGAGAAGGAATCAGCATGATATGACTGGAGCAATGTGATTGTGTCAGTATTAACTGATTGGTCTTTTTAGCGGACTGAGTGAAGGGTATTGTGGCAAGGGGGGAGGCATGATACTTTTGCTAGGCTGTCATGGAAGTTAGGATGGCAAATGATGAAAGGCTTGGAGAAGAGTTAAAGGGACAGAAAAAGGGGACAAATCCTCATGATGTAGGCAAAACAGATGCAGAAATGTTTAAGTATGGTCTGGATTTCTCAGAAATAGGAAAAGAAAGGAATAATGACCTTTGTACCATGCTGTGTATCTGGGACTGTGTGTGATCCTTGGATTAGTGGGAACTCTCCCCTGTCACACTGAAGCAGTTTTAGCTTTAGGATCACAATGTATCATCTAGGAGAGGCCTTCAGACCAGGTCTGCTTGTCCTAAGCATGCTTTGTTGTAAGTGTTACTTCTGTTTAATCCATTCTGTTTCTACACTTGCACCAATGATGCTGTTTTGATGTTGAGTAATGGCACCCTCTGTGGAACCCTGTATGGCCTCTTAGGAGAATGGTACCGTCTTGCCTGAACTGGTTGTAGTGAGCTGCTAAAGGATGTTGCAAAAAATGGATACAGCTCTGCCTTTTCTAGGTGTTGTCTTTTCATAAATAATCCCAGGAAAAAAATCTGATTTCTTTTTGATATTTATTTGTTTATTTCTTAGCTATAAAGGATGTTATTAGGACTTTTGCTCCCTGTGCTTTATTACTGATGAGTAAAAGGTGTTAAAATCATACTCCCGTGACTACACACAACCTAAGTGTATCATCTGATGCATGTGTACCGATGTAGAGGAAAGCAAATATGTGCCCAACACTTTGTGATCCTATCTTACATCTTGTAGGATGGAGAGAATAAATTCTTGCTAGCCTTTCCCCTTATGAGTTCTTTATAATGAAATGTTGTCTGTCATAATTTTGAGGGATTTTGTAAACTTTTCCTCTAAGTCTTAGGAAAACTTGGTGAATTGAGTGGGCTAAGTGCAGATTACTGCCATACTCATAGGAGAGGAAGAAGAGTTTAGCAGAGTGCATGGAGCAACATCAGTGTAAGAATGGCAGAAAAGCTAAAATAATAATTTATCTCAGTGTTCAGTGTGAGAGAACCTGGGGAGGTTCTTGCACAGGATGATTGCTTCATGCAGCGTGCATCTAAGCTGCCTCAAATTAGAGTGTCAGTAGAAGTAGGTTTAGAATAAATCAATAAAATTAATAGTAACAAATCACCAGGATCAGATGTCACTCCCCAAAGACTTGTAAAGGAACTCAGATATGAAATTGCTGAACTCTTAACAGTGGTGTGTAATCTATCATATAAATCAGCTTTAGTGGCAGAGGAAGGTGGAAAATGGGATGCCAATTAAAAGAAATGGTTCTATTTGAGGAACATCTAAGCAATAAGGTTGTCATTTTACCAATACATTGTTCCAGCATAAACTGTTGCTATAGTCAAAAGAAGCAGCTCAGCGTTCCCCGACCACTCATTCCTGCTGCTGCACTGGTGGTCCCTCTGTGCCCCTACAGCCTGTCGTGTGCTTCTGTAGCAGACTCAAGTAGGGAGCTGGTCATAGTTGATACTAACCTAGGAAATACTAAATTACTAGTTTTATGATGGATTAGTCTCCTCATCCACTTAATTTGTCAGTGGCACAAAGTTTGCCCCTGACACAGGGAGAGGGTGGCAGGGAGTGGGAAATATGCAGGTGAGGACAGCAGGAGAGGAGGACTGGTGCCTTTAGCAGCTGGACCTGCTTGCAGGGGTTTGATTAGATGCAAAATTGCAGCACAAAGTTATTGTTTGGCAGTACAGTAAAAGTAGAAAGAAGAAATACATGCAGAAATATCCTACCAAGGGAGGGAAAGTATTTTGTTTTGTTTTGTTTTTGGAGTTTTTGTTGTTGTTGTTGGTTTTGTTTGTTTTTTTCAGAGATAAGTCAGATCTTGTGTGTTCTGTACAGCTGATAAATATTTGAAGAAGCATGAGGGTATATATGGTCTGGGTCTGCCCTATCTTATATTTTTATTTCCAGAATGCTTTTGATAAAGTCCCTTGACAAAAATCCTTAAAGAAATTTAAGGATCCTTTTGATAAGGAAAAAGATAATTTCAGGAGTGATGATGATTTAAAAAAAATAAAATGAAAGGTAAGATTAAATTGTCAGTATTTAAAATGGAGAGAAGTTGCCATTGAAGACTAGGTGCTGCAGAGTGTGGGATGAAAACTGAGGTAACAGCATATGCTGATAATATTAAATGGTTGAGGTTCTCATGATGAATGAAGATATGGTTTCACCTTTGGTGTTGATGCAAGTTTATGTTCTTGTACACCCTATTATCCCCACCTCTGCCTGTTTGAGCTGTCATGTTGTCCTGTTGTCATACTGACAAACTTTGCTTGGGTGTCTCTGAAAGGTCAGATCAGGATGCTGATCCAACTGAAAAATAGCCTCATGAAAGTAGTAAGAATGGAGCAGTGTAGGACTGGGAAAGTAAGTTGGGAGTGGGCCCCCTCAGACCAGCCCTGTGGCTGAAGAAAGATGAAAGGAATAAAAATCTGTGTGACTGCGTGATAAAATTGCAGATGAGATCCAAGTTTAAAAAATGCAAAGCAATGCATTTTCTGACATGGAGAAAAGGCAATCCTTACTATAGGCATTTAGCAGAGGTGCTGAATGGGCTAATCTCATGCAGAAAATAGGTCTTTGGAGATAGTGTGGGTAGTTCTCGGAAATTTTTGATTAGCATTGATCAAAAGGCAAACAGTATTTGGGACAATTAGGAAAGAAGACAAGCAAAACCCATAGTTACACCATTGTATAACTGTGTAATACGGTATGTATAATATGGTTCCTTCTTCTTCCCCAGCTCAGAAAGGTTGTAAACAAACTTTAAAAAGCTAGAAAAGGGCAGCAAGGATGATTAGAAGCATAGATTAAATACAGCTAAGAACAGTCTAGGTCTTTTCACCACAGAAAAGCAATTTCTGTAAAGGAGGCATATGGTGATCTATGGCACTATGAATTGTGTGGGGAAGCTGAGTATCGAAAGATTATTCATGGTTTCTCATAACATGTGAAGTGTTTTGCAACAGTGAAATTATTTGTTTTCTAGCTAATAAAGAGACGTTCTTTTCTGATATGCACAGCTAAAGTGTGCAGCTCATTGTTCTGAGGATTTTGTGGAAGCCAAAGTTTGGAAGGAGATACAGACAAATTAGGCAAAATCCTGGCAAAATCATCACTGCGGTGGTGCCGATACAGCTTTCAGTTTGGAAAGTCTACACTGCCAGTTGCTGGAAGCTGGGAGAGCATGTCAGAGAAAGCTAACTATGTATTTGGTTTTTTCTTAGTTTTTTTCTTCCCCTGGGCATCCTCTGTTGACCCCTGTCAAAGACCTGGCTCTGTTTTATGGAGATCTTTGATCTGACCCAGTGTATGGCATGCAGCACGTTGCAGTTTGGAAGCAATTAATCAGAATCTCGGCTTATAATAAGATACTAGTTCCTTTAGGTAGGACAACTGAACAAGTTATTGATTCACTTGACAGCAGAGAATGAAGAGTTTTCTGCTAAATGGCTTTGGTTGGGACCAAGGCTGTTGGCCGTGACACTGACTTCTGTTCAAACAGGAAGATCTGACATCTTCCAGTTGTCCTCCCGTTCATTGCCCTGTAGCCCCTTCTCCTCTGCCGTACTTGATTTGACCTTGTATCAAGTAGATCTAAGTATCTTAGTAGGAAACATTTTTTTTTCCTTTGGTGGGATTATTTTTCTGTCATATTAGTGAGCTGAATCAGTTTGCAGAAGGAGCACCACTTCGGGATTCACTGCAGACAGCGTGTCACACACTGCCGTGCCTGAGCTAATAGGAAATGCCAGTGAGGGGAATATGTCTAAGATGCTCTCTCCTGGCAGGAGCTGACAGTTGTTTCTGGGAAGTGAAGGCTTGGAGCCTGAAAAAGGTTTGGGTTTTTTTGCATTTGGGAACTAAAGCTTGTTTAGAGCAAATTTATGAAAGGGCAGGTTCCAGGAATGCTGCTCTTTGATTGTCTCACCATTATATCCAACAACTGGGAAAACAGAGGCAGCATGGGGAGTGATGAACATCCTTAATGATCAGGACCCTTGTCGTCATGAGCAGGACTTTCTCTGTAGATACTGATGGTAGTTTTTCAGTTCATTACCACAAATACTTCTTATAGTGCAAGCACGCCTAGCAAAGTAGACCCTTTCAAGGAGGGAAAGGAACCTGGGTAGCCACCAGGCAAACACATGGTTTCAGTGTGCCCAGGAGCACCTAGGCACCTTTTGGCACCTCAGGCACTTAAATAAATGATTTTGTACTCTGTGCAAGAATAACTTTGGTGGGTGATGGTTGGGCTCCAAGTGTTTAATGTGTGTTATGTTTGAGTCAAATTTGCAGAAGAAAAAGCTACCCACTATGTAGGGTAGTCAATGAGATCATAGTATTCTTAGTTCTTCAGTGTTTCCTCTGTAATTCTGTGGTTCATTATAGCTAGTTGTCACCTTTTGCTATGTGAGAAAGCGATAAGGAGCCGCCATGAAAGCCTAGTGTGAAACCATTTATTATGAAGATGTGCTTTGTAGGCATTATGAGGAGTTTTGATGATCTTAGTGGTTTAAGCAGAAAAGAATTGGGAAGGGCAGGTCTAGCAAGCGAGTTTTTTTAGGGGTGAAAATCAATAATTTTCTTTTGACAGTGAAAAAAGCTTTTATTTTATTTTTTTTAACTCGTAAAAGGAAGAATGTGTTAATTTGTTGTACTGCAAAATAGACTTGGGTGATATAAACATTTTGATGAGGTACCTGGGAGACAATTTGTTTGAATATTAGGAATTTGGTAAGGCTTCTGGAAAGCCAGTATGACCTTAAAGAGTTTTAATCAGTTACTTGTAAAATCACTTTCACCCTAATGACATTGGAATTCTAGGAGATATGAATTATCAAACCAATGGAGTAAGTATTTCAAATATATGAAAGTATTTATGGTCGTATATATCTCTAAATTAACAGATGCATTAAGTAGCTGAGATAATAGATATGCTTGTATGTTTCAGAAATATTTGTGTAGAACTTTTTTCAGAATGGTACTTTTGATAATTGCTGATTGTCTGTGGTGTTAAGCCAAGAAGTGAGTATGGAAGGGATAAAAAATACTTGCAAGGTTTTATTTCATGAAAATGCTTTCATTTTAGTGATAAAAAGAGTAGTAGAGGTTACCTCTTCGTTTCTGCCTTAGTCTGAGTCCTTTTCTAATCACTTGAATGTGTCTCAGCATCAAATCTAGCAGAAATAACTGGTGTTCCCAGGTCAGAAGGCTGGGATTGAGGGCCATAACGGCAAAAAGGAAAACTGAGACATTGCACAGTGGTCATGCCAAAGAGATCTCTCAACAAGGGAGATGGCGTCTTGGAAGTATGCCAGCCGCTTGGGCTCATTCCCTGTGTGGCAGAAACACTACGCTAGGGGTTGCGTTGGTTCCACCGCTGCAGATCAGGAGACAGAGCAGGCCAGATCCCTTCTGTTGCAACTAATGTCTCACTGGTTGTAGTGAGCTGTAAGAATGTCAAAGGCGAAGGAAATCCCCGTTGGCTTAGCAAGAAGCCGTAGCCAAATTCTGAATAGAGTCTAAACCAGGGGTCCTCAAACTATGGCCTGTGGGCCAGATACAGCCCCCCAGGGTCCTCAGTCCGGCCTGCCGGTATTTACAGAACTCCCCACCGGGGGTTGGGGGGAACCAAGCAGCTGCAGGTGGCTTCCTGCCACTTAATCTGTGCGCCGGCCTCCGCAGCGCCCAAGCACCCACCGGGACTGGGCTGGAACCAGCGCCTCGTCCTCGACCTGCCCCCCTGCAGCGGGCGAGAGGCGCGGGCATCTCCTCTGCCGGGCAAGCTCAGTCGGCAGCCTCTGGACTGCGAGGTCCAGCCAGCTCGGGCGAATCGCCAGAGCCCCGGCGCGGCAAAGTTCCTTCAGTCCCTTCTGGCCACCCTTTCCGGACTGCACGGCCGGGCTGAGGAGGGGGGCGGCAGCATCAGCGAGGTGGGCGACTTCTGCCATCTCCCCACAACTCAAAACCTGTCTGCAGAAAAAACAGCAGTTGCATTCCCAAACAAAACATGTATGTACTAGATGTACAGTACTGATGTACTAGAAATGTTGCAAAAGGAGTTTCAGATTAGATTTAAAGAGCTTCGTCTCCATGAACAGGACATAGAGCTTTTCCGGAACCCATTTGCTGTTGACACTGAAACTGTTGATCCAATTTACCAAATGGAATTGGCCGAACTAAAGACTTGTGACTCGCTGAAAGATGCATTCAAATCAAGCAGCCTTACTAATTTCTGTGCATCTCTCCCCTCAGAGACATGTCATAATCTCAGGAACCATGCACTCAAAACTGCAACCGTCTTTGGCAGCACCTATGTCTGTCAGCAGACTTTTTCCCGAATGAAACATGTGAAATCTCCAATCAGACCCAGACTCACTGATGAACACTTGCATCACTTGCTACGACTAGCAGTGACAAATATGGAACCTAACATTGACCTTCTCATTAGCCAAAAGCAGGCCCATAGTTCACATTGAAATATTATTTGGTTTTGTTGATTACAATTGTTCTTCATTTTAAATATTGCATTCTTTTTCCTGGTTTTTGTGCACTACTACAAATAAAATATGTGCAGTGTGCATAGGAATTAGTTCATTTTTTTCCAAACTACAGTCCGGCCCCTGACAATGTCTGAGGGACAGTGAACCGGCCCCCTGTTTAAAAAGTTTGAGGACCCCTGGTCTAAACTGTGATAACTCTTACTGACTTCTGTCTACTGGAGATCCATTCCCCTGCAGCAGTGGTGGGATCAAACCGACGAATGTGAACTGCATAAAGGGAGAGGATAGCCCCTGCTGTGAAGGTGACTCAACCTTCTAGATCCTCTCAGCCCCCAGGTACAGCCCTGTTTTCGTGTTTTCCCAGAATGTCACTCATTGAAGCAGACTATTATAAAACATATACAGTTATCTCAAAGCTGTTGTTTTCAGTAGAAGAAAAGTGAGACCTGATTTGTAAGAGAGTAGTGTGAGAGGAGTAGCAACAGATGGTGTGTGGGTTGGCTGGTCAGTTAGTTGTGAAAGTAGGAACTGGAAATGCAAAACTGAAATATCAGTGCTGCCGCTTCTTATGAAGTGTCCACACATCCTGTTCCTTCAGCAGGAGCCACAGACCATGCAGTGCTGCAGGAACTCCAACCATGGGGCCCTTCACCACAGCTCTCCCATCTTTCCTGGGTAGGTATTTGCTCATCCTCACCACTTAGCATTGTTCTCCTCACCTTCCTTCTTAAGGCTTTTTACAATCAACCCCTGACCTGCAAACCATCGAAAAACTGGGTACTGTTTTCAGTAATCTCTTTCTGTGGTCCTCTTCCGAAAACACAGAGATTCACCACGAAACACAGAGATTTACCACCTGCCGAAATAAGTAGGGGTGTTTGTCCATTAATGACTCCTGTGTTGCTATTAGTGCTTAGTGGGATGGCTGTTAAGTTGAAAGCTTGATTTTACAGTAAGTAGAACAGAGCACTCCTTCCTGAGAGCTGACTCTGTCATTTTATAAAACTTGTATATGGTGCTCTGAAAGATTTTTTTGGAAAGATGCTTTCATGAGGTGAGGGAGTTTTTATGTAAAAGTGATAAAAACTTTTAAAACCGTATCTTAACATACTTGCTGCATCTTTGAGTCCAAGAATACAGTTCATGCACTGTCTTCAGGGTTTGAATTCCAGTGTTTCCAGTGCTCAAAGTTGCTGTAATACAATGATTTTTTGTGAGATTAACATTTTCTGAGGAATATAAAGAGTGTGTTCATTCCCCGCCCACAGGTGGAAGGATGGATTCACTGAAGACCTGTGCTTTGAAGTTGTGTATTAAGAATCTGAAAGAAATGTGTTCTTCAAAGCTGCTTTTTTCCCCTTGTGAACTAAATTTATTCTCATGCTGTTAATTCTTAACATGCCCTGAGTTCAAACAGTTTCACAGTGCTATGGAAGTAGCGGCCTTAGTCTTTTTGTGAGCAGGAGCGAGGCTGGTTTTAGCTATAGCCAAACTACAATTATCATTAGTTTACTGGGCTGCCTGTCATGCTGCCTAGTACCCTTACGTACAGTGTATAGTGTGCTGATGTAGTTGCTTTCTTTGCCACCTTACCATTCTCTGTAAATCCCTGTGCTCAGAGGACACCCAGGGTAATTAAGAACAAAAAGCCATAACCCAAGATCTATTTGTGAACCATTAATTGGAATAGATTTCTGGCTATTTCCTGATGTGTAGTGCTGGATGAGGCTTTTTGCAGGCTCTTAAGACCTCCCTTAATAGCTGCCAACCCTGAGTTGCATTACAGCACCAAATGTCTCTGCTTGCTGTATAGCTGAATAAACACTATTGCTTGAGAAAGCCTGTCTGTGGCATTGGCACGCTGATCCCAACACACTCCGGATTGTGAAGTGCAGCAGAGCTCGGCCCTGCCTTGCCCTAGTGCTGGCTGCTGCCTTCTCTATCGTGTCCAAGGAAAAAGAGGGGAAAGAGCAGCTGTGGCAGCAGCAAAATGTGCTTGGCATAAATTCAGAAGCTTTGTGCATTAACTGCAGTTGATAAGGTCATAATGCAGGCTTTAAATTGCTGTCACTTTTTTAGAAGGGAAGGCTTGATCCAGTCTGTTATCAGTTGGTATATATAACACCTTTTAGGAGAGTCTATAGTCTATGTGGTTGGCACTGGAGACAATCCTTTTTTTTTTTTTTCTTTCTTTTATTTTATTTTTTTTTTTTTCTCTCCTAGAGTCAATTTTGATCCTTTCAGAGACTTAAATAGGAATAGAATTACACCACTTTGACAGCCAATGGTTTCTCATGAGATGTCAGTTACCCTCACACAGTATAGCTGGTCTGGCAGAAAGAGCTTTTTGGAATAGCGTCAGTTACTGCAATAAAGTAAATTGCTTGTCCCATCTTTTAGACAAGGTGAAAAATACTGATGTGAGTTGTAGCTGTGGCGCAGCTCCCACCGCCACCTCCTGAGCCAGGCTGAGATCATGAGATGACCTTGTCTCAGTTCAGAAACGCTAGTGAGATCCTTCTGAAACCAGATCAGTACTCTCTCTCTCAAGTTAAAATGTAACCTCTTGTTTTCAAGGACACCAAGGGCAAAAAAACTGGGGGATGGGAGGACAGGGAAAATAGATCAATGTGAATAAAGTGGCAGTGCAGATGGATCTAATTTTAATGGAAGCTAATAATAAAAAATTTAGGCTTTCTTGTGACAACATTTGGGATGAATTATGATTTTATTCCTTTGCTTGAACTTCAGTTTTGATGGAGATATAAATTGCCAGAATCAGGGATGTAATCATGGAGAAATCATGCTGTCTGACCTGGGACTGCTAGAAGCCTTTATACTTCACCTTCTACTGCTTTTCAATTTCTTTCCTCTTTTTCTGCTCCCTGCATCCCCCTCCTGCCATTATCCCTCCTCCTCCTCCTGCCTACAAGGCTCTCTGATTCCTGAAGCAGCAGCTGTTCTTTAACCCTCTCTCACCCCCATTTCTTAGGACTTAGGGCTGGTTGGCCTCTCTCTAGGAAGCACTGCAGCTCAAAACAGAAAGCCAGATACCGGTTTTGTTCTTTCCCAGTCGTGAGTTCAGAGCCCCGGCACCAGTACAATAATGAAACCCTTGTTGGGTTTCATTCCCCGCCCCAACAGAAGCCTTGTCCATGGGATTTTGTTTGTTGTTACTGTTCGTACACCATGGGGGATGCACAGCCACAAGCTGGAAGCAAACAAACAGTGGTGAAAAACAACCACAAACAAATAGCTTTTGTCAGATCCCTGTTGTCAAGGGGCTTTCATTCAAAGTCTTAAGGCAGCAGTGAGTGATGTTTTGCATCCCCCAAAGCTGGAAACCACCAGTAATGGCCACATGAAAATATTTCACCTGTTAAGGTGGCTGCAGCTTCTCTTCATACTCTTGCATTGCTGTCTGTAGAGACAACTCTAACAAACAGCTGGAGAGTTGCCATCCTGGTGTGTGCCAGCAAGCAGCGGCAGGGAGGCAGCAGCTGGATGGTTTAGAAATTCAGCACACGCACGCAGACACGCAGCCTGGCAGGTGAAGCACCTCCTCACGTCCACCTTCAGCTGCTTGGGGATGAACAAAGAGGCTGCATAGGGGTGGCTAAGGAATTCTTAGGACAGAACTCTGGCCTGCTCCAGCCCAGCCTGACTGCGAGGGCCTGGGAAGCAAAGGGACGCTTGCTGTCCCTGTGACAGCTGTGTAGGGCTCTTGGGCCACACACAGCTTTCTAACGCTTTGAAGACTGTGCCTGGGCTGCTCGGTGGCCATGGAGCCCTTCCCAGGGCAGTGTGAGACCTGGGGGAATCATTGCCATCACGGGGTGCCCTGGACCCCGAAGCCCTGAGGCTTACTGTGGGCAGCAGCCCCAAAGCACACACATGGAGGTTTTGGGATGTGATCAGTTGGGAAACCTGGGCATGTTGGGCAAGCTAAATCTAAACCTGTAGGCAGGGGAGAGTCTCTGCCAGCTGAAGCTGGGCTTCTCCCAGGCATTCCCCAGACCTTCAGTACTCTCCCAACTATTTATCTTGTGTTGCAAAGCAGCAAGAAAGCATTTTCCTGAGGTCTGTCCTGTTGTAGTGTCACTCACTGGGTTGAGACAAATTTTGTTACAGTCTCCATTGTGATGGCCCATCTCTCTAGGAAAAGTTTCAGCACATCCTGGGTTGCTTGTGCAGCTTATGCAAATATCTTGAACAGTTTTTTCTTTGATGTGTGCATACAGATTGTGTTAGTATTAATGAGACTCTGATCTCCCTACTTGTGTGAGGGTTTTGACATGCAGATGGTCTATAGGGCACTTGTTTTAACATCTCAGTTTAAAGGATGGGAAATTTGTTCAGGCAATCAAGGTTAGTAAGATGCAATTTGAGAAGTTACAACTATGTTCTTGATAACAAAGAATGATAAATCTTCAGTAACAACTTTCTAAGTGTCTGAAAAACATACAAATGCCATCAGCTTTGCAAGAAACTGCTATATTGGGTTTTCTTGATGATTGGAGAGCATTCAGATCCTCCTGGATGGTACAGTCATGTAGGTCTGGGATGAGGGAGTTTACAGCAAAGGGCAGGAGCAGTTGCCTAACCTGCTGCTATTTTTAGTGTTAGCAAGACATCCAGCTCCTGTTCTGAACCCCTGTGACTTGAGGGAGTCCTGGGTATGAATCAGGGCAGAGAGACTAGGAGAGTATGTCATAAGACCATATACAAGCTCTGTTGAGGTCAAAGTTTGTCAGCATCTTCTGTTCCCTACTGCAGAAGGTGGCAGCTCTGCATGATCAAACTCCAAAGTGAACCAAAAAAAAAGGCAGCTTTTTAATAATCTTAAAATAATTAGATGTTTTTAATAGTTTTTCGATACTCTAATTTCAAATGGGAAGTGAATGCACCACTTTCCCTGCTAATCTGTGAATCCAGAGATTCATTATGTTTGGCTTGACTATTCATGATTTATTTACTTTTTAAAATTCAGACATAGGCATGTGTGTGATGATTTATTCCTCCTTGTAATTGGATACAGTGATTAAATGAGCTTGCATATTATACTTCACTGTCCTTCTGGGATGTGGGCTGCTGTGTCTTTAAAACAACAGCTCCTAATGGAATTGATTCCAGCTCCTATATATTTACTGTAATTGGTGATGTGTTTCTAAAAACTGATTTGGAAAATTGCTTTTAAATATATGTTCTTATATAGGAATTATTTAGCTAGCTGAAGAGTGGTATGTAGTCATCAGAGTCTTCCTTTAAAATGCTTTGCTACCTTTTTTGACAGGCAGTATCTTTTTTATCTTTAGTAAAAATAAATATATGTTCACTATTTTGTAACCTGAAAGATTCTATAGGTAGTGTTACACCTAGCAGAAGTGTCTACTGGGCTGCAGCCATGGACAAGTGATTGCAGTCTGAGTCTATCATCATGTAATTGATTGTTTTCCATAGACTAGCCAGGAATGATATAGAAAGGATTCTGCTTCTTAGCAACAGAAAAAAATTAAAAATGGGTTTTTATAATTGGCCTTAATGATAACTGAATAAACAAAGCAGTTTAATGAAAAAAAAAAATTATTTGCAGAAACAAATGCAGAAAGATGCATTTTACATCTACACAGGCATTCAGAAGCCGCAGTGTCTGTGACTGGTGCTATGCAAATATGAAGTAAGAGACAGTGCTCTGCCCTGGGAATTTATAGGGTCCACTGGGAGAAGGCCCAGTAACCTGATGCAGCAGAGAGATGGGAGCAGCGGTGATAGGAAGCCTGGTTAGAGGAACTGGGTGTGCACACAGTTTGCAGAATTTTAAATAGGGAGGATATCTCAGTGATGCTAGTAGTCCCAGTGTTTGAGATTGCATCTTTTAATCAAAAAACCCAGTCCTACAGCAGCAGCTTGAGGCACTATCACTACATCTCCTTCGGCTGAATTATTTTTATGTCTACAAACATAGTTGTGCTTACATGGCAGCCTTTACTTCAGCAAGACAATAATTTGTCTCTCTCTTCTACAGATGCACTTACTTGCATTACTTATAAGAACATAGTGTCTTTGAGAATTGGCTGTCCTATCTCAAATATGATTGAAATTTGTCAACAGATTCAAAGGTTACAGGGTTAAGGGAGAACAAGACTGAGAGACAGTTGGACAGACAGTTCAGTTGCAAAAGCCATTTCCCTTTAGGGAACAAGGAAGAAGAAGAAATGCTGAAGGAAAGTAGAAAGTATGTTGTTGTTGTTGTTAGCCTGTTTAATTTGGAGAGGGTTTGGAAATTTGATAGGGAAAGATGATTTGCAGTGAGATCACCATCTGAATCTCACATTTGTTGGTGTTGGCCTCACTGGCAGGAGGGCAAATGTGCTGGTATGGTCTGTATGGGACTGCAGAGAGATGGTCAGAATGGGAGTGAGGACACTGGGTTTGTACTCTCAGCCTTAGCAGGTAACCTTCTGCCCCTACTGAGCCTTTGTCTGTCTCCCTTTCTCTGTATGCTGGAAAAATAAAGCATGTTTTATAAAAACTGTGCTGGCACTTAGGGCCAAAAAGAGCTATAGAAATGAAGGATGGCAGCAAGCACTAGTTACGGTCAGGTGTTATTATGTGTAGTGGTGAAACATGGTCATGGAGCAGATGAGCCAAGAGGCTCTGTTTAATACAGTATCCTATCTGTTACTGCACTTTGTGATTTTTACCTTTATCCAAAACACTGCATCAGATTAATGTGTGCTTGGACAGAAAGGTAGAGTGTACTTCTTGGCCAAGGAGATTCCTCTGTGTCCTGTGGAAGTCCAAGGATCAGCTGGTAGGGTTGATGAAGGGGTAAAAACTGAACAAATGATTCCTACAAGACAGAGAATGCATCTTTTGCATTAGATGCTTTCCAGTGTGTGCATGAAAGACACAGTATCTCGTAAGACTGGAAATGAAAGATAGAAAAGAAGACAGCTAGACTATACCAGTCCAAAGTTATGCCTATGAGAGTTGTATTCTGCATCTATCCTTTGTGACTAAACCAATAAATAGCACTAAAAATCTGGAATAATGGCAAAAATTAATGTACACCTTTAGAAAATTACCCCACAGGGCTTTCATCCAATCATTGCTTAATATCTCTGCTTTATTTAACTGAAGTAAGTAAGGCCATCACATAAAATGCCTGAGTAATTATGCTGCAGCTGAATCAAAGATCTAGTGCTGAGCTCTCAGATGCCTGAAAATAGTTTGAAAATTGTCAAAATAAAGGTGTTATGTTTCAAAAGTGTAACCTTGTGTATTGCAAACAGCCAAAAGTCCTTGCACAATAACACAGTGCTGCTGCTGCAGGGAATTGTGCCCATGCAGGTATTTTAATACTCACAAGCCTCTGAACTCTGTGGAACATACGTTCACTGTGTTTTGCCCCTGTATGATCTTTAAATTGTGCAAGCAAGAACTTTGGTTATTTCTTTCTTCAAATCTGATAGTTTGAAGTTGTTAGATATTCTTAATACATACAAAGACTATGTACAAGGCATTTTTTTAATTGCTGTCTTCCATTAAGTTGGAATAAGAAGGAGAAAAGCTGTCTTTAATTTCATGTTAATCTGCTATTGGAATTATTTGGGTGTCTCAGTATAGCAAGTACAATTTCAGGTTCATAATTTAAGGACATATGTTCGTGTGAGTAAGTCTACAATTAATGTAACACTGTGGTTTAGCACCACCATCATGAAATGCATCAGGTTTCTTTGGAACCTATTCACCACGTGCGGAGGCAAAATGCAGCTGCCTTAGGAGCGCTCTGATGCTCACTTTTCTGCTCTTATGCTGTGAAGCTGTGCTTCGCTGCCCTGGGGGGCCAGGAGGAAGGCAGGTGTGAGAATGTAAGATTCAAGTATGGCCCTGCTTGGTTTTTGGGTTCTTTTGGGTGTCATGTCCCTCCTGCCGTTCCCCTCCAAGTACAAGCGGGTCTCTGCTGTGCATGGTGGGTATTTAGGTATCGCACAAGTTGTTTCAGAGGTGTCTGAGCAGTCTGTGGCCATCACACTAAGCTGTTGTACACCCTGGGGCAATATGCTGGAAGCACATCCCTCAGTGCTGCGGTCAGATTGCAGCATAGTAAAGCCTGTCAGGCCTCCTGTGGGGTTTGCAAGATGCATGCCTTCCTCCTCCTTGCCTCCTGCCCAGGAGAGCCTGTAACACATCACAGCCATGCAGCCGCTTTTCTGGGCCTTTTGCCTCCATGTGCCAGATGATGTTGGCAGGTCACTGCTTTTGAGGTTACAGTGGGACACAGCTGCAAGACCCTGACCTAGTCTGTGTGATCCAATACACCAAAACTGTCCCACCACTTGCTCTTTCATGTGCTGGGAGAAGTCAGTGCTCTGTACCTTAGTCTAGTGCATGTTACTGCCATTTTATGCAAAGACTTGAACCAAACCCAACAGTTCTTGCTCAGATGAAAATGCCATCGTTCCCTTTGTAGGCAGTTCTGCCAAATCTTCGGAAGCCAGGAGAGTTTTGCCAGCGGAGGCTTTGTTGTGCTAGGCTTCCCTGAAGAGCCGCTGTGATGTTTACTGCACATGCTCCAGTGCCACATGTTGGGGAGCTTGCACTGCTTAGCATACTTATGATAATTTGGTTCCCAGGGGCGAACAAGATTCTTCTTATATCTCCTTCCCTGGGCCAAAGCAAAAAGAAATTTCCCCTTGCTGCTTTGTAGGGGGAAAATAATAGATCAAAGCTTCTTGCTGAACACTTTTTAAAACACACAGTGTGGATCCATACATTTCTGTTCCCTTAAGGGACCTGTCCCTCTGGTTGGTATAGAAAGGAGTTAGCAGCAGATGATGGGGTTAACACTGCACGCTGAAGTCTGGGCACTGCACCTGACCTGCAGAGCTTTAGATGTGGCATTGCCACGTGTAGTTTTACCAGTCCGTTATCCTTATTATGTACCAGTATGGAATATATTCTGGTCACTATACTGTAGTTATTGTAATCTGCTGGAGTGAATATTGTCCAAATACAATGGATTTTGGAGCCTGTCATTAGATACTGAAGTTAAAAACTTTTTGGGCTATGGTCTTAACTGTTATGTATTTAAAAATACTTCTAATTAAGATTGTTTTATCTGTCTCTATATATAGATGTTATTTTTGGGTTGTAAATAGAAAATTTGGTTTCATATTCTCATATATGTAACTGAAAAGTAGGCTCTTTTAAAGTATCTCAAGTTGAAGACCCCAAAATTAAAAATTCACAAGGTTTTTTTTTGAAGATGTGATGATATTTTTGTATTTATATATAATATTAGAACTGAAGGTTACTGTTTCCTAAGAGTAGATTTTCTAACTCAGCGATGAGAAACACATGCTGAACTTGAAACTTGGTTCTTCTTCAATGCCATATGAGTGTTGGACAGCAAAGATGAAAAGAATGAAGATTAAGTACGTCTTACTTTATATTAGCTTTCTGAAAGTTGAATGTCTAGTCTAATTTTAGAGTCCCCTTTAGACTCAAATGTGTGCTGAGCCAGTGGATGTGGGGCAAAGGTGTGAGCTACCATGAGCATCTTCAAGCACCCACTTGGTAGGACCAAGCTTGCATTGGCATGGGGAGTGTGGGGTGGCAGGTGATGCAGCCCCTCTGTGTGAGCTGCTGTCTGTTGCTGGAGGATGGCTGTGTGTGATGACTGCGCTGCCACGAGACAGCAAAAAGTCCAAGTGTCCACACTGAGACAGAGACAGCTCTTGGTAGCACCTGGAAGTCATGTCATTGAGGGATCTGGGCTGAAGAGCATTGCATCTCTTTGGGTGTCTGGGGATGGGGGTGATGGCAGGGGTGCAAAGGAGTCCAGGTGTGAGACAGAAGCAGAAAAGTAGAAACTTGCCTTGCACTTGCTCATGCGACTCACCGAGACGCGCTAGTGACCGGGCGGACAGGCGGCCTGCCTGCCGGGGATGAGAACCCGCCAGGGCACACCAGCACCACGCTGGCTGTCACTGCTGCCTGCCCGCCTGTCCCCTCTGCCCCTGAGGCAGCTGGACCCCAGGCAGAAGGATGAAAGGGAACCATTAAATCTTTTATCCTCCACCCTGCTGCTCCAGGCAATCCTGGTTTTGCTGGCTTATTTTAAACAATCGATGGAAAGAGAAGGATGGGTTTTTCTCCTAAAGAACTTTGGGAGATGCCTGATGCGAACAAGGAGTGGCTGCCTTCTGCAGTGAGGCTTCTGTGAGGACTTGACGTGTGCCTTAAAATACCTCAGTTTACTGTCAAGTGAGTTTCACTGCATGGAAAGCTTGAGTGTTTTAGTTGCAGTAATCAACGGCGCTTTTTTAATAAAAAGGAGCAATGGCTTAGGGTAACTGCTATAGGCGATGTTTCTAATACTTCAAAATGGATAGGCGTAGTGTATTTGTCCAATAATCTCAAATATCCCTGTCCATTATAGCTGCACATTAATCACCAGGGCTCCCTCCTACATGGGGAAAAAAAAAGAGCTTCAGATTTCTATGTGGAAAAATTAATGCCTCATTAAAGCTAGACAAGGTTGACATTTGCTCTCTGCCTGTGGTTTCAGGGCTTTCTGTCCCTCAAACAAAATGTGAAACTGCTCCGATACATGTGATAGCAGCAACTGGAATGCAACTTTAGGAGGATCTTTGACCTTACCAGACAGAATGCATTTGATTCATTCTGCAGATGTTAAAATACTGCCAGAAATCTCTGGGAGATGACCTTAGAAATTATTCCTAGTTCAGATTTTTGTGCTCTAATAAAAATTCTGGTTGTACAGGTTAAATATCTTGCCCCTATGTATTTTCTTTTTCTAACCTAGTGCCAGAAATAAATGGCTTGCTCTTTATTCCTTTGTGCATTGATTTCTTGGTGCTTCAATGGTTAGATGACATAACTACTATAATTGTTTTAATACATTAGCAGCAAATTATGTATCGATGTTCCTTTTTCCATTGACCTTTCTTTCCCAACATAATTTTCATTTTTTGCTTCAAGCTGTGTCCATGGTAGCATAGCATTTTTAGAGGATTTGATTTTGGATTAAGGGCTAATCCTGCAAGGTCCTGAGCGCCATTTGCCATCTGCTGAATGCGAGGGAGATCCGGGACCACTCAGCACCCTCTGAGGCCTGAGCAATATCTTGTTAGATCAGATAGTAATGATAGCAGTTTGCATTTACTGTTTGTACTGGGAGGCATCCTGACATTTTAGTAAATTGCTGTGGAATTACAGATTATTGAGAAACTCCTGTCTTTGAAAAGACTTGCCCTCAAATCGTTTTTCCGTTTCTGTAGATCAAGCAATTTTCTGATTACAACTACAACTGGCTGGACATACATTTGCATTGCTGAAAGGTTTCAGAGCATTGCATAGTATTATGTGAACCAAACTATGCAAAAATCCTACATGTAGCAATGTCTGCCTTGAGGTGTGATTATAATTTTTCTCATTTTACAGAAAGGAGCGAGTGAGGTGACAAGAATTTATCAAGCTTAAGAGCTTTCAGCACTGAGAGACTGAAAATCTTGAAAATGCTGTGCTGTATCCCTCATTTAGTTTAATTTGAACTCAGTGAGTGAATATTTAAAATAGCAAAAAATATCTATTCCCCATGGAATAGTAAGTAATCAGCATCCATTTTAGTCAGGTGCAGGGAGCTCATCTGTCTGTTTGCCCAGCTGTAACATCATCTCAAGGGCTGCTTTTCTTGAGGATTGTGAGAAAGGCAAGTTTTAACTATTTCTGAGCAGTTACGGTGTTGCTAACCCCATCAGTGAATGTTTTATTAAAAAAAAAATAATTCCAGTTTGTGCTTTGAAGTCACAAGGTGCATTAGCATTATAGAGCCCAACTTTTCAATTGTACATAGGATGATAAAAACCCCAAAGGATTCAGTTGGTTTGGTTTTATTTTCTTTTCCCCAAACATATGCTAGAGGATGAGCCTCACTAAATGTTAAAAAGAAGTGGCTGGTCCTGCAGGGTAGGGATGGTGCAGTGAATTGTAAATGAGAGCTAATTTTGAAGTTGTTGGTGATTTTAAGATTCTGAATTCTGGCTAATACTGGTAAGTGTATTAACATGAGGGAATGTCAGGAACTGACCATATGGTCATCCCATTGTCTTTGTCATAATCACAAATTGGAAATGGCATAGCTAAAGAGTTTTAGCATGTTGTCTAAAATACATTTATTTCCCTCTCTGTCTTTGTCTTTCTCAAAAAATCTGCCCCCAAAACTCAGAGCTTGCATTGATGTTTGAAAAATGCATGTGCAACCCCCATTCACATTTCATGCTGCTGGACTTCCTACATGCTGCCCACCAATACATTATGCTCAGGTTCTAACAAGGTTCAGGCTGAAGAAGATCTCATGATCTCCTTATATTTGGTATGTTTTTGAAAGATAGATTGACCAGTATGGGCATTTAGGGATTTCCTTGGCTTGGAAAGCAGAGAGTTTAGGGAGTAGTATATTTAATTCAGTACATGAGTTTTCATCCTTTTACTCAGTTTGATTCTTTCATACTGATAGTGAAAACCACAACTGCTGTGTAGCAGAGTAAGGGTTGCCCAACTGACACTACAAAATTGCTGGAAGTGTAGTTTTAACCTACGTGTTAACTATGAATTCCAGTGGCTTGTTCATTCAGGCAATCTTTTTTTTTTTTCTCTTTTTTTTAAAAAAAAAATCTCCATACAGGTTTGGCCTCCTCCAACAAATCCTCAGGAAGCTGAATAGCTATTTTGCATAAAGTGCAAAAAGACTTACGTTCCAGTACTTTATCTGTGTTTTCTTATAATCCGATTTAGTGTGGAGCACAAGTCTGAAAAACCCTTAAATCTTTCTGTAATTCTTGCACAGCCATTCACAATGGATTTTTACAGTGCAAAGTGGAAGAGATTTGGGTTCAGAATGGTGATAAGTTTAAAAAAAAAACCACCCCACAAAAATACCAAGTAGATGAGTTGTTTTTCTTTGCAGTTTAACAGATTTCACTATTAGTACCCTCTCCTCAACTAACAGTATGTGACACAGACAATCTGCAGATAAATGAATATAGGGTCTATATGCACAGTGTCTATATGTTTATACTCCTCTGTATAGAGGAAGTTACCTTTTGTAAACTATTTAATTAGAAGAAAAAAGGTTTATGCATTGCATATTTAAAATCTTGTTGGCCTTCTCATTTTGCATAGTTTTATTTTTTGTTAATATTTAACTAAGCTTGTAATGGCAAAGAAAGAACATGAAAACAGAAATGCTATAGAGTGGGAAGAATAGGTTCTGAAAAGTTGCCCTGTAAAGTATGATATGAAAAAAAAAGAGAATGGTTCTTGTCACCTCAGCAATCACAGTTTGTCACTGGAAATGGGAGGACTTGTTTGGCTTATTTTCACTACATGTTTTTTTGGTTTTGTTTTGGTTTTGTTTGGTTGTTTGGGTTTTTGTTTGGTTTTTTTTGGGGGGGGGGGTTGGTAGAAAAAGCAAAACAAAAACTATTGAAGATGTAACAGGGTGATCAGAAAACCAGGACAAACTGGAATTTGTATTCAAGTTATCTCTTCTTGTGAGTGTGAAGGGATTAATGACTCAGTGCTGGCATTAGGAATGATTACATCTGGCTTAACTGGACAGGGTGTCTAATATTAGCAACAGAGCAATAGGTATATTCTGAATACAGTTTGAGCTATTAAAAATGTTTCTAATGTAAATGTCTATACAGTATTTTTTTAGCTGTGATGATTTAAAGACACTGGCTGGTGCACAAGCATGCTAGGAAATAATACATGGACATACAAATTGCTAGGTGGGCAGATAGAGAGGTGAATCAACCTGTAACACTGGAGTATTTAGCTAGGAGAGCTGGGACTGTTTAGCCTAGAGAAGAGAAGGCCCTGGGAGGGATGAGCTCATCAGTGTGTACAGATACCCGAAAGGAGGGTGCCAAGAGGATGGAGCCGGGCTCTTTTCAGTGTCCTCAGTGACAGGACCAGAGGCACTGGGCACAAACTGGAAAACAGGAGGCTCTGTCGGGACGTCAGGAAACACTTTTTTATTGTGAGGCTGACTGAGCACAGCTACAGTTTGCCCAGAGAGGTTGGAGCCTCCCTCCTTGGACATAGTCAAAAGCCATGTGGATATGGTCCTGGGCAACCATCTCCAGGTGACCCTGCTTGAGCAGGGGGTTAGACCAGGTGACCTCCAAAGGTCCCTTCCAACCTCAACCATTCTGTGATTTTGTGATTTCCTTGCTTTTCCTTCTCTATTCATTCTGTGTAATAACTAAACTGAAATACTTGTTTTTTAAAAACTTCAAATATACTTCATTCAATAAAAAGAATTTAGCTTTTACTCCACTTGACAAAGGCATTTCCTTTAGATTAAGTCACTTTTCATGTTTAAGTAACAAGTTACTAATGTGACACTGCTCTACTGATGCCTTGTACCACTGTGGTAGTTTAAGAAAATGCTCAAGTCTGAGAAGAGCTTACGGGTGTTAGACACAACAGCACCATGGAGTGTATGCCCTGCCCTGATTTGTTAAATGTACATCATAGATGATTTCTGGCTACAGATCTGTATTCATTTCTATGCTAAGGCTTAGTAACTGATACCTTGGCTTTAGAAGAGGGTAGAGAATGGAGAAAAAGAAAGTTGAAAAACTAAATTTGGTGTGTAAACCCATGTGAGCAATCCATTCTATCCTCCTGACATATAAAAACATTCCCTCACATTGAGTTAATATTGGTAGAGTTGCCCTCTTGGAGAGAAAGGGTCTGATCTGGTTAGAGATGTAAGCAGGCACATTGAAAGCAGCAGGGAACTCTTTGATTTTTGAAGTATGAGAGAATATGTGATGTGTTGTTTATCCAAATATGTGACCATTTATTGTCTCTGGGACTCAGGATCCCTCTTCCTCACCAAATACACCATCGTTGCCGTTGGCTGTCATCACATTATACATGTGATACATTCACAACTTCTCTTGTCGACGTGTTGCTAGCTGAAAGCAAATATTCCCTGGGTAATTCACATGTATCAGAACATCCTGTGTCTATATACTGCTCTTGCCACCCCTCAGCCAACCTAAGTGTATCTTGCAGAAGGACTTGCATATCACAGAAGGATGGGAAGCACAGTACGAACTGCTCCCAGTGAAGTTGGTGTCTACGCTGCCTTATTTCACCAGGGGAAATGGGGGGTAGACACAGCCCATGAGAAACTGTCTCAGGAGAAGCTGGTGTGAATTGATTATTTAATAACAAACAAGCACAGTGCCTGCTTTTTTATTATTTTTATGCCTACAGTACTCACACACGTCCAGTGTGGTGAGATTGCTGCCTAAGGCTGCCCCAAAGAGCAGCAAGAACAGGAGCCCCTTGAACCCATGCTGGTTCTGTTGCATGTCCTAATGAAGCTTTAAAATGCTTGAAATTGTCTTTGAAATGAAATATTCCATAGCTGCAAGCTAACTGCATACTTTGTAATAATTGCTTAGCCAAATAAAGGAAAACTGTGAGGAACAAAGAAAAATTAGATTGATGGCTAGAAGAAAATGATTAAATAAAAAATTAATGAGAAGAGAAATTAAAAAAAATAGCAGAGCATCACAGGGTTTTGCACAAAGACTTCCCTTCCAATGGGAGTTTTTATTTTCCAACTATTACTGTGCATTTTATTCTTCCTGTTAGCTACAAATACTAGAAAAACTTCTTTTACGGGAATAAGGGAGAAGATTGTCACAAATTTATGCAGCAGCTGAGACATAAAGTAAAATTTAAAAGCAGAGATATACATTTCACTGCTTCTTAGTGGGGGTATGGTTCACAGTAAATAATTAATGATTTGACTGGAATTGCCTTTTTTTAAAAAAAACCCCAAAACTATTGAATCATCTGTGACAGTTTTTCAAGAGAAAAACCCCAGAAAGACTTCTGTTCATAATAACTTGGACACTTAAGAGCCCTTCCTCATTCAGATTTACCGCTCTTAGTGACCATTACTAACACAGAATGAAAAATTTGCTGTGAATAAACTCTCTCATGCTTAGCCTTTCTCTCTGTTTGCAGTTTAAGACAAGTAAATTGTTATTTGTGGACATGTATTAATGTCCAAAAGTATCTGAGGAATGTGCAATTGTTTGTTTTGAAGAAATTATATTTGAAAAATCATTGCACCCTCAGGATTTGTGTCCTTGCTATGGCATGAAAAACCATTCTGGCATGATTTTAAATTACAGTGTATTTAGGAAGAAAATACAGAAAATAGTTACAGTGAACAGTAGGACTTCAGGGAAATATCTACAAGCTAATGCAGGCCTTTTAGAATATGAATATTATTGTAAAGTCTTTAGGTAATGTCTGGTAATAGATATTTAATCTAACAAAAGCACTTCCATTGCTTACTCATTAAACTAGTTTAACGGATGAGTGATGCTATTAATGGACCACACGTAGAATCCAGACATTTTTCTTCAAAACATTCCTTTAGGGTTTAAATTTCTGAACAAGTTCAGAGGCAATTTGAAGGTATCTAGCCTATATACAAGTTATAGGAGTAATAATTTATAAACTTTTCTTCTTCTTAACATTTCCTCTGTATTTAGAAGAAAAAGGAAATAACTCTAGATACGTAAGTCAGCTTAGTGATTTACCTTGTTTTGAGAAGATTGTTGGAAGCCAGAGACTGAATAAATAGATGTGTGATTGAGCATGCAGAGAGGGAGATGAACAGAGACTGAAACCAATTGTAAGCTATCTGAACCAACGTACAGTTTTAATCTTCCCTTCATGATTTTTTTTTTTTAATAGAGAGAATTGCATTAGTGATATCTGTAGCATAGTTCTTGCAAAGAGTTTAAGCAAAAAAGTAAAATCCTCAAATCATAGCAAAACCAGCCTTTCTTCCCACCCCAACACTTTGGGATGCTGGAAGAATTGAAGATCGACATCTGTAAAAGGGATGATCAGGTAATAAAAATAAACTTTTAAATTGGTATTTTGACACCAGTTAGTAAGATAAAATCATGCTATTTTGAACAATTGCAGAAATTAATCGATAAGCATTCCTGTTTTGCTTCAGCCAGTACTTAATTTATTTTATGAACCCATGGATATGTATTGGTGAAACTTGGATATCAACTATATAGAGTAGAAAGTTGGGGAAATAATTTAAGTGTATCTTTTGTTTTCTTGGGGATCACTGCAATCACATAGTTTAGTCAGGAACTAAACGTGGTTGTTGACTCCAAGAACAGCAGTTTCCAAATAAATGTATATGGAACCTCCAACTTTAATAGCTGCTTTGTATCATCCAAAAGATGTGCAACATAGTGAATAATGACCTTTCAGATAGAGAACAAGCTGTTCACAATGTCTTTTCATTTACTGAGACAAAGTATCTCTTTATAGAGATAATACTTTCCACCATTTTTAACACTGTTGGTGAAATATAAAAAAATTAATTGTTTTGTTTCTGAAGGCAAAAGGTTTTAGCTATGTGTCTTCAGATCAAGACCCTTTCTAGACCAGCAGTGTTAAATGCATTGATATAGCTAGGTTTTTTATTTTAAAGACAACGGAGGTATTTTGAATCCCATGCTCACAGGGTGGGATGTCATTAGCTATCCATCCATGTAATATCCACATGATATCTGTCTTTGAATGATATATGGATGAATTCTTATTGTCATCCTGCACTGCAGCTATGGGGTCAATAATTCACTGAAAAGGAGGTCCAAGGCAGCTGTAACTGAAATTGGTCTAAATTGTTGTGAAATTGAAGTCTTGGTGTGAAAAGCTGCTGGAATGCTCTCGGCTGCACACACGTACACAAGCATTAGCTTGAACTAGCACAGATGACAAAGAAATTGTGAGAAAATCAGGATAAGGAAATCAGGGCTCAAGCCTTATCTTTTTTATGTGAGGTATAGTTGAGCCCTTAGTCTTTACAGTTGTAAATCCACCACTTAGTACCAATTAACCAGTTGTGATTTAGCTAGTAACAACTAGTTGTGCTGGTAAAGTATTTTTCGCTCTGCAGTATAACCAGAATTACTTCTGTTACTATTCAGCTGCTGTCCATATTCCTGTTCTTATCTGATAAAGCAGGTGGTGCAAACGTGGTTCTTTGTTAAAGCCAATGCAGTGTATTTGCTGGAATTCAAAGAAATATGATAAAAAGGAACTCCTCAAAACTTGAGGAAAATCTTACAATCTTGGGAAGAAGAAACAAGCACCTTTTTATTTTGAGGTTAAAAGACAAATTTAATTCTCTTGTCTCTTTGCAGAAAAATAAAGATTTTGTATGTGAACCAAATACAAATTCATTCCTAGATCACACCTCATATATGAGTAATTTACTAAAATTGGAAGCAAAGTTAAATAATTGTAGAATAATTTCAGTTGGAAGGAATCTGTGAAAGCATCTGGTCCAACCCCTGCTCGAAGCAAGTCCTGTAAGACTCAGATGCTCAGGGCTTTGCCCAGGCAAGCCCTGAATATAGCTGATGTTGGAGATTCTGCAGTCTGCCTAGTCTAGGCAACCTATCCCAGTGGTTGACCATCCTTTTAGGAGGAAGAAAAAAAAAAATTCCTTGTATCTAGACAAATGTTCTGTTGTTGCAGTCTCTGATTATTTCCCCTTGTTATTTTGCTGCACATTTCTAAGAAAAGTCTGTCTTGGTGTTATCTCTGCCATTGAGTTGTTGAAGACCACCACCCTCTCATCTCAGAGCAGACACAGTCCTTTCAGCCTCCCTGCTGTGTGTGGTAAAGGTTTGGAAAAATCCCCAAATTAATGTGGCATGGGAACAAGGAATGAGAAAGTTAAACTGAGATACAAACTGGCAGTGCCGTTCATCCTGGCAACCTAAGGTGCTACAGCTGCAGTGGGTAGCATGGTCTGTCAGCAAGTACCTTCAGCCTGGTTTTGAAACACTGAGAGAAACCAGGTGGAGAAAAAAACATTCCATAATATAATTGATTAGACCTTAGAGAAAACTCAGTACTCACAGTGATGCCCACAAGACTAAGGTGCTACAGATGTGAACACATTTATTTCATGCATTCAGCTACTGCATGTAGATGTTAATCACAGAACACGGCAATCAGAGTTTTCTCTCTCCTATTACTTAGAGCTTTTCTTCTGAATTTCTAGAACAACTTAGCTGGTGCAAAGGTTGCTTTGCATGCAGCAGAGCCAGCCAGGGTGGTGGTGTTCCTTATAAGGACTCTTTCTTACTGATTCCTGCACTGTGGCTTATTTTGTGCATATTTGTGCTTGTTGGTTCTTTGAGAGCTGAGGATGTGTTTGTTAAATAAAGGACCTCATCTCTGCAGTGGCAAACATATTGTTAACTGCTTGACACTTAGTTTGATGTGTTCTGTACACTTTGGACCCTTTTTTGGGGGGGGAGGAGGTCCCATTCGTGCTGTGCACACTAACAGGAGTAGATACTCTCTTCCTCCTCTCACTAATATATTGTACTTTGGGCTCTTTTTTGTCTTCCCCTGCAGAAACTCTCCTGGATGACTTCCTTCTGACATACACAGTCTTCATGACAACTGATGACTTGTGCCAGGCACTTCTGAGGCAATATCCTTTTAAGTGTTGTATTAATAGAGGTCACACACACCTCAGTTTATCTATTGTCAAGCCTTGTGTCAAACCTAGTAAATTGCACACCTGGGATAATTAGTTTTGCTCTTTGCATGTTGATACTATTAAAATGCAACCCCACATGATTATTTTAAGGTTGCATGTGAAAATGGTGAGAAAAGAGAGCAATTGTCTAATATTTACTATGGCATGTTTAGAAGGTGGACTGCACCTGGGGTTTTGGCATCACATCCCAAGCAATACATGAACAAATAGGAGAAACTTCAGAAGAAAGCTATGGGAATTATCCATATTCTAGAAAAAAAGACCCACAAAGAAGTATTGAAAGAACTGGGACTGTTGTGCTGGAAAAGGGGAAACTATAAATGGGACAGTCTTCAGGTAGCTAAAGGGGAAGGGAAGAATCTGTTCCCATATCGATGCTGGATAGGACCAGAGGCAGTGAGATTAAATCGCTGTTAGACAGTTTCATGTTAGATACTAGGAAATATATATATATTTTTTTACATTAAGAAAAGAAACACTAGAGTGGAAGATGTGTGAAACAATAGAATCTTTGATACTGGAGAATATTAAAAAGAAGAAACTAGAAAATATATTCCAAGGGTAACATAGAGTATATTTGAGCCTCTCTTGTAAACATTTAGAACTCACATAGCTGAGGTATGAATAAACAGAAAGTTCTTGCTCTAATGTTGAATGTGTAAAGCTAAAGCTGCATCTGAATAAACCTATTTCCAAAACATACATTTGTGTATGTGCATACTTACTTCACAAGGATGCTTCAAAGATGTGTTGAACCAGACACCTAACTCATAGCAGCAATGTAATCTTACCTCTGCTGGTTTTGTTTGAAGGTATATGAGCCTTTATAACTGTTACAAAGTAACACTTAAAATCAGATGAAGACATATCCAGACCTGTATGTTAATTCTTAGAATACCTGTATCTGTGTAATACATTTCAGAATGTGTGAAGAGAAAAAACGAAGAATAAGTATTTACATTCACTACTCCTTTTATCATGTGGCACAGTATATAAATAACTTATTCTGAGATAAAATAATTTTTTTCTTTTATTTCCAATTACTTCCATAAGTATTGTTTGAATGAACTTGTAGCTATAAAATGAACTTGCTTTTTTTTCTTTTTTTTTTTTTTTCTTCTCTTTACCTTTTGTAGTAAAAACATCATTTTTTCACCTAATCAAAGAAAGAATATTGACGGGATAGGAACAGTGTACAGAGTGCATATCTTCTGTCATTTGGTGTTTCAGCGTTATGAATAGAGAACAAAGGTGGAAATAGATCCTTTCACCTTTTTAAATTTTAATAAGTGTTATTTCTGCAGATAGTGCAATTTGTGCAGGGAAAAAGAAACTGACTTCCACTGCCTGGATTTTTTTGTTGTTGTTAATGATGCACAGACATTCACTTTGGCATCAGTATGCAGGACAAAGTTTCATTCCCAGTTCTCTAGAACAGATGTGATTCAACATGATGTAATTCCTTTTGAATTGATTTTACTTTTATAGACTCACCTCTCTAATCTATAAAGGAAAAAAATCTTGTTGTCACAGAGGATGAACTGACATTTGTATTACTGAGAATTTAATTCCAAGAAGTTGATGAAACTCCTAAAGCTCCAGATGGGATAAAACATTTAAAACAGAGCAATGTAGTGGAAAAAATTTTTTTGATTAGCAAACAAGATGATTAAAAAACCTTTTCCATCACTTAATTTTTAAGTTTCAGTGAGACCTTAGTATTTGTTCCTTAACCTACTGTACCTATTGTGCTAAGAACCACCATGGAAAAGAAGATGACTCTGATGTGTCCTGTAGAAAACGAAAAGTCTTGCATTTGGTGTCACAGTGGACTTCTCTCTACAAAGACTGGTTACATGAAGATGAGCATTTAAAGCAATTTTTAAAGGTATTGAAACACTTTCTTATGCATTTCAGCACTGTTTAATTAACATGCTGTATCTAAAAAAAACCCAGTAGCAAAATCTATAAAACATAATTTTTCATACTTAAATTTTCTCCATGAAACCTATAATATAAAATGATTTACATGTGTCTTCCTTGAATACCTTGGAGATAGTCAGTTTGAACAGAAAATCTGTAATGTCAATGCATTCAATGTCAAAACCATTACTTTCAGATATAAACTTGTAGAACTCCATGGTCTTTGGAAAATGGGAAAAGTTAGGAAGGTAAGAAATAAAACTACAAATGTGGAGGTTCCTTGGACTCACTGGTTGTGTCTGCCAGCACACATTCTACAGTCAGTATCCAGAGGATCATGGATGAAGAGTTTCGAGTTCCTTGTATGAGGTGCTACTTTGACTGAGGAATGAAATGCTATTCCACAGAGTTTGTCAGGTGCCTATGGAGAGCAGCACAGCTTTATGTATTTTTAATAAATAAAATTATGTTCTTACCTATAAACAAGGACCTTCTCATCTTTCAAAATTAGTTCCAAAAGCTTTTGTAATTCCCTTGTATATTTGCAAATACTGTTGTTGCTGACCCAAGATCCATCTGGTTGGGTTTTTTTTGTTGTTGTTTTTTCCCCTTGCTGATTGAAAGGTGAAGGTGTTTTAGGAGACTTTGCAGGATCTTCCACATTTACCAATGAGATTCTTTGCAACTGGAGAACTTCTTAAGGGCCTTTTTGCTCTCTCCAGTCATTCGCTGAAGACAAAGGGATGAAACATTGAGCTAAATTTGAAGAAAGTCTTGAGCTTCCTTTTTTAATTTTTTTTTTTTGATTAGACACACTGCATATGGAAGCAGAGACCTCAGGATTTTTTCTGTTGGGTACTAGATGTGTCGTGCTGTGCTGGAAAGGGGCCATCATTCCAACTGGCAGTTAGGTTACACTGTGTTGCACCTACCTTGATGCAGGGCTGGTCTTTCTGGCCATGGAGGTGTGTGACTGGGTGTTGTCACACAGTTTCTCTGTTTGAGGCTTCTGTGCAATATTCAACAGCAGTAATGTTAATCATGGTTGAAGTTATATGTGCAAAAACAATATATAGGATTGTAGGCCGGAATCATTCATGCTGAATTTTATTAATATCAGAGTGTTAGTTGGGCTAAAGCAAAGCTCATGACTCAACTCGTACATATGACCCTCATTTTCTTGGAAGGAAAAGCAAAGAATCTATGTTCAGATTCTGAAAAAGTATAGAGAAAATATTTCCTACAATTTCAATCATGTAAGCTGCTTCAGTTCATTTACCTCTTATCTGAGGTCGTGTCTTTTACATTTAAAGGAGGTTCCTGATTGATGATATTCAGACAGTGCCTCCTCCCAAAATAAGAAGTAGGGTTTGTTTATTTATTTATCAGTTTACAACTAGGAGTATGTTGTTATTTTTTTTGTGAGAGGTATCAGCTCAATTTAAAATGCATGCAAACGTGAGGAAAAGTGAAGGAGAACATTCTCCATTTCAAAAGTCTTAATCAAATGAACCTGTTTGTTAGCGTTCTGGATAAATGATGATAATGTGGTTTGTTTCTTGTGCTTCAGAATGTGTTCTTCTGACCTGACCCAGTTTTCATGTAACAGTCACAAGTGCTGTTTTAAATCTTCCTGTTGCAGACTAATGAGTGTCAACATTTTTCCCTCTCGCTTGGTGATGATACAGAGTGTTTTGCTAAAGGCAAGCTGAATATTGACCAGTCTGGATATTTAAACAGGAACTTACAGGTCTTGCCTAAATATAATAATTAAATTTGTTTTAGTAGGCTAGTGCCTGAATTGATTTAGACCACTGATGTGATGCCTTAGGTTTATGTTTGAGTTATCAGATGTTTGCAGATATTGCTTTATTTTGTAGACGATATACAGGAATGTATTAGATGATGTGTATGAATATCCTATTCTTGAGAAGGACCTGAAAGAATTTCAGAAGATACTTGGGATGCATCGTCGTCAGTAAGTATTCATTATATTTGTTGTCAAGTCTCCTTTTATTTAGAGTGTAATTTATTTTTGCTGTCATCTTGCTGTAATTCAGAAAAGATAAAGTGATGAGTGATACAAGCACTATATTCATTTTTACAAATCATCTCTTCTTTAAACTAAAGCTAGATTATTCAATCTTCTCTGATGTTTGTGGGATGATGTGTGTGGTTCAACAGTCACTCCTATCAATTTTAATTGGGATAACTTGCAAATAGAGTGATACTTTGTGGAGAAGCTGGCAAAATTTCCCTCAGAAGCTGCAGTCTGTGACTTTAGATGGTACCTTCATTCTCATTCTCTCTCTGCAATCTGCAGTACTGAGAAGCAATTCTCTTTTGCAATAATAATCTCAGGTTTATTATTTTACTAATAATTATGTAGTTTGTTTCCATGGTTTGGTTGTTGGGGAAGTGGGAAGAGCTGTGTCCCTGAGGGTGACCCTGACTGCTTACCCCGGGGGCCTGAGCTGTGTCTGTGTTCTCCATCAGCCTGCGGGTTGGCAGCATTTCTTTTCATTGCATTGACTGTGCAAGTCACAGAAAAGTTTTCTGGCTGAGCCAGGCACCCTTAGCTTTCACTGAAGGAGCTCTGTGGCCATTCTGTGGTGACCATTTAATGATAAAAATTTTGTAATGTTGTGAACTTTGTAATAGTTAAAACTTCATTTTCCTAATCTTTGACTGGAAAGATTAATCTGGGTTTTCTTTGGATTTTCCTTTTTGTTTCAGCACTGTAGATGAGTATTCACCTCACCGAAAGGTAACGTGAACCTGATTGTTGCTGGTTGCTGGTTAACTTACCTCCCTTTCTCCCCCTCTGCCCACTTTACTCTCTTTTCCTGGCTTCTCAATTGAAAGTGTCTGCTGGCCAAAAACATGACAGGATACATCAGTGAGGTTAGACCTGCAATGTTGCTTAAGGAATTTTTTTTCCGGACAGTGCAGCCTGGATATTAGAGCTGTGTGAACTAATCTGCAGTAGCTGTGACAGCATTAGCATCTTAACAAGGTGGTCTGAGATGTCAGAATTCCGGAGAGGCCTGGGGACCTGTCCCATCCACACCAGGCTGGAGAGATGTAGTAACCTTGGTAAACCAGGCTGAACATAGGCATTGATTATGGATGTCAAGTAGACAGAGCAAAGAGGGGATTTGTTGTGACAGGGAGAGAGAAGGAAAGAGAGGAATGTGGATCTGTCTATTTACTGGAGGGAGAAGATGCCACCAGAGAAAGTTGGTGTCCTGGTGCCAGTCTACCGCAGTTAGCGTACAGACTGCGCAGAGGTGAATTGCTCTGCTCGTCAAATTTACTGGACTGAATCTGAAATGTGGAAGGCAGAACATGAGATTGTAGTGAAATTGCTAAATAAGCTGATTGGTACGTGGGAAACGTATAGAAGAATAAGCGTTTCAAATATGGGCTCTGAACAGGGCTACAGAGAACCTTGAATCATGCAGGCTGCTTAGCCTGGGCATGTCCTGCTTCCTCCAAAATCCCCACCTTGGCCACTGTTTAGTAAGGCAACTCCCAGTTCACTGATCCAAGAAAGGGTGGGTGGATTTCCTATACAGAAACCTTTTTGGCCAGATGTATGTGCTGAATGCTGTGTTGTGTGAATTATTGCTTTGTAAAGGTCAAGGATGCAGAGACTCACTGATGTCTCTCTTTTTTTTTCTTTTTTCTTTTTTATTTCCTCCCACACTTCCTCACAGAATAAAACCTTTTTCCACCAGTTCAGTCTAAAGGAGAATTGGCTGCAGCACAGGGGAACCATGAATGAAACAGAAGAAAGTAAGTATGATTGAAAAAGAAAACTGTGAAATTGTTTCTCAAGGGCTGCCCGTAGTATAATTTTTTTTTTAACTGACATACAACTTCTGAAAGGACCTTAAGGCTACAGAAATTGACTGTGTAAGGTTACCTTCCCACCTCCTACTTTGTAGGGTTTCAACAGTGACATGACATCTCAAGAGCTTTCTGCCCCCGTTAGGTTCCTCCAGCAGCCCTGTAGCAGAGCTGTGTCTGCCAGGAGTGCTGGCAGCCTCATCAGGAATTATTCCTGCTCTATTTCATGCTCTCAGCCTCTTGAACTAGGTCTTGGTTGCAAAAGGTGAATGAGTAAGCCTGTCACATTAAATGGGCCAGGATCCGCTAACTCTGGGAACCCACCTTAGTTCCTTCTCTGCTTGATAAGGTCTCTGTGTGGGGTGCAAGGTGCCACTTCCCTTTAAGGTCAGCCATTTCAAAATGCAATTTCCCTTCCTCGCTACTGATGTAATAACACGATCAGGCTGTTGCCCTGCTAGGAAGGAGGCAGAGAGGAGGATAACACCGTGTATACAAGTGTAGAACAGGCAGGACCTCCTCCCTGGAAGTCTCACCCTTGGACGATATATCTTTGTTTCTCACTAGGAACAAATCTCCAGGAGTTCACTTGGAGTCAGGATATTTTTAGAGCTCATTTGTGACAGAATAAAAACTGAGCTCCTTCAGTGCCAAGTCTTCCTGCACAATACATGCTGCTGATAGATATCCTCTTTCTGTGCTTCAAATATGAATTAATTTGAGGTTTGATATCAAGGGTACTCCTAAAAATGCCATTTGTGGATGAGAACCCCCACACTCATTCTTCTTCTGAAAAAGTCAGACACAGCTGGATACAGCTTATGGGTGAATGGGGAGGGAAGCACACTGGTACCAGAGTGGGGACAGACTGCGTGGCTGTGGGGACAGGAAGGGCAGGACCTAGCAAGGCCAACCCCAACTGGGTTAAATTGCTTTTATCTCACTCCTTGAGAGCATGAGCCATGGAGGGTGATGAGATTGAGGGGAAGAAGTAGCAAAAGTGGAACTGGGGAGAGGAGAGGCAGGTGCTGAGGTTGGACATCTAAGTGCAGTGGAGTGAAGCCGACTGATGGCACTTGTGGAGGATGGTTTTGTCCAAGGGGCACAATGCCACTTGACCAAAGGCATTTTATCTCCTAGTGTAAAGATTACCAGGGTGACCTGCAGCCTGTGGCTGCCTCCTCCTACTGGCATTCCCTCCTGCATCTTGCAGAGGAGCAGCACAGGCTCCTGGAAGAGGTGACAGGGTCCATGCCAATACATACCACAGACAGGATGTTTGAAAGGTGCGTGGGGGAGCAGGCTTTGGGAGAATCAGAGTGATGGTTGTGCTTGAGGACCTGACCTGTGAGTTGGTTACGTTCAGTGTTAAACAAAGGATATGTCAGTAGCCTGGTTATAAACTAACATTTTGCTGTCATCTTCCCGTCCTGAAGGACAGAGAGGAGGAGATTTCAAGCAAATTCACTGTAGGCAAGTTGTGTTGCCTGCTGCATATGGAGGCCAAATATTTCTGTCAGATATTTTTAAATTTTATTTTCCTACCTGGTAGTTTAGAGTGCAGTTTGATGTCTTTGTCTTTTCATGAGTTATATCCATTCTGAAGAGAGATTCTGCCATAGGATCAGTGTCTTATTTACTGTCTGTCAGCAGGAACAGGTTAAGAAAAAATTATAAAATCAAATTACTTTTCTTCCCTAAGGTTAAATGTTAAGTTCCTCCTTCCTTCTCATCTTCATTTTTTCTTTACTACAACACAAAAAGAAATATATTCTTGAGGACAGAGTTCTTAACTGCTTCTGGCATGGTCACAGTTAATTAAAGAGCCCTGAAGCCATGAAGATTGTAGAACAAGCAAAGAGCTATTGCTACATACATCTGTCAATAAAAATAATTTTAAAACCCTCAGCATTTCTGAAGAAGAAAAGTTTTGTCTTATACTGACATGGTAGCAGTCTGTCTGCAGTAAGAAGTGCTAGAGTAGAAGGAAATTGAAAGTTTAATTAAACACTAAAGTGAGTATGAAACCAGGAGTTGTGGTCATTCTTATTAGCAGATGTAGTAATTTTTGAAATATTTATGCAAGTCTGAAGTTCTGTTTCTTCCCTATTAAGTAAGGCAGCTGTATTTCAAAGAACTGGCTACAGCAAACTCAGCAAAAGATGTAAACCTAAAATTCTGGCAAGCAGAGGAAATGGAGCATATATCCCTTTTAGTAGCAGAAGCAAAGTACTACCTGAGCTGACCACAGCATTACTGCTGGGAATCTCCCTGCCAGAGCCTAACCAACTCATGGACTTCAGTGGAAGTGATGAGCCCATGGAATTTCTCCAAACCAGTCCCTTTTATGTGTGCTGCAAGTGATTCAGGGGAAGAGTTGTCAGGACTAATTGCATTGCTGTTTGGGCAGCCTCTGCTGGTGCTAAAATACCCTGACAATGCAAGTAGCTTAGATGTCTAGACAGATAAGCTGGCGTGAGTGGTTGAAGACCAGGGAGCGCTGTTCTTGCAAAGCTTCCTATTCCAGTTGGAAGTGGAGGTCCAAATTAATTTCTGCAGCGGATATGAAGTATGTTGAAAGGATGGTGATTTATCTGAACCTAAAAGGAAAGGAGAAAAGATGGCAACAGCTGAGTTTGTAAAGAAGATAAGCAGTAGGAGAGGTTGTCCATGACAAATCCTCACAGAAGGATGTCTTGAATAGGTATTGCAGAAATGCAGCCATGGGGGTCTCTGTTTCCATCTGCTTGACTCTCTCATTTCCCAGGGAGAGGAGGTGGGAAGGGGGAAAATGGTGACGTTTATGCTTAGTGTCACGTCTCTGTAGGTCAGCCACCCTTTCTGCAGCCACAGCAGCCAGGCATTGCCATGGTGGGTTCTGTGAGATTTTCCCCTGCTCTGTTGATCTGCTTCTGCCTGCTGCTGAACATCTCTTTCTTCCTTTGTGCAGTTTTCTGCCGTGTGTATATAACAGAGCACTCCTATGTCAGTGTGAAAGCTCAAGTATCCACTTCAGCACAGGAGATACTGAAGATTGTGGCAGAAAAGATCCAGTACCCGGAGGAGGAGCTGGCGCTGGTGACAGTCGCGTTCTCTGGCGGTAAATAACTTCCCTTCATCTGCTTACACTAAATTTCATCTTTTAATGCATCACGTAAGGGAGGGCTGACACTTTCTGGTGCAGGGATACAGCTGTTCTGTGAAGGCCCACAGCTGGGTGACCATAGGAACAATGAGGAGCTGCTTCCCAGAGAGTCGTTTCCATGGCAACAGCTCATTCTTAGGTATCTTTGGATACAGCATCTCCTGGATGGGAAGGGAGTGCAAAGGACTCTCAGTCTCCAGCAGTACTGCAAGATTTTATTATTTTCCCACAGATAAATCTCCTACTTTGGCATTTAAATTAATTTGGAAGGCGATAGGGCATGGTTTGCGCTAAAAATATAAAAGGGGATAACAAATGCTGTACGTGCGGCTGTTTCTCATTTATGGCATGGGTAATGAATATTCTCCAGTAGAAAGGAGGGAGACATATTTGCACAGTTGAGATACTGAGAGCAATCTAAGCAGTGTTTTTTAAGCAGTCTTGTTTACGACTGACATTTTTTGCTTATTCTGTCAGTGTTTCTCATTGAACAGAAAGGCTTATTGTCTTTTCTAAGGAAGACCAGACTGGTCACAGGCTGATACCAGGGACCGGGCAACCCCCTAAGCTTTGCTTTGGTGTCTGCCAGGTCTCAAGGTCTTCTGTCACATAGTTTTGTTCACTGTGGTATCTTTTGCCTCTTAGGAAATATAAAAGAAGCAATTTAACTAGGTGCATAAAAATGCAAAGCTGAATCTGTGAGAAAGGTCTAAGAGTTTAGAATACCTTGGCCATATTATCAGGTAATGTTAGTTATTGTCAATCCCCTTAGACAAAAGATGCACCCTTAAAGGTATGGCACTCATTCTTACTTTGTCAGTCTAGTTAAATGAAATATATACAAATGCTGCCTTGTTCTGTTTATTTGTTTGATTCAGAAGTGGAAGGTCACATTTTTCTCCCCCACACAGAGCTCAGTTAAATAACCATTTTTTTGCAGGGCACCAGAGTGGGCAGCAGGGAGATGGTGCCCTGCCCTGGCTAGCAAGAGCCTGGGCATGTAGCAGCCACACAGGAGCATTGCACATAGGCACCCTGGCCAGCTGGGTTACGTCATATGCAGGCACACTCATTTTTACCCAAACTCGCCTCCGGTGTATTTTGCAGCACTGCAAAATCACTCTGCTGCTCTTGTTTTTCAGGTCTTGTGCTCCTGTTCAAGAGCAGGGCAAGTTTTGCTCTGATATCAATAATAAATCTGGTGCTAACTGCCTGCTTAGCTGAAGAAAACCAACAATTCATAAATAATGAAACACATTATTACCTCTAGACCACATTGGTTCCCAAGAAAGGCCACAGAATAGAAGTGGTTGCCCCTTGTCTGTTCAATAAGAAACAGTGATTAAAATGCAGGTACAATGGGACTCTCATATGTGCATGACCATTGTAACCCCTGAAGTGTTATTTAGTCATGTTGCCCGAATTAATTGAAAATCACCATTTCAGTATCTTTGTTCTTACACGTTGTTGCTCCTATGCTGTGAGCAGTAAACACCAGCCTGCAGGACGAGACAGTTTTCTCAGGGCTGTTTTTTAGCTGTGTTCTGGGTTTTGCTTTCCTTTTCCCCATACCTTTCTCTAGTGCATCCAAGAGCTGAACCAGTACTCTGGAGTGGGGGGATGGGGGGGAGAAGTCCTTTCTCTTTGCTACTGGTTTGGTGTGTCCTGCTCTTTTACTTGGGTATTTCCTACATTAATTACTTGAGGTCTAGAGGAATTTCTGTAAATACTGTGCTGTAAAGGACTCCTTAGCTCTGCTCCATGGGGTAAATTTCATGGTGTTGGGATCCTTTAGACTACTTTTCCTGTGGAATGGCTGTGGCTACTGATGACATCTCCACTCCTGCTCTTGTCTGCCAGTGACACTTGACTCTATTAAAAGTCACATTTACAGTAGATACACTGGGTTGAAATAAAATGTTCTATAATGCATAGGAGGTTAGACTAGATGATTTGAGGGTTTCTTTCTGTTCTGTCCTGTGTGAAGTCCAGGTTCAAAGCAACTGCTGGAAGTTTTTGTGCTCTGGTCCAGCATCACATGGTGCCTTTATGGTATCTGATTAGTGTGGAGATGGTGGTCCCTATAGGGACTGCATTTGATGCTTAGTTGCATTAGTGCTCTTAAGAAGGTGATGTGGCTTTACAAATATATTTGTAATGTTTTTTTCTCATACTTATAGACTGCTTTTACTCTTTTTCTGAAGCTTCTCTGCTTTCTTTTATGTTTTTACAGAAAAACATGAACTACGACCAAATGACTTGGCTATCTCAAAATCTTTTGAGTCATCCAGTCGTATGTTTGTCTACCGGAAAGATCTGACTGATTCTTTGGTAAGGATGTGTATTTTATACTTGCCATTTTTTATTTGTCTGGCTCCAGATCAATCACGCAGAATCACAGAATTATAGTGGTTGGAAAAGACCTTTAAGATATTCCTCTCAGAGGGCTTTTTAAATACAGAATTTATTATTTACTGCCTTAGTAAAGATTACTGAGCTGCTCTGTACCTGGGGGGGGGAGAAATCTTGCATTAACAGCAGTTATTTGACTGAACAGTAATGGAATTTGTTCAATTTCAAATAGATCAAAGCTTCTGTACAGCTTACATCTTTCAATCTATGTCATCCTGGAAAAGTTGACTTGTGCTTGTACAGGACTGGATGGGATGAGGATTATTCAGGGCCTCTGTAACACTTAAAGTGGCTGGTACATAGTCATACAAGGTGATGGACAGACTCTGGAGTTGCTACATGTAGAAATAGATGTCATTTGAGTTCTACCAAAATTACTGAGTATCAGTGTGACCTCAGTGTTGTGGCAGCCACAGTCTGTGGCTGGCATACATCACTGGTGGTATGCCCTCTTCCCTTCCTTCCGTCTGTCTGTCTCTCCATCCTCTCGCTGGTGCTGTGAAGGGGAGTGGGTTGAAGGGCAGCAGGTCCCTCTTATTCTCTCTGTCCTCAGAAACCAGGATTGCAAACTCTCTACTGCCATGATTTCCTGAAACCTCAGTGAGGCAGGAGTGGTCAGGCTCTCGAAGAATTACTCTTTCAGTAGTTCTCTGCTGACTATGCAGCTGTTTCAAGAAGAGCGCAGGAATGGTATCGCGATGGCCTTTAACGTGTTGTCAGTACCGCTGGGATCTGTGCGTTCATCCCAGGGATGAGGAATGTCTATTTACATTTTGCTGGATCCATGTGCCCTGAAGAGCTGACATGCCATTATCAATGTAATCTGTCATCCCTGTTATCTCTGGCATTCTAGCCACTTATAAAAAATGCGAATATTAAGGGAAGGTTTCCAGTGCAGACAGGTGACTGCCAATCTAGTTTCATTAGTTACATAAAAAAAATTGCAAAACTTGATGAAACTGTCAGAAATATAGCACCAAAGTAATGGCTTAACTAATAAGAATAATCTTTCACCTCAGCAGATGGTTCATGTGCGAAGTTTCAGCCTGATGAGGTAAACAAACAAACAAACAAACAAGAGAAATGGAAACCTTTGAAAATCTGAGCTAATAACAGAAATGTCAAATGACCCTTAACACCAGCAGTACTGGTGCACTCCACAGTAGTATGCTAAGTAACTTTTATGAATCATGACCCACAGTGTTTTACTGTTTGTTGGAGATTAAATTTGGAGTAAATTAATCATAAAATGGATGGATTTATGTTATTTGTAAAGGTGAATTGGTGGGCAGGTTGTGTGTATTCGTTCTAAATCCAGTGTGTTTGCAGAATCATTCCTTTATCTTATAATACAAAAATTTCCTGGTGTCTTAATTCAGATTTTATTTTCTAATGGCTTCAGGGATTTTATTTTCATTATGCTTTCTGCTTGGTCAGTGTTTTGTCCTCAAGGTTTAGAGAAATAGACAGAGGGAGAGACCTAATCCGATAGGAAGACATTGATCCTATTGACCCATTTCCTTTTTCAAGCTATTTATTAAATAGGCTATAACTCCTTGATTTTGATTAGTAGGGAGGAAAAAGCCCTCAGGGTGCACTTAGAGAAGATTACTTACTCGGCTCTGTTTTGTGCCTTGGTCCAGTAGCTGTTTCATTGCAGAACTTTGGGCATTTGCTCAGGATTTTTTTGCTCTTGGTTATTGATTTAGAACCCTTTTGCTGAAAAAGAGGAATTGCAGCAAAGGTCTGTGAGAATTTTGGGAATCAATACCTGGGATCTTGCCTTAGAACTAACAAACTTTGACTGGAGCCTCTTCAATGCAATTCATGAGGTAAGAAGCACCATGTCCACTTCCAGATATATTATTGTCATGCAACATTGTGCCATTATGATTTCCTGATGTTGCACCAGCATTTTGGAGCATCAGTATTCCTTGGTTCTCAGTTCACTGTCATGACAGTATGATTTGGCAGCTCTCGGTAGTAGTGGCATTGAATCAGGTCCAAGAGATGTGTTGCAGTCCTTGATACTGAAAAAAATTGTCAAAGGTTTGTAACTTGCCTGTGCTGGGTCATCTCATATTTTCCATGTATACCTAATGGGTTTTGTTGAGATTTACCTCGAGGGAGTAAAACAACATGGTTATTCTTTAAAAACTGTCTGTGAATATTGTATATGTAGACTGTTCTTTGCAGTCAATAATATTCCAGTAAATATAGGACTACACAAATAGGTGTCCTTGGTATCACTTTAACCACAAAAGAAATCTCAGTTTCAGCAGTTTAGATGGTCACATTACTGTCCTTGTTAGGTTTCAGTGAGATAAAACATACTGGGAAGGCTTTATAAAATGGGATAATGGCTCACTTCAGTGCCTGTTGGGTTGTTTCAGTGACTGATAGATTCTGGTGTGAGCTGCTGAGTAAAATACACGGTTAATTGTACAAAACATCACTTGAAAATGCCATTCACTGAAAAGCATGATGGCTTTCTGAGACAATGAATGATAAATTCCCTTGTTTCTCATCAGATGTTTTCCTTGATCTTTCATTTCAGATTCCTTTATTCAGGTTAGACACTTTAAATCTAGAGCTGGTCAAGTTTTTTGTTGTTGTTGGTTTTGGTTTGTTTTTTTTTGGCACATAATTCGATACCCACACCTCTGTTCCTGAAATCTGGATTGTTTTTAGAAAGAAGTTTGAATGGAAATTTTTTCAGATTCTTCAATGGTCTAATATAGTTACTTCTTCATACTGAAACAGAATTGATGAAATATAGAAAAACACAGATTGCCTGTGTGCTGTATCTGGCTGTAGCCAGAGTGGAACTGCAGGAAATCTCAAGAAAAATATATCTTGTAGGACTTCCAGTCCACCAGCTTCTAGAGTTTGCTAAGCCAAACCTGGACCCTGAATCATTTGTGATTGGCTCAGAGATAATGAAAACATAACCACCTGTAACCAAGTCTTGTTTCAAAAACATACTTCTAAATAATTTATAATTCATTTACTTTTAAGTTGTTTTTATATCCCTAATAATGTTGACAATGTCTTCCAGCAAGAGCTGATTTACTTCACATTCAGCAGACAGGGCAGTGCTGAAAACACTGAGAATCTCAGTCTCCTGCTTCAAAGGTGCAACGAGGTCCAGCTTTGGGTCGCCACCGAGATACTCCTCTGCAGCCCACTCTGCAAACGTGTACAGCTAGTCAAAAAGTTCATCAAGATTGCTGCCCAGTGAGTAACTCAAGTTGCAATACAAATCCTTGAATTCACATGCATTATTTGGTGGGAAAGAAGAAGTAGGTGCAAGAGTAAAGAGAGAAAACTAATTTGTTATCCCATGTTTTAACAGTATAGTAAGCATAAAACAGATAGATAAAACAGATAAAACAGTCCATAAATAACAACAGCAAACACTGGCAAAAACTGGATGTGGTGGAGTATATGCTACTCAAATCTTCCTCAGCATCTTAGCCATTGTATCTGCAATGTCAGCTGCAGTATCCCTGATGGTGCAGAGATATCTCCTTTCTTAGCAGAGATCACCTGAGGACCATACTACTACATGGAAACCAAAAAACTCTGTTATCATCTTGAAAGTCCCACCTCTAGAGGGGTAACTGGCTGCAGTGGGCTCTTGCCCCATGTTGTCCTCCATGGAGTACTCTTTTATTTATTGGAGGGGGGGCTCTTAATTAATTAAATTTGATGGTCTGTTCTTGTACTGTTACTAAATAGTGCTGGCATTTATTCTGTGCCTTGGAACAGAATACATATGTACACTATACACAGAGTTGTTTTCTCTGTAACCGCTCTTATTTTTTTAACCAATAGAATGGAGCGATTTAAATATGGGCAACCATTCTCTTCGCCTCTTTCTCCACTTGTTGGTCTTCTGCAATATTTGAATATGCATGTTAGTGGAAAATGTATAATTTTTTCCTTCATTGACTGAGTTGATTTAATTTGCAAGGCACTTACATAGAAAGGACTGTTCTCTGCTGAAGCAGTGCCTTTGGTGAAATGAATTCTTCTAGTCTAATCTAGTGTAGCTCATAGATGTGATTTGATTTACTTTGCAAGTTGTATGGTATCCAGTAATACATTCATTTTCTGCCTTACCAGTGGCCAAGTTTGGTCCAATTACATCAAAACCAGGTGGTTCTGTGTCCCTTGCTTGCACCACAGTAGCATTAATTTGCATTCCAGAAAAAGTTTCATGTCTGCCTCACATGAATAGGGATATATTTGTCACCAGACTAAAATATTACTCTATTTGAATGAATTCCATCTCTGATAAGTGAAAAGACGAAGTTGTGGAGACTAAATACAGTTGTCAGTAAACAGTAGACAGGCTCTCCCAGTGCATTGCAGAAGCACCCATCATTGTAGCATGTAGATGGTGAAATAATAGATACACAAATCAGTGAGTGTGTGGTTTGCGCGGGATGTGTTTAATCAGAAGAGCAGTTTTCTAAAAGAAGGTATTATCATATTTTGTCAATTCTGGAAGAGTTGATGACAGAGGAACAATTAAGTTGGAAGGCTGATATGGTAAGCACAGGACTCTTGTCATGAGGCACAAGCCAAGCAGCCCTATTATTTTGTTTATGACTAAGGCAGGGGGGTAGGGGGCTCTGGCTGCTCCCAGATTCAGCAAGGAATCTTTGTCTATGACTTTCAGCTTGTCAGGAAAGCACCAGGACTGTGATCTCATGTTAAATGTTTGTGTGCTTCACTGTTGAAGAATACCTGAAGAAGATGGAAGGCTTTTGCACAAGTGTGTCAACACATAAAAGGGAGACAGTTTTTGAAACAGAGATACATACGCTTCTGTTGATCAGCTGGCCTAAAATAGTAAACAAGTCATTCAATAAGGAAAATTAATTAGCAAGTTGTTAGAAATTGACAACCTGAGAAGTTTCAGAAACAGGTCAGTGTAGGGTTATAATAAATAGACTATAACAGCAGTCTTCTCACTCCCCAAGCAGTGGCTGAGTGTAAAAGCCATAACATTTCTCTACAGTTCTTTGTGAGAAATGGGACCACCCAACAGACAGCCTATTCAGGCTGTGTTGGACACCTTTCTGATTTTGGAATGAATTATCTTTGGGAGCTGCCCAACTTTAACAGTAAAAGGAGTCTAAGCAACAGTTGGGATTAACTTTAAGATGGCTGAAGTGAAGTGAGAAATACACTGTCTCAAGGCAGTACACAGCGATGAGCACGAGCTTTACAAAACTTGTAACAAGTGTTGATGAGCTTCCAGTCTAAGGCCTGGGCATGTACTTTTCCCTGGTGATAAATCCCAGTGAAGGCAGCGGATTTATTCATACTTAAAGTTGTCTTAACAGAGGATTCTCACTCTCACATGCACATGTACGTTTATAGTGGTCTTTGAGAATCTGCAAGAGAAAGGGGAATCTTTTTGTTTGAAAAGGACTCAATATTTCAGGCTTTCAAATTTCCTATTGGACTAGAAATAAGCAGCATCTGATCATATATAGTAATATGTCAAAGAATAGAGGTATCAAGCAAATTCTGTAGGGACCTATATTGGTACCTGTGCTAACTGCAACTAATTCATAAATCGAACGTTAATCAGATTTTCAGACAATAAAAATTATGAGGGATTGCAATTGCATTGGAGAATAGAAAAAAGAAAACGAATGATCTAAGGAGTCTAGCAGCACGTGCAAACAACAGTAGGATAAGATTTAATTTAGATAGATGCAAAGTAATTCAGCTAGGGAATGCTAATACTGAGCTGAAGAAATAAATGCATGATTGTAAAGAACAGCACTGTGACAGAGGTCCTTGAGTGATAATAGATGACAAATTAAAGGCAAGGAGAAAGTATGATGCTATTCCAAATAAATAATTTGATATTTGTTTTATACTTGCATAGGAGAAAAGTGCAGGAACTTAGAGCCAAAAGAGTAATTATGTTTTTCCTTCCCTCCCCACTGTCTCACTACATCTCCTTGGTAAGAAGCAAACACGAGAGAAAAGTTAAAATAAATTACAAATAATTCAATGAAGGATAATAACAATATGGAGAAGTAGATTGCAGGCCATGACCACAAAGATAAATTGAAGGAACCAATGATGTGCAATTTACAGAAAATATGAAAAAGGGCATGAAAATATTTATAATACAACAGAATAGAGGTCAAGGAGCAATTCTGTATGGAAAAGGACAGCTGAGAGTAACTTGAACATTGAAAAGGCAAAATTACTTTTGACAGCAAAGGGAAAAAATAACCTGCCAACAACAGGGTTGACAAGGCAGTGGAACGTTTGCAAAAAAACTTCTTAAAGACCCCATCACCTAGACTGCAGGTGGTCATGAGAGGACATTTAATGAGTTCATTATGTGGAAGATGATTGTATGTTAGTGCTGAGGGTTAAAATGGGATTCAGTAACCTAGGATACCTGTACGTTTCATTTCTCTCTGATTCTAAGTACAGAAATATCAGAATACAACATTCATATTTTATTCCACAGCTGTAAAGCCCAAAGAAATCTGAATTCATTCTTTGCTATTGTTATGGGTCTCAACACTGCATCTGTCAGCCGGCTGTCTCAGACCTGGGAGGTAAGATGTGCCTTTGTATCTTTTAGACCCTGTCAAAACTGTTTCTCACAAAGTATGTATACTGGTGAATTATGTTTTCTTTCTGATTATTGATTTTTCATGGTGAAATTAAACACGGAACGAGTGTGGGTAGAGAAACTTCTCTGTGACCTGAAACCTTAGATACACAGCTACTCAAATAAAACTAAATGTGTCCTTCCAGAGCTTTTAAATAAGAACAAAGCAAGGAGATCTTACCCTCTTAAAAAAAAAAAAAAAAAAGTCGGGTGAATTATTCTAACATTTTAAATAAATGTCAGAACAGGAAGTCTTATAAAGGTTACTCCAAGCAAGCAATAGTTATTATGAAATAATTTCATTTAAAACAAACAAACAAACAAAAAAACATCCCCAAAAAAACGAAGTAGAAATAAACCCTCTTTAATTCTCCTTCATCAGCTCTTTTGCAGTTGTCCATCTTGAACAACAAAGTTAGGAAATGGGCCATGAATAAGGAGCACACTGGAGAACAAAGATTGTCTGCTAAAGAAGCTACCGGTTGCTAGACAGAACATAAGATGTTTAGAGGAGAGTCCCACTGGAATCTGTGTTTATATTGTAGGGTTTTTTTCCATCCAAGTAAATTATTGAGTGGTAGTGTCTGCAAGCTTACTGTATCCGCTGATGAACCAAAAACTTGGGGAAGGAGTAATTTAGTTTGATGGGGTGAAGCCTTATCCCTCACCCACGCCCCAAATACCACAGGCAGGCAGTACTCAAAAAATATCAATCTGTAATAAAAAAATGACAGAGAAGAGCTGTGATCTTGTGCCTTGGAGATACTGTTGGGCAGCAACAGCTGAAACCAAATGGCCTTCAGAGACTTACAAACCTATCTGACACTCTCCAGAGAAAAGTCTTCCCCCTTAGCTGAAATTGTGCATGTGGAAACATCACTGCCCTATGTCAGTGGCTTCAGCATGAAGAGAAACAAGCGTAGTGACTGCTTCTGACGGGAGCAGTTTGCAGGGACTCAGATAGGCAAGGACGATCTAACTTTAAATAACAAGTAAAGCAAAAACTTCAGAGAAAAATACATACCTGAGGATCATGATACAGAAACCCCTTGTCTCTCCTATTTCTAAAATGCCCCTCTAGGAAATATTTGCCCTTGTTCTTATGGGTTGCCTTCATCCCCTTTCCCTGGGCTTTGATAGGAGAGTGGAAGGGACTGAGTACTGCGTCAGAGGCAATGGTGGCAATGGTGTAGATCTCTCCTGCACAGAAACACACAGAACTCTTCTGTGTGGTGAGACTTCTGGACATCAGGCACTGCCAGTGGACCTCTCAGGAAGAGCAGAATATATTGCTTGTTGAAACAAGGAGTGCATCTGCATATGTATCATTGTAAATGTGTCACGTTTTGTGTGTAAAATATTTATGAAGTCCCATGCTATTTTTTATTTGTAAAACTTGACTGCACTGGAAATTTCAAAAGCAGAAGGTTATTTGCATTAGTAACATGGCTTCTAGAAAGTAGAGCAATGTTCATAAATTAATTATAATTACTTACACATGTAAATGAAGCCACCAAAATTTAAGCAACCATTTTGACACTAAATTATATTGGCTATGCACGTGAATTCTTAAACAAGTAGTATGCTCCCAAGCATGCACTTCTTTTTTATTACAGTGTGCAGTGTTTTAATGAGCCTAACTTCCCCTGATTGAAGATATTAAAAATGTGTATTTGCAATTCCATATTCAGTTATTTTAGCATTTTAATCATGCTGCACATCCACTTAACTTTAATTGTTCTAAATCTCTCTTCTCTTGATAGTGTTACTGTGGCTGTCAGGGTCTAAGGACAGAGGATTTGTGCTAAGAGGGGATATCTAACTAATATGTTTGGAAAAAATAGACAGAGTTTAAGGTCCCCACACCCTTCTTCAAGTGTGAAAAACCAGAGCAAAATTCAACCTGTAGAACGATTGTTTTGAGTATAATGAGGTGAACCCACTAAAGCATCTTAGAGATAAAGGACACGGATGCCTGCAGAGCAGGTGTCAGCGTGTAGGGCAAGAAGGTAGTTTGTGCCTGGGCTCCTTTGGAAGGTGCTTCATGCACGTCCCCATGGGATTAGGGTGAGATACCAGAAATGGAGGAATCGTTTGTTAAGGAAAGATCTTTCTCTGGCGCTGCACTGGGGGCTCTATCAAACAGCACTGAGCGTGATGCATGCTAATTTCTAGGACCCATATTTTAGGGAAAGAGTGATTACACAAATGATTTAACCTGGATGTGATTACAGTATCTGAATTCTCAGACTGTGTTACTATTTCTAACTTGATGTGATTATTAAGGCAAATGCAGTAGACATGGAAGCTAGGGAAGGAAATAAAAACAGCTGCTAACAAGCAGTTTCCATGAAAGACTGATGCAGGTCCCTGAGGCAAGGCTGCAGGGGCTGGGGCCTCACCAGCATCCACTGAACATGGTCTGTAATTAGGGCTCTCAGAGCTGAGGAGCGGAGGTTAACAGCCTGTTGGTACTTAAAGCACATACTTCACACATGGCAGTCTCATGGAAAAAAATGGCTCTGCATTTTTCTGCCTATGTTGTTCTTTTTTTTTAAATCAACTTTACTTTCTTTCCTCTGTTTTCCCCACTTCAGAAAATTCCTGGGAAGTTCAAGAAACTTTTTACTGAACTTGAAAGTTTGACGGTAAGTACGGGTTGACAGCAGAACAGCATTGCTTGTCTTTACCTGCCTGCCTTCTTCCTAATTTATTTGGAGGCTGCCTGTCATTGTCTTGAGCTGGAACTTGTCATGTCAGATCTGTGATTTGCCGAAGGCCACGCAGCACCCCAGAGCTCAGAGGTGGTCTCCCAACCTCTAGAGAGAGGAGGAAAGGAGAGAGGCTGCATTCCTGACAGCGGGAGGAAGGGGAGAGAGAGGCAGATGCAGTGTTGGTTCCCCACCATCACTTTGGAAGCTGATTTTTTGCCATGGTGGTTAATCAGCCTTTGTCCAAAGCAACGTGCTACGGATGAGGGGAAAAGGAGGGCAGCTGAAGTTTAAAAAAATTGAAATCTGCAGCTAAGGGTCCTGGTCACCATTATCGAAGCTGAATAAACAAATGTTTCCTTGGGCTGTGATGGAAGTGGGTGCATAGTGAGATCAGTGCCTGGCAAGGAGAATGTGAGATCCAGCCTTTAATGGCTGTTACGCTTCTGCACTTAAGAGTCCTTCATAAATTAATGTGTTTCCAAGATTGTGTGTGAGCTGATGTACAAAAACATTCATTTATATGGGAAATTAAGATGACTTTTTGAGTTACTTACACAACATCACTGAAACATACTCTCTTATTTTCTTTGAAAAATCCCAAATATGCTCCATTGATCTGAGAGCAGGTTTTGTTGGGATTTTTTTTGTTGTTTGGTGGTTTGTTGTTGGGTTTGGGTTTTTTTGTTTGGTTTTGGTTTTGGTTTTTTTAGGAAGAAATTAATCAGCAATAGATTCTGGGATACATTTTGTGCTAGACAGTAAAATGAAGAGATTTTGCTAATAGAAATTTGTGGGGAAATTACAGAGCAGTCCAAGTGAATCTATTCTGCAGCTTACTCCCATTTAAGCACTACTTCATCTAGAGGAATGTAATTGCTTTTGTTCCTTCCACTGTTTATGTTTCCTGTTCAGTTTAGTAAGTCACCTAGCTTAGAAAACCTTTATCTACCTCATTTCCCAAAGAAACCTTTTATATCTAAATCATGTTCAGATCATAAGCCCATAATGGATTTAGAATTGTTCTTTTTATAGCCTATTGATTTTTCTCTCTATTACCCACATGGTTTTGTAGGACCCTTCTCTGAATCACAAAGCTTACAGAGATGCATTCAAGAAAATGAAATCTCCGAAAATACCCTTCATGCCCTTACTTCTGAAAGGTAATGTTAAAGCTTGGCTGCTCTTCTTCCATGTGGTTAATTAAAATAAGTGTAAGGTGATTTTTCCTGCAGGTGACCTTATGATGAGAATGTGTCAGATGTAGAGATATCTACAAGATAGCACTTGGTCTGGATAATAAACAGCTGCCTTTTAAGACTGGGGAAGGTGGCAATTTTTGCGTAGGTTTTCAGACTTCAGTACCTTCCCATCAGGCATGGATAGAGCAGTGTGCCATTGCTTTGGCCACATCCTCTTCAGTAGAGAAGCCAGACCTTGCACATCCCTGACCAAGGGGTCTGAAAGAGTTAAATAAAATCTTACTCTTAAAAAAAGTATTTAAAAATATTGATTAAAATACAATACAACTACTTGCTTAATGCAGTGAGCTGGGCAGCTAATTAAATGGCAGGTATTTCAAATATTCCATTGTCTTGGAGTAATTAATTATTAATTGTCTTGTCTTTGAACATGGCAAATTCATTTGATTATTCCTGTATTCCGAAAATGTTCTCTTTAGGCTGTTTGTTCCAACCTGCTGCTGGTGCTGCAAGTTTAAAATATTTGAAGATAGTTCCCTAGATCAGTCAGTGACAGCTCAGGAGCCATCAGGCACTTCCCCTCTTTGCACACATCAAAGGATTTTGCATTAAATCAGATGGATACAATTATCAAGACTTCAAAATAAATATTTCTCAAGCGTTCTCAAGTACGTCTTGCCTACAATCAAAGGCAGCAAACATAAACAAGCAACTTGTAGCGGTGACCTTTGTGCAGCTCTACAATATGGTGTATAAGAACATGCATGTAAGCAGCATTCATGTCTTTAAAATGTATAGGAGATAGCAAGGAGACTTTGCAAAATAATACAGTAATTTTCTTCAGTACAGTGATCCATAAGACAATGTCGCCAAGGTTGGTAATTCCTGAAGTATTGCACAGTATCTACGCCTTTGTTCTACCTCAAACATGTTTGTATTAATGTTCTTTCCAAGACCAGGAAAATAAGCATTAGCAGCATAGAAATCATTACTAACTCAACAGATTACTATATTTCAACACAACCACAAAAGTAGTTTAAAGAAAAAAAATTAAAATCATTAATAACTTTTATTTGATTGCGAAAAATAACTTCAGAGTGTCCTTTTAAAGTTAATTAAATTTAAATGTAGAACTTTCTCACAGCACACAGACACAGCTTTTGAAAATCAGTCAGATTTTTCAAATATGTAATAAAATACTGTGATGTACCCTTACAACATAGCTCAGATGCAATTTTCTGCTCCACTGAATTTATCTAGACTCTTAGTTGCTGGCTGCAAAGCAAATTTCTGTTCTTTCCACCCTCAGAGATATATACATTGCTGTCATTGACTTAAAAAGCTGTGTGGAAATTTCTGCTTCCAGTGTAAGTTTTTCGTTAGGAGTGATGGGTGGTTTTTAACTGCACTGACAGAGAGAAAAGCAAAGCCTGTGTCCTGAAGCGGTGTCCTTTCCCTGTCCCTTTCCCTGGGAGCCCCAAAGCTGCCCAGCAGAGGAGGTGTAGATGGTCCCACTCCCTCCTTTCCCCCTGATTTTTAGGATGCTGCCCAGGGGCAGAGAAGCAGCCCCAGTGTACCCCATGCTTGCCCCACTTACTCAGGAGTGCAAACTGGACCCAGTGAGGCTGGACTGGCATCCTGTCCGCCCAGGCTGCCGTCCTGCCCAAGACAGACCCCAACCCAGCTGCACTGGGGGCACAGTAGTTCTCCATCACCCCTGGAGCAGAGCTCTGCCTAATGGGTCCCAGTCCACCAGCATATGAAGCCATTTACATTCCCATCCCAAGCAATTACAAAAAGCCCCTCAGGCACAGAGCAAATCTTGAAAACAAAAGGAAATAAATCAGGTTGGCTTTTTTAGGGGGATGGGGAGCAGAGAGTGACAAAGCAGCCCCCAGCGTCAGCTGCAGGTTCCCAGTCCTAAAATCCCCTGAAACTAGGGGGTACAAGTGAACATCCAATGGAGTCTGAGAGATGAGCACAGAAGAAATGCTGACTTGTACAATTAGACCCGTGGGTTGGAGGTTGGCACCTCTGCTGAGCGGGAGACCTTTCCCGTTTACTGTCTGCCATTTCCCTGCTGGCAGATGCAGCTGTGACTGAGAAGCAATGGTATCAGAGTGCTGCCTTATTAAAACAGTGCTGTCTCCTCCTGGTACTCGTGGGTACCTGCACATCCCAGAAAGAGATGAGAAGGGGCATAGGGGTTGTGCTCTGGATAGTATTTTCAGTGACACAGAGGATGCACTATTGGAAGCAGAGCTTTAGTCCCCATGGGGAATCTGTTCATGACCTGGATACTTCATGTCCAAGACAGGTTTTACTTTGTGTCCTAATATGCATTAGAAAAAATGAGAAAATGACCTCAAGTTACTGTTTGACCTGTAATCTTAACTTTGCAACATTTGTTTCACCTGATGTTCTGCCCTGATCCAGTTCATTACAGTTCCCTTCCTGGAGCCTCATATAGACCTTTTCCTTTTCCTTTCACTGACCTTTTTGTTGCTTTTACAAAGTTTCTCTGACAACACTGTATAATTTTTTTTTCCCTAGCTGTAATTCTTATTTTAATACTTCGAACTTCATTTTGGTGGCTTACCTTTAACCTCCCTGGCTGGCCACTGCTGTAGCTGGCATCTCTGTGGGGGACTTCAGAGTCATTGTGTCCCGCAGAGAGAGACAAAGGGCTGTCAGAGCAGACTGCAGTGGCTGGTAGCTCTGTCCCCATGGAGCTCTGGGCTCAGGGACAGGCCAGCCCCAGCCTGGGCACAGCCACGGGCAGTGTGGCTGGATGGGTGCCGCAGGGTGTGGCGAGCTGGTGTGCCATGCAAGGGCCATCCCTCTGGATGCCCATGCCTGCTCCCAGTCATCCTCTGTATGGTACACACCCCAGAAATAACACAGACCAGGTTTAGTAAGAGATCTGTGCTCCCACTTGAAAATCCTCTGGGTAGGATGTGTAGATAGTGTTGCTGTCTCATAATCTCTGCATGTCATTATACCAGGCTTTTATTCCTTTGTCCTGAGGTATTGAGTCAGTCCTTAATGTGATGTTTTCCTCTTTTTTTTTTTTTCCTTTTTGTTGCTCTTTATTCATTTTACTGCTTTATAATAAACAAAGCCATGAAAAATAACTAATTTTCCTTTGTGTTTTTTTCAGATGTAACATTCATCCACGAAGGAAATAAAACTTTTCTGGATAACCTTGTTAATTTTGAAAAGCTGGTAAGCTAATTTTGTCTTTCCTGTTTTTCAAAGAGATTCACATTTTCTTCTTCCCTTTCCCCTCCTTATCTTATAAGACTAAAAGTTTTTCTTCTGTCTGAATCAGGAAGAAAAAAACAGGGGTAAAAAAAGAGCAAACATGATAAAACAGCCAACAGTTTATCTCCCCTGCCCCTTTCCTCTGCTTCTCTCTCTTCCCACTCCGTCCTTCTGCAATTTTGTGTAAAATGGCTAAGCCAGTGACAGCCAGCACTGGTGCCACACAATCCACTCAGTTTTCTCTCCTTTGCAGCAGCTCATGGGTTATTTCTCCTCAGTTAAGTTTTCCTGCTTCAGCTTTCTCTGAATTGTTTCCTTTTTTTCTCAAGGCACTGAAGAAAAGGTCATTTTCCACTGGTATGCTAATTCCAGGGATCTTAAATCAAAGTAAAGTTTTTGATCTAGGTTAGATGATGAAGAAAATAATGCCTGAAATGTGAATTAAACTGCCTGTAAATACCACTATACTAACTTTTATGTAGAAGGGCACTTATTGACATTGTATCTTTGGCCACATCTACTCTAGACATCATATGACATCTCCTCTGGCATGATATTACTGATAGAGGTTTAATTTCTCTAATTTGCATATTTCATTTCTTTGTCAATAACATTTTCGTAGCCCTGAAAGCCACAGTTTATATACCTGAACTGTGTGGAGTAGAGAAACTTTCTTGTTGGCCTGGAGTTTTGATCAAGAAAACAAAATGTTCTTCCCAGCTCTAGATGTGCCATGGGACTGTTAGTCTAGATGGCTGTGCCTGATTAATTGTTCCCAACTATTTTTCTCCATGTGTTTATGCTTGTTTGAGAATGAATGTGCAACCATGGAATTATTAATGAACCAGATGTTGAACTTATTTTTCACATCCTATCATAATGTATGTTGTCTTTCAACTTGCAAGCAGATACAAACTTTGACTTTTGAACCTGAGCTCCTCTTTTCGTATTTTTGATTTGATTTCTGTACCTTTTCTTGTTGCAGAGTTTACAAGAACACTGATTTGCATTTAACGAAAGGTTTTCTTGTCCCAGGTCCCTTAACTGTGTGACCTTTAGGTGTTTTAGTAAAACTCATTAGCATATTCTTCTTCATTGCCTCTTGGAAATACATCCAATTAACATGTAAATTAAACTAGACCTTGATGCACAGTAGTTGTTACTAAAATCCCCCACTGGCCCTTATATTTATTTAGTAAATATGTAGGATCTGATTCTTGTTCCAGTCTTAGCCAGACCTTGTTAGTTTGTTTGTTTGTTGTTTAATCATGTATATGTTTAATGTATGCTGGGCTTGCTTAGTAAGATTTCCTGTCCTCGCTGTCACCATTGTGGTCTCCAGAGGCAGTGGGAGCTTTGCTAATTGACTTCAGTGAGCCAGGATTTCACCTTTTCCATGCAAATGGATAATGGGCATTTTAAATAGCAGGGGGGTGAGAGTCTGAGGTGATGGTGGTGGGGTGAGAGTTGTTCAAACTGACACTTCCTCCAAATTATTAGTCGGATCACGTCTCAGGAATGCGCTGTCTCATTGAGCCCTCTGTACATGTGAATGCAGGCAACAGTGCAAGCTTAGGAAGTGGGGGCTTAGGAGAGATTTAAATATGAGTGTAGTAGAAACTCAGGCAGTACACGTACTACACAACTTCATTTGGATGCTAAGGTATTTAGTCTATGGGCATGAACTTAGTAACAAGATGCATCACCCATCATCATGTATATAGCAGTTTATGTGTCTTTTCTAATTATAAGGGCTTTGTCCCAGGGAAGAACATTTTCCTTGGTGTTTTATACTGTACTGAGCACTTTCTAGCCTCTGCTGAGAAAAATTAGGATTGACATTGACTCCTGCTTGGTTTGGATCAAGCCACTGAACCTCACCTGCAAATTTGCTGTTGCAGAAAAAGGAGAAAAGAATTATTGTACAATAGCAGATTACTGCTTTGGGGAAGGAACTTACTCACTGTCATAAATTCATAGAATTTCTATTTAGGAATTCCAAAGCAAAGATGCTTTGCCATCCCTCTATTTGGATCATTTTTTTAAAAGATTTCATTTCTGCATTAAAACACCTGACCTGAAGGAGGACTCATCAGTCTAAACCATTTTTTTCCTGACTATATCAATTGGTTCAATAAAAGATACAATCTCTCCCTACAATCCCTGCTTCCTTTGTATTCTTAGACCATCCTGACCACAACAATCCTGCCGTGACTGAACTTGATTTGACATGACATGATTGCAGTGAAGACAAAATAAATGCAAAATATAAAGAAGAGAATTTGCAAAGAGAAGAAAATCAAATGATCTTTTGTCTCAGGAATATTGCCCAGTTTTAGTAAAAGTTCAAGGGATTGCAATGATTTATTTAACCCCTTGTTTGGTAAACTCCAGTCTAAAATAGTATTTGATCAATATTGGGTACTGTCCCACTTCCTCAACTACATCTGAAGGAATAAATGAAAATATGGTTTTACACTGTTGCATCTCAAGGTATTTCCATGATATTGACCAAGATGCTTCACTGAAATGTGGCTTCTTCATTTTTTTTTTCTCCAGTCAGCCATCACCCATATCTTAGCAATGACATGCCTTAGCCACACTCCAGCAAACTCTAATACAGGTCAATGGCCATTACTATTTTAGATAACATCTCCATACCTAGTGCCTTCAGCTGTAAGGACTGTGTGCATGCACAAGCTGAAGGTTCTCAACCCCCACCCCCTATCAAATATCTGTGCAACTCCCAAGCCTGAGTTTTTGCTGTCCTCAGTTAAAGGGGTGCTAATGATCCTAGACAGCCGTAGGCTGAAAGGCAACAAGAAATACGTGTTACTACTCAGGTTAAGGGTATGCAAGCACCTGTTTAAACAGTCAGGAAATAGCATTTGCTTTGCAGATGAATTGGCTGGTTTTCTGTATTACAATTGCATGCCAGAGAATTGCAAATGGACAGAGAGAACTGCCTAATTAGTCTATTGAAGAAGGGAGATTTGGGATTCTGATTTAAGACAGTGTTACACAAAGAGGTTCTTCTGTCACCAGGGCATCACCTGCAGTAGCCAGTCTTGGGATGGACCCCCACACTGACTGACTACAGAAGAGAAACAGCAAAGAATTACAGTGTGTGTGGTCACAAGGTCTTTCTTCTAAAAACCAGATTCAAAGGGTATCAGCTGGAAAACATCACAGCAGCAGCACTGGTGGAAGTTGTAGCTCTCCCAGTACTCACACTATTGACTGACATCTAGGATATCTCATTAGAACTTCATTATAATCAGTGCAAGGACATCAGCACAAGTGATTGTGTGACTTCATGGCAAATGAAGCACATCAAGTAACAAGAAAAATTGTGGTTTACAGATGAAAAGAGTATGAAGTTTCCATTAAATGTGCTGTTTTTCTTGTGATAAGTTTTTCTGTGGAGGAGCCTTGTAAGCCACTCTCTGGGTATCGAAAATTGAGCTGTTCTGCACCATTCTGGTCTTAAACGTGTTTCACTCACGGCAGTTAATCCTTCCACCTCTGATATTTAAGAAGGAAATGTGACTAGAACATCAGCTGTTTGCATGAGCTATTATATCATTGCTGCTAACTGCAATTTGCTTAAATTGGTCACTAGATTTGGTGAAGAGTTGCCAAATACAGTATGTTTTCACCTTTATACCACAGAAGCAGTCAAATAAAGGAAAAAAGTAATGCCTTAACAACTTTGTGGGTGACATCTACTGAAAATGAGCGCAATCCACTGATTTACAATGAACCATTCCAGTTTTCATAAGTTAAAGACCTGAGCCTGAATGAGAATCCAGACTTAATTTTATTTCCTCTGCTTAATTTAAGTGAACATCCAATATCCCTGTTAGCACGAGCTTTTCTTAAAATTGTATGCCTACAGTGTAGTCTTGGTACTTGTCTGTGGAGATGTCAGGGTGCTTGTCCTGCATCACTTAGGCTGGGGGCTGTTTTTTTTGTGTTGATTATCATACTGCAGAAAACTGCCTCGCTGATACTGGTGCCTGGTTGTGCTGGGCACTATACAAGTATATGTTAAGGTGCAGACTGTGCCACAAAGGGGCTTACGGTCTATTTAGACGACATGTGGAGATAGGAGTTGCAGACTACCAAATGCATTAGACAGTGCACTAAAGCCAGGCATTGGACTCAGAAGCACCCACCCAGTCCACAAGACTTTCCTGCTGTAGGCTTTCAGTTTTTAATAAAAGTCACAGGAACAGAAAATAAGCAATTGTGTGGCTATTTTTCATTACCACTTCGCATGGGCTCTTAGGGAGTTGTTCTCATTTAATGTTTGTGATTTCAATAAGGACCTTCTAGACTAACCCTGTTTCATCATATATTGTCACTGACACAAAGAGCAAAGTCTCTCTCCTGCTGTCTTCATTTTCTGCCTTATTACAGTTGCTTTTTGCTGTACAGTGTAGGGCAAGGAGATTTTTTCAGTCTTTTTTCATGATAGAATCCATCTCAGATTTTTGCACTGATGTTTTATATCTTATCTTTGCAGCATATGATTGCAGATACTGTTCGGTCATTGAGACATTGCAGAAATAACCAGTTTGGTGAGTAGTCAAAATTTGCTACTTATTTTGCATTTGTACAGCCTTGAGGATTTGGGGTTTTTTGCTTTCTTTCGGCTTGTTCAGGTTTATTACAGCAGCAAAATGTGGTATTTAACCAATCAGCAGGAGGGAGTGTCACTGTTGGAAAGTCAACATATCAGAAACCACAGCTGGAAGCAGTTTTACTTTACAAAATGTTTGTAGAATCAGCTTCAAATTTTTTTTGTAAATTATTTTGCTGTCAGAATTATCACTTCTTCAAAATACTGTGTAAGACCTGTGCCAGCTGCACTTAATAATGGAAGCCTCTGGTGTACACTGCTGATTTTCACTTTCCCAGCTATAACAAAGTTATCTCAGTTGCCTGCTAGTTTATGTGTTTTGGTAATAGGTTCACAGCTGTCCTGGCTTCCAGTGGCTAAAAGGTGGTATTCCTCCCCACGGTTTTTCACTTGGCTTTTCACCAAGAGCAATTGTTTGTTTTGGTTTTGTGAGGACATTTCATAAAAGGTCTTGAAGTTACTAAGATCTTGTGGGTTTCATGGAAGTAGCTGACTGGGTAGAAATGAGGGGGTTGTGTTGGTACCTCTGCTAGGGAAAGCCTGCAAATAGCAATCTGCCTGGTTTAGACCCTGGAAGATCTATGCTGGTGGGAACAGTTACAAGTGCCTCAGTTGCATGAAAGGCTTTTTCTTTTTTTGGTGTTTCCACCTTACTAGCCACCAGAGAATCTAACCCTATGGGACCATGCCAGGAGCCCCCAGCTTGCTTTGTTTTGCTGCTTACAGAGGACAAACCTTGGTTTTCTGCTTCTCAGCATTTCTCATTCTCTGCAGAGAGATTAAGCACAGGAATGGGACAAACACAACACTACTTTAGGAAGTGGTTAGAGTTTTTAAATCAAACCCATTCACTAAACACATCATTTATTAAGGTCACTAAAGCCTCTTTTCCAAGGAGAGGTTCAGAACAGAATTTGAATCATTTCTTTTTGCCAGCTGAATTTTTAGCAGCTGTCAGAATGGACTCTGACAAAAAGAAAAATAATAATAATTTTGTGTATAAATACATGTGCCTTGGAGAATGACAGGTTCTGCTGAGAATTTTGCTCAACATCTGTTCTATAGAAATACCTTGTGTATGTACAATCTTTTTTTTTTTTTTTAAACAAAAGCTACTTGATATTGTAATTCTTGTGTTATTTTGATATATCTAGAGAAGAAGGGAAGAGGAAAAAAGGATGTGCCATTTGTTTTTATTCTGTTAAACCAGATACTGAAGGAAATACTGATTAGGCCAAAGTATGTCTCTGTAATTAGAATGTCTGTTACTTGGCATTATAAAATGTAGTGTTGGTTCCTTTTAATGATGTGAAAAAATTTTTGCAGCTTCTTTGCAAATCTTTCATCTCGTTTTTGCTTTTTTTTTTCTCAAGTGGTTTTCTGAGTTACAACATAAGTCCAAGGTTAATACCTGAGATTTATCATATAATCTAGTAGTTTGAAGTACGTGATTGTTATTTTATTTTACCACAGACTTGATGTATTGTGAAGCTGACATTTAAAAAGCAGCTTATACAGACATCCCTGTAGGCACTTTTTTTTTTTTCTCTAAATTCATTTAGGCATGAAATGAATTCACTGAATATTTATTGAGACTTTATGGACAGTTTCCTTTTCTAGTGGGCTTATTTTGCTCTAAGGAATGTGAATCTTTCTACTGCATCAGTTCCCCAATTGGCCTAAGAGCAGAAGACATCTCACTGTAGGGAAGAATTCAAACAAAATTAAGCAAGGAATATTATTATTGTTTATGAACTGTATCATGTATTAAATTTGCAGGCCAAAGTCTTTCTGGATTAGAAACTGGTTAGGTTCCAAGCAAGACTGAAATGCCTTTTTAATGGAAATAATACTTTGTATTCTAAATCCTGAAAACAAATTATAGCATTTACAAAACTGGGCAAAGTAGCCTGAACAAATAACATAATTCAAGCTTTTGTCCTTTCAGGTGTTAATGACAAATATAAACGTTTTTCGGTATGTTCAGCACAGCTGCTGGGATCCTATTCCCTCAGAATGGAAAGGTCATCTCTGTATCCTAACACAGATTTATCACACTGTCCTATTCTCTCACACATTTCTCAAGTCAGAAATGGCTCTTAAAAATAGCGGCCCAGGAGGCCCCTTAGCAGCCGCCCGCAGAACTGGCTGTGTTGACACCCCATGTTGCCCACATGGCACCGAACAGCGCTCTTTAGAAACAAGTGGCATGGTGGGTTCCTGGAAAGCTTCTTGTGTAGCTGAAGAGTGTGGAGAAAAGGATGATGATAAAACAAAGGAGAGGGAGGGAGTGTGCAAGTTAAGCTGGTTGGTTTGGGGAATTTTGAGGGGGTTTCTTTTTTAATATATGGTAATGTTATTAAAACTTCCTTGAGAGGGTGGAGTAGAATGGACCTGTCCAAGCTTTGCTTGTTTTTCAGCAGTCAACAATGTATGGGAAATGTGTCTCGTTGCTTTTTCTGCTTGTCTTATGGTCTCCTTGCCACTGGCTTAGGTTTTCATTTTCCACTTCTGCTGGCCACCAGCCGTGCTGGAGGGTTTCACAGGCGGCGAGTTCCCACAAGCCAATGTTGGGTGTAAAGCTTGTAACAGAAAACATCTGCTATTCAAGCCACCCTTTAATTTGTCTGTTACACAGATAATTCTTCTTGCCGTGTAAACTCCCATGAAATGACAGCATGACTCTCGTCTCTGTTACTAGATCAGAAATCAAAAGCCTAACAGATCAAAACACGGGGGCCTGTCAGAGCAGCTTTGAAGAGCTTTCGTACCTGTCTGCTGTGCTGCCACCTTTCACCTGCTCTGAAGGAAATTATTCGGGGGCCTGCTGTCTTCTGTACTTGTGTTAAGGTTGTTTAAAAGTTACAGTCTGGGTCGCCCACCCCTGCTCAAGGTCCCGTTGTGCTGCCAGAGTGGCAGAAAGGAAACCTTGAACCACCCTTACAGGAGATGGGCTGTCTGTACTGCCAGCAGGAGTAAATCTTCCACTTGGGAAGAGACAGCTTCTTGCCATTCACTTGTCCCTCCTTGCTGCATGCTGGCTGCCCAGCACTGCCTACTTCTTCCTTTCTTCTCCCCTTTTCTGTACCTCATGCATTGCACTTAAACAGCAAGTCCTTTGGATCGCTGGCCATCTTTTTTTGTGACTAACTAGCACCTGACAGGTTGGCACACCAGGGACTTTGTAACGCACAGGACAGAGAAGCAGGCAAGACATGACTTTCTGATCCATCCCCTTTCTCCTGTCTTGCAGGCAATGAAGTTCCTTCAAAAGAGCATCATGAGCTGAAGCCATACGTCCATCACCTGCATGTCATTGACAACCAGCAAGCTCTGTTTGAGCTTTCTCACAGGATTGAGCCGCGAGTGTGAGCGTACAAAGCTTCATATAACCTTGTAATTGCAGCACTTTGAATTAAGTGAATGTTTTTGCCAAGCATGTTGCTTCCCTATGTAAGAACAATTTACTGAGTTTTATCAGTAGCTCACACAACATGCGCAGGAAAATCAGGCAAGAGCCAGCAAAGGAACTGCTCATGGAGTTGCAGGGCAAGCTTGTTGCCATCGCCACTGGTCACCGGGATGGGAGGGAGTGGAGCAGTGTCCTTTGAGCTCAGGAGCTTGGTTTCTGTGAAAATATTGTTTGGTCCAGTGTAGCTTTCAATGCAGATTCTGCCAGTATTAGAACGAAAGAAAACATCGTGTCACAGCAACAAAACATTTCAGCAAGCAACATGCCACAAGGGGATTGATTCTCAGTTCACCACAGTACGTACCTGGCTAATTCAAGGCTGCCAAAGTATTGTTTAAAAAATCCTGTGTAATCTGTGCGGCTCCCCTGAGTCCACTGGAGCATCTTATCTGAGATAAGTGCGGACAAGCAGGAATGGGAACATAAAAAGACAGCACACCAGATGAAACTCAAGAGTGCGTCGTGATGTGGAGGTCAGCAGTAAACAGTTCACCCTGTTATGTCCCCTTAAGAATCTGCTTTATGAAACACACTGTAGGAGCCAATCCACTTTTGTTGCAATTTATGGACACAGTTGTTTGTACACTGAAAATGTTTTATTTTCCTCCTTTTCAGTTATCTCAAAAGTACTACTAGCTCCTGCAGTTAATGTGTTACAAATTATTATAGCAGAAGCTTTGTTTTCTGCTTGGATTACAGCCTCCTTGGTGTCTATTGAGAACAATGCTGAGATCCACCTACATTCCTAACTCACCTCCTGGAAATACTGTTTCAGCAGGTAAAAACTTCACCTAGCTTGTACAAGCTTCTTGTTTTTAAAGAACAGAAGAGTAACAGTTACCTGCATACACGCTAGGCTTTCAGTGTTCAGGTCCCATTACTGCTTCTGTCCCTCTCACACCACTCCCCTAGCCAATTCTCCTTAAGCTAAAAGTACTACTTCTGGGCATGTACTGAGGCAGCATTTCTAAAGTCTTATCAACAGTTGACCTACATCTAAGCATCACCATCACCATAGCTCTGGTTTTCAGTGCTAAGAAGTTGCCCTGAAATAATCTAGCGAATGCCACGGGCGATGTGCAGTGTGCTGCACAGTCTGGCACGGGTTTGTGTGCTGACTCACGGTAACAGTCCCTTTGCAGAGCAGGGAGGACATTGCATTGCTTTCCCATCTCTATGGCATGTTTTCCACATGAGGAAGACTTGCAGAAAATGCTCCTTTAAAGAAATGTGGGAATACTGAAGTAGCGTGCTCTTCATCTTTGTGTTATCTCTGGTTTAAAGGGATTTAAAAAATGCAGCTTTAAGTAGTCTGTGGGGGAATCTGTAGAACGCATTTGGTTTTCCCATCTGTGAAATATTGTATAGATCTATTGTAAAGGAAACAGATGTTTCAGAAATGTATTTGCTTGTACTTTGTTATTATCAAATACTATATGATTTTTTTTTAAGAAAAAAAATCTTCTTTTTACCCAGTAAAAAGAAAAAAAAATAAACTCTTGCTGGCCATGGAGTAAAAATTTCCTATGTTCTTCTGTAGATGTGACTGCACATATTGTAAATAACTCTTTTGTGCAAACAGACCAAAACTGTTCAGATGAGGATACTAGCTGTGGTGAGCTCCTTTTTGCAGTGTAAGAACACAAACCAGATATAATTTGCTGCTTGTGTTACTGCAGTTCTTTCTCTGGCTACAGCACCCCCCACCCCCGAATCCCCACCCTAGATGTTACCTGAGTGGTTTGCTGGTTTTTGAGCTCCCCCTTGTGAAATCTTTTTTACTGTGGCATTATTTTTAGGAGCCTGTATGTAGACCAGCCTGCATGCTTTAGCTCATGGTGTGTAACACTCCAGTGCATGAGTTGTTCTCTTGAAATCTGTGGGAGAGGGAGCATGAGAAGGTGGTATTCAGGGTGAGAAAGTGGACTTGTTTCTCAGTTCACTGTATTTGGCTCTGTGATACTTTTGGTACTTACTGCTGGTGAAGCAGCAACAGAGCCAGAGAAGAATAAAAGACAAGGAGAGGAAAAATAAGGAAAAAAAGAAAAAAGGAAAAAAAAAAAAAAGGAAAAACCCTCGCAAAATAGAAAGATGTCTCTATGCTCAGGCTTTGATTTCAAAGCATGTTAAGGCCACCTTGAAGGCTCCTCACTGCCAGTTCAGACTGGTTGAAGTAAATTGATGGGTTAACTTTGTACTTTCAAGCCAGCTGAGGTATTGGCTATCTATCTGTGCTGCTGTAACTTTGTACTAAATCAAGTGTTGTCTATCACTTGCAGCTGGCATAAACTCAGTTTGAAAGCACATAGCCAGCATTAACCTAATTATCTGTGTTGTGGCTAATTAGACTACTGTTTAAAACTTTACAAACTAGTTTTTATAATGGCCTGTATAATTAGGACATAACTTTCTAGCCTCAGGGGCCAACTTGAATGCACCAATTTTACATTGAAAATACTGACTTTGTAACTGTTACCATAAAGGAAAGGCTAATGGTCCAAATCTCTAGCTAGTATGTCTAATAAAAAAAGGCCCATCAGAGTCTCCATTCAACAGGTGAAGCATTGCAGAGCTGGGCTGCAGACTGGCAAGCGGTTTGGAGGTGTGGTGGTTGGGAGGAGAACTAAAAAGAAACCCTGTGAAGGGGAAGAGGGACACTACACAGCCTCTGCCAGGGTCCAGCACTGGTGGTATTGTGTGATTTTTTTGAACCCTTCAATAGCGCAATTATGCTACATAGGATATAATCTATGAATCTTGTAAATTCAGTTTACCATAGTCACACCTGGGGTTAAATACTCTGCGTATTTTCCTTAGTATCTAAGAGAAGTAATTGGACAGAAAAAAGGAAAAGCCTGGGTCACTTTATACCTCTTTGATGTTTCATTTTGTTGCATCAAATTTAGATGCTTCTATGACACATCTTTTTGATTCCAGCCCCATCTTGGATAGAAATAAATTGCATTTGCATGACAGTGGCAAAAAAAAAATGTTGTCAGAAATAACAAGATGTGCTGCTGTAAAATTACAAAGATGTAAATACTAAACATTTTATCAGAGTAATATTTATTTGCATAGCCTATTTATTGTCATCTTATTACACTATTAAGAAATATTTGGATTAAGTCAATGAGCTGAGGTAATGACACCTGCCTGTTCCATTCTCTCTGAGTGCCATAATGCTGTCAGCTTGCATTAAAAGTAATAAAATAGAAAACCCCAAATCAAGGTATTTACCTAACTTCTCAGGGACTACAGCTAGTAGTTATCCACCATTATGAGACCTGGTATGTATGAAATAATCTGATTTACCAGAATCAATGTTGCCAATGTTTTCATATTTCATGCTTGTCTGCCTCTGTACATATTATTGTGTTGTGTATTTATGAGAGCTAGTAAGCAATAATTTATATGTCAAAATGGCCAAGCAATACAAGGTTAAAACTTGTAGAAGCAACTGTTACGTTTATCTTGCATTTTACAGTGTTTTTTAATATTGCTTTTCAAAATATACAAACTACCTTAATGAAGTCTGGGCTCTGTGCCTTTATGCCTATCACACATACTTACTGTTCCCAACTGGAATATTTTACATTAATACTTCCAGTCATTCAGTTGCACAAACCCTTGCTGTGTTGGCAAGGTGGATGCAGACCAGCGTGCACCTGGTCAGAGGCTCAGGAGCCTGACGCTGTTCAGAGCTGCTTGTTCATCTCTAGTCGACGGGATTTCCTGGTATAGCCATATTCCAGGCAGTTTCAGAAGCAGAGATGATGTTAATGAAGTCTCAGCTGTGCCTTATCGTTATGGCACAGTCTAAGAGGGGCCTGGAGCCACCATGAGAAGTCCCTGTGGGAGAGGGGAGGAGTAGATCTATCTTCATATCCTCTGGAGTCTGCTTATCAGCACTTGATCCTCTTACTGAGGACAGCCAATGCCTTCCCCTTTCATCAGGCATTGCTGCTAGCATCGTTTCATCTCCCTCCTCTCTGCTGGTCTGCAGTGGGGAAGGCAGAGCCCATGATGGGCTGTGAGTGTGCTGTCATGCAGCTGAGACTTCTGTTCTTACACCCTTTCCACTTGCAAACCCTGGGAACCACTAAGCCAAACATGGCTATTTCACAGGGAAATAACACTTGGTACTTACAGCATGATGTCTGTTCAAAGTGCTTTACAAATAGGCAGTACTTAATCCTCTAAGTTCCTGTGCCTTGAATAGTTGTAAGCCTGACCTACAAAGTGTTTGTGCCAGTGTTAAGATATAGGTAGGGTGAATTTTAACCAGAATAATTAAAACTGTACAAGCCCAAATTGTTGACATGGCTCTATAAGGATGTTTAAAGATACTTTACAGCCAGACATCCTTTTCCAGATCCAGCTGTGAAAGCTGAAGAATTTACATTCCCAGCTGTTCATCCCTGTCCTTTCATCAGAGATCATTACTGCCCACAGTGTAGCCCAGGAGACCTGGGGACTAACTCCTAATCCATAGCAGTTAGTCAGCTGGATTACTTGGAGCCACATGTGGCTGCATGCAAGCAGCTAACTTTGCATTGAAGGGCTGGCTCCTTCCAGCCGTCAGCCTTGCTGGGTGGTTGTCGCAGGAGGTTAGGGCAATGATACCTGTAAGGTGATTTGCAAACAGGAAGGTGTAGGGCTGAGGATAGCTGCCTTACAGCTCCAGCTGTGCTACAAGAGGCTGTTGCACTCTGCAGCTGGTCTCCAGGTGTTGTCCCTTCAGACTGTCTTGCTGAACTATTCAGACAAGGGCTCCTCCTTTCCTGTCAACCAAAGACAGCATTAATGGCAAAGACCTGCAATTTAAGCCACTCAGTGCACTCCCTGCCCTGTTGCTGGAGAGAGGCCTGTGGTGAGCTCTTCCTGCAGGAGCTGTGTGAAGGAGAGAGGCAGCAGGTGGGGGCAGCTCTGGGGCCAGCACAGCCCTCTGGGCAGAGTGGGACTGACCTGTGTGGAGACAACTGCTCTACCCCGTGCAGAGGTGATTCCCTCTTCTCAGGGGGATAAAAACCCCGCTCAGCCTGGAAAACAAGCCTCCCAAATATTTGTTGTGTTTCACATCCCAGCAAGCCTTCAGGCCATGCAGAACATCTGCCCTGGAGTCCTGCTCTCTTCTGCCATGGGGGTGGCAGCCAAATTACACACACAGCAAAACCCAAAGAAGGTAAGCCTTCCTCTGCCTCCAAGTGCTGTCTACCTGTACACCTACAATGACCACCACTTACCGCTGGAGAATTGTGTGATGGCACCCTATGTGAGTGGCTAAATAGCATTGTGAACTACCTGTAGTTGTATCAGAGCTAAAAGAATTGTGCATTTAATATAAAATCAGGAGAACTGAGGAGACCTGCAAAGGTGGGCCAAATGAACACTTTCTGAAGCCAGGAGAGAAGTGTTTTCCCCTGCATTCCTGCATTCCCTCTAGTCTGGAAGAGGGTAAATGGTTTTCATAAGACCTATGTAAAGGTCCAGAAAGCCTAGCAAAAGTGAACTTGAGCCTCTGAGCCTTTCAGAGTTAAAGGAATGGCAAGGATACAGTCTGCACACTTTCTTTTAATTTTCCTTGTTTATTGCAGTGAACACAAAGGGTTCAAGGGTGTTTCTCCCCAAAAGAGGGCCGTACCGCCACTTATTTGTAAAGGCACCAGGATCTTTGCACTGATCACCTCACACTCTTTGCAAATCCATGCAATCCATGGGAACTGACTAGGATTCAGCGTTTTTTTTCCCATTTGTCTCCTATCCCAGGTAGACTATAGAAGGAGGGAAAGGGGCATCATCTTGAAAGCTTCCTTTGCTCTGAAGTGTTCTGCTAACCCTTTTCAGGTCCCACTTCCTCAGGATAGAGGCAATTATTTTCCTTACCTCTCCATTCCGAAAAACACAACATTCCTAGAGAAACCATCCAGTTAAAACCCAAGAAGAACCTAATTTGGGGGTTGAGAAAGAAAGGAGCCATTCAGGAGGTCACACAAACCCAGCAGGTGAGAAGGAAGCTCTTCCTGTGTGTTCTCTTCATGGGTCTGATTGATTGCACCTGGATATTTGCCTATTCAAGTCGTTACTTTGCAGAGAGAGGTGGGTAGTGCTGGGTTTGTGTGTAAGTATGGCTGTTAGTGGGCTGGCTTTAGTGTTCTGTATGGTCTTGGTGTTCTTAGTTCCTCTTTGTAAGGTTTCAGTTCTCTGTAGTAAGGAGTCAGTGCAGTCTTGGTGGTGCTAAGAAACAGCCATTCAGTATAGTTTAGAAATTTGATTTGAAAACCAATCATAATTTGCTCTTTTTAGCATAAAAATGTGGATTTACTGATAAAAGTTTAAAGAAGCATGTGAGAAAGAGATGAAGATGTTTTTAAGTAGAACCAGATGAGCTAAACCACACTGAAGGGCAGTTATCGGGGCAGCCTGCCTTGAATAGATAAATCTTAAATGGTGGCTTGTGCAAGGAGATGGGTTATAGACTGTGTCACCTGTGGAACAGGTTTTCTTGCAGGAAGTTGTCAGGGCTTCTAAAGCTTGAGCTGCTTGGGTTTTTGCCTTGATCTCCTGCTATCACTGTCACCACTGCAAATCCTTTCCTGTCTGCAGTGACAGGAAGAGCTGGTTCAGAGTGACTGCTAGTGCTCCAGGTAAGGTTATAATGAAAAAATAGTTAGCAGTGGCAAACAGCCTCTTTGTAAGGTGCAATAATTAGGCATGAGATAAATGGTACTGCAACAACAACGTAAAAACCAAACCAAAAAACCAACCAGACAAAGAATAAAAGGAGGAGTGAAAGGAAAAGTTCTGCCATTGACCCTGCTGAGTGTGGAGCTGTCTCTGCAGGCAAGTGGGTTAGATGGGAGTATTACTTAGCAGGAAGAAGTGGCACTGGCAGAACTCGCCCATTTAACCTAAGTGGCAAGGTGCCCCTTGAGAGAGGTACTGTCAGCTGTGACAGATGGCTTGAAAGTGCTTTGCTGGAAGGAAATTTACCAGCAAATGTAAACAGGGATGATTCAGACCTAGAAATGACAAAGGATGGTGAGGATCTAACCCCGGATCAAGTGCCTCCCTGGTAAGTTATACAGGCTTTTGACAAACGCGTGTGAGAGTTCTCTGTAATGCTAGGCAAAGCATGTGACGCTGGCCATGCAATGCTCCATAAGCAATTGGGCTGTTACCGCAGCCACGTGGGCCTGAATCCTGCATGGGCTTGTCCCCAGCCAAGTGTGCCATTTGGTGGGGATGACAGCAGTACAGACAAGTGTCTGCTGAGGAATTTGGCTCAGCAGCTCCAGGTGACAGTCCTTCAGCTGCAAGTTCCTCAGAAGTCTGAAGTCATCAAGTTATGTCAAGCAGCTTGGAAAAACTTGTACCATAATAAGGCCTGCTGCTGTCATAAGGGTGCCTCTCCCTTTGATTTGGAAAGACTGTGTGAAGTCAAGTTGACCTTCTACTGGTTTCTGTTGGGTTTTGAAAACTCCACATGCTCAAATGTCTGCTGTTAGACTGAGTCCCTGGCTATCCTACAAAACGGAATGTTCCCATCTAATCCAATCTGAAACAGTATAAAGCAGCAAATAAGTGCAAGCTGCTTTATCTCCAGTTGTGGTGCAACATCAGAAGAGCACCAAGCAGGGTTGCTTGTGTTGGGATCCCTGTGACACTCACAAGGATGAAAACTGTTGTGGCTGATGCCAGCTGCTAGCATCGACCTTGACTTGGGGCTACAGCTACATGTTCCAGCTTCAGGGCATGTTGTTGGCTGGAGGCCACTTTTTAAGTCCAAATAGAGGAAGATGTGATAGTAGGAGTTAGCAGAGAGGCATAAGATATGAGTGACGATGATTTGAACAAGTCCAAAGTAGCAGAGGTGGAACACGAGAGGACTGTTAGGGGAAAATGGCATGCAAATCTGAGGAAAAATTCACCCTTGTTTAGTGCTTATTTGATGAGGCTTATTTCATTTTCAGTGAGGTAATTCACTTTACTTTTAAATAAGAGTTTCTGCTGAAGAGTATAATGTAGTTTTGCCAATCAAATTTAATTTCCTGCTTTGTGCTAACTTGATTTATTCCTCAAAGCAATTTGAGAGAATCCAGGGAATTTGGTTTGGCTTTATACAAGTGCAAATGAGGGAAGACTTAGGCTAAATGTTAAGGTTTTCAGAGGACATTGAGAGATAGTGATGCGGCAAAGGTAGGTATCATTTCCCAGAAATAACGGAGCCATGTGTTACTAAAAGCCAGGCAGGGCTCTTAAGGGGAGTGTCTCTGCAAAGAGAACATCACCATTTTGACCCAACAAAGGGCTTGCTTGGCTATGGGTGGTTACAGCAAAAGCTGCTGCCAGCTAGAATAAACCTTTCCAGCAGCTAACCTGCTCTTAGCAATACCTTCCCTTTCAAAAGCTCAGATACCATTGACATCTAGTGGTGAAATCCTCTGCCTGGAGAGACAGTTTATTGCACCAAAACTGCCTGTGTGACCTCAAGGGACTGCAGGACATAATGTGGCAGTGAGAGGCTCCTCTGTCATCTGCATGGTCCACTGACCCCAGGTTATTACATTTGTTGACTCAGAGTCCCATTTAAGTGGACTGATGGGATTGTTCAGCCTTTTTGTGCACATTTCCCTATGGATTTAGCTTTCAGGCTTTATGATGAGAATGCACATTCACTTAGGAGAGATGTTAATGAGAGTAAAGACTGCTGCCTTCTCATCTGTCAGTAGCCCCTGGAGTCAGCAGCTCACCCAAAGCTGTTGGCTGCAGCGTGAGCCTTTAGTCAGGGGCAGCTTCTCTAAACATGCTGCAGAGTCATCTGGGTGCGTGTGACAAAAGCAAGCAGATCCCATGCCTGCTGGGTTAATGGTGTGAAGCTGAATTCACTGATTAATCAAAGGAACAGTTTTGTGAGCCTGAGGAATGGATTTTTCTCTGAGAGTTGGTAGTCAGGATTTCTCCTGGCAATCTTGGTGACAGTTTGTGGCTATGTTCACCCCAGCCTTTGACAAGGAAGAGAGCCAAGTAACTTAAGCTTCTTTGGGTAGCAATGCTGGGCTTTGATCCCAAATGCAACGTGTTGCAAATGAACTGCACTATGAAAGGCAAATGTGTTGCTCCTGAGTTTAGAGCTCCTACATGTCACCAGGGCATGAGGCAAGGCTGTGCTGATGTGCTGGCTGGTGTACCCCGGAGCAGGCACAGGGTGCTGTGCTGCACCCAGGGAAGGCATTTTGCACCAATCTGCTTGCCCTGTGCCATCATGGGTCATGTCCTCTTTACTGTGGGCAAAGCACCCTGAATTCCTGATATCTGCAGTACCCCCATGAGCACAACTGGGGCCAGCCTGCTGGAGCTGCCACTTGCTGTCACGGGGGAGCTGCAAATAGATAAGATGGGAGCATTTGGGAGTCACCTCTGTCATAAGTTGCTGGTTGATAAGACAGTGATTGCTGAAAGGAACAAAATTCAGAAAGGCTGAATATGTCTGCTGTTGGTCAGGGGCAGCTGTAGGAAAAGAAAAACTTATCAGATTTTGGTGTAACCTGGTGAGTAAGAGGACTACAAATTTTTCACATACATATCATATAGTTGTAAAGAAGCATCCAAGAGAGTTTAAGCTGTAGCTGCTTGATAAAGTGTGCATGCTCAGCAAAAGGCTCCAAACAAGTACTACAGAAATATTTTAGGAAACACCTTCATGATGAGCTGTGAGTTGGACTAGGAAGAGCCCTGATCAATCAGTCCCACCACTGAGTTGATGCAGCTGCTCCTGAGCTTGCACACTAAGCCAGATCATGAATGTGGGAAAAGATCACATCCAAGGCAGACCTTCTCTACATAATAAACCTTGTATTTGAGATACACACACAATTTGCTAATTATACTTTATCCTACTACTGGGCCTAGTGCATGCAGTTCATTATGGGTCTCCCTAGAGAGTAGTTGCTGTGATATTGTCACTATGGGCACAATGATAGTCACTGATCAGTCTGGGGTGACAACAGGGACTGTTAACCCTTGCTGTTCCTTGGACTTGGCAAGAAGAGTGCTTATGAACAACAGCTAAAAGAAATGACAGTAAAAGTTGCTCATTTGGTGCCACTCAGAGGGATCTGAAGATACATAGAAAATGTTAACCAGTTAAAGTCATGAGGAGGCAGAGAGTTGTCCCTGTTTCAAAGAAACTTCAGAAAGAGAGAGGCAGGGAGACTTGGCCAAGGTCACACAGAGTCAGGACAACATCCAGATTGCTTTTCACCTGTCCTTGACCACTTCCAGACTATTGGCACTTCTCCCACACTTGCTTACTAACCCAATTAGACACTAAACAAAAGTCAATGAATGCAAAAGAAGCAAGAACCTGGTAGAGACAACCAGGAGTTGGAGCACAGCAGGGCATGGCGTGCTCATCACTGCTTCTCCTGGCTGGCAGCGCATGGCCTCCCTGTCCCAGACAGTTGCCTGATTTTGTGCTTGGTGCAGCAGCCGTGGCAGTGCTTGTGTGGGCTGTTTGTTCTGTGCACTTCAAGGTTGTTCATACTTTATTTTGAGGCAACTAAGGTGACTTAGAAAATCTTCCCCTCTGGATCAAAGATCCCCTTCTCAGGCAAGGTGTCTATCCCAGCTGGTGAACTTTCCACAGCTGCTCCTCCTCTGCAGCCCCTCCAGCTCCCCATGGCTGGCTGAGGGCCCCTCAAGAAGCATGCTCTGGGATACTGAAGTTGTTTTATCAGTAGAGAAGGTGACTTGCATGGAGGTAGATGACACAGTCCACAACTGCAGACATGGAAGCAGTGTTTTAGAAGCTGGAGAAAGGTGCAGCATCTTTCTCAGGTTCCTTGGAGCAACTTGATTCAGTAGAAAAGGAGCCCTTCTTTCTGGGAGCTGTTTCTGCTGCAGGATCCTCCTCACTTGCTGCAGGCAGGCACATCTCCAGTCTGCCCTTCGACACCTTTCTCAGTGGCCTCTTGTTAGCAGTAGGTTATTCCATGGGTCTACTACTCTGGTTGCCAAAACAGCAACCAGCTCTTAACGGTTTGGACTTTATCAGTATTTAATTTATTGATTTTATTTTTTCTATGAATCCCTCCACTGAAAAAGGGGGGTTACCTTTGTATTCCCAGCTTGCAGTACGTCAGGCTGAATGCCAGCAAGAGCATACTGTGACCAAAACCCAGATAAATCAACCTAGAAAATCATGTCTTGTCTTGTGCACAGAATTGCACCATCAGTTGATTGACAGATGAGGGAACTATGAGACTGCTTTTGAGCTTTGCTCTCCTTTATGCCAGCAATCACTTCTGGAGTAAGAGGCAGTGCTTGTGGGAGCAAGAATTTGTTGCTGGTACAATTGAGGGGAGAGAAGAAGCATTTTTAACCCAGCTTCTAAAGAAAAATATCTCATTTGCTTGACCTCTCTTCTCCCTTGTTAGCTTTCTAGGTTCTTGAGACACTATAGACTACACCTTGGAAGATTAATGAAAGGCTCAAATAATTATATGCCCATGAGGGAACTCAGGTAAGGAGGAGTCAAACAGGAAGGTGCAGCATGGCTCCTCATCCCTGTGGTGCTCTGCAGCCAGCAGGAAGCCAGCTCTTGCCTGATGCATGTTAGCTCTTGCCCAACAGAAATTTTGCAGGTCATAGGAATCAGTGTGTGGGCACATTTGAGCAAGGTACTATTGGTACACCTTGCTTTTCATTCTGGAGGTTTAATCTCTGGTGGTGCTTGCAAAGCATTGAACCAGGGTCATAATCTTTTACCATCCTAGGTAAGTAATTTCTGCTGAAGTTCTTTTGTCCACAGCATAGTCCTTTCCTCTTGCCTTTTTCCATTCCTGCTTTTGTATACCCTGCAAAGATGGTGAATTGTCTCTTTGTGTCTTGGGCAGGAGACTGACCATTTGTCTGTACATGACACTGATATTCTACTGTAAAGCTGCCCCATTCCTAATAGATTGCTACCAGTGTAGTGGTTTAACCACAGTAGGACCATGTGGTCCTGCACTCACTCCCCCCACCTGGTGAGATAAGGTGGGAGTCACAACAAAGGGGGCACGGGATTAGGAATGAAGGACAGGGAGGGCTCACTCACCAGTTGTGGTCACGGGCAAAACAGACTCAAACTTGGGGAAGAAAAATCAATTTAATTCATTTCCATTTATCTGAGTAGCACAATGAGACATAACAACCACATCTTACACCACCTTCCCCACCCCTCCCTTCTTCCTGGGCTCAAATCACTTTGCTCCTGATTTCTCTACCTTCCTCCCCAGTGGCACAGGGGACAGGGAATGGGGGTTCAGTCAGTTCACCACTGCTGCTCTTCGTGGCATGGAAGTCCAGGAACAAGGTGTTCCAACGCAGCTTCCCATGGAGTCATGGACCCCTTTGGGCTCGGCTCCTGGCTCCAGCATGGGCTGCAGAGGGGCCTCCAGTTCAGTGCACCGCCTCCCCCCCAGCTCTGAGGTCCAGCCCTGCTCTGGCATTGAGTGTCTCTGGTATCTCAATACTGTCACACCTGTCCTCGAGCTTAGCTTTCCTGCTCCATTATGGAGTCCTCCATGGTCTACACGTGGGTATCTGCTCCACCACTGAACGTCCATGGGCTGCAGGGACCTCATTTACCTTCTCCTACTCCACGTGGTTAAACTGAGTGTCTGAGGTTCTCTGTCCTCCCTCATGGCAATGAAGCTCTCTCTTTGTTTAGGCTGATGGTTATCTTACGTTCAGGTCAATTGCCTCTCCTCCAGGTTTTCTCCACCTTCTTTTCATTTAGTCCTCTCCCACACAAATATGGGTTCACAGAGGTTTTTCTCTATAGATAATTAGCTCAGCCTGGGCTGGGAGGGGTACATCTTGGAGCCAGGGGAGCTTTGCAAAGTTTCTCACATGGTAGCCTCTTCCCTCACTATGAACCTGCCCCAAACCAACACAACCAGTAAAACAGCAGCTGGGTTTTTTGTCCTGTCTGATATTTAACTGAGGGTGTGGTGATGTAATTGTTGTTTGCTTCCTTTCTGAAGTTCTGTTAAGGAGTATATCAAAGTGCTTTAGGACTCCCAAAAGGAAGGAGCCATGGCTCTTGTTTGGCCAACCAAGACAATTTGAGTATAACAGGATGGCACCAAGTAGATCATAGAATCATCAGAGCATAAAGTCATAGAATGGTTTGGGTTGGAAGGGACCTTTAAAGATCATCTAGTCCAGCGGGGACATCTTCAACTAGATCTGGTTGCTCAGAGCCCCATTCAGCTTGACCTTGAATGTTTCCAGGGACGGGGCTTCTGCTACTCTCTGGGGAACCTGCCCCAGTGTTTCACCACCGATTGTAAAAAATTACTTCTTTATCTAGTCTAAATCTACCCTCTTTTGGTTTAAAACCAATACCCCTTGTCCTATCACTACAGGCCCTACTAAAATGTTTGTCTCTATCTTTCTTAAAGGCCCCTTTAAGCATGGAAAGGCCACAGTAATGTCTCCCTGGAGCTTTCTGTTCTCCAGGCTGAATAATAATAGTATAAGGCTGATAATAACACAAGCGTACTTTACAACAAAGATGTATTGGCTTGGCTTTTAATCAATAAAGAGGTGTTTCTAGCTGGAGCAGGTTGAGAAGGAATTGGATTGTGTTTCCTGTCTTGATTTTAAATACCCAATGTGGAATTGAGCTCAAGGAATGTGAACTGACAGTGTTTTGGCAGTGTTTTGAGGGTTTCTTTGGCAGAAGTTCTGTCTCTCCTCAGTGTTGGTGAATGGAAGAGGAGTCTCATAGTGCCATCTAGGGGCGCCATGCTTGAGAGAGGACTATGTACGCTGAAGTTCCCACTAGTTGGGAGCTGTCAGTGCCTCTTAGCTGCTCTCACCTTGGTAAGAGCAGTCCCAAAATGGATGATACCTGTTCATTACTCAGCCCCCTATCATATAGGAGAGCACCATACAATATTATAGAGACATACTGTTTAAAAAAGTATAAGAACATATGTCCAGTTCTTGTGAGATCTCAGGTAAGCTCCATGTCTGGAAACCATGTGGATCAGTTTACAGTAATTTATTATTTCCTTAACCTGGTTGCAAACAAAGGAAGAGTGATCTTGGTTCTGGCAGGGAACTGGACCAGACTTTTCTCTTTCTCCACTCAGTAGCAGGGTCTTGGTATTGAATGGCCCATTTCTCTCCGTGAAAGATGGTCCTCATCTTGTTCTGTTCTTGTTTCTATGGCCTGGTTTCGCATTCGGTTTGCTGAAAGCATGCAGAGAGTTACAAATCATTTGTGGGTGAGGTGAGTGTCTATGGCAGGGTTTGGTTTAGGCAAGTGGCATCATCATAATCTTAGTTCATTTGCAGCAAAAGTGCTGGAACAAAAGCATCATATCAAATATAACCATAGTGGCAGGGATGACTCTGGGTCATGATGATTAAACTAGAAGTGTATAGCATCACTGTGAGACATGGGCATTTGGCATTGTAGGCCATTCCTCAGCCACCACAGCAGAAGCTCTTTTAAGCTCCCATTATTTTTGTATGTTAACATTTTTCCCTGCTCTAATTCTGTGAGCAAGAAGTAGGGTGTTCTTCAGAGAGGTATGATATTTGGGGTATTTGTGATAACCAGTGTGATGTCTCTGAATAGAGTCAGCCAGCAGGTTCCTGATGGCCCTCAGACATGTTCCTGGCATCACATTTGTTCTTGGGAGCCTCTGTACTCCAAGCACCCATGTCATGATCAAAGCATTCCTGAGCACAGGTGTGCTGGGCATGGCAAAAGAGTGCAGATAACATGACATAATGAGGGTCACACTCTGGTTAAAGCAGAGATTTCCTTTTATTACCAGAAATTTAAGGTTATATTCTGTGAGATTACATACACTTGATTAATATTCTTTACAAGGAAATGAAGTGGATAATTAACCTGTGATATTTGTCTATATGTGTAGTTAAACTCTATGAGAAGAAGAATTTAATCTTGAGTTTAATACAGGATAGAGTGTAGCTGAATGAGAAATAAAAAATATTCCTTTCCTGAAGTGATTCGCAGTGTACTGAAAACTGGTGAGGAATTCATCAAACAGAACAGTGCAACAATGACACCTTCTGTAAAGCACTAGAAATGTCATGTCTTATTGTTTCAGCTTCTGCCACTGGAAATTTCTAACCTATGTGCTGGCAGACAGCTGCTGATGCAGCTTCTGATGCAGGCATCTCTGCAGAGGAGTGGCTTCCCTATTGGGCTGTGCAAATGCATCCCAGGCTGACAGGTCACAAGCTGCAGCTTGGCAGTGATGGGAAGTCTTCTACAAAAAGATTAGAAATGTGAAAACACTTTTGGCAATCCTATTCCACTTTTTTTTTTCTGTCCAAAAGGGTGCTTACCCAACTGAGTGAGAAGCAGAGTTCCTTCCTTACCTGAACAGCTTCAATTTCACAGCAGCATGTGTGAGGGCCCTAGCCCTACATTAGAGGTGTTTTTAGACCACCTGTTAAAAATATTCCACTGCATCATATTTCCTAAATTAATTTATTAAAAGGAGAGAGCACAAGAGGGAGCCAGACTCTGCATCCTGGTAAGGCTCTTTGCTGTATGTGGGAGGGTGCAAGGGAGGCCTGGGGCTCGGTCCCTGTTCTTCCAGCTCTTTTTGTATTTGTTCAGTGACTCCAGCCTGAGGTGTATAAAGCCCTGTGGACACCAGGTCAAGGCTCCAAGACTTCCCAGCTCCCACTGATGCTCAGGGACTTGGACCACAAAGTCGAATCTCAGGTCTTTCCCTCTGATACCAAGGGAAGTGACAAAGGAATGTCCCACTTTGGCCAGGCAAGTTGCAAGGAGGCTGCAGATATTACTTTAATCTCCTTCCCACTGAAGAGGAAACACCCCAAATCTCAGGTTTCATCCCTCCAGTCACTGTATTCTCACGGTGCAGGTGCAAGATGGAGAGCACTGGCACTGTTGGATCAGGTGTGTTAATTCATGAAATGGAGTACAGGTGCTGTGGGGGATTTGGGGTGGCAGCAGCACTTGCTCTGTAGCAGGGTGCCCGAGAGCTGTGTCTGAGCCCTCTGTCTTCTGGTCTGTGCGTAGTCAGCACCCGTATTGCTCTGAAGCTGCCCTTCACAGTGCCTGGGGCCCCTGACACCCTGCCTAGGTGGCCAGGGTGACAGCCAGCACTGATCTGGGAGGCAAGCCACAACTTTTAAGCATCTTGGATTTTTACTGGCACTAGTTTTAGCTGATGTGGTTCAAATCACTCTTGCAGGGTATGACAGGGTTGGGAGGAGCTGAACAGCTGCACCCTGAGCCTCAAACCAGCGTCTTTATGCATCAGCTCTTTGTCTGCAGTCCTGCATCCTGAAACAATCCTCTATGGCTTCTGCTTCCTGGTAAGACATCATCCTAGTCCTTATCTGCCACTTTTAGCCACTTTGCTGGGTTACTGAAAAGAGCATGAAGAGCTCTGTTTAAGAGTGGAAAATCATCCAGATGCCTTCACATTTGGTGCAGTAGTTACGAGGTTAAATCAAGGTTTTAATACTTTAACAGCTACCTACAAGATGCTACAGGGTGACTACACCCCAGGGTACAATTCAGGGTGGTTGTATAACAGGAACACAGGGTGTATAGTTCTGTGTGTACAACCCTTACCATGAGGCTTTTCCACCACAAAGGCTGGGGAGGCAGGGAAAGCTCTACTCTGTTAACACCATTTCTTTATCTGGAACTTGTCAGAAGGTTTAGACTACAGTCTCTAAAACTTCTTTCTAGGCTGTCAGCACGTTCTTATTTTTAAGAGACCAAAACTAAGAACTCGAGTTCTGCTCCACATCATGTATCCTCAGGAGTTTTTTTCAGTGTAACTTGACTGACTAAAGCAGTGATAGTTTAGATATTTTTCTGTTTACTTTCCAGACAATCCTCCTGCAACTGACAAGCTTGCACAATTAAAATGTAGATCATTTAATGATTCTATTCATATATATCAGAATTCTTAAACAGCCTGTGCCATTGTGCTCCAAGTGAACAAGTGTCACTTCACACATCAGGCAGCATTGTCAGATTATATCTCCATCCCTGTGACTTGCCCTTCCTTGAGCGTACTAGGTATGATGAGGATTAAGCTGAAAGAAAACTGAGAAGAAAGCATTATTTGAATGGTATGCCATGTCTGGCATATCAGATACAATGTCAGGAGAAAGTTACTGCGGTGGCTACTATCTGAAACTTAATATGGCATTAGCTTTAAGTACCAGTCCATACAAATTTGTATAGGTGAGTTAAGTTGCTGCCAAGTCTCTCTTGACATCAGTGACACATTTGTATTTCAGTGCCTTTTGAATTTTACCCTTTCATTGCAGAAATTTAGGTTTTGAAACTTAACCTCTTCCCACCCTTTGGCTACGCAGTCCATATGCCAGCATCTTGCCTCCAATGTTCCTGGTTTCCCATGGCGGGTGGAAGACGCCAGGCCAGCCCCGAGGACAGGCAAGGTCCTGGGTAGCAGGTCCCACACCCGCAGCCTGAAGGCTCTTCCAGCACCTTCTGTTCATTTTATTTTGGGGCAGAGGTGGCCAATTGTTGAGAACATTGGTGACATTGCATGCCACCTTGGAGACAAGATTAAAATCCTGTTTGGGGCTAAGCAACTTCTGTCGTGTTCTGAAATTTCCCTTGACTATATTTACACCTAGATTTATATCTCCTCCCTCTCCTAATGTGGCACACACAGATGCTTGCACAACTCTTATCTTAATAAAGAAAGGCCAAGCTATTCATAGGAGCCCAGCCGGGTCAGATGCTGGGGTTTTTTGTTGGTGCTCCACAGGGTGCCTCATCCCTGGCAGGGGTATGGTGTGCAGTGTCACCTAAAAAAGAGCCTTAATTAAAGGGTGTCAGGAGAAGAAAAAAGAAGGTATTTTTTTAGGGGAGGGGGAAAACAAGGAAAAAATATTTTTTTAAGGACAAGGAAATAAAGAGATATTTTGCTGCTGCCTCTAACTTTTGGAGGGAATTCTCCTTTTAGAATTGCATGTCAAACCTCCTGCCCATTTCCATGCAATTTGGTAGAACGACAGACAACACTGAAAACTGAACAGCTTCTTCTGGTTTATTTTCCATACTTAGTACAGATCCTGTTACATGGTTTCAGATCCAACCTGCTGCTCTCTATACATGTCACACATTGGCAATAGGAAGATGCTGCAGTATTTAGGCAAAATTATGACTGTTTTCAGTAGAGGTGGTTGATTTTTGTTAATTAGATGCTATGATATGAAAACCTGAATTTTGTATATGTGCATATATAAATGTGCAATATATATACTTGTATACATCTTCAAGGGAAAAACTCCACAGTTTTTCAGGGGAAGAGGGAAGATGCCAACCTTCTCTCCAGCTGCAACTTTTCAGAAAATATATGATGAATTTATATGTCAAGTTCAATTGCAGTTGCCTGAAGAATTAATGAGTTAAAACTGGGGCACTGAGCAGTAAATGAATTATATGATTGCATCAGTCTTTCTTTAGAGTTTTCATGGGAAGCCCAAGCCTTGCAGATAAATGAGCATGTGAAGAGCATTTGGAGAACCGCTGGTGGCATACTGACTGAAGAAAATAGATTAGTAAATTGGGGTGTTGACAATGTGAAATATTTGTAATGTCATAAAAGCTTAAGGGAAACAGGTGTCCTGAAAAAAGCCTGATGAAAGTGAAAAGTAGTGGCATGAAGGATGGGAGAGGAACAGAGTCTTCCTCCAAACAGCTGTCCAGAAGCTTACATTTTTTGTACATGCATTTGAAGTTGTCTTTAAGACTGAAGTGACCTCCTGTGCACTTTAAGTCTTGATACTTTCCCAACAGAAGTGCAAACCAGGAGGCAGTTTCTAGGAGAGACAATAAATACACATATATGTACAAATTAATTTTTATTAATTTCTAAAAGCGTGTTTAGAGCCTTTCAAATTTCATGTAGTGCTGAACAAGGAAACTGTCAAATGATAAAGCTCCACATAACCCTCATGGAAGTGTGTTTGTGGAGCCATTCCTTTTTTCTCCTCAAGTGGCTACCCTGGTGAAAGTGTCTCTCTTGGATATAGCACTGAGCTTTTTATTAGTAGTTTAGAAGTATGACAGTGAGACAACTAGCACAGTGAGGGAGTAGAAGAAATATAAGTGGTACGTCAGACAGTGACAGGGTCTTCCTGGGATCTGAGTCTGTGCTAAAATATTTCTGCTTTTCCCTTTTGCTGCCTCCCCTGTGAGGTACCAGGGCTCAGAGGCTCCTTGGGTGGGAATTTGGGCTATGGCAGCTGGCTGAGCTGTATTCACACAAAGAGCTGGCCCTTCTGAGCCCTGGTATAAAAAAAAGCAGCTATTCAGCATCTTTTTGGTGAATAGCCCTAAATCAGAGTATGAGCAGAGCAGAATGTGTGGTGTTTTCACTGTAGGAAGAGTGAATGAAGGTGAGCTGTGTTGGATAGTCACAGACTCACATTTAAGTGCCACTGTCCTTGGAAACCCATTTCTTTTGTAGAGACCCAATTTGTCTCTTACACAGCCTGTGATGAAAGTGGGCCACTCGGGTAGGAATAACTGAGGTTTTCATCTTCATTTCTACTGACAATTTGGGGACATTTTTGTAGAATCCTTCCTAGCATTGCTAACAAGTCCTCTTTATAATGATTTTGGGGAAGACAAGTTTTCATCCGAGCACTTATTTGGCTGACTGGAGCAGCACACGCCAAGCTCCCTGTTGAACTTGTCATAAGAGGAAGATGTCTTCTTTGTTGGCCAGGCTTTCTTCCTCGAACCTCCTTGTGTAGATAGATAGCACTAAGAGAGGTGAATCAAATAACCCGTGACTTCCCCTCAGCTTTTTGCAGGATTAGGGCTTTAGTAACTGTATGACAAATTGCACCACAGCAGGTCTGCATTCATGTCCTCCTAAAAACCTCTGTGGGGACTGAAAGGTTCCATAACAGTTATAAATAACCAACCTGGCATTCCCAGTCCCAGGTGTACAGTCTGTTTTGTTCCTTTTTCAACCTTCTTGCTTACAACCTGTTTTCTTCAGCACACTCCGGGGATGCTCGTACAAAACTGCTCCTAAGTGAAGGTAGTTACATATTTCATTAAGGTAGGTGGAAGGGCTGAAGGCATAATGCCAAATGGACAGGAGTGGTGAGGCTGCAAATGCTGAAAGCTTTTCTACTAATGCTGCAATTTATTACTTACTTACACAACTTGAAGTTAGTAGGTCTTTCCTAGAAGATATTTCTTGAAACCCTAAAAACCCCAAATGTTTCACATTATATGTATTTGTTAGTAATAAAAACCCAAGAAAGTGTGGCAGACCTCTTTATGCACTTAATTATGTAGCTGATGCAAGTTTCCTTCATTTCCAAATCTAATCTGCATAGCTACAAAGATCACAGAACAATCTGGAGACTTTTTCTTTAACCAAGGGGAAAAAAAAACAACAAAGGGAGTAATTAAACCACAAAAAGTATATACAAATAAGATAGTATGTGACAGAAAGCCATGGGGGGCATCTTCCTTTGTAATTCTTTTTCTAATGGCAGTATTTAAAAGAAAAGTGAGAAAGAAACAAAAGCCACTAGAAAATATCTGAGCATTGATTTTTTGTTTACAATAGCTAGGAAGGGATTTTTTTCTTTTTACCTTGTGTTATCCCATTTTACTATTATCTTTTTTTTTAGCTCTACTCCATAAAATATTTAAAAGATTTTTCAGATATGGAAAAAGTACATCATTAATGTGTCCTGCCACTTCCTCACACGCTCTGTAAACCTGTACTAGCTATCAATAAATGCCTAGATAAACAAGTTTTCAGATAAGCACTAAATTATATTGAATAGCATAGTCTAACCATTATGAATGCACTAATGTGGGTCTTGAATTTTAAAAGAACTGTAGGTAGTGTTTCAGTGAGGAAAACAGAATATAACCAAGCCCTTTCTTGGCATGCACACAGGTCACATTAGCTGTTTTCCAATGGTAGCTGAGAAGACATGTACATTTTCACTGTCCACCAGGACTCCAAGCTCTTACCCTTAGTGTTTTGTCAGGGCACATCCCCATTTAGTAAAGACATACCACATATTTTGTTTCCAAATTTCTAAATACAAATGCATATTTCTTGCTTGTGCCTGTTTCACAAACCACTCAAGCTGCTCTGTCTCCATGAGCACAACTTTGTGTTATCATCTTTGTCACAGAAGGATGCTGTGGAAGGTGGTCATCCACTTGATTGGCAAAAAGTACCACCTGCTCCGACTTTGTGTTTTCTCCTGTTAGATGACTGATCCGTGAGTATTCATGAGCCTCTGCCTCTGAATTGTCGATGACTTAGAAACCCATAAAGCTGCTTTAGCATAGAAGGTCAAGAGAGGGTCCCCTTTAACTGTTTGATCATCATTAAGAATCAGTTTTCACATTCTAATTATGCAAATATTTCCATGAGGTTTGAGAAATGCCTAGGGGGTGACATTTATGCTGGGAGATGAATTCACTTCTTTTTATCTAGGCTCCTAACATGGTACCTGAGAAACTGAATAAATTATTTTTGTGTCTCCTCATCAACTGTGATTGTAAAATCTCAAAATCTCGATTTCAGTTAAGTGAATGCATCTGTGTTCTGCCTTTTATCATGCTTCTGGATTTTCTTCACTTATTTACCTTAAAAAAAATTAGACTGGTTTGAGCTCTTTTTATTCTTGTGAGGTTTCTTCAGTTCCAAAAAGTAGTTTTGAGTAAAGGACTGAAATAATATCTTCTTTTAGGACAGAATGACCTTTAGGCCTATGCTGAAGAAGTTAATATAATGTGCTGATTTTGGCTGCGGTAGAGTTAATTTTCTTTACATTAGCTACTGTGCTGGGGGTGCACAAGGAGTTGGGAGGGGACACAGCTGGGACAGCTGACCCCAACCTACCAAAGGGATATTCCAGACCATATGACATGCTGCTCAGCATGTAAAGCTGGGGGAAGAAGGAGGAAGTGGGGGGAACATTCGGAGTGATGGTGTTTGTCTTCCCAAGTAATGGTTACACATGATGGAGCCCTGCTTTCCTGGGGATGGCTGATGGGAAGGAGTGAACGAATTCCTTTTTCTGCTTCACTTGCCTGTGCAGCTTTTCCTTTCCCTATTAAACTGTCTTTATTTCAACCCATGAGTTTTCTCACTTTTACTCTTCCAATTCTCTCCTCCATCCCACTGGGGGAGAGTGAGTGAGTGGCTGTGTGGTGCTTAGTTGCTGGCTGGGGTTTAAATATGACATATAATAAGCTCAGAGGTTGTTTTTGTTACCTCATCAATGAGATAACAACAACTTGTAACTGAGCTGGTATGTAACCATGACTAAAGTAAAACAGTTCAACTAGCCAGTTAGGAAATGGCTTTAGCCTTTTTCAAATATCAGCAAAATTTTAATGATAGCAGATGAAATTATTTTTGTACCATTGACTTTACTGGAAGTAGGCAGCTAATTGTTATACTATTTTTTAATACAAGTGATAAATACCTTAAATATTTTAATGCTAGTATTGCTGAGAAAAATATCTCATTAAAGTCAGTGAAAGACTGGTCACAGAGAAAAGAGAAAATTAAGTTCTACTTTTGCATATGTATGTCTTCCCACTATAGCTATCAGGGATAATTTTGCTTAGATCTGCATAAAATATGCATCTTTGGGGAACTTTAGTTAAACAGCTGTGTATTCTGTCTTGATAAGCATTGTGTGCATTATGTATGTTTTGGGCTGGATAATCCAGTAGTCATTTCTGTGATCCATACAAACAAAATACCCAAACCAATAAGGTAACTAAACCTTTAATTACTGTAATGTATGTACTGAGCATTTCTCCTCCTCCCTACTTCCCTTCGCCCAAACCATCCTTAGTTCCCCTGGGCATTGTCTGCTTGCTAAAGCATCGAATCCAACGCAGCGCACTTAAACGGCTGCAGGAAATTTGTTTTACAAGGCTGGCTTTAACTGAACTACCTGCTGTGCACCACATTGCTACTGTTTGTGAAATGAATGATGGGAAAAGCAAGTCTGTGATTTCATTTGTTCAGACCGATTAGTCACACGTTGCATATGGTATCATTTGCTTGTCACTTAATGACTGACCAGCCTGCCTGAATCATTAGTGCGGCAGTGCAATGAAAGGAAGACATAAACATAATGATGAGCTCAAGGAAGTGGAGTGCTGTTTTACCTAAAAGAAATGGTGCGCAGAAATCCAGCACAGCTGCAGGTGCTCCGACGACAATGTGGGAAGCAGTTAGCTTCCAATTTAGCAGAAAATTAAGAGCGAAAAAACTGTTATTTGTGAGAGAAGATACTCATGGCAAGCAATCATCCATGCTCTATATCCACAAGATGAGCATTCAGCTGTCTTTGTCGTGACTTAAAACAATTGGTATCTTGGGCTGCATTCAACACCAGATTGGTGCTTATTATCTGCAGTTTATTCTTTCTTGGGATATTTTGTAACCCCCCCTCCTTTATTTTATGGTTAATTTGCTTGCTTGAATGTAAAGCCATTTAAGCTGAAAAATCTGGATTGTGGTTCATCATTGTGCCAGTGCTCTGAGCTGTGTGATGCAACATAATTGGCAATTTTCAAATTCATAATCCATTTTGTTTCCTGCATCCACACACACACACACACACACACCTTCTGACACCCCATCTCTTCAAATTGGTAAAAAAGCAAGATTAGAGCATGCAGATTCCTTCAGTCAAATAACAAGAATCGACAAGAAGTATGTTTTTAAAAATTTAAATAATGACATCCCACAAGCCAAGAGAACATCATTCACAAAGAAGAACGAGTTTTCTTTCCCAAAATCTTGGGAGAATTCATGGATCTGTAGTATCCACATTCTCAGCCAGGCAAGGCTTCTGCCAGCCTCAGCAGAGCTTCACATTCTGCAAAAATACTGGAAAATCTGAAGCTTTTAATTATGTAATTTTTAGTGATTTTGGTGGCAGGCTACTGAGAAAAAACATGTTGGAGGGAGGGACCGGAACTTTGAGTTGAAAAGGAAAACACAGTCATTTCCTATTGCTATTTGTTCAGCAGAACTTGAAAGTAATTTTCATCAGAAAAACTGATGATAAAATGCAAAATGGAAAATTGAGGCCCAGAGTCCTTCTGTAAAAGCATTTTGGTTTTCCTCTCCTGTTTCATGTCTGGACTTTGTTTCTGGAGAAGCTTTCACTTCTCTGTGCTTGCTTACAGGACTTGGGGGCCAAGGGAGTCTCTGTGTCTCACTATCTTACCATTACGTATGGTGCTGGCAGGGTTGGGTTTTTGGTTTGTTTTGTTTTTTAAGGTCTATTGCTTCAAGAGTGATTTGGGTTTCTACAACAAACTCTCTCCTGCCTGAGCTTGTGATTTTACTACTTCCTTCTGCTCCTTTTCTTCTTCTCACCAGCTGGCCACAGCCAACGCTCAGCTCCACTCTATTTCACCCAGCTAATGGCCAGCCTCCTTGGCTGACAAATCTGCCTGTGATCTGCTGATTCCTCTCCACCCGTGTCCACCACTCCTGTCAGCTTGTGGCCTCTACTTCATTAAACATATCTTCTGGTTTACCACCAGTGAAGGATTCTTTATCACACTGAGACAGAAATAGTCTTAGTCCACCAACCTTTTTCCCCCTGTGCCACATCTCCAGGGTTTGCCAAGTTACAAGTACTTGGGAGAAGATCATGCTGAACTGTTTTCCTGATGGATCTCTGTTTGTTCACCTCTGTATACAAATCTTTATATTTGAGGAGATTATTTTCACCTAAAATTGGTATTACCAATTTATAATACCTATAATGGTATTATAAACTTTATGTCAATTTTTTTTCAGTGGGTATCGTAGATCCATACTTCACTTGTTCAAAGACTTACAGGTTTTCTCTGTTCTGCTCAGTTCAAGTTCATTAGGCTTAGGTACTCTGAATTGCTCTGTTTCCTGGCAATCCGACAATCTGTTCTTCAATGTGGCAGTGCTGCAACCTTTAGACAAGTGAGCACGTGGCTTCAAACTGGAAGAGGGAAGGCTTAAATTAGACATTAGGAAGAAATTCTTTACTGTGAGGGTGGTCAGACACTGGAACAGGATGCCCAGAGAAACTGTGGATTCCCCCTCCCTGGCAGTGTTCAAGGCCAGGTTGGATGAGGCTTTGAGCAACGTGATCTAGTGGAAGGTGACCCTGCCATGGCAGAGGGGCTGGAACTAGATGGTCTTTGAGGTCCCTTTCAACCCAAACCATTATATGATTCTGTGTTCATTTTTATTTGGAGGACATGAGGGATGTGTGTAATCACAGCCTTCCTAGCGAATTTCAGCTTCTTGCTTTAAGAATTTTCACATAACCTTTTGCATGTGCTTGTGACTGGTTGTGTCTCTAAGTGGCAATTGAACAGCATCTCACCAGCAAGGCATTGAGACAGGAAAAGAAATGCAACATTGCGTTCAGAAACAGCTCAAAAACCTGCTCAGTTATCCAAATTTAGTGCAAAAATTACTTTACAGAAATGTTGATAGTCTGTCTTAGAAACAAGCATTCATGAATACTGCAAGGTGAATTCTATAAAATCTGGCTAACTGAACAATTGTTTAACCCAAATGTTGTAAGTTGTGAAATATTTAATACAAGCTGGCTCGTGTTGAGTTTGCAAGTTTCATGTACTCAGATGGTGAGGTGCAGTCTCTGCATCCTAATTGACAGCAATAAACTCACACTGACAGCTGCCTGTGTATAATGACTTACATTTAAGAAAAGTTTTTATGGTTGATTTATTTACTCATTGAATTGAGAATACCTCTGGTGGCAGAGTTCCTTTTAAAAAAGCAGTTTATTTGAAAAAGCAGTGGACTAAGCAAAAGAAACATTGCAGGATTTACAGAGCATCTTAAAAATCCTCAGGAGAGACCCTTTTGATCTCCTCCACCACTTTTTATGGTCATCAAAATTCAGGTAGGATGCAACCAAAACTATCTGCAAATTCCCCACAAAAAATGATATGGAGTCAAAGAGAGAAAAAAAAGTTCGAGGAAAATTTGTTTTATGTTCTTGTTTCAAACTTTATTCAGAAATTAATCTGAATTTAAGTAAAAATAAATCAGTGCACCATCCCTATCTTTCAAGTCTAATGGTACAAAGCACTCGGCAAATCTCAAAATATTTCTGATTTGTTCTTAGTTCAGTTGGAACTGTTCACTATTCAAATCAGGATTTTTTTCTAAATATGTCTGTGTTAGTCTCTAGTTCAGCCTTTGACATCCATATCATGATTAAAATTGTTCACGAGGAATATGTGAGGAACTATTTGCTTATCTCCAGTGCCCAAGCCCTGGCTTTCTGGGAATAACAGAATCAAAATCAAATGCCTGGCATGCTGTACAGTTCCACATGGACACAAAAAATAGCCAGAAATCAAGTCCTAATCATGACCATTTCTTGATCAAATTTTGTTCATATGACAGTCAGAGAAATAGCCACCGCTGGTTTCTTCCTATAAGCCAAGAGAACTTGCAAATTAATCTCTTCCCCTAATTCCTGTCTCCATCCTCATGAGTGTGGCACTGGGGCAGCCAGCAAAAGATATAGGATGGGTTTACAACTCATGTTCTAGAAAATGTTGCAGTCACCATTTTTCTCTAAATGCTTGTTATTTTAATTGCATTTAATTCTTCTGCTTTTAGAAGAAAGTCACTAAGATTCATCAATAATTCAATGTTTGGGGTGTGAAGGGAAATTATTGGTGTTAAAAATACAACTTACTGGTGAGATAGGCTAGCCACCAGGTAAGCTGTAGAATTTGGACATGTATTTCTGGAGCTTGATTACAGGGATTAGCCTTTGGAATTGAGGCATATTAATGTACACAGCCACATTGGAACTGACTGACTGGTTTTCAGCTCAGTTTCTCAGGAATCATAAAGCAGAGAAAAACTGTGTGAACATGAAAATTAAACTAATAAAAATCAGCTAATTAGGGTTTGAAGTCCATGAAAATAGGAAAGAAAAAGGGGCTTTGAAAAAAATGAAGGGGATTAAGAAATGGAAAGCAAGAGATCTGTAAAGGAAAAAAATACACTTACCTTGGTAACAAACTAAATAGTGAAACATTCTAATTTCTCTTAATTTCAATTGCTGTGACTAAAACAATGAAGTCATACTCTGTCAAAATGAAAATGATGTTAGCATTCAGCAAAATTTAGGCTATCTGGTGGAAAAGAAAAAAGTTTTCATTTAATATGGCTTTTAATGTGTTTTTACTTTCCTAACTAAGGAACTGTGAATGATATTCTTTTCCCATACTGGCAAGTAGTAGCAAAATAGCTTTAGATCAGCTTTCAGAGTGTTACATATCCCTCCATAACCCATCCTCCTCATGCATTTAGACAAAGAAACAAGTAAAACCAGTGTGTACATCCAGAGCCTTGTTTTTCTTTTATTTACTTGAATTCAGAAAAAAGTCATATGAAGATTAGCATTGTGAGCCAGCATAGGGACCTAACAAAAACTGGAAAAAACCCAATTGAACTGCTGCTGCTGGCACTCCTCTACAATGCTCAAATTGCATGGTTGTCAGTCCTTCCTGCCATATTTTGTTTTTTTGTAAGCCACTTTTGTCTTCAGCTAAAAGCATTAGTGTATTTTGCATCTACTCCATATTCTATATCCTTGTAATTGAAATCTTTAGAAAAAAAAAAAAAGTATTTGAATAAACCTCCTAAGCATTGAAAGTACTATACAATAATAAGTCATTATACACATTATTTCTATATCCAGTCCAATTCTATACATGGATATATCCTACTGGGTAGCTTGGGGAAATTTGAGTCCATCAGACACTGGGTAAAACACCAGCATCACTGAAGCTATTTACTCCATAACATAGGAACGTCCTTAATAATCATGCAGTCTGATCAGTAAGTGGTCCTCTAGAGAACCTGTGTGGCACAAACTGTTTATGATCAAGATGTTGGGAGGCAACTGAGCCACCTTGCTCTTGGAGCTGAGGTGTCCATACAATGCCATCTGGAGGACTGAGATAGTCAACACAGCTGTAGTGGTCATTAGTTGTGTCTTATTAGTTCAGAAATGTCAATGAACCTTAATAAAAAGTTAGGAGAGGAAGAAAGACTGTCTAGCAGAGTGCAGTTGTCCATCCATATGACTGAAATCAGAGCAAGAAGAAATGCCAGATTTGTCTGAGACACTGCAACACTCTGATACCTGAAGAGAGTAATCCAAGTCTGATAAAACACTCCTTTTTGATGTTCTTCCTTTGTACATGCCAGTGTGAAGGCTGAACCCACTCACTCATTTCTCAGGCTTGTCATTACCAGTGGGATGCAGCTACAGAGCCACGTGAGCAGGACTGCCACACTCTCCCTCCTGAGCTGTTGAGTTTTGCACAAGCAAGTCATGAACCAGCAGAGGCGTGTAGTGCTCTGCCCCAGTGCCCTTTCCTGGCTGATGGAACAACTGGATTTCAGTGCCTGCACTCCAGCAGGTAGGTGACAAGACTGACTGACTATACCTCTGTAGGAGATCACACTAACACCTGCCTTTATGTTCCTGGTAATAACACGAAACAACCACACCTCCAGAAAAAAACCCCAAACCACAAAACCTTTGCTCCTCCAAACTGTGCAGTCTTAGGCCACAAGTAATGGAGCTAGAAGCCAAATCAACAGTTGTCATTGTTTTATTCTTTTTTTAAAAATTAAAAATAAAAATGTATTTTTACAAAGTATTACAAAATGTAACAAAGTTTGCATAATCCCAGACTGCCTTGGAGCATGGTGATTAAGGCCTGAGTATGAGCGAGGAGGGGGAAAATCCCAGAGAGATGAGAAGAGGTTTGAATTTGTTTCCTTTATTCTGGGGTTAGTGCACCAGTGACTGAGCTCCTGAGAAAACAGGAGATACTGTTTCCTTCTCTTTTGTGAATCCAGCCCTACTTTTGTTTGAGAAGCACCCAAGTTGTTTCATTAAGAGCTGAAAGAAACATTTGCAGGTGAATTTTTGGTTTATTTGTTTCAGTGAGAGGAAAATAAGAAAGTTTGATCCAAGCAGAAATAATCTGTTTGCACAGTCCCAGTCCTGCATTTGTTCAGCTGAACTAGTTTGCCTTTCTTCTTTCTTCAGTCCAGGAATCAGCCTATACATCCACCATGGTGAAAACTGAATTGTTGTAGTGTCAGAAAAGAAAGTTCAATCAGCACGGGAACCCTTTCTGTGCTGCAGAGAGAGAGCACCCATGGCCTCCTCTGCAGCCACATTCTCTCTGTTTTCACAGGCAGAGTTTCAGTGAAGGAATTGGGAGGAGAAAAGGTACCCCCTGCTGCAGCAATAGAAAGTCAAACAGGGCCCTGGAAGAGAATAGTGTTTCAAAGAGGGTGATTTTCCCACAGAGTAAATTGTTTGTAGGAATCCCATGGTTCCACTGTAATGGTCCCTGAGGCACCACCCTTCCTGGTGGATTGCTGTTGCAAGTCAGCCTAGCAGGAAAGTGAGTCTTTCAAAGAGGTAAGAAGTCATTAAACCCTTTAACTCTTGTTCATTAGTCAGAGCTATGCTGATTTAACAAGACCTTCTTCCATAGCAGTCTAAATTCTCACCTTTAAGAAGCTGTTGAGAGAACAATCTTGCTCCCTCCTCCTCCTGTCTATCTAGGTAGCATCTATCACGTAGTTACGTATCTACCATTACGCTGGCTCAGTGGTGGAGGTCTGCAGTAGCAACAATATAGTTTCGTGGTGCTACCATCTGGCACACTGCGGGGCTTTCTATGGAAAATTGTGTCTGATAGCAATTACCTAAAAGAAACAATGTGTTTTGTGCAAAGCCCTTACCTGGAGACTTTGATCACAAAAATAAAATTAGATAATGTGTCAAATATATGTTATGCAGCAGGGATATAAAGAATTAGACATGACTGATGAATTAAACCTACCTATGAAATAACTTAAAAGTGAGTAATCTTCCATTTTAAAACACCTACAAGTTGCACTAAACTGAAAGCAGAATTAGTAAAGTTGCTAAAACTTCTGAGGACAGCAAAGGGTGAAGATGCCTATGAAGCAATAGTGCAAATGATCATCTGAAATTGATACTGATACATCAAACACTATATGTGCTGTAACAGATGGCACACCAAATGTATTTGATGTGAATGTAGGGTTAATTACAGTATTTGAAAAACCATTTGGACACCCAGTTTTGGCATTTTATTACAATGGGCATCAACAAGCACTGGGGATGAAAATAATTGAGCAAAGCTTGAAGAAATGAGAAAATTGCAACAAAAATTGTAAACTTCAGTATCTCATGTGCACTGAGCAATCACAATTTCCAAATACACTGGAAATAATCAATTTACTGTATTCCGGATTGGTGAAGCATAACAGTACATGGTGGTTTAGCTACTGGTGTGCAGCTCAATATGCCATTTATTGTTTGGAGAAAGAGAGGCTGCACATGGCCTCCAAAGATCAGAATAATCCACAACTGCCTCATCATCAAAGGCTCATGACCTAATGGTTTTGTTTACTGTGATTTGCATTTGAAACATATTCTAAACCTCTCAAGGAAATATGGATTTCTAGATATTCACATACTTCCCAATACCTAATTTAGGAAACACGGAGTATTTCAGGACAGTGTTAACAGTAATGGAAAATTTTAAAGGATAATATATTCTTTAATTCAACCTCCTACAATAGATTTAATTAGTTTTGAAAGCAAATAATCTAATTTACTACAAAACTGAACGCAATTGATCCAAAACATTTCAGAGCTCCTTTCTAGTGAACACCTACAAGACAAAGGTGTTTTCAATTTTAAGTAAAATTGAGTTTGTAAAACAAAATAATCAAATGCAGTAAACAAAAAAATGAGTGATCTGAGAACTTGTTTAGGAATTCTTGAATGTGAAGCAGCAGTGGTTAACAGGGTCAGTCTTGAAAGTAAAATTCAGGGCCTGAAAATACTTGACTACTTGCTCACAAATAATTAGATGTTTATGATTACATATGTAATTATTTGTAGAGCAACATATCCCCGAGATGTTCTTTTCACCTATGCAGTACATGAAATTTGGCACAAGAAACTTTTACAACTGAGATGTGGGTGGTATATGCTGTACCAAAAGAGTCCAGATCAAACCAACAATTACAATGCTTCCCACAGAAATGTGAAATGGAACAACAGTCTCAGCCAGGGAAGGACAATTGGTCTTACAGCACCTCTGGATGAGTGTACAAACTGCCAGAGTGGAACAGTTGCCTTTTGTCAGAAGCAAAACTAGTTGCACCAGTAGTATCTGTAGGTGAACTTGCACTCCTAAGGGACACCCTGAGCAGTGACATGCGGTTAACAGATGTACAAGTGCCATATGTTCTTCTGTCACATGCTCTCCCTGTCAGCCAGGCTGGGTTGCCCTCCCAGCTGGCTGGTGGTTGGCACCAGCTCATTGCCCAGCTCCCACCCAGGACAGTCGTCAGGAAGAAAAACCTTTCAACTGGAGCTGTGTTCACTGAGTCACCTGAAACAAGTCATTGTCCTGGTTTTGTCCGGGATAGAGCTAATTTTCTTCTTAGTAGCCAGAATAGTGCTGTGTTCTGGATTCAGTCTGGGACTTGGTATGAAAAGAATGTTGATAAAAGACTGATGGTTTTAGTTGTTGCTAAGAAATCAAGGGTTTTTCAAACTCTCATGTTTTGCTAGTGTGGGACAGGCTAGAAGGACTTGCATAAGCTGGATAGGAGCACAGCAAGAGCAACAGACCCAGATCGGCAAATGGGATATTCCGTATCCTATAACATCGTATTCAGTATATAAATGGGGGTTGGCTGGAAAGCTGGGGCTCTTGCTCTTCTGGGATTGCAGTTTTGGGATCTCTATCCTGCTCCAGGACCACCAGCCAGGAACGGGCCTTGGTTGGTGGGTGGTGAGCAATTGCATTGTGCGTCACTCATTTGTATCGTCTGTCATTACTATTATTATTATTATTATTATTATTGTTGTTGTTGTTGTTGTTGTTGTTGTTGTTGTTGTTAGTATTATCATTATTATTTAATTTTATTTCAATTATTACATTGTTTTTATGTCAACCCTGAAGTCTCCTCACTCTTACTCCTCCAATTCTCTCCCCATTCCCTGGGCAGGGAAGATGAGCAAGCAGCTGTGTGGTTTTTAGTGCTCTGCTGGATTAAACCACAGGAAGGGTTTCCAGACCTTACAGTGCAGCAGAGAAAGCAGGGATGCTGCAGAGAACAGACGTGGGGAAGGCAAAGCCGATTCACCTACGCTGTACAGCCAAGCACAGTAATTTCAGACGTGGTGTGCAGCATGCTCGTTTATTTGCTGCTTTATATCACACTCTATATAATAGCCCGCAGGAAGCCATTCTGCCCCTAATTCAGTCTTAATAAAGATTATGCCTTTACCTGGGTAAACAGCCAAAAAAAGTTGAGAAATGTGGGTGGAAAAATAAATAATGCAGTACATTAAGCCGTTGCCTCAACTGGTATCAGTCAAACTCCTCATACAGCTAAAACTTTTGGATGGCAATGAAAGAACATTGGATTTAGTAGGATTTTGCTCTGCATATCGTGTTGAATCATTCTGACTCTCAATTAAACTAATGCTCATGGCAACCGAGCATATAGGTAGGCAAAGGTGTGTGTGCACGACCCTCTTGGTGTCTTATGACCAAGCCTGGCTCCAAGCTATTGTCTCTTTCTTGAAGATGCTGTTACTTATTCTTTAGATCATAGAGAAAATGGATTTATAGCAAAAATCAGGTAGTGGAGAATAATTCAGATGTTGAACACATCTGCTGGGCTCTTCCTGCTAGGTGATGATGAATAAAGCAGGTAAGGCAGCCCAGATTCAGGCTCACAAGCTGGAGCAGTCTCAAGCATCATGTCCATTTATGGCCCTGAAGTAACCCAAGGCTTTATCTTTGATAGTGTTTCCGTTCTTACATGGCAAAATGTATAAAAATTATATTGCTGCTTTAAAAAAAAAAGAGGATAAGTCTTTTTTTTAGCCACAGTAATGACTTTTCCATGTAAAGGAAAAAAAAAAATACAGTGAAAAACCCAGTACATGTTTAATGCCAACATGTTTATATAATTCATTGTGCAGCACAACAAATTATATAAAGCACAGGGTGCTTTGTATCTGAGGGGGTAGTTTGGCTTCCAGGCAAGCAAATAGAGTAAGTCAACACTCATTTCAGCTTGGTGGAGCAATGAGGATGAGATGTTTTAGAAAGACATTTGGCTAGATTTTTTCCTGGAAAAGTGAATAACTATATAATATGTTTTTATCCCTAAATGCCTACTTTATTTGGGATGATATGATGTGTCAGCATGTAATTATGGATAGAAGAAGGTATTGTATCATGGAAAGAGCATTGTGTCATGCGCTGCTCCACTCTCTTCAGCAGCTCTTGGGATGATAGTGTACTCCCAGTTGAAGCTATGGGACAATGCAGCTTTGCTGTAACTGGTGACCATGTAATCACTACACATGGCTTTGTGACTCTAGCTAATGCTGGGGACAGGCAGAGCTGGCCAGCTGGCTAATTCAGACAATGGAAACTTGCATGAAGCGAGAGATCTTGGAAAAACCTCTACCTCCAAGTATTTTGCTTTTCCAGTGGTCTTTGTCTTATTTCCTTTATGTCACTGTTTCCTTTCCACAGTGACAGTCAGAGGCACATAACCTGTCATTATGTTTTGAGGCCATTAAAGCATTTTCAGCAGTATTAGGCAAATCTACCTACGAACAGTGACTTTATTTACCAGAAAAATGGTTTCTAGGGAAACCTCTTCTCTGTTCAAAAAAAAAGAGAAGAAAAACATGCTGTTCACC